>JAFEMH010000242.1:32500-632500 GCA_022495995.1 Adenophora triphylla var. japonica | reverse complement strand
AAGACCCAATTACGAATATACACATGCATGCGAGGATTCGCTGTCCGGGCTCCGAACTGCGGGAAATATGTTAGAAAACAAAGGCTTACCTGTCCGGTCCTCGAGTCTGTTGTTTTTGTGACGATTCGCCATTACGGGCTCCGAATCGGGCTTTTTCTTTGTTGGGGATGACGATTCACTGTTTGGGCGTTGAATCGGGCTTTGGTTCAACGATCCACCTATGCGGGCGTTGGACCGGTCTTTTACGATGACGATCCACTTTTTGTTTGGGCGTTGGACCGAGCTTTTGATGACGATCCACCTGTTTGGGCGTTGGACCGAGCTTTTTGATGACGATCCACATGCTCGGGCGTTGACCGGGCTTTTTGATGACGATCCACATGTCTAGGCGTTGGACCGGGCTTTTTCTTTGATGATTCACCTTTCGGGCTCTGAATCATGTGAATTGGGTTGATCTTCGGACCACTCGGTTCTCGGGCGGCGGAGTGCCGTGCGGGCGATTGTGCGCATGTCACGTTTGACTCGTTCCGTGACTTGCGGTGCCGGTTTTCCACGTTTCCTTGCTAGTTTATCATTTCCAAGGGTAAATGTGTCAAAATTTTGAACTTTGACGTTGCGTAGATGCTTATTGTCGAGGACAATTTTGTCCTTTTCCAGAAGGTATATCTCGTGTTCGTCCATATAAGTGTATATGTCCGACTTCATACGAACGTTTCTTTTCTCTTGTTGTCGGGTCACTCGTCCGTGGCCGATTACAACCGTGGCGCGACTAAGATGGCGGGATCGATGGCCTTGGTGTCGGACACATGTCCGAGAGGCATTCCCGAGAGAAGGCTTCTTCGGCGGCCTCGACGGTGGCCTCGGCGGTGACCCCTACTTGCGGAGCCAAGAGGTCGAGGAGGGATGGTAGCCCCCCTGGTGGTGATGGCGGAGGTCTTTGGCGGCTCGAGCGACTTGATGGCGTGATCCCCTCCCCTTTTTCTTTATCTGATTATCTGTACATATTGGCCGTGTGGGCCCAGACAATTTTTTTTTCTTTTCTGGTACCTGTTAGGAACACATAGGTAGCACAAACAATGGTTTTTCTTAATCCCTAATCCTAGGTCTAATTAGTTAATTAGTTAACTTTCTCGACTTTCCATGTTTTTTTTCGGAAATGGAATGGCCGTTAGGCCGCAATTTTGAGCCTGAGTATGGTGTTTTATTGCATGTTATGAACTGTACACGCAGGTTTTTCGAGACTTTCTTCGTCAAGTCGGGGCTAGATTGCTGTTTGAGTAGAACTGCTGTTGCTTTGCCGTAGGGATATCTCGCGCGAGATAAGGTGTCTCGCACGAGACACGCTACCCAGGCAGAAATCTCTTCCTTTTTCGAACAGGATTTTGACAGTTTTCCCTATAAAATCACTCTGTAGTCCGGCCAGATAACTCATTCTAGCCTTTCAAACTCTAGAGATATCCTGTTAGGGTAAAACTCTTGTCTTCTTCTTCAACCCTGTGATCCATGGCTTCCAAGGAGATTGCCCCAACGTCCATGATTGTCGATGATTTTTCTTTGTCCTCTGAAGTGATTGCATCTTTCAAGCAAGCATCAAGGGATTTTGTAAGGTCGTTTCGCAACCGGTCTCGCAATAAGTGTATCGCAGAATTCGAATTTAGAATTCTTTTCACTTTGAAGAACCTCCAACCGGATTGGAAGTTATTGCGGGGTCTTTGCTCGATTTTGGGATCCCTCTATTCATCTTTTTCAATTTTTCTTTGAATGAGATGGTGCCTCTTGTGGAGGAATTCGCCATTATTTTGGATATGCCTTTGGTAGCGTAAGATTGCTGTTCCTAAGTATCATAGGAATCATTCGGAGGCTTTGAGCGAATTGTTAGGGATCCCCTTGATACTTGCTATGGGTTGGTTCGCATGAAGTGGGTTGATTGCTCTTCTTTTCGGGACGCTCGGCGGTGATTTTGATGATAACGCTTTTCATGTCCATAAGCGGAACTTTACGGCTCTTTCTCTTTTCGGAGATGTTTTGTTTTACGTGCGGGGACGGCTTGGTCGATTCCCAGCGGTGGAAGTTGTTACGCGAGGCTAGGAAACGTTCTAGGAACATTATTCCTCTAATCTTGGGTGAGACCCTTCATGGTGCTTGATGAGCTGCATAGGGCGGCGTCATGACTCGGGAGTCCCCTCACGTTGACTATTTGGCTTAGGGAGCATCTCAAGTTGATAGGTCCCCGTTGGAATATTCTCCTTTTACATATCATACGCGAAAGTTGTTGATCAAAGATCTTTCGGCGGATGAACGGGCTGAGTTGATTGCGAAAACCCGAAAGCTGATATTCTGGTGTCCACCTTATTGGAGGTTGAACAAGTATGTTGCCAATACGAAGGTTTTGACGGGGTTGTTCTTCCGGGTTTGCGAGATTCCTCCTTTTACTTTCCCAAGCGGGTGCTCAGTCGGTTTGGTCGGCGGCGGGACACTTATCTTTTCGAAGGAGCTTCTCGTGAAGTGTCTTATATTGGGGTAGAGTTTGCGCAGTGCTAGCTCAAGCATGGGGTGAAGGAACTAATCGGGACCGTTGGTCGAACCTTCGGACTTTTAATGCGAAGCATCTTCTGTCGACAAATATTTGGATTGGTTCCTCCATGTACCGGTCATCCTAGTGCGAGAGAAGATTGATGATTTGCGGCTTTGCGCTAAGAGATTCTTTTGTAGCTAGCGGTATCTTGCGAAGGAGCGAGGCTCGATGCGATCCTGCTAATGTGCGGCCGATCCAACTCGGGATTTTCTTGATGGGGATTGGTATGAGAGGCGAGGCAAGGGAATGCTGGAAAGACGCAAGCTTTGGATAGGCCTCATGTCTTCAAGAGATTGTCGGAATCCGTCTTTGATCGTCTCGACTCGTTTTTGATCGTCTCGAGGATGTTACGCTTTGAGAGGCTCAAAGCGCAAGGAGGATCACGACGACGGTGGAGACCATGTCCACCGGCCAACCAAGTCAATGAAAGGCTAGATCTTTTGGAGTACCAAGAGATTGCTTTGATAGATCAATTGTTTCTGCTTTATTAGTATTTTTTTTTTTTCAAGTTTGTTAGCTTAGCAAATTAGTCGTTGTGGTTAGGATTTCCCTATTGTCATTAATGAAACGCATTCGATTAATAAAAGGGACAACTTTGATTTATTTATTTGATTAGACCGAACCCGAAGGCTGCCTACGTTCCTCTTTTACAGCAATTAAACAAGAGGCTCAGGTCCAACGTAGTTCATTTTTGAGAAAAGGACAAAATATGGCTCTGGGCCGTGGAGTAATCTCGCGCGAGATAAGGCCCCCCACCTTCTTTTTTTTTTTTTTTCATGCACACCCTTTCTTTTGCCTAGACCGCCCCTTCGGGTTTTCAATCCAGCGGGCTTCTTTTCTTGTGCTAGCTCTAATTTTTGCCTAGGTCGTCCCTTTCTGGGATTTTCAACCTAGCGAGCGATTTCTTTTAAGGAGGCCAAGTCACGCGAAGTACTTCTTGAGCTTGTCCATGTTGACCAGGCTTCGGTAGTTGATCTCCGTCTAAGTCCACCAAACGCGTAAGGGCTCCCCGAGAGAATATCTTCTTCACAATGTAGGGTCCTATCCACCTTGGTCCCCACTTGCCTAACGGGTTGAAAGGTCAGGGACGATGCTCACGGAGCACCCGGAGTCGCCATACTACGATGTTCCTTGTCTTGACCTTTTGTTGAAAGCTCTTGCCATTCTTCTTTGGTAAGCTTGAGTGTGTTCGACGCTTTCAACCTTCTTTCATCCAACAGGGCTAGCTCTTCGTATGCTTTCTAGCCGCCGACTTCATTCACTTGGTTTTCTAGGAGAACTCTTAGTGATGGTATTTCCAATTCTATCGGTAAGACGGCCTCCATCCCGAATGTGAGGGCGTGGGGAGTTTCTCCTCGTGGCATTCGGATCCGAAGTGCGGTACCCCCATAGTGTGAATGGTAGCTTGTCGGGCGGTCTTTTCCAAAGGTTGCCATCTTTTTCGATGATAGTCTCGATTGTTTTGTTGCGGCTTCAGCTTTGCTCAGTTTGTTTGAGGCCTATAAGGAGATGACTTGTGTCTCGTGATTTTGTACTCGGTCGTGGCGATCGGTTTCCTTCTCGAAGTGTGACCCATTATCGGATATCATCTCTTGTGGAACCCCATATCGGCGAGATGATGTTGTGCTTGATAGATTACACAGCCTTTCGGCATTGAACTTTGTAGGGCGGCCTCGACCCATTTAGTGAAATAGTCGATGGCTACTAGGGGCCGAAACGGTGTCGCGTTGGCTCTGCTTGGGTGTGATCTTTCCAATCACGTCTATCCCCCGCATGTGAAAACGGCCAAGGTGAAGTCATTGGAGTGCCAGCAAGGAAAGGCGGTGCATGCTTTGAAGATTGGCGTGTATACGACACTTGTGGCACTTCTTGACCATTTTGAGTAAACGGTCGGCTTCCATGGTCGGCCAAAGTACCCTTGTACGATGATCTTTTTGGCGAGCATGTTTGCTCATGTGGGTTCCACATATGCCTTGATGAACATAGTCCATTATTTCCTGTGAGCCACCTCTTCCTCGGTGGCGCAAGGAGGTTTCCTTGGGAATGTTTCTTGAATAGACGGCCGGCCCAGCTGATAGACGTAATTGGCGGCTAACCTTTTAAGGGCGACCGAGTCTCGTGTGTGTCTCGAGCGGTATGGTTCCATCTAGGATGAAATACCAAATGTCGTGGTACCATGGTTTCCTTCGGAGTTTTCAACAGCGGCACCTTTGGATAACCATTTGTCTTTGCAGTCGTGAAGATCTATAATGGCGCAGTATGCAGGAGTTGCACGCCGTGTTATTTTGAAGGGTTTAACTGCTTTTCCTTTAGGGATTTCGACCAAAGAAGCAAGTGTGGCTAATGCGTCTGTAGCAAACCGATTTTTGTCTGCAGGGGAGATAGTGGAATGAGACATCCTGAAATTGTTGCGCCAATTCTTGGAGGTGTGGCACTATATCTTTGAAGGGTTGGATCTTGGACCCTCCACTTCTTCAATGTCCGATTGATGATCAATTGGGAATCCCCGAATACCTCGAGTTCGCCCACGTATGCGTTCTAGGGCTGCCTCAAGCCCCGCTATGCAAGCCTCGTGATTCTCGCGGTATTGTTGGTGGCGTCAAAGTCAAGACGTGCTTGCTAGTGGAGTGTAGATGTCGTTAGGGTCTACCAATAACATTCCGATGCCAAAACTCCTCTCTTGTTGGGCTGCGCCATCGAAAAATAATTGCCACTTATTTTCTTCTATGCTTAGGATGTACTCATCAGGGAATCGCGGGTCTTCCCCTTCACTTTCGTCGCAAGGAAATTCGGCGGCGATGCTGCGAATACACTCCCTCCGACGGATTTTTGAGTGGACATAAGTGATATCATACTCCCGTGAGCATGAAGTACCATTTGGTTAGTCTCGAAGACAAATTTGATTTGTCTAGGATATATTTCAGTGGATCCATCTTTGCGATGAGACGGTGGAAAGGCTTCCATATAGTGCTTTAGCCTTTGTGATACCAGGGCAGAAGCAGCGCATGACTTGTCGAGTGGAGAGTAGCCGATTTCACCGCCTTGGAATCTGCGGGCGACAAAGTAGATGGCATTCTCTGTGTGGGAAAGGGGTCGTTCTTGAGCGAGCATAGCCCCTAATGCGTTGTCTGTAACTGTGAGGTATAGCTTTGAGGGCTTCTCCTTGTGTGGTGGAACCAGATGGGTGGGGAAGTCATAGTGCTTAACTTCCTCGAATGCTTCTTGACATTCTTCGGTCCACTCTTGAGGTGCGTTTTCTTAAGCAACTTAAAGATGGGGTCGCACATTGTAGTCAGTTGATTAATGAATCGATGATATATTGGAGTTCGCCCATGAATCCCTTTACTTCTTTGTGTCCCAGGTGGAGGCATATCTCGCGAGGATGGCCTTTATTTTGGCGGGATCCAGCTTCTATGCCGCGTTACGTGACCATGTATCCCAAGACTTTCCCTTTGACTACTCCGAATGAGCATTTGGCGGGGTTGAGTCTCATTTTGTCCGTCTCTGGTCGATTGAAGAATTTTCGAGATCTCTAAAGTGTTGGCCATCTCGTCCCTTCGAGTGGATAATCATGCCATCCACATACACCTCTATTTCTTTATGGATCATGTCGTGGAATAGTGTTGTGGATCGCCCTTTTGGTAGGTAGCCCCAGCGTTCTTGAGACCAAACGGCATGACCGTGTAGCCAGCGTAACGTTCCCCAAGGAGTGGTGAATCTTTGTTATGGCGGGTCCTCTTCGCCACGAGGATTCGGTTATACCACTGCGCGAACCCGTCGACGAATGAGCGGACCTCGTATGCCGGCTCGTGGCATCGACCAACATGTCTATGTTTGGTAGCGGGAAGTCATCTTTAGGGGATGCCTTGTTCAAGTCTCGAAATCAACAGTACTGTCGTATTTTCCCGTTCGACTTGGCTACTTGCACCGTGTTTTCTAACCATTCCGGATATTCAATCACTTTGATGAACCCTACATTCAAGAGTTTCATGATTTCCTCTTTCACTTGCATTGACCATTCCGACTTGATTCTCGCGTAGTTTCGCTGATCGGCTTGGCGTTGGGTAGCGGCGGTATCTTGTGTTCTACAACCGATCTGATTCAACCCGGGCATATCTCTAGGACCAAGCGAAGACGTCGACATATTCTCCGAGGAGGCTGCGTCAAGGTTTCTCTCGTCTTCCCCTTGAAGAAGCCGCCGATCTTTGTTTCTCCGGGGTCTTCCGTTGTCCCAAGATTAATCAGTTTGCATTTCCTCGTCGTCAACAGGGCCATTCTTTCCACAACGACCTACTTGCTTAGCTAATTCTTTTTAAGATTTGTTCGTTTTCTTGATCTATCTCATCGTATGATTCATTATTAACGTGTAATCGTTTATATTGATTATTATTAGTTAATTCATCATTTATGATGTTAGCAATCTCATGGTACTCGTAAAGATCAAAGTTTTCATTAAGGAAGTAAGGGAATACATGTTCACCACCGCCTCGATTTCCCTCTCGAGTGAGTCTCACCTGAGGTGGAGCCCGCTCTAATGTAAAAGTTGTAGGGCCTATCTTCTGCGAGGGTGGGGAGTGCAACCAAGCTCTTTGATCATGAAGTCTTCATCAACCACTGGTCCCCGGTGACATGCCGCTTAGAATTGGCTCATCACATTTCGTATTAGTCTTGTGTAGTCGGTAGTTGGAGCGTCCCCTTGGATATTGCATGGATCTCGTCGTCTTTCTAACCGGCACAGTCTTGAACTGCTCGCAAAGATGTCTTCTCCCCAACACAAAGTCCCATTCACTTGTCATTTCGCCTTCGTGACCCACAAATCATTAGTGGATCAAATGGGACGGATTACGTTTCATACGGAGAAGCATCGCGATCGGCTGAAGATTTCAAAGCCCGGTTGGCGCTTTCCTTTATCATCACCCATGGTTCGAAAAGATAAAGTAGGGAATACTTTCCCCTTCTCGAACAAAGTAGCCATTGAAAAGTGTCTTTTCGATATGGTTTGAGGTTGCAATCCTTGGACTTTGGGTCATTGCAGCCTTTGTACGAGGTTCCTTCCCACTTGATTTGAGTGAAGCCCCACTCTTCTATGTCATCTTCATCGTGGATGGAGATGTCGTATCCTAGTCCATGCTTTGTGTGAGGCGGGGGGACCGGTGGTGGTTCCGTTATTCCTTGTAAGTGCTTTCCAAGCCCCAATCCAGGAAAGTACCCTTTTGCTAGCATCATTCTCCGCACAGAAGGCTTCCGGAAAACCTAAGTGCCTTTGAGTAGTCGTTCTCATTGTAAGTTTCCATGACATTCACAGTGCTTTCTCTCTCGATCTCAAAGTATTAATCGGAATCGAAAAGGGAAATACTGACTAACTATTATTGAAAAGCAAACTTGGTACTCTTGCCCACAAATGAAGTCTTTAGGCAAGTAGTACCCGACTAAACTAAACTAGGCTACTTAATCGTTTCTTTTGCAACTAAAAGTAAATAACTGAAATGAAAAGAGACTCCTCATTTGTTTGAACTCATCCAAACTATTCCACCACTTGGGCAAATTCTGATGGCGTCGTCTCATTTGCTCAATCAAGTCTTGACTGCATTTTTCGTGTTGAAGCAATCATTGGTATGATGGCCATTGCATTGATGGTAGTAGCAATAGAGGTGTGGAGATCGACCTTCCCTCTTAGGTTGGTAGCCTTCTATTGGCTTCACTTTCCGTCCTTGTGAAGACTTCGAAGAGATGACCAAGAGTGATGTTTCCGATGTCGGAGGAAATCCTCCCCTTCCTCCGCTTAGCCATTTGGTTATGGAGGTCTCGGATATGGTTCTCGTAGTGTTGCACAAAGACGAGATGGCGAGCCTGATATTCTTCCTCCATTTGCTCTTTGAGGTCACGGTAGAGGGTATTGAGGAAAAACTTGACCCTCTCATCCATGTCATCTTCAATGTGGGCTTCAAGGTTGATGCACTTTTGGGTCATAGTTTCAAGTTCGCTCTTGACTTCCTCGAGCTCTTCAATCAACATCTTTGTCTTTTCGGCTTGGATGGATTCTTCCATGTGATGCCACGAGTCATTGTCATTAATTTGCTGCAGGGCTTTGGCAAGTTGAGTTTTGATGTCACTTAGCTCCTCTTGCACGGATGATCGCCCACTGTCGGAATCACTTTCCATCTTCCGAAAATTCCTAGCAATGCGAGTGGCGGGCAAATCAAAAGCTTCTCTCCAACCTTCCACGTGTTCCATTTCAGCGACAAGAGACTTGGTCAAATCTTGGAGAGTGGGTTGTCCACGGCTTTCCTTGGTCATGGCATGCTTTCCGGTAGACATTGTGTTGGGAGTCTTGGAGTTGAGTAGCTTCGGAAAACTGACAGAAGAGATGGAGATATCAGGATCTAGCCCCAACGAGTCGGAAGCAGGCTTAAATGGCTCAGGCTCAAATTCAGCAAACAGAAGCATTATCTCGCGCGAGATAAGTAATCTCGCGCGAGATAATCACACGGAAAGTCGATTTTTATTTAGCCCTAATTTTTGGTCGGAACGGAAAGTCCGTTTTGAGGGGTTTCTAAGGCCTTTATCAGAACCTAACGACTAAGCAATCAATCCGATTTTTGTAAAACAAAGCCACGTAAGATTTTTTTTTTTTTTTGAAGGATTATATGCACATTTTTCTTGAAGGGACATCCGAAAGGGACCTTTTCCGAAGGGACTTTTTCCGAAGGGACTTTTTCCGAAGGGACTTTTTCCGAATCCTTTCTTATTGTCAATTTTACATGGCTTTGTTTTGATCAAAAACAAGAAAAGATCACCGAGTCAAAACCGACCGGTCACGGTGTGATCCTAAAAAGTCAATCTACATGAGAATGTGGCGATGCAGGGCTGAAAGGCTAGGCTCCCCGCGATATGACAATCTAAGTGGATTGAATACGCGGAGTGGGATTGTCCAACTTCGGAGAGACCGGCGACTAGGTGGTTACCGTCATCCGTCCTTAGTGTGGGTCCCGGGTTTATAGAGGGTATGCAGTGCAATGACAGTTATAGTATGATGTCCGCGTGTGTGATAGTCAATCTATGTGATAGAGTAAAATAGAAAGTTTTATTTTTTTGAAAGTCAAAAGAGAAAACAGATAGTGGCCGCACCAAGTGGTTTCCTACGTTTCTCCCAATCTAGGAAGACTCAGGCCATCGTAGTTCCACATAAAGAGAGATAAAGAGAGATAAATAATTTAATTTACAACTCCCGAATCCCCAATGGACCGGACTTTAATTAAATAAAACCCAATCACACGCAGTTTATAAATAATAATCAATTATTTAAGGAAAATAAAGGTCCGAGTTCTACACCTTAAGGGAGGCCTTAAGATGCAGGAACTCTGCAGATAATGAATTCAGGATCCCCTTGCATGTTCGGCTCTCGTCTTGGATTACGAGCAAAACAGAGAAACCAAAAAACAACCAGACCGGGAAGCCCTATCTCGCGCGAGATAATGATATCTCGTGCGAGATACCTCCCATCTCGAGAACGTAAAAATTCGAATTTTACAAAATAGATTGAAAAACCTCTCTTTTAATTTTGACGCAAGTTTAAGCTTCTTAATTTTCGGGCCCAAAGCAGAGTCGCCATCGTAGCTGCCAGGAGAAAGAAATTACGGTTCTTTTTATTTTTATGAGTCGCCACCTATATTATTTGATTGGAAACATAGAAAAACCATTTGAGAGATTTGGGTTTGGGGCTTAGGTTATGAAATGGGTAGGTTTAGAAGGCATCCATTTCACCCAATCCGGAGATCGGTCTTGCTAAAGAAAAGAGAGGTTTTTTCAAAAGAAGAAATAAAAAAACGAATTCAAATACTACAAATAAAGGTCCATTTGACGAGGTCAAACGGAATGTAGGATCGATTGCTTCGAGACCGTCTCCATGATTTGGAGAGGCTCTAGGCCGATCCTAGATTCTATGGACTTATACCACTCTAACAATCAATTAGAAGGAAGATTAGGATTTACCTTGCGTGAGGTGATTTGGGCAGAGTTTCGGCTCAAGTTTAGAGTCGACCCTTCACACGGACAGAGCTTCGCCTTGGTCCTTGGTTTGGAGATTGATACTTGTTTATCAACAAGGTTGACAAACAAACTATGAGGTGAGTTTTAGAGTGATTTTGTTCAGGGAAAGAAAACGACAAAATGTGTGTGTGTTGTGTAAATTCGCGGTCCGGGACCTTCGACCTTCGACCTTGGAAGTCACCAAGTATTTATAGAGGTTGGATATGAAGAAGTGGAGAGTTAAAACCCTATCAGATGGTTCTAGACCTCCTCTCCCATTGGTTGGCCGGAGAGATAAAGTTTTATCCCGAAAAGAGGTTGAAATCGACGAGGGAACCTGTCGCCTGCACCGCAGAGGGAGATATCTCGCGCGAGACACGCCATCTCGCGGCGAGATATTGCTCTGTGGGACGCTTTTGTCCTTTCCTCGTTATCTCGTATGCAGTTTAGTCCCAAACTAACGGTAGTTAGTCAAAACTTTAACGAAACATGACGAAATGATGGATTTCTACTTCTTGACTCAAAGCGAGACTTAGAGTGGTATAAGTATGATCCGATGTGTTCAGAATGGGGTGTCTACAATGAGGCAAGAAACTTGCTGTTAAATTCTTGAAGTCATCCGAAGATGTATTAAAAGAGTTTGTCTTGGAAATTGAGATTATTACCGCCTTACATCACCAAAACTTCATCTCACTTTTTGGATTTTGTTTTGAGGACAACAATCTCCTCTTGGTTTATGATTTTCTGTCAAGAGGAAGTCTAGAAGAGAACCTTCATGGTATGTGTTTCACTGCATAACTTGAATTTGATTTACTTGAGGTTGTTCTCTTAATTTTAACAGTTTTCTGATTGACATTTTTTATAATGTCAGGCAGTAATAAGGATCCACTTGCTTTTGGGTGGAGCGAGAGGTATAAGGTGGTTGTGGGTGTGAGCTGAGGCCCTGCTTTACCTACACACTAATGGTGCTCAACCGGTTATCCACAGGGATGTGAAGTCTTCAAATATACTACTGTCTGTTGTGAAGGAATTTCTCTCCACCAAAACAAGTCGATACTCGGAACAAACTCTCTTCGGTGTTTGAAAGCATTTACATATGAAAAAATAAAATGAAAGCCTGTTATGTGAAAACAAGAAATGTACACAGACAACTCTTTTAGGTCTCTGTTTTATCATGCTACAAGTGCTAGAAGCCTTTGTGTTATTCTAAAATTCCATCTTCTTGCTTATGTGGTTTAATATATTTTTCATTCTGTATAGATTTTGCTCTAATTCAAGTCGTACTATCTGGTTATAGTTCTCAGTACTTTTCTTTTATGATTGAATATCTCCATTATGCCTGAAAGTATTGACCACAACAGGTTAGCATATTGCAGATGACTGGTTAATATGGAGGTACCAGCAAAATTAACTTATAATAATATATTAACAGTACTGCTTTCAAGCTTCTCTAACGAAGGCACATGAGGCAAGGATCCAGATGACAAGTTAATATGAAAAGCAATTGCATCCAAAGATGACAATTGTTCTGCTAATAATCCAAGACGGTTAATTTCTGCAGAAATGGCTGGCCTAGCAACCGTCAACAAATTGTACATTGAGGAACCCTTTTCCCATACCATGTCAACAATGTTAAGATATTTGTTCAAAACTTAACGAACAATATTCACGTTAAGTCACATGACTAAATTTCTTTAGATTTTTAGCGAACATGTTAACGAAGTGAGCACATTTTGAAACTTGTGAAATTTCAGGGAGAACATTTTGAAAAATAATAATTCAATGAGATCATTTTGAAAATAACTAAAGTTTTTGAAAAAAGCTAAAGTTTAGTGACCAAATTTTTATTTTTTCCAAACCAAATTGTCAAAGGAGGTAAAGTGAAATTAACTGATACATTTGCCTTTTTTTAACCAACCATGACAACACCTGGGATATTTAATTCATAAATAAAATAATTACAAAATATAATGAGTTGTAAACAACTCTAAAACCAAAACAAAAGCCCAAACCAACCATACTACCTATGCCAAACAAGAAACCTATAACTAACCCAATTAGAAACCAAGTAGAATAATACCTAAGTAAATTATCACCACCTTGATCCAAAATAAATAAACCCAACTCAAAACCAAGGAGAAAGATGAGCCCAACTGAATGAGTCGGCCAACTGGCATGATTTTCCAATTTCCAATCTAGGCATTCCAATTTCCAATCTGTGAAAGCAAATACTCCTTATCCGTCTTCATATCATTCGTTCGAACAGTAACAGGTTAGCATATTGCAGAAGCCTTTGTGAAGGCAAATACTTCAATCTGTTTTATCATGATACAAGTGCAAGAAGCCTTTGTGTTATTCTAAAATTCTATCGTATTGCTTATGTGGTTTAATATATTTTTCATTGTGGAAATCCCTTATACCAAAGGTTTGAGGTGACCAAAAGAACAGAAGGGGGTGGTATTTATCACAAGGGCAGTGACCACAATAGGTTTGCATTTTGTGTTAACTTATTATTGATTAACTCGATCTTCGTTGATCAAGCCAATCTTTGTATAGAAGTTAATTTGGAGAGTGCAAGGAAGTTGTTTGATAAAATGCCTGAAAGAAACGTTATCACTTGGGATTCAATGATTGTTGGCTATGTCCAGAATGGAATGCATTGTCATCTCCCTTCCCTATAAGATCACAAGCCACTGCTCAAGAACCAACCATTGCAACCTCTTGGAGGTTCTACTAATGCAATCCTAGCTTCTTGACAGGCAATTATATTTTCAGTTGTCTTTTTACTTTAGAATATTTATGTTACTTTTTTCTATTTTCTTATTCCATAGCATCCAATGAGTTCCAGTTAATTGCCTCTTGAAGCGCTTAATCTCCCACCTTTTCACTTATATGCGGTGGATGATTGTAGGAATCTTTGTGGTTGATAAGAGCAACCAAGAAAAGAGACAACTGGCCTAAAGGTTCATGACTTCAGATTATACCTATAAATTAACTTAGGAATTCATTATCAACAAAAACAGCTCCTTGCACCCTAAATGAGTGCCATTGTTAAGTAAATATCAGATTATACCTATAAGTTAAATTAGGAATGATTGAAGGCTGAAAATAAGTTGATTTGTATGGGAAAATGTTTGCCTGGTAGGAGGGTGGCAGAGCAGAAACAAGAACAGTGATCTTCAGCAATTTTATTATTTTTGAGGAAGTGTTCTTAAATGTTGAAAAGTATCAGCAAAATTTATCGGACAGTCATTGCTATAAATGGTCATTATCAAAACCAACAACATAAACTTTATGCTGGCTATTATACAAAATATGAAGCAAAAGCTTAAACTTTCGGCTGATGTTTCACTGTCAAAGATGAAAATATTACATAACACGAGATGGATTCCTATCTGATGCAAAACCTTAAGCCTTTATGTGGCACCGTGAAAAATGAAAAATTTTAGCACACAAGATGGATTCGATAAACTGTTGACAAGAATAATTAGACATTAATCAAATAAAAATAGTTATATACTCATCTTTTGCATATAGAGATGAAGTATTACCTTAAAGGAATCAGAATCACTGAGTGATGCTTTAGCACGATTTCTTCGTCCTTCTAACACAGCATGCACATTTACATAACTGGTCATTGGGGTCTTAAATCAACAAAGTGAGAAAAATAACGGCATTTAGATTTTAAAATCCAGGAGAGTAATCTTTTGCCTGTTCAACAGGCCAGTCAGGCACTGAAAGATACAACATCTGGTCAGAGGTTCCCTTTTCAATTGCCTGTTCAACATCTGCTCAAAGGTTCCCTTAAGTAAATACAACAACAACAACAACAAAGCCTTAGTCCCAGAATAATTTGGGGTCGGCTAACATGAATCCTCATATGTTATCGTGAAAAAAAAAAAATAAAAAAAATAAAAAATAAAAAATAAAAATAAAAAAAATAAAAAAATAAAAAAAAAATAAAAAAATAAAAAAATAAAATAAAATAAAATAAAATAAAATAAATAAAAAATAAAAAAATAAAAATCAACCCCCCACTTGGATTTTTGCCCTCCACTCCGGCCTCTTCAACACCATACTTTCATCCACTCCAAGTAAATTCATATCATTTTCAATTACTCTAATCCAAATTTGTTTGGGTCTTCCCCTACCCCTCGCCATTTTATCATTTCTCCACTGTTCCGGCCTCCTAACCGGTGCATCACTCGGTCTCCTTCTCACATGTCCAAACCACCGTAGACGATTTTCCCTCATTTTATCCTCAATGGGCGCAACTCCTACTTTACCTCTGATCACCTCATTCCCCAATCGATCCTTTCTTGTATGACCGCACATCCATCGAAGCATACGCATCTCCGCCACATTCATCTTATGCACGTGACACTGTTTCACGGCCCAACATTCGGTGCCGTAAAGCAATGCCGGCCTAATTGCCGTGCGGTAGAATTTTCCCTTTAAACTATTGGGCATGCCGCGATCACATAGAAACCCTGTAGCACTCTTCCACTTCAACCAACCTGCTTTAATCTTATGAGCCACATCTCCATCTAATTCTCCATCCTTTTGGATAATGGATCCAAGATAGCTAAAAAACTCAGAAGCTTGGACAATATTTCCATCAAATGTGACCGCCCCTGCCTCCCTACTTCCAACTCTGCTAAACTTACACTTCAAATATTCAGTCTTGCTTCTGCTTAATCGAAAACCTCGAGATTCCAAAGTGTGTCTCCACAACTCCAATTTACTTTCAACACCCTCTCTTGTCTCATCAATCTGCACAATATCATCTGCGAACAAAGATACACTTTGGTATATCATCTTGGACTGACCTCGTCAATTCGTCCATTATCAAAGCAAAAAGAAAGGGGCTAAGTGCGGAACCTTGATGCACTCCAATCTTTATAGGGAACTCTTCAGTCTTCCCAACACTAGTTTGTACACAAGTACTAACTCCATTATACATGTCCTTGATAATATCAATATATTTCTTTGAAACACCCTTCTTTGCTAATGCCCACCAAAGTACCTCTCTTGGCACTTTATCATACGCCTTCTCCAAATCAATGAAAACCATATGCAAATCTTTCTTTTGATCCCGATATTTCTCCATGGTTTGTCTCATAAGATATATTGCCTCCATAGTCGATCTTCCTGGCATAAACCCAAATTGGTTATCCGAAATATCCACAATTTTTCTCAGCCTTTGTGCAATTACTCTTTCCCAAAGTTTCATAGTATGGCTCATTAGTTTGATCTCCGGATAGTTGGCACAATCTTGGACATCACCTTTATTCTTATACAAAGGGATCATAGTACTCTTCCGCTACTCCAATGGCATTGTGTTAACTCTCCATATCTTGTTAAATAGCATTGTTAACCAATCTACTCCCCTCTCCCCGAAACATCTCCAAACCTCAATTGGTATACCATCCGGTCCAACGGCTTTCTTCAATCTCATCTTTTTCATTGCCATTTCCACTTCACTCTTTCGAATTCTCCGCATAAAATCTCGATTAACCATACTCGAAGAGATATTTAAATCTCCAACATCCTGCTCTTGACCGCCATTGAACAAGTTATCAAAGTACGAACTCCATCTATCTTTTATCTCTTTATCCCCGACTAAAACTCTTTGGTCTACATCCTTCACACATTTAACCGTCCCAATATCTCGTGTCCTCTTATCCCTCATACGAGCGAGTCTGTAGATGTCCTTTTCCCCTTCTTTTGTATCCAACTTATCATAAAGTTTCTGATTCACCTTTGCTCTTGCGTCTCTTACTGCTTTCTTAGCATCTCTTCTAGCTTCCTTATACTTCTCATAGTTCTCGTCGCTCCTACATTTCCCCAATAATTTGTAGCATTCTCGCTTGCCCTTTATTGCTTGTTTTACTTCCTCGTTCCACCATGATGTGTCCTTACTTGGTGGCCCATTTCCTCTAGATTCTCCAAGGACTTCTTTCGCCACCTCCTTTATGGTATGTACCATCTTAGTCCAAGTCGAATCTATATCCATATCCTCCATATTATCCGCCCAAATACCGGTATCGACCATCTTAGCTACAAATTTCGGTTGATTTTCCCCTTGAAGTCTCCACCACTTGATTCTAGGGTCTACCTGTGATTTTCTCTTCCTCGAAATTCTCTTACTTCGAAAATCAAGTACCACCAGTCTATGTTGAGTTGCTGTGCTCTCACCTGGAACAACCTTGCAATATGTATAACTCTTTCTACAAGTATTTCTTACTAAGAAGAAGTCAATCTGACTCGCATTACCTCCACTAGGACACCAAGTGAGAATCTCTCTTCTTGAACCAAGTGGTCATTATACTCAAGTCATATGCCAACGCAAAGTCCAGTATACTATTTCCTGCTTCATTCCTCTCTCCAAAACCAAAACCTCCATGTATGCTCTCAAAGCCATGTCGACTAGACCCCACATGTCCATTCAGATCACCACCAATCACTAATTTCTCACCACTAGGTACTCGTTGCACTACCTCTTCCAAATCTTCCCAGAACACTTGTTTAATAGATGCATCCAACCCTACTTGTGGTGCATAGGCGGAAATAATAGTTATAATCTCATCACGTATCACCAGTTTAATGCCCATAATTCGATCACTCTTCCTGTACACTTCCACCACATCATTACTATACTCCTTATCAATAATGATACCCACTCCATTTCTACCCTTATCCTTTCCTGAGTACCAAAGCTTAAAACCCCAAGGCGATATTTCTTTTGCTTTCTCTCCAACCCACTTAGTTTCCTGTAGACACATTATGTGAATCTTCCTCCTCCTCATAACTTCCACCACCTCTGCTGATCTCCCTGTCAATGATCCAATGTTCCAAGTTCCAAAGCGCATCCCACTACCCTTACACCTACCATGGACTAGCTTCTTTACCCGCACTCGTCCGCAATGCGGGAACCTCGCATATTTGACACCACCCCGTGCGAAGAGATGGCGCGTCGCTTCCGGGCGACGACCTAGCAACCTTTGCATACTTATCACTACACCCAGGTCTTTGAAGTGTAGCGCACCCTTGCATATTTGACACCACCCCGGGCGAAGAGATGGCGCGTCGCTTCCGGGTGACGACCTAGCAACCTTTGCATACTTATCACTACACCCAGGTCTTTAAAGTGTAGCGCGTCGCTGCTGAGGAAACGCCCCAACGATATTCATATTTCAAAGTTCATTCATATAGTTCATCTCTAAGGTAATCACATAGTTTTGTATCAACCAATTTGAATTCAATTTGTTTAATTAAATTCTCTCAAGTCGATCAGCCTCTTCAGGTTCCATTCCAATTTTCATTTTTTTTCTGTTTTTTCTCCTAATACTTGACGGTTTGTTAAATTATAGTTGGTACTTGATTCCCCCTTCTTGGTCAGACTTTCCTAATTAGTTTTTATTACTTAAATCTCTTCGGCTCTCAAGCTTATGAATGCTTCTGTATGCATGAGTTTTCTTTTGGTTTACAGCTTCCAATTACGTCTAAAATCGTCTAATATAATTCTTAATGCAATTGTATATATCGGATGAATTACTATTTGATCTTGAGACAATATTCTTTACTATCACATGAATATAAATGATGATTTCATACAAACACTTTGATTTATGCAAGGAATCAGAAGTATAGTATAAGGTCAATAGTATCTTTGTCAAGAACTGCAATGGATAAAGCATTTGGTCAAAAACAAAAGCAACATAGACTTGATGCGATAAAAAGGAATTCCATAGTCCGGACCGGCAATCAAAGATCAACTTTTGGTGACATTACTAACGGTAAGCTTTATCACTATAACCCCATTTCTGAATGACCTTTTTTTTGTTAAATCTTAAAATAAATAAGTTATATGAGTGATGTTTTAGATCAATTAACTAATTTTTTATTTGAATATTTATATTGATGTATGTGTTACTTAATTGTTATAATTTTGTTTTAGGCACAGGTGGAAGTCAATTAACAACACCGCCGCTTCCTATGAGTTGCATTACAAATAGTAAGAATACTAATAATATTTAATTCATTTTTTTTTAGAAAAATAAATGAGATTTGCATAAATTCTTTTTATGCTATGCGGTATCATTTTATTTGTTTTAACCTAAACTAAACATTTATGTATGTTGAAATTCAATAATAATAAGCTAATTATTAACATAGTGTTTTGCACCCCCAAAGAGAAAAATGAATCAGCTGTCAACTTAATATTAAGTAATTTGGCTAAATTTCAATGACAAACACCTTTTACTAAGATCTGATGAACATGCACTACTGTTGTTGGCCCGACTATCTGTTTAGCGGTGCATATCAACATATACACATGCAAAATGAGAAAAGCTTATGTTTTGTAGGCTATATACTAAACCTGTTTCAACAAATATAGAACACCGATATACTTGCTATCCGTGCGTAGAGTTCGGATTTTAACAACTGGCTGTAGAAAACTTTTACAATATTTGTCATGGCTTCAAATTAAATATGTGCAATTGCTTAAACAACTTTGCTGATTAAATTTTCATCAGTATATAGCTGCCCTGGAACATATAGTTTGTAGTAATAATCGATAGTTTCTTGTGTGAAACACATTCACCAACCCTACAACTATGGTGCTACTCTGTCTGGATAGTAGTTGAGGGTGGGTGAGTGTCTTGCTGACCATCAACTACTTGGTTCTTTGATGGCTAAGTCCGAACCAAGTAAGAATTTGAGGAGCTGACCATTCTTCTAGGCTAGCCTAACCTACAGAGTTTGCTTCCAGTCATCTAACTCTTCTGTTTTCAGGGTATTCCATATTACAACCTAATTTCTAGGTTTGTTGATGCATATACAAATTCTTTAGTATCATTAAATGCAGCCTGCAGTTCATAATTTAACAAAAAAATCATTGTGGGACCATATTATGTATGTTGAAATTCGATAATAATAAGCTAATTATTAGCATAGTGTGTTGCAAAGTTGTACTTATTACATTTTTTTTCTCAGGTGTTACTCCCACTACAACTCCCGATAGTGATTTAACTCAACAAATATTTCCGTCAAGCAATCTTACAAACGGTAAGAATTTCAACGATGCATCTTCAAACAATTTAATCCATACAAATTATTGTAGTAACACAGATCATCATTATTAATTTGTTTTGTTTGCAGATATCATGCCAACTGGTACTGTTATTTTTATTAACTATATATTTATGTTTGAAAAATTGTTAGAATATATATATATATATATATATATATATATATATATATATATATATATAAATTTATATTCCTATAATTTTAATATTAACTAAGCTTGGTTTTATTAGGAAAAGAAAACATTTCTCCCCTTGATGACGTAACAATCTTGGAAGTTAGAAGACGTGGTAGACCAATTGGTCAAAGTTCGGGGGGTTTACAAACTCTTAAAAGAAGATTGGATATTCATTATGTTAATTCTGGGATTGAACATCAATCTAATGAAAACAGTTTGTCATTTGATAACTCTAATTTGACTCATGAATTAGCCCCAACAAATCTGAAATTCAGAAGACGTGGACGACCAATTAGCCAAAGTAAAGAGGTTTTGCAATCGATCCAACGAAACTTGAATGTTGATCACTTCAATTCTGATATTCAAGATCAAGTAAAGGAGATCAATGAATCACGTACTCGCAATAACACAGGTACTAAGTCAATAGGAAAAAACCAATTTTTTACTATTTGTTCTAAATTAACATTCGTCATATAATGTAATAGCTTCTCTTTTGTATCCAGAGCCTGAGTCCGTACAAAATTTAGATTTTGTGCCAGTACAAAGTTTTGCGAGGATTGAATCACATAATGATTTGACAATGAATGAAAATGATAAGGCGAGAACATTACGATGTAATAGGAAAAGAAAAATGAAAGGAATTGCGGAACAGAGCACAGGTATGACTTCAACCCATTAAGTTTAAATATAACCACTTCCAATTTATCCCAAAATTATTTCTTAAATCTAACACTTTTTTTTAAACACTTGCTACAATGTTAAAAAAAATAAGAAGATACTCATCAATATACATTACTTTGCAAAATCAACTAATTATGTTTTTATTTTGCTTATGAAGGGTATTGGGATATTGGAGATCCAGAGTATGAATGTGATCATTGTCATGCTCTATTTTGGTATGACGAGAGGACACCAAAGAATAAGCCAACGTTGAAGCCCATTTTCATTATGTTGCATGCATGGGCAAATACAACTTCCTCTCTTGAGAGATCCACCTAAGTTGTTGCGCGATCTTTTAGAAAAAAGACATTAAAAAAGCAGAAACTTTGTGGATAATATCCGAGCCTACAATATGATGTTCTCTTTTACTTCAATGGGGGAACTGTAGATAAAAGTGTAAATCAAGGGAGAGGTCCTTATGCATTCAAGGTTGGAGGTCAAAATGTTCATCGGATTGGATCTTTGCTGCCCAATGAAGGAATCTCTCCACAATTTGCACAACTGTATATTTATGACACTGATAATGAAGTTGACAACAGAATAAAGGCTATAAGGTATGTATGTTTAAAAATTAACTCTTTCACTGTGTGTTTCGTGTAAATGTCTATTATGAATATTCTCTCATGTCTAATAACACTTCTTAACATGAACAGTAAAGATAAGTCTTCAGACCTCGACTGCTCCATTATTGCTGACTTGAAACAAATGATTGACGAGAATAACCCATATGCCAAGATTTACAGAATGGCTGCAGAACGCATTTCATTTAGGGAATCGAGTGATATAAGGCTTCGACTCATAGGAAAGAGGTCCAAGGATGGGAGAATGTATAATCTGCCAACAACTTCAGAAGTGGCAGCTCTTATTGAGGGTGACATTGAAGATGCACCTGATGTGAGAGACATCATAGTTGAGAAACAGTCTGGCCAATTACAAGAGATTCATGAATTTAAACCATGTTATCTTCCCCTTCAGTACCCGCTTTTGTTTGCGTATGGCTAGGATGGATACTATACAGATATTCCTAGAAATAAACCTCCTATGTCAAAGCGGCCAAATCTTTCATTAAAGGAGTTCTTATCATTCCGACTCCAAGAGAGGTATAGATAAGGACTACAACTAATGAGAAGCGGAAGGCTACTTCAGCAGTTTGCAGTTGATTCATACATAATGATGGATACACAGAGGCTTCAATGGATTCGTCACAATCAACCCACCCTTAGGGTTGAAACTTACAGCAAACTATCTGAGGCAGTTTTAAGAGGAGATATCAGTCCACCAACAGCGGGTAGACGCGTTGTGTTGCCGTCATCATATACTGGAGGCCAACGGTGGATGACTCAGAATTTTCAGGATTCGTTAGCTATTTGTAGGTGGACTGGATATCCATCGCTTTTTATCACGTTTACCTGTAATCCAAAGTGGCCAGAGATCACAAGATTTGTTCAGAAGAAAGGCTTGAGACCTGAAGATAGGCCTGATATACTGTGTAGGGTTTTTAAAATGAAACTTGATGAATTGGTGCGGGATTTGAAGGATAAGAAAATTTTTAGCGAGCAATACTTTTATGTTAATTTTAAGCAATACTTTTATGTTAATTTATTATCCCAATGAACATCTAAAAATTGTTATTGATAGTACATATATTTTGTATATCAATAACAAGTTTAAAATATTCGTTAGAATAATTAAATTAACTTAAAATGATTGCTCAAAGTACCTTAGTGTTAACAACGAAAAAGATAGGACTCTTGAAGTAGGATGGATCGAGTATCATTTGTTCGAGTCCTATTATTTTAGATGATTTGTATGAAGTAATTGTTTATGCTATTCATGACATATTAACCATATGTATAATTATTGATGCAGTTGTATACACAGTGGAGTTTCAAAAGCGAGGTTTACCTCATGCTCATATCCTTCTTTTTCTCAACCGTCAAGACCAAGCCCGCATTGCTGAGGATGTCGACAAATGGATAAGCGCTGAGATTCCTGATAAAGAAACCAACCCTGAATTGTATGAGGCTGTGAAAGAATATATGGTACATGGTCCTTGTGGTGCTGCTAACCCAAAATCTTCGTGCATGGATAAAAATAGATGCTCAAAGAATTTTCCTAAAAGCTTCAATGAACGTACATACATTGACGAGAATGGATATCATGTATATATGAGGAGAGATACAGGTGACAATGTAGAGAAAGGTGGAGTTATTCTTGATAACAGGTACATAGTCCATATAATGCGGAGCTACTTTTGAAGTACCAGGCACACATCAATGTTAAGTATTGTAATTAAAGCAAGTCTATCAAGTATTTATTCAAGTACATCAGCAAGGGTAGCGATAGGATTGGGGTTGGATTTTGTGTGGATGATGAAGTGAAAAGGTATGTTGATTGCCGATACATTTCTGGATGTGAAGCAATGTGGAGGATATTCGGATTTGATATCCATTACAGGACAATTGCCGTGGAGCGCTTATCCTTCCATTTGGAAGGCGATCAGAGTATTCCTTTTAAAGATGGCGATTATCTTCCTGATGTGGTAGGTAAGCCTACAGTTGGTCAATCACAATTTTTGCAATGGATGAAGTACAACAGTGACAATCCAGAAGCTCAACATTACAAGTATTATAAATTTCCGCAGCATTTTATCTGGGATAAGAAGAATCGAGAATGGCGTCATAGAAAGCAGCGCACAGCAATAGGTAGAATTCACCACGTCCCTATGAATTCAGGAGATATATATTACTTAAGGGTTATGTTGAATCATATTGCTGGAGCTACATGCTATAATGATTTAAAAACTTTGAATGGAATTATGTACGATGATTACAAATCAGCATGCTATGCTATGGGATTGCTTGATGATGACAAAGAATATGTTGATGGAATCAAAAAAGCAAGTGAATGGGCATCCCCTGATTACTTAAGAAGATTGTTCTCAATGTTACTGATGTCTAATAGCATGTCTAGGCCACATGACGTATGGAATAAGTCTTGGCAACTTCTGTCGGATGATATCCTCTACAAGCATCAGAAGAATTTCAAAAATCCTGGTATTTGCTTAATTACTGGAAAAAACAGCTTTCTAAAAATATTTCTTTTATTTGTGTTAATGACAAATTTAAAAATATTTGAAGTCAATGTTGCTCAAATTTATTTTCATTTTCTTCTTAATATCAACCTCCTTATTATAAAAAATATGCAGGTTTAAAACTCAGTGATGAACAGGTGAAGAATTTTGCATTATCAGAAATTGAAAAGTTATTAGCAGCTAATTGCAGCAGTCTCCAAAATTTTATTGACATGCCTAAACCAAGTGATTGTGTCATTCGAGATGCTGAAAACATGCTTATACTCGATGAAATGTCTTACGACATAGATGAGATGAGGGTTGAGCACTCGAAATTGTATCCGTGTTTGACTGAGGAACAAAGGACGATTTATGATAAGATTATGACTGCTGTTGACAAGGAAATGGTGGAGTTTTCTTTTTATACGGCTATGGAGGCACGGGGAAGACTTTCATATGGAAGACATTATGCTCCGCATTAAGAAGTAGGAGGGATATAGTTATTCCAGCCGCTTCTAGCGGTATTGCTTCACTGCTTCTTCCGAGGGGTAGGACTGCTCACTCTAGATTTAGTATTCCCATACAAGTTGATGAGAGCTCAACCTGTAGCAAGATCAAGCCAGGGTCTGAAGTGGCTGATCTTCTAAAGAAAACGAAGCTCATAATTTGGGATGAAGCTCCTATGACCCACAAGCACTGCTTTGAGGCTCTTGACAGGAGTTTGAGAGACATTATGCGTACGCCTGACGGATGATGCTCTAATAAGCCTTTTGGTGGGTTAGTTGTTGTTTTTGGAGGAGATTTCAGACAAATCTTGCCCGTTGTCCCCAGAGGGAGCAGACATGATATCGTTCATGCTACCATCAGTTCATCTAGACTTTGGCTTTCATGTGAGGTGCTTAAATTGACAAAAAACATGAGATTGCAGGTAAACTCTTCCAAAATTAAAATCTTAAAAATTTACATTTCCATATGTTTAGCTACTTAATATTTTTACTTTGATCATTATTTTAATGTAGGTCGGTTCGTCTTCTTCTTCTGATGATACGGAGACCAGAAATTTTGCAGAATGGATTTTACAGGTGAGAGATGGAGTTGCAGGTGATGAAAATGACGGAGAAGTTGATATTAAGTTGCCAGATGATATTCTCATAAGAGATGCTACTGATCCTATTGCAACTATTGTGGAATGCACTTATCCTGACATATTAAACAACATGCATATTGATGGATTTTTTCAAGATAAAGTTGTTCTGGCACCAACTAATGAAATAGTGGATAATATAAATGAATATGTCATGTCTCTATTGCCTGGTGAAGAAGTTGTTGAGTATATGAGTTCTGATGGAATAAGCAAGGAAGACGGAGATATGGCAGGCCATGAAGATGTATTTTCTGTGGAGTTTCTTAATACCATAAAATGTTCGGGACTGTCAAACCACATCATCAAGCTGAAGGTTGGGTGTATGATAATGTTACTCAGGAATATCGATCAAGCTTCAGGGTTATGTAATGGAACAAGAATGATTGTCACAAATCTAGGAAAACACGTAGTCGAGGCAAAAATGATTTCCGGAAAAAATATCGTCATGAAGGTGTTAATTCCTAGAATGATAATGAGCCCATCGGATTTGACAAAATTTCCCTATCAAATTTCAACGTAGGCAGTTCCCGTTGGTCGTTTGCTTCGCTATGACTATAAATAAGAGTCAGGGACAGTCACTTTCGCACGTTGGACTCTATCTTCCCCGACCTGTATTCAGCCATGGGCAGTTATATGTTGCAATTTCTAGGGTCACTAGCAAGAAGGGACTCAAAGTTTTGATATGTGGAAAGGATGGGCAGACACATGATACAACGACCAATGTCGTTTATAAAGAAGTTTTTCACAAGTTATGAGGTAATTCAAAATCTATAATGTGGTTATTGATAACTTCCAATAATATTTTATTAGTGTTATGTTTAATATTGATATAGTTTGCAATAACAATTCATAATAGGAGGATATTAATTCAGGAAACCATACCAGTTGAGGAAGTGTTCGAGAATCTGAGATGTCGCAAATATTATCTTACCAGTGAGGATGTTGAAGAAAGATTAGTCATTTTTTATCACAACAAGCTTGAGGAGAAAAGGGTGCTGAGTATTATCCCTTTTTGCCAAATTTTTTGCTTGAATTTTTGATCAATTTCTGGTCTTTAGGATTTGTTTATCGAATAAATTTCATCAGTTATGTTATTGTGTTTGCGTTTCCACTGGCTTCCTTGTTATTAGCATTTTTGTCTATTCAATTTCATCTTTAATCATTGATAGTTTTAATCCCAAGTGTCGTTGCAGAGGTAACTGACTTCAGAGCTTGGTGTGAAAGTGAGTGTGTCAGGCTTATTGGGACTAAAGGTAATGTGTTGTACAGCAATGCTGCTTGGTTTTCCTTTAGTATTAAGGTGAAAATTATGTCTTTCTTTCTTTTCTCTTTCTGGTATCAAGGCAAAAGGATTTTGTGTGGAGATAATAAGTTCTTGAATTTGATGTTGTGCCAACAATTTTAAGCTTGCCTTATTATATCACAGCATTTAACAAAATCCTCATCTTTTACAAGCTGACATACTTTCATGATAGTTTTAATCACAAGTGTTGTTGCATTAATCTCAGGGATTGCTGTTGTGACTGATGTATTTCTATTGGCAGTCAACATGGAAATACATTGGCAACTTTGTGGCGGCACAATCTTAAGTGAGGTTATCTTTATTTTTAATGCCACTTTTTTGCCATTATTTTAATAAGATTATGGATTATATAATGACCCAACAGTACTTAAATGTGACCATCTGTAGTTTGTCTCCTGGCGATGTCAATGTCAAGTCAGTTAATCACAATAAAAAATTATTTTTTTTTCCTTGGAAAATTTCAACCAAGATGATATCCTATTAGTTGCACATATGGCATTTTTAAGGTGGGCGCAGATTGAAGTGTGGTGTAGTTGTAATGGTTGTTGGAAAGCCATTGGTGGATTTTAATGTGTAAATCCACATTAATATTGTAAATGAAGGTTCCTACTTTGTCTGTGTTTGGGGAAGAATGTTTTGTGTGGGGAGGGGAGGAAAACTGTTTTTGTTTGAATATCATCTTTGATGGTGAGTTGAATTCAGTTTCGGATTTTAATGTGTAAATCCACAAAAACTGTTTTTGTTTGAATATTGTCTGTCTTCATGTTTTCATGGTCAACACAGCCGCTCACGCTTTCTCGGCATGGTTTTTTTACAGCATTCGCTTTCTGCACCTACATTCCTGAATATGATTTAATTTAGTTTTCTTAATTAATATATTTATTTTACTTAGAGCAATTCTATTTGATTATCTTACAATTTGACTTCGGCTTGCTGAAGATTGAAGAGTAATATGTTCTCTCTCCCCTGCCTTCAAAACACTATGAATGAGTTTTGTATCATCTTTTCCTGCTGTAGACTACCCCTAAAATATTCAAAGCTGTATTCCCCAAGTGACTGAAAATATATTGAAATGAGTTAATGCTATTTGATTACTGGTAGATATAAAAATTAGGTTTTCTATGACAAATCTTTATCAGGAGTTCTCCTGTAAAGAAGGTAGTCCAGAGATGCACGTTCATTGGACATCATGCTGCTATTAACAGGTCACAACAATAGCAGATATTGTGTATGGTGTGTGGGCTATGTATCGCCTTCAAGTCACAGGTACATCCCCTATACATAATTTTGGGTTATATTTGCTTGCTAAATTGTAATTGTAGCAGTCAAATCTCATAATATCTATTTGAAAAACAAAAGCTAAATACCCTAATTACCATCCATCTTCTCCAATTCGCATGCCGCATCCCAGCAATTTTCTCAGTCTATTAAGTCTGATGGAATATTAAATTTCTTAAAAACCTAACTTATGTTATCATGCCCCCGTATGATTTGTTAGGGGAAAATATGGCATTTTACATTAAATTTTAACGTTCGTCCTATTTCAAATCGAACTAACTTTTAGGACAGGATAATTAAGGAAAAGTGAGATAAGTTTTAATTACTGTAATACAATTCTGTACTTGAAGGAAACCTCCAAGCTCACCTTAAATGATGCCCGTTGCTCAAGTACAATCAATCTCTGTCTCTCCTAACTTTCTATAGCAAAGGCATCAATTATGGTTGTGAACACTATCCCAACTCTGTCTTACCAGCACCTGCTCATGAATTTGATTCCAAATCCATTTCTTTAGATATTATCACATCAAAAATGAAGAGAAAGGCTGTTCATTCTATGACCATACCTGAATTACGCCACTTGATCACTAAAATCAAGTCTCTTCATGCTTCTATTTGTAATCACATTCCTCAATCTTACAAGATTCCAGACGCTTGTGCTGCTTGGATTAATGGTGAAGTTGACCCATATACATAAGTGGTATTTGTTCGTTCTGCAATTTTCTTTCTGTTCCATTATATATCTTGTTGATGAATTTCAAACATTGTATTCTGTCTTGCCTTCATTTAGTAGACAAATTGTGCTTCCAGCTGGTTTTTGGTTTACTCTACCCATCCTATATTTGAAATGGAAGCACAATGTATCGCTATATTTTAGTTTATTAACTAAATTTAATTTTTGTTCCAGGCAGTATTCCAGAATTCCGAATTCACATTGAAAGTCAATAGCTTAAAAAACATGTTAAGATATTGGGAGCATAGCCAAATTCATATTTGGTTAGAGTTTTCATACATCTTTCGTTGCTATATATAAAAAAAATGAGTTATTTTTGCTTGTCCCAAAAAATGAGTTATTTTCATAACTGAAGGTTGAGAGCTTCAATATTTTATAAATAAGTTTTTTTCCTTTCAATTTGAAGAAATAAAAACTATCTAATGGCGAGATACTGCAAAGTATATAACTTTGGAGCAGTTTAAAAGAACACACAAAATAGATAAAGCACAATGTACAAAAGTTTTACTTGTCATGTTTGAGTGTGTGACTCTTCTTTTGAGATGGAGTAATTTCTTCTCAATGTCTATGTGTTCCAGTCTATTTCTGTTCGTTGACATGATTTGCTTACCTTGCAGAAAGTTGCCGTTTCAAGAGAAACATGTTCTTCAGCAAGCGTCGATTCTTGGGAACTTGGAATATTAAAGCCATTTAATGGGGGTTCGAAAGAGGAATAGCCTACTTGTAAAAGTTCTTTAGAGGATTTTAATAGTGCTCCTGCAGTAGTTGAATTTGGAGCTGGGAGGGGATACTTGACCCAAATGCTGGCAGACTGTTATTGGATCTCAAAGATCTTTTTGGTCGAGCGAAAGTCCTACAAACTTAAGGTTATTGACTTGAACTAGAAAATTGATGTCGAATGCTTACCCCCTTTTGTTTTTATACTTATAAAGCGTTATAAGTTGATTTGATCTATTAAACTTTTACTCGAGCGTGTTGGATGATGTTCTAATTTTGATTTAATCTACAGTTCTTTCTTCAGTTCATTTTTTTAAGTACCAACTATTATATTAATAATTTGCTGTATCCTAATAATGGTCTAGTAGGCTGATCGAAGTTTGCGCCAGAAAGAAAACATGTTGCTAGAGCGGTTGAGAATAGACAGTAAGGCCATTTATCCAAACGTTTTCCGTTTACTTTCTTATAGAGTACATACATATTTTTTATGTTTCATAAAATCTTGAAAACAATTCAAGTTGTTGATCATTCTCCCCCTGGAGTACTTCCTTTTTCGCCCCAATAAACTGTTCCTTTCTCCTTACGCTTTTTCACTTGAGGAATAGTAAATATTTTTTGTCATTTTGGATATTCCGGTTTAACGTGGAACCAAAAGGAAAATAAGTCCGATTAGAGGTGGGGCGGAGGGAGTTCTTGCTTAAAGTCAATTTTCTTTCTTTAACACCTGGAGTTTAATGACTTGAAGAAAAAAACTATATAGAGAGAACTGCAAGTTAGTACAATCCTAACTCAATTTTCTTTCCCTTCATAGTAGAAAATGGGAGAATTAGATTTCACAAAAGATTAGATGAACAGAAATGTACTGTGCTGAAACGCTTTTCATGGTTCATAAGTAAAAAACTAATAGTTCCTCTACTCCGCTTTTGGATGTTATAACCGTTTGAAGTTTGATAAGCGCTTCTAATACTACACAAGTTGAATATGCAACTGATAGATGACCATCTCAAGACAGAGAATGAGTATCTAATAATCATAATTTCCCCAAATAACCAAAGGGATGCGCATAAAATCACAGTTTAATAATTAACTTTTTATTTCTTAATCAATTACTATTATTATGCCCCGTCGAGTATCGACGGGTTACTAACTAGTTGGGAACTAGAAGAAGAAGAAGTCACCCCCTTAATTTTGCTCCGGGTCACCCGAGGAGAGACCTTTCCCTGTCCTTTCTTATTATCCTCTATGTGGGAAATCTCATTCCCTGAAAAAGTCGAATCTTGAGAATTCTCCTCCTCTTCAGAAGAGTTAACCCCCTCAATCCCCTTTAAATGAGCAATTTCTAGGGTTTAGGATTTTGGGTTTAGGATTTTGGGTTTAGGGTTTTGGGTTAGGGTTTTGGGTTTAGGGTTTAGGATTTTGGGTTTTGGGTTTTGGATTTAGGGTTTAGGGGTTTTTTTTTTTTTTTGATAGCAAAAATATAGAAATTACAAGAGGGGGACAACCAAACACTTTTCAAAAGTGATTTGGAGCCTAAACCTCATCTTATCTATTACAACTTTCTTCCCTATCCTAATAGGATTATCTATCTTTCCTTTTAAACTCAATAAACTTTTTCCAAAACTACTTAAAACCTGAATTCCCTTTTTATACAATATCCATCTAACTACAACCAAGATATTCAAAGCCCAAATAAACCGCATCTGGCCAATCCCAACCGCAACCAAAACAAACCGCATCAAGCTCACCTCAACTGCTGCCAAACTAGCCATATCCAAAACCTCAATTAAAACCGCATTCAAGCCAACTGTATCCCAAACCGCAGCCAAGCTAACCGCACCCAAGCCAACCGCATCTAAAACCAAAACCACAGCCAGAACTGCAATCAAAACCACCTTATCCAAAGCCGCAATCAAGACCGCTATCAAAAAAACAATCAAAACCACAAGCAACACCATTGTAACCAAGCAAACCGCAAACACAACCGCAGCCAGAGCCATTTCCAACTGCAGCCAAAATAACACCAGCTGCACTATCAATCGCAGCCTATACATATTTGCTTTCTTTATCAACCCAAACTCACTATCCATTTTTATATACAAAATTCTATATACGACATCAAGCAGCTTGAATAAAGCTTGATTCACCAAATGTTGCCAGCAATCAGAAAACTGAAGCCAAAAATTCGAAAGCTGAAGCATGGCTAAACTGCTAGAGCCATTGATCCTTCTTTTTTGAATTGGATTAATGCCAGACCAACCAAAACAATGATTCATAACTGTCAACAGCCAACTCAAATCAATCACATTGAACAAGGCTGCCAAAAACATAACCCAAAACTGCCAAACACCAGCAAATTGCTCCCAAAAACCAGAACATTGCTGCCAAACTGAGTAATAGCAAAGCAAAAGAAACATATCCCTCTGAAATGTAGGGGAATTAGGGTCTTTGATACTAATGGTGCTTCCGGATATATGATTGAATCGTGTATAATCCACTTTCCGAATAAAGTATTTCGACCCTTATTGCCTGGGTTACACGAAATCCTTATTGGGATAAGACAATCACGCAATTTGTTTTCTAGGCAAAGAGAACAAATCAAAACCTTGAGAATTGATTGCTTTCGTTATATTGTTGTAATTCACTCTTGTGTTTTTCATGTATATACAACTGAGATCAATCTCTGTATTTATACAGATGGAGAGGTATGAGTTAAAAGGTATAACCAAAAGACATAACTTTAGCCAAGAGATATGACTTTTCAGTTTGAATCGGCACTGCTCGTGAAGCCTTCGTCAGGTCAAGGGACTCGCTTCACCGAGCACACATGTCCATTTGAATTTAGCCAAGCCGCACGGCCGTGTCTTATGAAGCTCGCGGCCGTGTTGTTCACTTGCTCGGCCGAGCAAGGCACTTGCCTCGGCGGGCATGACACCTGCAAACTTGGCCAATCTGCTAAGCTGCTCGCTCTAGGAGTCAAGGACTCTGCTCGGCCGAGCACATCGGCAAAATGTGCTACCCTTTAACTTTTACTTCTTTATCGAGGTTGACTTCGTTTAGCTCAAGCAGTGTGTACTCCCACACTTTCCCTTACTCGTATCCGAGTCTAATACGAATCACATTGATCTCTTAGTAAATCACCATTACATTAAAATAAGTTGAGTGATACTAAAATCACCAACAAATCCCCTCCATTTAGTGTAATCCTTTGATTTACTAAACTTTATAAATAACGAAACAAACGAATGCGTAAATGAAAATGTCTTGCGATTGAATTTTCATCTTAGTATAATACACATTTCAAATACTCGAGAATCGGGGTGTCGTAACGATTGAACCCACAACTCATATGAATACACGAAGATACTATACACATAAGTTCGCATACAATTCTCTTTGTTTAATCTTGACACTTTACAAGCCACGTGTCCATATCCATTGGTGAAACATATAGGAAGCCAAGTCCTAGCTTCTTGAAGGCGGCAAAACTTCATGTTCATTAAGGTAGTTCCTTTAGTCTTGCAACGCATTTGCAATTTTTCAAAGGAACTATTAAGAAGATATTCTTCAACCTAGGTTTACTTGCGTGTCGAACACATACCTTGGGAAAGATAATAACATGTGTTCCAATCTCCAGGAGCTTTCCACATTGAATTCAAGCTTCTAACGTTGTATTAGAAGGGAATTGGGTATCTCACAATTAGAGGATTAAATGGACTTTAATCCCATTCCCATTGCAACTTATTTACCAAGTCTCCGGCTAACCCCTTCGTCAGTGGTCGGCCCAAATTTTGTTGCGACCGAACAAACTCAACTCGATATCACACCATTCATGATTAACTCCCGAATCATACTATGTCCGACACCCAAGTGTCTAGACTTGCCATTATAAATCGACTATAGGCCCTAGCCAAGGTAACACTATCACAATGGATAGACATTGGTGATATCGGTTTTAGCCATAATGGAATCTCATATATCAAGTTCCAAGCCACTCCGCTTCTTTTCCAAAGCGACGGCAATGCTACAAACTCGAGATTCCATTGTAGAATGCGTAATACATGCCTGCTTTTGAAGCCCAAGAAATGGCACCTCCTCCAAGCAAGAACACCCAACCACTCGTAGAAGATGAATCTTCTTGGTTGATCCAATGGCATCTCGTGTAACCTTCTAAAATAGAAGGATGTCCACTATAATATAAACCATAGTCCATAGTACCTTTTAAGTACTTGAACACCCTTGTTATAGCATGCCAATGTTGTTTACTAGGTTACTATGTGAACCTACTCAATCTTCCTACTGCATATGCAATATCGAGTCGAGTGCCCGTCATAGCATACATCAAATCGCCAATGGCTTTTGAGTATTCATTTGTGACAATGTGCTTTACTACAGATTAGACACAAGTTTCTCGGTTGATCCATGGGAGTACTAATCTTAGAACAATCTTCACAATTAAACCTCTTGAGAATTTTCTCAATATAATGAGATTGTGAAATTGCGATTCCCTTGTTCATCCGTTTAATCTTTATACCAAGAATAACATCGGCTTCTCCCATGTCCTTCATAGAAAACTTTGATGATAAAAACTTCTTAGTTTTATCAACTACTTTTGGTCAAGTGCCAAAAATCGCATGTCATCAACATATAGGCAGATGATTACACCTTTACCGGTTTCATCAAATGCTATATACACATTTGTCTGACTGATTTAATACAAAACCATTCGACAAAACAACCTCATCAAACTTTGATGCCGGCTGCTTAGGTGCTTGCTTGACCCATACAATGACTTAATTAACTTACATACCTTATGCTCATTACCTGGCATAACAAAACCTTTCGGTTGTTTCATATACACTTCTTCTTCTAAATCACCATTTAGAAATGCTGTTTTGACATCCATTTGATGGATCAATAGATTACGAATAGCCGCCAAAGCTATCGAAATCTAATAGTAGTGATACGAGCAAGCGTGCATAGGTATCGAAAGTAATCGATCCCTTCCTTTGTCTAAAGCCTTGGATTACCAATCGAGCTTTAAACTTGTCAATTGTTCCATCGACTTTCATCTTCTTTTTGAAGATCCATTTGCACCCCAAAGGTTTACGTACCGGTGGTAAATCGAACAAGACCCATGTATTATTTTCCATAATAGAACCAATCTCATCATCGATTGCTTCTTTCCAAAACCCGGCATCTCGAGATTGTATTGCTTCATCATATGTTCTCGGATCCTCCTCTATACTATAACAAAGTAAGAGTATTGAGATTCAACCTGATCTCTTGATCCCTCAACTAAATATAGTTGAAAATCAGAACCATATGATTTAGCTTTCCTTACTCTTTTACTTCTACGAGGTTCGGGTATCTCACTTGGTACATCAATTAAATGATCATCCATTTGAGATTCACCGATATTGGTATAATATCCTTGGGTCTAGGTATCGAAGAGAAACGATTCTCATCAAAGATTGCATCTCTTGATTCTATAATTGTGTTTATAGAAATGAATTCATTAGGTTCTATAACATAAAACCTATATGCCTTGGAATGCTCAAAGATATCCAACAAAGATGCAATCAACACCTTTTTCTCCCAACTTTTTCCTTTTAGGGTCCGGAAGTCTAACCAGCGGCCTACATCCCCAAACTTCATAAAAATGTCAAGTTTGGTCTTTTCTTATACCAAGCTCATATAGGGGTAATCTTGTTCCTTTTATTAGGAACTCTATTCAATAGATGACAAGCCGTTAACATGGCTTCACTCCAAAACCCGTCACTCAAGCCGAGTAAGACAACATGCTAACCATTTCTTCAAGAGTTCTATTCTTCCTTTCAGCCACACCATTTTGTTGTGGTACAAGGAGCCGTAGTCTCATGAATTATCCCTACGGATTGGAAATATTTAGGATCATAATATTCACCACCTCTATCCGTACGTAAGGTTTTAATCAAGCCATTAAGTTGAAGTTCAACTTCAGCTTTATAAATTTTAAATTTATCTAGTGGTTCATCTTTTGCATGCAGCAAATAAATATAGCAAAACCTAGAGGCATCATCTATAAAAGTGACAATATACTTTTTATTGCCTAAAGATGGAGTTGCATGAAAATCACATAAATCACTATGTATCAATTCAAGTTTACAATTCCTTGTAACACTTTTAAAAGGTTTCCTAGTGATTTTTGTTAACATGCAAGTATTACACCTTTCCGTATTATTATCAATAACAGGAATCAAACCATCTTTGGACATTTCCATCATTCTTTTATAGTGCACATGTCCTAACCGAGCATGCCATAATGAGGAATTAACAACAACAGAGGAAGTCATATAAGCAGAACTAGAGTTAACCGAATTTTATTCAAATTCAACATAAACATCCCATTGTTATAATAACCAAATCCTACAAATACACCCGACTTTGATAAGATATACTTATCGGACTCATAAACTTGTTTATAGCCACGCTTGTTCAAGACAGGGACCAGAAATTAAATTCTTACGAAGTTTAGGTACATACAAAACATTAAACAAAGAAATAGTTTTCCCGAACTAAATTCCAACACCACACTTCCTCTTCCTTGAATAGGAGCGGAATGGTCATCACCCATGTAAAAGGCCGATCCGTCTTCCATTGGTTCGTATGTCTTAAACCAACAACGATCCTTACAAAGCATGAGTTGTGGCACCGGAATCAATCCACCACGCAATAGCATCATCCCGCACATAAAATGCCTCAAATTGTTGAAACGAATTTTAATAAAGCTGTTCCAACTATGTATTAAATTCGACCTTGGTTTTGAGAATGGTCCTTAGACCCCTTTCCCCGAACCACTTGTGCTTGCGCCGTTCTTGTTGTTTCCAACACGACAATCCTTCTTAAAGTGACCAGATTTGCCACACTTCCAACAAGCCAATTTAGGCTTCTTGTTGGAACGGAACCATTGTCATTGAAACTACGTTTCTTTCCTTTGTTCTTGTTTCTACCATCATCAATCATATTGACCGATGGTCCACCAACTTCCTTTCCTTTGCCTTTGTCATTCTCTTGCGCCCTTAGAGATTCCTCTATGCGCAAGTGACTACCAAGTTGAACCAAAGATAGATCATCTTTACCATGTTTCAAAGTGTGTTTGAAATCCTTCCAGGAGGGAGGCAACTTATCAATCACACTTGAAACCGATATTGACTCATCCATCTTCAACCCATGTTGAGTATATTGTCCAAGGATTCTAAGGAGTTCATTGAATTGTTCCATGACAGGTCTAGAATCGACCATCTTGTAATTGTTAAAATTACTCACAAGGAACTTCTTACTAGAAGCATCCTCTGCCATGTACTTGGATTCAAGAGAATCCCATAACTCTTTAGCAGACTCCTCATTTTGATAAATGTCAAATAAAGGATCAGACATACCGTTCAATATGTGTCCTCTGCAGATGTAGTCATCGTTCTCCCACTTCGATCTACGTCTTACGGCCTCCAAGTTATCCTCTTCAAGCAATTCTGGAATTGGAGTAGATAGAACATACACCACCTTTAATGTTGTCAAAAGGAAGTGCATCTTCTTTTGCCAACGTCTGAAATCTTGCCCTTCAAACTTGTCTAGCTTTCCAAACTTTGTTGTCATCTCCTTCACAGTAGCCATGAGTATCACCAAATACTTTATTCGTTTGTAGGGGAATTAGGGTCTTTGATACTAATGGTGCTTAGGATATATGATTGAATCGTGTATAATCCACTTTCCGAATAAAGTATTTCGACCCTTATTGCACAGGTTACACGAAATCCTTATTGGGATAAGACAATCACGCAATTTGTTTTCTAGGCAAAGAGAACAAATCAAAACCTTGAGAATTGATTGCTTTCGTTATATTGTTGTAATTCACTCTTGTGTTTTTCATGTATATACAACTGAGATCAATCCCTGTATTTATACAGATGGAGAGGTATGAGTTAAAAGGTATAACCAAAAGACATAACTTTAGCCAAGAGATATGACTTTTCAGTTTGAACTGGCACCTGTTCAGGAACTGCTCGGCCGAGTCAAGGGACTCGCTCGGCCGAGCACACATGTCCATTTGAATTTAGCTGCCGCACGGCCGTGTCTTATGAGCTGCACGGCCGTGTTGTTGCTCGGCCGAGCAAGGCACTTGCCTCGGCCGAGCATGACACTCCAGAAACTTGGCCAATCTGCTAAGCTCTGCTCGGCCGAGTCAAGGACTCTGCTCGGCCGAGCACATCAGCAAAATGTGCTACCCTTTAACTTTTACTTCTTTATCGAGGTTGACTTCGTTTTAGCTCAAACGAGTGTGTACTCCACACTTTCCCTTACTCGTATCCGAGTCTAATACGAATCACATTGATCTCTTAGTAAATCACCATTACATTAAAATAAGTTGAGTGATACTAAAATCACCAACATGAAACTGATCTGAAACTGAAAAATTCTCAATCATTGCTGACTTATTGACCCCTCTTGCATTCCAAAAGAGCACAACCATCTATCACAATTTGTTTAACTTTCCCAAGCCTTTTGATCTACCCTTTTTTGCTTGAGGATTAGATCTATTCTTCTTCTTCATATTCCTTGTGATTGGGATTTGATACTCTTCATCCTCTTCCTCATTTTGATTTTTCTTTGGGCTTTCATTTTCCTCCTCTGATATGCCATAATCCACCTCTTTATTACATCTCGTCCTTGCTGTACTCTCCTCTCCTTTATCAGACAGCATCCCAAAGGTGTTACTAGTATGCCAAGAATTTGCTTTATTCAGATTACAACCATCTGAATCTTTCCTCCCACTTTTCTGTTCATTGAACTGTTTACTCTGCTGCAAACCCTTTGTATATATTGATTCATCCTCCCTATAACCAACAACCTGCTTAGCTTGACTAGATTTTTCCTTGCCTTTTATTGAAGTTATTCCCATTTCCTTGTCATATTTTTGCAAGAAAAAGATCCTTTCTGATTCATCAGAAAGTATATCCTGCAAATGCTCAGTCTCTGTCATTACAGGCCCTTTTGTGATCAATTGAACCTGTTCCATATCCCCACAGATCCTTTTCCCAACTTTCTCTGTGCTATTTCCATCTTTCTTGTCATCCTCCTTTGTATTTTCCCCTGTATCCCCTGACTGCTCATTAACCATAACATAGTCCTTGCCCATAGTAACTTCAAGTCTCGCTGCTGCTGATGTTGATCTCATTTCCCCATCATACTCTTGCTCATTTCTGATTTTCTCTATTTCCCCATCCTCTATAATTTGTACATCTTCATCTTTTCTAGCATTATTTGTCCCTGCATCCTTCTGCTTAATCACCTTGTCCAAATCTATACCCCCTGCCATAGCAATATCAGAACCCACAGGCTTGCTGGTAGTAGCACCATCATTTCCTTTCTTTTCTATTCTGTTCCACACTTGTTTCACCTTCACCTCATGTTTATTACCATCCTCCTCTACCACTGGCTTCTTTCCCTCTTTCTTTTCCTGTTGATCCATTGACCACTTAGTTTTCACAAAGGGATTTCTCCCATTTGCCTTCCTGCATATGCCAATTGAGTGCCCCAATAAACCACATCCACTGCAGTAGGCTATATTGCCTTCATACTGAATTTTCTGCCAGAATCCATTTTCCTTTGACTCTCCAATCCAGATTTCAGTCTCAAGAGGCTTAGATACATCAACCTCTACTCATAGTCTTGCATAAAGTTGATTTGTCAAGCCCAAGGTCCTGTTATCTACCCTTAGAAACTGCCCTATTTCATTTCCGATGCATTCCAACAGAGCACCATTGTAAAATGGCCAAGGAATTCCGGGCAGCCTTATCCAAACAGCAACTACAGGATTTTCTACTTTCAAGTCGAAATCAGGAGTCCACCTAAAAGCTCTATACATACATTTATTGATAATGTGAGACTCCTTCGACAGTGCAAGTTTAAGATCATCTTCATTATTACTAATATAAAATCCAATATGACGAGGATCAATTAGACTCACAACAGATTTATCATTCAAACACCAATTCTGCTTAATATGATCATTTATTTGTTGTAATGTAGGCCTACCTGAGGAAAACTTCAGAACCATGGAATGTTGAAGGCGAGAATTGGCATCAGTTGAGGAGGAGTATATATTCTTTTTTCTCTGTGAGCATGAGCCTCATTGGCTAAGCTATCCGCCACCCCATTACCTTCTCTATACACATGTTTTATCTCCCATAAGCCACATAACTCCTTACAATGCTTCAGTTTGTAACTCAATTCCCAAGGGCCCGGATAAACTTTATTCAAAACCGAGACAGCAACTAAAGAATCAGATTCAATACAAACAGATTGCAGCTGTAATAAGCCATCCTTCAAAGCCAGAATTTCCCCTTTCATATTGGATCCATTGCCATAGAAATTTGAAAAAGCTGACACAACAGCCCCTCTATCATCCCTTATAACACCACCTCCAGTGCAAACTCCAGCTTTCGATGAACCATCAGTATTCAATTTATATCTGTGTATCGTAGGAGCTTCCCATCTGATTGCCTTCTCCAGCTTTTCTCTTGGTCTTCTAACAGTCACATTCAGCTGTCTCAAAATGTGAATATCTCTATATTACCATGGCCTGATTTGGGAATAAATGTAGAGCACATCTCCTGTAAATCACATCTGATCTGAGACTTCATGAATCACAATTGGCTTTTCCTCATACTTCATTTTGCATCTCACTTTCCATAACTCCTAGCAGCTGAATAAAATTATCCCAAGTTTGATAAGGCCAATTTGAGTCTTTCTAGAATTTTTCACCATCCAAGTGTTCCACAACTGATCCAAGCTTGTATATTGATTACTTACCCCAAAAATGTCTCCCATGTAATCCCATATCTTATGAGCAGCTTCAGATTCCAGAAACAAATGGTGAGCACTTTCCTGTTGATGATTTTCAGTGCAACAAAGGCATCTTGAAACTACTGTTATACCTCTCTTTTGCAAATTAGTATCTACAGGAATACCATTACACATCAATCTCCACCAAAAACACTAACTTTGGAAGGAATACATTTGTGCCAAATGTTCTTTCCCCAGTTGACTATGTTTTCCTTTCTCCTTGTGAAGTTCCACCGGATACCAGTTTCAAAAATCCCAGACATGGACAGTTTAAATCTCAATTCATCAGGTTTAGATGGAGATAAAGTAACTCTATTAACTGCTTCATGATATTGATCAGGAATAAGATGTAGCATGTCATTTATCTGTTGTAATCCTTCCTTGACAGTTAAAGTACTATCGGATTCTCCCCCAAGAACAGTGCCTGACCAGTTATCATTCCAGAAATTTAAGTTTCCTTCCCCTACTTCCCAAACACAATGTTGTTCCAAATCAGGGATAATCCCAACAACTGACCTCCAAATGTGAGAAGCAACAAAATTTTTCGTTCACAAATCTAGCCCATAAGGATTTTCTTTGCAAGGTTGACCATGCTAATTTGGCTAATAAGGCTGTTGGATTTTGGGGTTATAAACGCAGCGAAAAATTTAACAAATAACATCAAAACCCTAGCCCTATGATCCGTCTAGCATGAAGAGATTAGAAAACCATGAAATAGAGTTACATACCTCGAATGCGATTTGGTTTGTCAAAATAGATCTCAAAATTCAGCCTAGAATTTTGATGTCGAATCTTCTATCTTCCTTGTTCAACCTTGGTGACGAAATCAACAATTGAGATCTTCAAGCCTTAGGAGATAAAGCAACCTCCCTCTAATGGTGATCCATACGCGAACGAACCAAGAACACTATTCTTGTTGGATTGCTAGATGATCCTCATGATTATTGAAACACTTTTCAATAATCTATGGCAAAAACAATGAAATTGATCTAAAGCCTAGGATTTCATAATCAAGAACAATGATGTATGGAGGTAGGATAGTTTTTGGCTGCCCAAAGACTTATATTTATACTATGGTATAAATTCATAACACTTAGGGTTAAGTCTGTAGGGTTTTGGGGTTACAAACGCAGCGGAAGACTTAGACATAACAACAAAATCCTAGCCCTTGAAATCTGTCTATTTTTTTTTTAGGGTGACACTATATACACTCCCCCATAAACCCACAAACTCGGAGAGATATCTACCCTCAAACTCAAAACATGCTATGTCCTCATAGCAAATAGAACAAAAACATGTCTCGGGTTCAAAGGAGGATATGACACAACAAAACAAATAAATAAAGCAAATAAAACGTACCTACTTGGGTTGCCTCCCAATTAGCGCATTTGGTTAAGGTCGTTAGCCCGACCGTTGCTCCCGTTTGGACTTCACTTTTCGTCCTTTGGCCCACTTCATGGTTTCGCGGGTCCTTATTTTCAGTTCATGCCCCATATATATTCCTTGCATCATTAAATCATTTAGTGTCCAAGGAAATTTTTGACGTTTCAGCTTTTGGGGCTTCTTCTCTTTCAAACCATCGCCACTTTCTTCACCCTCAAAAACAGGGGGAGGTACAAGAATGATGGAGAAAAAATCTTTTACACTTTCAATGGGATGGAGAAGATCTTCATTGGGACATTGTTCGTCAATTTTGTCGGGCCCAACCTCATCAACATTAATGCCCTCATCATATTTTAATTTCTCTTCCACCCCATCTTCTTCACAATCAACCTCTTCATCAACAACCACAACATCACTAGCACGATACGGAGAGAGAATTGATAGTTCGTCATTAATGGAAGCGTCCTCCCATTCATAACGTTCAAGTTGGGTAGAACTAGTATCTCGCTCACCACCTCTCAATGCTTCTAATATTTTATTCACTTGTGCTTCCAACCTATCCATGGTTGCGCCAAATTGTTGTCGTTGTTGACAATTTTCCTCAATTGAATCTATTCTTCTCAACAATGGTCAAATTACAAATCATCCACGCAAGTGAAATGGTTTGTATCCAAATAAATTCAAGAGGTCAAAAGTATATTCCGCAAGGTCAATACAATTGATCTCAAGAACAATAATTAAAACCGTTGAGAAGAACAAGAACGAAAGAGAGATAGGAAGAATTAAAATCCTAGCTTAAAGATCAAATTGTTACTCACCTCAATCCATGAATCAAATAAATTAGCCTTGAATGGCCATTAACCCCATATTGACAATAATACTCGAGATTTTTAAGATTAAAGCACTCTCAAATCATCGTGGACTCTTGCCAACTTCCCAAAATATGAAAAGAACAAAAAAATTAAATTTTCTATTTTTTTTTAGAGGGTGACACTATATACACTCGCCTATAAACCCACAAACTCGGAGAGATATCTACCCCCAAACTCAAAACATGTTATGTCCTCATAGCAAAGAGAACAAAAACATGCCTCGGATTCAAAGGAGGAAATGACACAACAAAACAAATAAATAAAGCAAATAAAATGTACCTACTTAGGTTGCCTCCCAATTAGCACATTTGGTTAAGGTCGTTAGCCCGACCGTTGCTCCCGTTTGGACTTCACTTTTCGTCCTTTGGCCCACTTCATGGTTTCGCGGGTCCTTATTTTCAGTTCATGCCCCATATATATTCCTTGCATCATTAAATCATTTAGTGTCCAAGGAAATTTTTGACGTTTCAGCTTATGGGGCTTCTTCTCTTTCAAACCATCGCCACTTTCTTCACCCTAAAAAACAGGGGGAGGTACAAGAATGATGGAGAAAAAATCTTTTACACTTTCAATGGGATGGAGAAGATCTTCATTGGGACATTGTTCGTCAATTTTGTCGGGCCCAACCTCATCAACATTAATGCCCTCATCATATTTTAATTTCTCTTCCACCCCATCTTCACAATCAACCTCTTCATCAACAACCACAACATCACTAGCACTATACGGAGAGAGAATTGATAGTTCGTCATTAATGGAAGCGTCCTCCCATTCATAACGTTCAAGTTGGGTAGAACTGGTATCTCGCTGACCACCTCTCAATGCTTCTAATATTTTATTCACTTGTGCTTTCAACCTATCCATGGTTGCGCCAAATTGTTGTCGTTGTTGACAATTTTCCTCCCTCAAACTTGTCAGAGCCTCTTCCCGTGATTGCTTTTTAGGCTGCGGTGGATCATAATGATGTGGCTCATAATTGTTCCATACCCGGCTTGAGTGGTTTCCCCTCCATTGTGTATAACAATTGGTGGAATAATCATATTGTTGTTGCCATGGGTGGAACGAACTCTTTTCTTGCATCTGTGGAGAATACTCATGAAAATATGTCCTAGACGGACAATCATTAGTAGCATGAGAGTATAATCCACAACAGGAACATGCATCTTGTATTATATTGGCACTAGGCGAAGCACTTTTCGCATTGAACAAAGCAATTAATTGTTTTACTTGCCCGGCCAACTTCTTATTAGAATGTGATTCATGCATGACATTTGATTTTTAAACAACTAGAAAAAGAAAGGAAAAAAATTATACAAGAAAATTATTTACACTAAAAAAAAACTATTAAAAGAAAATATTTACAATACACTAAAAAAATTAACTTGTTCAAATCACAACAAATCCCCGGCAACGGCGCCAAAAACTTGATGGATAAAAATCCTCTTGTAATAAAATACCTAGCAAGTGTACTAGCTACCGTTGTAGTAGTATGCACAAGGAAGGGTCGAATCCACAGAGATTTGTGTGTTGAACAAATTGATTTAATTAGTGTAAAGTAACCAGGGGGTTTTTGATTGGTTGAATTATTAAACTAAGAAAGCAAAATAAATAAATTAAAGATAACAAGAGACAAGGGATTCATTGATTGTGGATCATAACAATTATCACTTTATGCTTTTTATTTCATGTAAAAATAATTCAATCTCATTCTTGGGTTCGTTCACAAAAACCTAGGGTTAAGATGTTCATATATTCCGGTAGGTCAATAAGAACACTAGAACCCTAATAACTCTATCTCGTTTATATATTCCGGTAGGTCAATATAAACATTCAAGAATTTCAATTAAAAACTTAAGAACAATGGAACCTAGATTCGTTTGATTTCCGGTAGGTCCTCAATTGAATCTATTCTTCTCAACAATGGTCAAATTACAAATCATCCACGCAAGTGAAATGGTTTGTATCCAAATAAATTCAAGAGGTCAAAAGTATATTCCGCAAGGTCAATGCAATTGATCTCAAGAACAATAATTAAAACTGTTGAGAAGAACAAGAACGAAAGAGAGATAGGAAGAATTAAAATCCTAGTATAAAGATCAAATTGTTACTCACCTCAATCCATGAATCAAATAAATTAGCCTTGAATGGCCATTAAAATAAATTAACCCTGAATCTTCAAAATAAAATAAAAACCTAAACTATGATAAAGAGGAAAAATATAGAGAGAAAAATCAAAGATTAAAAAGATAGTACAAAAACTAGTCTAGGGTTCTTTTTATAGGAGGGAGGTGAAAATCCTTTTTGGAAACAAATTATGGTCAAAATCCTAGTCAATCTTAGAAATCTGCCGAAATTCGTCGCTGATTCTGTGCAAATCTGTTGCTGATTCGTTTTCTTTATTTGTGACGGAATAGAATCCGTTGCAAAACCTTGGTGAGCGGTCGCCCATACCGGCCCACGCATCCGCCCAGTTGTACAGTGCTCCCTCGGCCAATTTTAATCACTTTCAGCGGCTGCCTATAATGCCCACAGCGACCGCCCAAACTTTGGCCCAATTCCTTCCTTGGCCCAGTTCTTCCTTGGCCTTGGCCGGCCCTGCCTTGCCCATAGCCCCTGCTTGGCCTGCCACTTCTTGCTTTCTCTCGGCCACTTACCTAGGCCCAGTCCTTGTTTGGCCACATTTTGTCCTTCTTTTGATTCGTTTCGTCACGCAAGTGCACCGTCGCACTTTGGTCACTATAAAAAATTCTTTTGCACCTCGATCCTTGAAATTTTATTTCACTTTAGCCCATGAATTTTCATAAATCAAATTCCTCCCGATTTTTCACATTTCCAGTTTGGTCCCTGAATTTTCAAGATTTACGTTTTGTCCCTTGAACTTTCAAAATACGCTTTTTCTCCTCCTTTTCTGCATTTTTGCACATCAACCCCTCAACTATCAAAACACTAACAAAATACATTAAATTCTCAAGGTTTCGAGCATCAAATAAGCTAGGAAATTTGAATGGGTAAAATCACATCCATCAAATACCCCCAAACTTATCTTTTGCTCGTCCTCGAGTAAAACAAAACTAAACCAAAATAAAAACTAATTAACTAAAAAAACAAATCAAAATATTTTTGGGATTGTTCAATTCATATAATAGGCCGTTGGCACAACAAGTCTCAGATCTTACAACACACATAATCTACAAGCATTATCATGAACATGGGACTATAATTACATGGATGCATCTAACTTACAATTCTCCACCACATAATGAAAGATGAATGAAATATGGGAGATCATTGTCACCAAAGTAAGATATATAATAGGGTCACTAACCACATGCTCTAAATCAATGATAATAAGATAAACTTCTACACAAGGGACACTCATATGCATGTTTAAACAAAACTCTCAACCCGGCTACTCTTTAGGGATCAAATTTGGCTTTACGGCTTGTAATGTTTCGCGATAAACGCGGGCTAGATTCACAGTTACAAAAGAAGGTAAGGACATACGAAGTCAAGCAAGTGAAACTAAGAAGTCTTCATTATATATACATCCTCCCATTGAAATTTATCACTCTGCTTCATGCCAACCCATTGATTCAACCCCCAAACTTATAATTTTGTTTACTTTCAAACTTGGAATTGATCACCTTTCTTTCCTTTTTTGTCACTTTCCACTTCAACATTAGAGAGGGCTCAGCTTTTCTTTTTTTTTTCTTTCCTTTTCTTTCTCTTTTTTTTTAACTTTTTTTTTTCATTTTTTTTTCTTTGCACAAATATATCACGAAAAATGTGCATTCAATACTTTTTGCTCAAGCCCCTCTTTTCTTTTAATACAATCCATAACACTTTTCTTTCTTTTCATGACCACTTTCCACTCAACCCTTTGATTTTCCAAACATCACCCAAACATTCTCATTCATTCCCTAGTTTCACTTTCTTGAAAAGGTGAGAAAAATAGTGTATAAGTTAAAAGGGTAGGACAATGAGGGTACAAAAGAAGGCGAATGGTGGTCTAAGATAACCTCCCACTTTATGAGAGATTTCATTCTTTTTCAAGCTCAAAAGGGGTTCTAGCGGAAAATTTTATATAAGTGACGAGAAAGTTAAAGGCTCACAAATAGGGTTCAAAGAAAATAGCCAAATATCACTTCCCGAGTAGCCTAATTGATGTGTTATTGACAGTCATGCAAACATGTTCTAGGGACCCCGAGAATGCCAAAGTGATCCTATAAAGGTCTCCTAAATTGGTAACAATGATCAAGAAAAATAATATGAAAGTGAAAGGTGGAGAAATCATACTTTACATGTATCAATGCAACTATAATCCACAACAGGAACATGCATCTTGTATTATATTGGCACTAGGCGAAGCACTTTTCGCATTGAACAAAGCAATTAATTGTTTTACTTGCCCGGCCAACTTCTTATTAGAATGTGATTCATGCATGACCTTTGATTTTTAAACAACTAGAAAAAGAAAGGAAAAAACTATACAAGAAAATTATTTACACTAAAAAAAATTATTAAAAGAAAATATTTACAATACACTAAAAAAATTAACTTGTTCAAATCACAACAAATCTCCGGCAACGACGCCAAAAACTTGATGGATAAAAATCCTCTTGGAATAAAATACCTAGCAAGTGTACGAGCTACCGTTGTAGTAGTATGCACAAGGAAGGGTCGAATCCACAGAGATTTGTGTGTTGAACAAATTGATTTAATTAGTGTAAAGTAACCAGGGGGTTTTTGATTGGTTGAATTATTAAACTAAGAAAGCAAAATAAATAAATTAAAGATAACAAGAGACAAGGGAATCATTGATTGTGGATCATAACAATTATCACTTTATGCTTTTTATTTCATGTAAAAATAATTTAATCTCATTCTTGGGTTCGTTCACAAAAACCTAGGGTTAAGATGTTCATATATTCCGGTAGGTCAATAAGAACATTAGAACCTAATAACTCTATCTCGTTTATATATTCCGGTAGGTCAATATAAACATTCAAGAATTTCAATTAAAAACTTGAGAACAATGGAACCTAGATTCGTTTGATTTCCGGTAGGTCCTCAATTGAATCTATTCTTCTCAACAATGGTCAAATTACAAATCATCCACGCAAGTGAAATGGTTTGTATCCAAATAAATTCAAGAGGTCAAAAGTATATTCCGCAATGTCAATACAATTGATCTCAAGAACAATAATTAAAACCATTGAGAAGAACAAGAAAGAAAGAGAGATAGGAAGAATTAAAATCCTAGCATAAAGATCAAATTGTTACCTCAATCCATGAATCAAATAAATTAGCCTTGAATGGCCATTAAAATAAATTAACCCTGAATCTTCAAAATAAAATAAAAACCTAAACTATGATAAAGAGGAAAAATATAGAGAGAAAAATCAAAGATTAAAAAGATAGTACAAAAACTAGTTTAGAGTTCTTTTTATAGGAGGGAGGTGAAAATCCTTTTTGGAAACAAAATCTGGTCAAAATCCTAGCAATCTTAGAAATCTGCCGAAATTCGTCGCTGATTCTGTGCAAATCTGTTACTGATTCGTTTTCTTTATTTGTGACGGAATAGAATCCGTTGCAAAACCTTGGTGAGCGGTCGCCCATACCGGCCCACGCATCCGCCCAGTTGTACAGTGCTCCCTCGGCCAATTTTAATCACTTTCAGCGGCCGCCCATAATGCCCACAGCGACCGCCCAAACTTTGGCCCAATTCCTTCCTTGGCCCAGTTCTTCCTTGGCCTTGGCCGGCCCTGCCTTGCCCACAGCCCCTGCTTGGCCTGCCACTTCTTGCTTTCTCTCGGCCACTTGCCTAGGCCCAGTCCTTGTTTGGCCACATTTTGTCCTTCTTTTGATTCGGTTCGTCACGCAAATGCACCGTCGCACTTTGGTCACTATAAAAAATTCTTTTGCACCTCGATCCTTAAAATTTTATTTTTCACTTTAGCCCATGAATTTTCATAAATCAAATTCCTCCCAATTTTTTACATTTTCAGTTTGGTCCCTGAATTTTCAAGATTTACGTTTTGGCCCTTGAACTTTCAAAATACGCTTTTTCTCCTCCTTTTCTGCATTGTTGCACATCAACCCCTCAACTATCAAAACACTGACAAAATACATTAAATTCTCAAGGTTTCGAGCATCAAATAAGCTAGGAAATTTGAATGGGTAAAATCACATCCATCAAATACCCCCAAACTTATCTTTTGCTCGTCCTCGAGTAAAACAAAACTAAACCAAAATAAAAACTAATTAACTAAAAAAAACAAATCAAAATATTTTTGGGATTGTTCAATTCATATAATAGGCCGTTGGCACAACAAGTCTCAGATCTTACAACACACATAATCTACAAGCATTATCATGAACATGGGACTATAATTACATGGATGCATCTAACTTACAATTCTCCACCACATAATGAAAGATGAATGAAATATGGGAGATCATTGTCACCAAAGTAAGATATATTATAGGGTCACTAACCACATGCTCTAAATCAATGATAAAAAGATGAACTTCCACACAAGGGACACTCATATGCATGTTTAAACAAAACTGTCAACCCGGCTACTCTTTAGGGATCAAATTTGGCTTTACGGCTTGTAATGTTTCGCGATAAACGCGGGCTAGATTCACGGTTACAAAAGAAAGTAAGGACATACGAAGTCAAGCAAGTGAAACTAAGAAGTCTTCATTATATATACATCCTCCCATTGAAATTTATCACTCTGCTTCATGCCAACCCATTGATTCAACCCCCAAACTTATAATTTTGTTTACTTTCAAACTTGGAATTGATCACCTTTCTTTCCTTTTTTGTCACTTTCCACTTCAACATTAGAGAGGGCTCGACTTTTTTTTCTTTTCTTTTCTTTCTCTTTTTTTTTAACTTTTTTTTTCATTTTTTTTTTCTTTGCACAAATATATCACGAAAAATGTGCATTCAATACTTTTTGCTCAAGCCCCTCTTTTCTTTCAATAAAATCCATAACACTTTTCTTTCTTTTCATGACCACTTTCCACTCAACCCTTTGATTTTCCAAACATCACCCAAACATTCTCATTCATTCCCTAGTTTCACTTTCTTGAAAAGGTGAGAAAAATAGTGTATAAGTTAAAAGGGTAGGACAATGAGGGTACAAAAGAAGGCGAATGGTGGTCTAAAATAACCTCCCACTTTATGAGAGATTTCATTCTTTTTCAAGCTCAAAAGGGGTTCTAGCGGAAAATTTTATTTAAGTGACGAGAAAGTTAAAGGCTCACAAATAGGGTTCAAAGAAAATAGCCAAATATCACTTCCCGAGTAGCCTAATTGATGTGTTATTGACAGTCATGCAAACATGTTCTAGGGACCCCGAGAATGCCAAAGTGATCCTATAAAGGTCTCCTAAATTGGTAACAATGATCAAGAAAAATAATATGAAAGTGAAAGGTGGAGAAATCATACTTTACAAGTATCAATGCAATTATAACCCCATATTGACAATAATACTCAAGATTTTTAAGATTAAAGCACTCTCAAATCATCGTGGACTCTTTCCAACTTCCCAAAATATGAAAAGAACAAAAAATTTAAATTTTCTATTTTTTTTAGAGGGTGACACTATATACACTCCCCTATAAACCCACAAACTCGGAGAGATATCTACCCCCAAACTCAAAACATGTTATGTCCTCATAGCAAAGAGAACAAAAACATGCCTCGGATTCAAAGGAGGATATGACACAACAAAACAAATAAATAAAGCAAATAAAACGTACCTACTTGGGTTGCCTCCCAATTAGCGCATTTGGTTAAGGTCGTTAGCCCGACCGTTGCTCCCGTTTGGACTTCACTTTTCGTCCTTTGGCCCACTTCATGGTTTCGCGGATCCTTATTTTCAGTTCATGCCCCATATATATTCTTTGCATCATTAAATCATTTAGTGTCCAAGGAAATTTTTGACGTTTCAGCTTTTGGGGCTTCTTCTGTTTCAAACCATCGCCACTTTCTTCACCCTAAAAAACAGGGGGAGGTACAAGAATGATGGAGAAAAAATCTTTTACACTTTCAATGGGATGGAGAAGATCTTCATAGGGACATTGTTCGTCAATTTTGTCGGGCCCAACCTCATCAACATTAATGCCCTCATCATATTTTAATTTCTCTTCCACCCCATCTTCACAATCAACCTCTTCATCAACAACCACAACATCACTAGCACGATACGGAGAGAGAATTGATAGTTCGTCATTAATGGAAGCGTCCTCCCATTCATAACGTTCAAGTTGGGTAGAACTGGTATCTCGCTCACCACCTCTCAATGCTTCTAATATTTTATTCACTTGTGCTTCCAACCTATCCATGGTTGCACCAAATTGTTGTCGTTGTTGACAATTTTCCTCCCTCAAACTTGTCAGAGCCTCTTCCCATGATTGCTTTTTAGGCTGCGGTGGATCATAATGATATGGCTCATAATTGTTCCATACCCGGCTTGAGTGGTTTCCCCTCCATTGTGTATAACAATTGGGGGAATAATCATATTGTTGTTGCCATGGGTGGAACGAACTCTTTTCTTGCATCTGTGGAGAATACTCATGAAAATATGTCCTAGACGGACAATCATTAGTAGCATGAGAGTATAATCCACAACAGGAACATGCATCTTGTATTATATTGGCACTAGGCGAAGCACTTTTCGCATTGAACAAAGCAATTAATTGTTTTACTTGCCCGGCCAACTTCTCATTAGAATATGATTCATGCATGACCTTTGATTTTTAAACAACTAGAAAAAGAAAGGAAAAAAAATAATACAAGAAAATTATTTACACTAAAAAAAAACTAATAAAAGAAAATATTTACAATACACTAAAAAAATTAACTTGTTCAAATCACAACAAATCCCCGGCAACGGCGCCAAAAACATGATGGATAAATATCCTCTTGTAATAAAATACCTAGTAAGTGTACTAGCTACTGTTGTAGTATTATGCACAAGCAAGGGTCGAATCTACATAGATTTGTGTGTTGAACAAATTGATTTAATTAGTGTAAAGTAACCAGGGGCGTTTTTGATTGGTTGAATTATTAAACTAAGAAAGCAAAATAAATAAATTAAAGATAACAAGAGACAAGGGATTCATGGATTTGTAGGTGTTAGTGCCCTAGGCCTATAGAGATAGACCTTTATGTAATGTCATTGTTCATTTATATATGAGATTGTTTCTTTGATTATTATATGTGTTTGCATGTTTAGTTATAATAATCATGTCCCTAGTACTTATGAAGCACTAGTATGAAGTCTAATGGATAATCATGTGATGATTATATGCATGGAGATGCACATTAGATTCATGGGTACTTGTTAGAGAACAAGGTACTGGACTTGACCCATTATGAGATTTATGTCATGGTCAAATGTCATAATTAAATCTCATATAGTCATATCATTGATATCCTTTCGACACGAGATTATCATCGTCTTCCGCTCGATGAATATCATGTTTGATATAGTTTAACGTTGTCTTTAACCGGATGACAATAAGGGCTATCATTGGCATGGTATGATTCTTGTTGGGAAGAATGATAAGTCAAGATGGAAAATTGTCCCTCGTAAAGAGAGATGTTTGCTAGGCCACTCGTAAGTAAGATTGATGTAGTGCATGGCCATGCCCGAATGAATTAATGTGATTAATGTCATTCGATTAATCAATTTACTTGGTAACGAGAAAGCATTGAACAATATGAGTTGATGTGGACCATGACTCATGTTCAATATAACATCGTGTGACAATGGGATTGTGATATGTTCTATATAGGAAATCGAACTTGATATTATATTATTTGGGTAGGCATGATGGCTTGCTAGAGTCCGCTCATGTCTTATGAGGATCGATGTGATCGAACTCATTGCCAACATAATATAGTCCTATGGGGTCACACGCATCGAACGAATTGTCAAAAATGAAGAATATGGAGTTTTTGTTCTCAGGGGACGACTCGTCCCCAGGCCAGAACCAACTATTCCCCTTAAAGGGGACGCCAGATTCAGAAGCTGGGTGCCAGGGGACGACTCGTCCCCTGGGCACTGGACTGACGCGGAATTGACTTAAAACTAGGGTTTTCACGAGGGGAAAAGTTTTATAACGTATAAATACTTACCCCTAGTTGCCCTAGCCGTCATACTCACGTTTTGGCTTGAGAGAAACATCAAAAGTGAGAGATTTCAATTGAGAATTGAGAATCAAACACTACCAAATCCATTGTTCTTCATTGATTGAAAGGTGTTTCAATCAATAGGATCTAGCAATCCTCCTAGAAGAGTTCTAGGGTTCGTTCATCGCGTGGATACACATAGAGGATCTTCGCTCGTCAAGATCTTTGGTTCGTGATTCCCGTTCGTTCATCAAGGATTAACAAGGTCGTTCAATCTGGAGTTGGGTCAAGTTTATCAAAGGAAAAGCATTCAAGGTTGGTATTTCTATTTCATCTTTCTTAATTATTCATCTAAAACGGATTCTAGGGCTTGGGGTTTTTCGAGTTATTGCTTATTCCGCTGCGCATGGACCCTCGAAACCCAACAGTGGTATCAGAGCCCCGTTCATGATGTTTATATAAGAAAATCATGATAATTAGATAATGTGATTATGTTAATTTTCATGATGTACATGATTTAGAATGTGAAATTGTATGAGTTTTGCTTGTGAAGTAATTGTATATAATGATATACCATGATTATGAAATTGAAATATTTGATTAATATGATTAATCTAGATTATGGGATGTCAATTTCATTAAATATGATTAATGTGATTAATCTAGGATATTTGTGAAGTGTTACTTAGTATATTGGTACGGACACCAAGACCTTTCCCGCCAGGCACTTCGATGGAAGTGTGGGATAAATTTGGAGCACGTGGCCGCGTACTAGTAATTACTGACCAAATGTGCTTTGTGTTGCATCATTCCATGTTCATAATTATGCTCATATAGTTTTCATGAATCAACCTTGGCATGTAATTGATAAGCATGAAAAATTGAACCTTCTTTGTAATTTGAGTTTGTTTTATGCCACCCATGTTTAAACACTTGTGAGTACAGGATAGTTTCATGTAGGCTACGCCACGAGAGTACATTGATTCTATCTTTGTATGATCAAGATGAGCAAACGGTGATTGCTATACGTTTAACATGGTTGAACTCAATTAGGCTATCAAAACAGTTTTGGGCCTAAGGCATAAGATGAGATTGAAACATGTGACATATGATGTCTATAATCTCATAATGATCTAAGAGTCATATATAGATATGATTGATAAATGTTATCTACCTTTTTAGTTTAATTTTGAGCAGTCGTGCCATAGCCGACTTGAAATGAAATTAAAGTTGGGTCTTAGCCTATTAAATTATATTATGCATATTTGCATAAGAAGGTTATATAATTTAGTGGGAGTATTTATGAAATACGTTATTTAATCTCTTAAATGAAATCGGTACTTATATGTGTTCATATGTGTTGCATATTTTTGTTGTAGAAATAGCATTAAATTATAATTAATCCTAATTATTGCGATTCGTCCTTATGAAGGACAAGTTCGAAAAGAACGGTACAAGTGATTCCGATTTGATCAGATGCTCAAGAAGTGTTCTTAAGAAAAATTGTACGTTCTTGACGAATCTATTCCTGCTGAACCCACTGCAAACGTTGCAAAGGGCAGATAAGGAGCAACATAAGAAACATTTAGATGATTCCTATGATGTTGTTTGCCCTATACTTGCCACCATGTTTAAAGGCTCTTAAGAAGAACCTTGAACACGTGGAAATTGCTTTTGTTCTAGCACAACGCACAAAAGGAAATGTTCCAAGTGCAAGCTACAAAAGATATATGTTGTGGTGAAGGTTTTTATGCATGAGATGCAAAAGGAGCAATCCACAAGTGTGTTAATGGTTAACACAAGAAAGGGGTTCAAAAGGGAAGGCAAAGAAGGTAAAGCAAAGGTTGCTAAACCTAGGGCAAAAGTTGCCAAAGCCGAAGAGGCTAAACCCAAAGTGTCTCAAAAGGATGCAGTTTGCTACCGCTGCAATGAGATTGTTAATTGGAAGCAAAGTTGCAAGGCTTAATAGGAAGGCCTAAAAAGTGAAGAAGGGCAATATGATTGCTACTACTTCAAGTATCTATATGGTAGATATTTTCTTTTCGACTTCTTGTTCTTGGGTATATGATACCGGATATAGATCCCACATTTGTTTAAATATGCAAGAAATAAAGAATAGAAAGCTGCTCAAAGAAGGTGAATTAAACCTATGCGTGGTAATGAAGTAAGAGTTGCTGCATTAGCCATAGGGACTTACGAAGTCACTTTACCTTGTGGACTAGTACTTGTTTTTGAACAAGTGTGACTACGTTCCGAATTTGAGTAGGAGTATCATTTTGTTTCTTATGAGGATGATGAAGGATATAAATTTTCTTATTGAGAATAAGAAGCTTTATATTTATTTAATGATATGCATTATTGTAATGCATATATCATTGAATGGTCTTCATATCCTTGATGTTAAGATACAAAATAATATTGAAGATATCTATAATATAAGTGTGAAATCTAAACCGAATGATGTGAACAACACGTTCACATGGCATTGCCGGCTTGGTCATATAAATGAGAAACGTATAATCTAAACTCCATTAACATGGACATTTAGACTCATATGATTATGAATTATTTGAGGTATGTGAATCTCGTTTATTTGGTAAAATGACCAAACCACCCTACACTAAGAGTAGTGGGAGGGTAGTGGCTTATTGGCCCTTATACATGAGATGTATATGGACTATTAAGTAGCATTGCTAGGGGAGGAATTCGGTATTTCATCACATTCACCGGTTACTTATCTAGATATGACTATGTCTATCTGATGAAGTCCAAAGGTGAATCGTTTGAGATATTTCGAATATTTCAAGATGAAGTACAAAAACCAATCTTGGCAAAACTATTAAAGTACTTCGATTAGATCGAGGTAATGAATATTTGAGCCAAGAGGTTGACAATCATCTCAAAGCGTGAAATCGTTTGAGTTGACTCCACCCGAACATCACATTTTTTATGGTGTGTCCGAGAGGAGGAATTGAACCTTGTATGACATGGTTCGTTCGATGATGTGTCAAGTTGACTTTCCTATTTCCTTTTGAGGATATGCATTAGAAATAATGCGGTTACACCGAATTGTGTCCCTACTAAATTGATTCCTACGTCCCCACATGAGATATGGCATGAAAGAATGTCTTTCATAAAGATTTGGGGTTGCGAATCTTATGTAAAGAGACTTGTCTCTCATAAGTTAGCACCAAATCGACGGGGTTAATTTCGAGATATTAGTTTTACAACCGCAATGAGAACAAAGTGTTTGTTGCTCTATATGATTCGTTTCTTGAGAAAGCAGTTTCTCAATAAAGGATCTAGTGGGAGTAAAATTGATCTTGAAGAGTTCAAGAACACAGAAAATAACATGGAACCAAGAGTAGAGATGGAACCAAGTTCACAAGGAGTTGTGGAACCGGTTCAAGTTACATAAGTCCATCGTAGATTGGATAGGTTACGATCCGAATCCGAGAAATATTGATTTCTCATATCGGAAAGTAATAAAGTGGAAGTCATTGAGAATGACGATCCTACTTACTATCTAGAGGCGATGTCCACTCCTAATTGGAATAAATGGTTAGGAACCATGGAGTCCGAATTACAATCCATGTACGATGATCAAGTTTGAAACTTGATTGACTTACTGAAGGTGTAAAAACTAAAGGGTGCAAGTAGGTCTTCAAGAAGAAAACCAACATGGATGGAAGGTGTATACTTTCGTGACTAAGGATTGTAGTAAAGGGATTTAGGCAAATTCATAGTATTGACTATGTTGAAACCTTTTTACCCATTACAATGCCGAAGTCTGTTAGAATTGCAATTGTCATAGTCGCATATTATGACTATGTGATATGACAAATGGATGACAAACGACTTTCCTAAATGAAAAGATTCTCAAGGATGTGTACAGTACACAACCCGAAGGTTTGTCGATCCAAGAAATTCTAATAAAGTATGCATATTGCAAAGATCCATAAGATGGGTTGAAGCAAGCTTCGAGGGGTTGGAATCTTCATTTTGATGAATCAGTCAAAGAGTTTGACTTCATCAAGTACAAAGATGAACTTTGTGTATACATGAAATTCAGTGGGAGCGTAGTATTATTTCTATTGTTATATGACAATGATATCTTACTCATTGAAAACAAAGTTCCGACACTTAAGACTGTCAAGTCTTGGTCAAGGAAAGGTTTCTCAATGAATGATATGGGTGAAGCCGCTTACATCCTTGGTATCAAGATCTATAGAGATAGATCTAAAAGGATAAATTGGTTTGAGTCAAAATACTCACATTGACAAGGTTCTTAGATGATTTTAAGAAAGGTAACTTGTCAATGGGTCATGGTATCACTTTTAGCGAGACTCAGTGTCCCATGACAACTGATGAGCAAAAGAGAATGGATGAAGTTCCATATGCTCCGACATTTGGATCTGTCATGTATGCCATGATTTATACTAGACCCGACGTCTCGTATGCTTTGAGCATGATGAGTCGATACCAATACGATCTGGTAAGAACCATTGGATGGCAGTCAAGACGATCCTTAAAGTACTTAAGAAGAACTAAGGATACGTTCTTGGTATTTGAAAGATTGGAAGTTAATCTTGTTGTAAAGGTTACACGGATGCTAACTTCCAAACTGACAAAGTTAATTAAATCGCAATTAGGATTTGTGTTTATGCTTATTGGAGGTGCGATTTTATTGGAAGAGTTCCAAGCAGAAAATCGTGGCCGATTCTACTTCTAAGGCTTAATTTTAGCAACATATGATGTAGCTAGAAAAGGCAGTTTGGATCAAAAGTTCATTAGTGTTTTGGAATTGTTCCAAGTATCACTAATCCGGTGGAACTTTGTTGTGACAATTGTGGTGTCATTTGTGCAAGCAAAAGAACCAAGGTCACATCAACGATCCAAACACATTCTAAGACGTTTCCACCTCATTTGAGAAATCTGTGAAAGGGAAGACGTTAAGATATGCAAGGTACCAACGGATGACAACATCTCGGACCCTCTCACCAAGCCTTTACCACAAGCTAAACATGATGGTCATGTTAGGTCCATGGGTATAAGATACATGAATGATTGGGCCTAGTGCAAGTGGGAGACTGTAGGTGTTAGTGCCCTAGGCCTATAGAGATAGACCTTTATGTAATGTCATTGTTCATTTATATATGAGATTGTTTCTTTGATTATTATATGTGTTTGCATGTTTAGTTATAATAATCGTGTCCCTAGTACTTATGAAGCACTAGTATGAAGTCTAATGGATAATCATGTGATGATTATATGCATGGAGATGCACATTAGATTCATGGGTACTTGTTAGAGAACAAGGTCTTGGACTTGACCCATTATGAGATTTATGTCATGGTCAAATGTCATAATTAAATCTCATATAGTCATATCATTGATATCCTTTGACACGAGATTATCATCGTCTTCCGCTCGATGAATATCATGTTTGATATAGTTTAACGTTGTCTTTAACAGGATGACAATAAGGGCTATCATTGGCATGGTATGATTCTTGTTGGGAAGAATGATAAGTCAAGATGGAAAATTGTCCCTCGTAAAGAGAGATGTTTGCTAGGCCACTCGTAAGTAAGATTGATGTAGTGCATGGCCATACCCGAATGAATTAAGGTGATTAATGTCATTCGATTAATCAATTTACTTGGTAACTTGAGAAAGCATTGAACAATATGAGTTGCCGTGGACCATGACTCATGTTCAATATAACATCGTGTGACAATGGGATTGTGATATGTTCTATATAGGAAATCGAACTTGATATTATATTATTTGGGTAGGCATGATGGCTTGCTAGAGTCCGCTCATGTCTTATGAGGATCGATGTGATCGAACTCATTGCCAACATAATATAGTCCTATGGGGTCACACGCATCGAACGAATTGTCAAAAATGAAGAATATGGAGTTTTTGTTCTCGGGGACGACTCGTCCCAGGCAGAACCAACTATTCCCCTTAAGGGGACGCGGTCGAAGGCTGGGTGCCAGGGGACGACTCGTCCCACAGGCGCTCGGGCTGGACGGAATTGACTTAAAACTAGGGTTTTCACGAGGGGAAAAGTTTTATAACGTATAAATACTTACCTAGTTGCCCTAGCCGTCAAGAGAACGTTTTGGCTTGAGAGAAACATCAAAAGTGAGAGATTTCAATTGAGAATTGAGAATCGAAACACTACCAAATCCATTGTTCTTCATTGATTGAAAGGTGTTTCAATCAATAGGATCTAGCAATCCTCCTAGAAGAGTTCTAGGGTTCGTTCATCGCGTGGATACACATAGAGGATCTTCGCTCGTCAAGATCTTTGGTTCGTGATTCCCGTTCGTTCATCAAGGATTAACAAGGTCGTTCAATGCGGAGTTGGGTCAAGTTTATCAAAGGAAAAGCATTCAAGGTTGGTATTTCTATTTCATCTTTCGTAATTATTCATCTAGAACGGATTCTAGGGCTTGGGGTTTTTTCGAGTTATTGCTTATTCCGCTGCGCATGGACCCTCGAAACCCTACGGTGGTATCGAGCCCGTTCATGATGTTTAGTTAGAAAATCATGATAATTAGATAATGTGATTATGTTAATTTTCATGATGTGCATGATCTAGAATGTGAAATTGTATGAGTTTTGCTTGTGAAGTAATTGTATATATTGATATACCATGATTATGAAATTGAAATATTTGATTAATATGATTAATCTAGATTATGGGATGTCAATTTCATTAAATATGATTAATGTTATTAATCTAGAATATTTGTGAAGTGTTACTTAGTATATTGGCTGGACACCAAAACCTTCCCACGAGGCACTTCGATGGAAGTGTGGGATAAATTTGGAGCACGTGGCCGCGTACTAGTAATTCTGACCAAATGTGATTTGTGTTGCATCATTCCATGTTCATAATTATGCTCATATAGTTTTCATGAATCAACCTTGGCATGTAATTGATAAGCATGAAAAATTGAACCTTCTTTGTAATTTGAGTTTGTTTTATGCCACCCATGTTTAAACACTTGTGAGTACACGGATAGTTTCATGTAGGCTACGCCGTGAGGTACATTGATTCTATCTTTGTATGATCAAGATGAGCAAATAGTGATTGCTATACGTTTAACATGGTTGAACTCAATTAGGCTATCAAAACGGTTTTGGGCCTAAGGCATAAGATGAGATTGAAACATGTGACATATGATGTCTATAATCTCATAATGATCTAAGAGTCATATATAGATATGATTGATAAATGTTATCTACCTTTTTAGTTTAATTTTGAGCAGTCGTGCCATAGCCGACTTGAAATTAAATTAAAGTTGGGTCTTAGCCTATTAAATTATATTATGCATATTTGCATAAGAAGGTTATATAATTTAGTGGGAGTATTTATGAAATACGTTATTTAATCTCTTAAATGAAATCGGTACTTATATGTGTTCATATGTGTTGCATATTTTTGTTGTAGAAATAGCATTAAACTATAATTAATCCTAATTATTGCGATTCGTCCTTATGAAGGACAAGTTCGAAAAGAACGGTACAAGTGATTCTGATTTGATCAGATGCTCAAAAAATGTTCTTAAGCAAAATTGTATGTTCTTGACGAATCTATTCTGCTTGAACCCACTGCAAAGCGTTGCAAAGGGCGGATAAGGAGCAACATAAGAAACATTTAGATGATTCCTATGATGTTGTTTGCCCTATACTTGCCACCATGTTTAAAGGCTCTTAAGAAGAACCTTGAACACGTGGAAATTGCTTTTGTTCTAGCACAACGCACAAAAGGAAATGTTCCAAGTGCAAGCTAGACAAAAGATATATGTTGTGGTGAAGGCTTTTAATGCATGAGATGCAAAAGGAGCAATCCACAAGTGTGTTAATGGTTAACACAAGAAAGGGGTTCAAAAGGGAAGGCAAAGAAGGTAAAGCAAAGGTTGCTAAACCTAGGGCAAAAGTTGCCAAAGCCGAAGAGGCTAAACCCAAAGTGTCTCGAAAGGATGCGGTTTGCTACATTGCAATGAGATTGTCAATTGGAAGCAAAGTTGCAAGGCTAATTAGGAAGGCCTAAAAAAGTGAAGAAGGGCAATATGATTGCTACTACTTCAAGTATCTATATGGTAGATATTTTCTTTTCGACTTCTTGTTCTTGGGTATATGATACCGGATATAGATCCCACATTTGTTTAAATGTGCAAGAAATAAAGAATAGAAAATTTTGCTTTCAAAAGAAGGTGAATTAAACCTATGCGTGGTAATGAAGTAAGAGTTCTTTGCATTAGCCATAGGGACTTATGAAGTCACTTTACCTTGTGGACTAGTACTTGTTTTTGAACAAGTGTGACTACGTTCCGAATTTGAGTAGGAGTATCATTTTGTTTCTTATGAGGATGATGAAGGATATAAATTTTCTTATTGAGAATAAGAAGCTTTATATTTATTTAATGATATGCATTATTGTAATGCATATATCATTGAATGGTCTTCATATCCTTGATGTTAAGATACAAAATAATATTGAAGATATCTATAATATAAGTGTGAAATCTAAACCGAATGATGTGAACAACACGTTCACATGGCATTGCCGGCTTGGTCATATAAATGAGAAACGTATAATCTAAACTCCATTAACATGGACATTTAGACTCATATGATTATGAATTATTTGAGGTATGTGAATCTCGTTTATTTGGTAAAATGACCAAACCACCCTACACTAAGAGTAGTGGGAGGGTAGTGGCTTATTGGCCCTTATACATGAGATGTATATGGACTATTAAGTAGCATTGCTAGGGGAGGAATTCGGTATTTCATCACATTCACCGGTTACTTATCTAGATATGACTATGTCTATCTGATGAAGTCCAAAGGTGAATCGTTTGAGATATTTCGAATATTTCAAGATGAAGTACAAAAACCAATCTTGGCAAAACTATTAAAGTACTTCGATTAGATCGAGGTAATGAATATTTGAGCCAAGAGGTTGACAATCATCTCAAAGCGTGAAATCGTTTGAGTTGACTCCACCGGAACATCACATTTTATGGTGTGTACGAGAGGAGGAATTGAACCTTGTATGACATGGTTCGTTCGATGATGTGTCAAGTTGACTTTCCTATTTCCTTTTGAGGATATGCATTAGAAATAATGCGGTTACACTGAATTGTGTCCCTACTAAATTGATTCCTAAGTCCCCACATGAGATATGGCATGAAAGAATGTCTTTCATAAAGATTTGGGGTTGCGAATCTTATGTAAAAAGACTTGTCTCTCATAAGTTAGCACCAAATCTGACGGGGTTAATTTCGGATATTAGTTTTACAACCGCAATGAGAACAAAGTGTTTGTTGCTCTATATGATTCGTTTCTTGAGAAACAGTTTCTCAATAAAGGATCTAGTGGGAGTAAAATTGATCTTGAAGAGTTCAAGAACCTGAAAATAACATGGAACCAAGAGTAGAGATGGAACCAAGTTCACAAGGAGTTGTGGAACCGGTTCAAGTTACATAAGTCCATCGTAGATTGGATAGGTTACGATCCGAATCAGAAATATTGATTTCTCATATCGGAAAGTAATAAAGTGGAAGTCATTGAGAATGACGATCCTACTTACTATCTAGAGGCGATGTCCACTCCTAATTCGGATAAATGGTTAGGAACCATGGAGTCCGAATTACAATCCATGTCTGATGATCAAGTTTGAAACTTGATTGACTTACCTGAAGGTGTAAAAACTAAAGGGTGCAAGTAGGTCTTCAAGACCAACATGGATGGAAGGTGTATACTTTCGTGACTAAGGATTGTAGTAAAGGGATTTAGGCAAATTCATAGTGTTGACCATGTTGAAACCTTTTACCCATTACAATGCCGAAGTCTGTTAGAATTTCAATTGTCATAGTCGCATATTATGACTATGTGATATGACAAATGGATGACAAACGACTTTCCTAAATGAAAAGATTCTCAAGGATGTGTACAGTACACAACCCGAAGGTTTGTCGATCCAAGAAATTCTAATAAAGTATGCATATTGCAAAGATCCATAAGATGGGTTGAAGCAAGCTTCGAGGGGTTGGAATCTTCATTTTGATGAATCAGTCAAAGAGTTTGACTTCATCAAGTACAAAGATGAACTTTGTGTATACATGAAATTCAGTGGGAGCGTAGTATTATTTCTATTGTTATATGACAATGATATCTTACTCATTGAAAACAAAGTTCCGACACTTAAGACTGTCAAGTCTTGGTCAAGGAAAGGTTTCTCAATGAATGATATGGGTGAAGCCGCTTACATCCTTGGTATCAAGATCTATAGAGATAGATCTAAAAGGATAAATTGGTTTGAGTCAAAATACTCACATTGACAAGGTTCTTAGATGATTTTAAGAAAGGTAACTTGTCAATGGGTCATGGTATCACTTTTAGCGAGACTCAGTGTCCCATGACAACTGATGAGCAAAAGAGAATGGATGAAGTTCCATATGCTCCGACATTTGGATCTGTCATGTATGCCATGATTTATACTAGACCCGACGTCTCATATGCTTTGAGCATGATGAGTCGATACCAATCTGATCCTGGTAAGAACCATTGGAAGGCAGTCAAGACGATCCTTAAAGTACTTAAGAAGAACTAAGGATACGTTCTTGGTATTTGAAAGATTGGAAGTTAATCTTGTTGTAAAGGTTACACGGATGCTAACTTCCAAACTGACAAAGTTAATTAAATCGCAATTAGGATTTGTGTTTATGCTTATTGGAGGTGCGATTTTATTGGAAGAGTTCCAAGCAGAAAATCGTGGCCGATTCTACTTCTAGGGCTTAATTTTAGCAACATATGATGTAGCTAGAAAAGGCAGTTTGGATCAAAAGTTCATTAGTGTTTTGGAATTGTTCCAAGTATCACTAATCCGGTGGAACTTTGTTGTGACAATTGTGGTGTCATTTGTGCAAGCAAAAGAACCAAGGTCACATCAACGATCCAAACACATTCTAAGACGTTTCCACCTCATTTGAGAAATCTGTGAAAGGGAAGACGTTAAGATATGCAAGGTACCAACGGATGACAACATCTCGGACCCTCTCACCAAGCCTTTACCACAAGCTAAACATGATGGTCATGTTAGGTCCATGGGTATAAGATACATGAATGATTGGGCCTAGTGCAAGTGGGAGGCTTTGTAGGTGTTAGTGCCCTAGGCCTATAGAGATAGACCTTTATGTAATGTCATTGTTCATTTATATATGAGATTGTTTCTTTGATTATTATATGTGTTTGCATGTTTAGTTATAATAATCATGTCCCTAGTACTTATGAAGCACTAGTATGAAGTCTAATAGATAATCATGTGATGATTATATGCATGGAGATGCACATTAGATTCATGGGTACTTGTTAGAGAACAAGGTACTGGACTTGACCCATTATGAGATTTATGTCATGGTCAAATGTCATAATTAAATCTCATATAGTCATATCATTGATATCCTTTGACCTGAGATTATCATCGTCTTCCGCTCGATGAATATCATGTTTGATATAGTTTAACGTTGTCTTTAACCGGATGACAATAAGGGCTATCATTGGCATGGTATGATTCTTGTTGGGAAGAATGATAAGTCAAGATGGAAAATTGTCCCTCGTAAAGAGAGATGTTTGCTAGGCCACTCGTAAGTAAGATTGATGTAGTGCATGGCCATGCCCGAATGAATTAATGTGATTAATGTCATTCGATTAATCAATTTACTTGGTAACGAGAAAGCATTGAACAATATGAGTTGATGTGGACCATGACTCATGTTCAATATAACATCGTGTGACAATGGGATTGTGATATGTTCTATATAGGAAATCGAACTTGATATTATATTATTTGGGTAGGCATGATGGCTTGCTAGAGTCCGCTCATGTCTTATGAGGATCGATGTGATCGAACTCATTGCCAACATAATATAGTCCTATGGGGTCACACGCATCGAACGAATTGTCAAAAATGAAGAATATGGAGTTTTTGTTCTCAGGGGACGACTCGTCCCCAGGCCAGAACCAACTATTCCCCTTAAGGGGACGCCGTCGAAGGCTGGGTGCCGGGGACGACTCGTCCCACAGGGGCTGGCGCTGGGCGACGGAATTGACTTAAAACTAGGGTTTTCACGAGGGGAAAAGTTTTATAACGTATAAATACTTACCCCTAGTTGCCCTAGCCGTCATACTCACGTTTTGGCTTGAGAGAAACATCAAAAGTGAGAGATTTCAATTGAGAATTGAGAATCAAACACTACCAAATCCATTGTTCTTCATTGATTGAAAGGTGTTTCAATCAATAGGATCTAGCAATCCTCCTAGAAGAGTTCTAGGGTTCGTTCATCGCGTGGATACACATAGAGGATCTTCGCTCGTCAAGATCTTTGGTTCGTGATTCCCGTTCGTTCATCAAGGATTAACAAGGTCGTTCAATCTGGAGTTGGGTCAAGTTTATCAAAGGAAAAGCATTCAAGGTTGGTATTTCTATTTCATCTTTCTTAATTATTCATCTAGAACGGATTCTAGGGCTTGGGGTTTTTCGAGTTATTGCTTATTCCGCTGCGCATGGACCCTCGAAACCCAACAGTGGTATCAGAGCCCCGTTCATGATGTTTATATAAGAAAATCATGATAATTAGATAATGTGATTATGTTAATTTTCATGATGTACATGATTTAGAATGTGAAATTGTATGAGTTTTGCTTGTGAAGTAATTGTATATAATGATATACCATGATTATGAAATTGAAATATTTGATTAATATGATTAATCTAGATTATGGGATGTCAATTTCATTAAATATGATTAATGTGATTAATCTAGGATATTTGTGAAGTGTTACTTAGTATATTGGCTGGACACCAAGACCTTTCCCACAGGCACTTCGATGGAAGTGTGGGATAAATTTGGAGCACGTGGCCGCGTACTAGTAATTACTGACCAAATGTGCTTTGTGTTGCATCATTCCATGTTCATAATTATGCTCATATAGTTTTCATGAATCAACCTTGGCATGTAATTGATAAGCATGAAAAATTGAACCTTCTTTGTAATTTGAGTTTGTTTTATGCCACCCATGTTTAAACACTTGTGAGTACACGGATAGTTTCATGTAGGCTACGCCACAGCGAGGTACATTGATTCTATCTTTGTATGATCAAGATGAGCAAACGGTGATTGCTATACGTTTAACATGGTTGAACTCAATTAGGCTATCAAAACAGTTTTGGGCCTAAGGCATAAGATGAGATTGAAACATGTGACATATGATGTCTATAATCTCATAATGATCTAAGAGTCATATATAGATATGATTGATAAATGTTATCTACCTTTTTAGTTTAATTTTGAGCAGTCGTGCCATAGCCGACTTGAAATGAAATTAAAGTTGGGTCTTAGCCTATTAAATTATATTATGCATATTTGCATAAGAAGGTTATATAATTTAGTGGGAGTATTTATGAAATACGTTATTTAATCTCTTAAATGAAATCGGTACTTATATGTGTTCATATGTGTTGCATATTTTTGTTGTAGAAATAGCATTAAATTATAATTAATCCTAATTATTGCGATTCGTCCTTATGAAGGACAAGTTCGAAAAGAACGGTACAAGTGATTCCGATTTGATCAGATGCTCAAGAAGTGTTCTTAAGAAAAATTGTACGTTCTTGACGAATCTATTCCCTTGAACCCACTGCAAACGTTGCAAAGGGCGTATAGGAGCAACATAAGAAACATTTAGATGATTCCTATGATGTTGTTTGCCCTATACTTGCCACCATGTTTAAAGGCTCTTAAGAAGAGCCTTGAACACGTGGAAATTGCTTTTGTTCTAGCACAACGCACAAAAGGAAATGTTCCAAGTGCAAGCTACAAAAGATATATGTTGTGGTGAAGGTTTTTATGCATGAGATGCAAAAGGAGCAATCCACAAGTGTGTTAATGGTTAACACAAGAAAGGGGTTCAAAAGGGAAGGCAAAGAAGGTAAAGCAAAGGTTGCTAAACCTAGGGCAAAAGTTGCCAAAGCCGAAGAGGCTAAACCCAAAGTGTCTCAAAAGGATGCAGTTTGCTACCGCTGCAATGAGATTGTTAATTGGAAGCAAAGTTGCAAGGCTTAATAGGAAGGCCTAAAAAGTGAAGAAGGGCAATATGATTGCTACTACTTCAAGTATCTATATGGTAGATATTTTCTTTTCGACTTCTTGTTCTTGGGTATATGATACCGGATATAGATCCCACATTTGTTTAAATGTGCAAGAAATAAAGAATAGAAAGCTGCTCAAAGAAGGTGAATTAAACCTATGCGTGGTAATGAAGTAAGAGTTGCTGCATTAGCCATAGGGACTTACGAAGTCACTTTACCTTGTGGACTAGTACTTGTTTTTGAACAAGTGTGACTACGTTCCGAATTTGAGTAGGAGTATCATTTTGTTTCTTATGAGGATGATGAAGGATATAAATTTTCTTATTGAGAATAAGAAGCTTTATATTTATTTAATGATATGCATTATTGTAATGCATATATCATTGAATGGTCTTCATATCCTTGATGTTAAGATACAAAATAATATTGAAGATATCTATAATATAAGTGTGAAATCTAAACCGAATGATGTGAACAACACGTTCACATGGCATTGCCGGCTTGGTCATATAAATGAGAAACGTATAATCTAAACTCCATTAACATGGACATTTAGACTCATATGATTATGAATTATTTGAGGTATGTGAATCTCGTTTATTTGGTAAAATGACCAAACCACCCTACACTAAGAGTAGTGGGAGGGTAGTGGCTTATTGGCCCTTATACATGAGATGTATATGGACTATTAAGTAGCATTGCTAGGGGAGGAATTCGGTATTTCATCACATTCACCGGTTACTTATCTAGATATGACTATGTCTATCTGATGAAGTCCAAAGGTGAATCGTTTGAGATATTTCGAATATTTCAAGATGAAGTACAAAAACCAATCTTGGCAAAACTATTAAAGTACTTCGATTAGATCGAGGTAATGAATATTTGAGCCAAGAGGTTGACAATCATCTCAAAACTGTGAAATCGTTTCAGAGTTGACTCCACCCGGAACATCACATTTTATGGTGTGTCTGAGAGGAGGAATTGAACCTTGTATGACATGGTTCGTTCGATGATGTGTCAAGTTGACTTTCCTATTTCCTTTTGAGGATATGCATTAGAAATAATGCGGTTACACTGAATTGTGTCCCTACTAAATTGATTCCTAAGTCCCCACATGAGATATGGCATGAAAGAATGTCTTTCATAAAGATTTGGGGTTGCGAATCTTATGTAAAAAGACTTGTCTCTCATAAGTTAGCACCAAATCTGACAGGGTTAATTTCAGATATTAGTTTTACAACCGCAATGAGAACAAAGTGTTTGTTGCTCTATATGATTCGTTTCTTGAGAAACAGTTTCTCAATAAAGGATCTAGTGGGAGTAAAATTGATCTTGAAGAGTTCAAGAACCTGAAAATAACATGGAACCAAGAGTAGAGATGGAACCAAGTTCACAAGGAGTTGTGGAACCGGTTCAAGTTACATAAGTCCATCGTAGATTGGATAGGTTACAGTCCGAATCCGAGAAATATTGATTTCTCATATCGGAAAGTAATAAAGTGGAAGTCATTGAGAATGACGATCCTACTTACTATCTAGAGGCGATGTCCACTCCTAATTCGGATAAATGGTTAGGAACCATGGAGTCCGAATTACAATCCATGTCTGATGATCAAGTTTGAAACTTGATTGACTTACCTGAAGGTGTAAAAACTAAAGGGTGCAAGTAGGTCTTCAAGACCAACATGGATGGAAGGTGTATACTTTCGTGACTAAGGATTGTAGTAAAGGGATTTAGGCAAATTCATAGTATTGACTATGTTGAAACCTTTTTACCCATTACAATGCCGAAGTCTGTTAGAATTGCAATTGTCATAGTCGCATATTATGACTATGTGATATGACAAATGGATGACAAACGACTTTCCTAAATGAAAAGATTCTCAAGGATGTGTACAGTACACAACCCGAAGGTTTGTCGATCCAAGAAATTCTAATAAAGTATGCATATTGCAAAGATCCATAAGATGGGTTGAAGCAAGCTTCGAGGGGTTGGAATCTTCATTTTGATGAATCAGTCAAAGAGTTTGACTTCATCAAGTACAAAGATGAACTTTGTGTATACATGAAATTCAGTGGGAGCGTAGTATTATTTCTTTTGTTATATGACAATGATATCTTACTCATTGAAAACAAAGTTCCGACACTTAAGACTGTCAAGTCTTGGTCAAGGAAAGGTTTCTCAATGAATGATATGGGTGAAGCCGCTTACATCCTTGGTATCAAGATCTATAGAGATAGATCTAAAAGGATAAATTGGTTTGAGTCAAAATACTCACATTGACAAGGTTCTTAGATGATTTTAAGAAAGGTAACTTGTCAATAGGTCATGGTATCACTTTTAGCGAGACTCAGTGTCCCATGACAACTGATGAGCAAAAGAGAATGGATGAAGTTCCATATGCTCCGACATTTGGATCTGTCATGTATGCCATGATTTATACTAGACCCGACGTCTCATATGCTTTGAGCATGATGAGTCGATACCAATCTGATCCTGGTAAGAACCATTGGATGGCAGTCAAGACGATCCTTAAAGTACTTAAGAAGAACTAAGGATACGTTCTTGGTATTTGAAAGATTGGAAGTTAATCTTGTTGTAAAGGTTACACGGATGCTAACTTCCAAACTGACAAAGTTAATTAAATCGCAATTAGGATTTGTGTTTATGCTTATTGGAGGTGCGATTTTATTGGAAGAGTTCCAAGCGTAAAATCGTGGCCGATTCTACTTCTAGGGCTTAATTTTAGCAACATATGATGTAGCTAGAAAAGGCAAGCTTTGGATCAAAAGTTCATTAGTGTTTTGGAATTGTTCCAAGTATCACTAATCCGGTGGAACTTTGTTGTGACAATTGTGGTGTCATTTGTGCAAGCAAAAGAACCAAGGTCACATCAACGATCCAAACACATTCTAAGACGTTTCCACCTCATTTGAGAAATCTGTGAAAGGGAAGACGTTAAGATATGCAAGGTACCAACGGATGACAACATCTCGGACCCTCTTACCAAGCCTTTACCACAAGCTAAACATGATGGTCATGTTAGGTCCATGGGTATAAGATACATGAATGATTGGGCCTAGTGCAAGTGGGAGACTGTAGGTGTTAGTGCCCTAGGCCTATAGAGATAGACCTTTATGTAATGTCATTGTTCATTTATATATGAGATTGTTTCTTTGATTATTATATGTGTTTGCATGTTTAGTTATAATAATCATGTCCCTAGTACTTATGAAGCACTAGTATGAAGTCTAATGGATAATCATGTGATGATTATATGCATGGAGATGCACATTAGATTCATGGGTACTTGTTAGAGAACAAGGTACTGGACTTGACCCATTATGAGATTTATGTCATGGTCAAATGTCATAATTAAATCTCATATAGTCATATCATTGATATCCTTTCGACTCGAGATTATCATCGTCTTCCGCTCGATGAATATCATGTTTGATATAGTTTAACGTTGTCTTTAACCAGATGACAATAAGGGCTATCATTGGCATGGTATGATTCTTGTTGGGAAGAATGATAAGTCAAGATGGAAAATTGTCCCTCGTAAAGAGAGATGTTTGCTAGGCCACTCGTAAGTAAGATTGATGTAGTGCATGGCCATGCCCGAATGAATTAATGTGATTAATGTCATTCGATTAATCAATTTACTTGGTAACGAGAAAGCATTGAACAATATGAGTTGATGTGGACCATGACTCATGTTCAATATAACATCGTGTGACAATGGGATTGTGATATGTTCTATATAGGAAATCGAACTTGATATTATATTATTTGGGTAGGCATTATGGCTTGCTAGAGTCCGCTCATGTCTTATGAGGATCGATGTGATCGAACTCATTGCCAACATAACACGCATCGAACGAATTGTCAAAAATGAAGAATATGGAGTTTTTGTTCTCAGGGGACGACTCGTCCCCGTGCCGTAACCAACTATTCCCCTTAAAGGGGACGCCGTATTCGAGCCGGGTGCCAGGTGGGGACGACTCGTCCCCCGGGGGACGACTCGTCCCCTGGGCACTGGACTGACGCGGAATTGACTTAAAACTAGGGTTTTCACGAGGGGAAAAGTTTTATAACGTATAAATACTTACCCCTAGTTGCCCTAGCCGTCATACTCACGTTTTGGCTTGAGAGAAACATCAAAAGTGAGAGATTTCAATTGAGAATTGAGAATCAAACACTACCAAATCCATTGTTCTTCATTGATTGAAAGGTGTTTCAATCAATAGGATCTAGCAATCCTCCTAGAAGAGTTCTAGGGTTCGTTCATCGCGTGGATACACATAGAGGATCTTCGCTCGTCAAGATCTTTGGTTCGTGATTCCCGTTCGTTCATCAAGGATTAACAAGGTCGTTCAATCTGGAGTTGGGTCAAGTTTATCAAAGGCAAAAGCATTCAAGGTTGTATTTCTATTTCATCTTTCTTAATTATTCATCTAGAACGGATTCTAGGGCTTGGGGTTTTTCGAGTTATTGCTTATTCCGCTGCGCATGGACCCTCGAAACCCAACAGGATTGTGGATCATAACAATTATCAGTTTATGCTTTTTATTTCATGTAAAAATAATTCAATCTCATTCTTGAGTTCGTTCACAAAAACCTAGGGTTAAGATGTTCATATATTCCGGTAGGTCAATAAGAACATTAGAACCCTAATAACTCTATCTCGTTTATATATTCTGGTAGGTCAATATAAACATTCAAGAATTTCAATTAAAAACTTAAGAACAATAAACATAGATTCGTTTGATTTCCGGTAGATCCTCAAAAGTATATTCCGCAAGGTCAATACAATTGATCTCAAGAACAATAATTAAAACCGTTGAGAAGAACAAGAACGAAAGAGAGATAGGAAGAATTAAAATCCTAGTATAAAGATTAAATTGTTACTCACCTCAATCCATGAATCAAATAAATTAGCCTTGAATGGCCATTAAAATAAATTAACCTTGAATCTTCAAAATAAAATAAAAACCTAAACTATGATAAAGAGGAAAAATATAGAGAGAAAAATCAAAGATTAAAAAAATAGTACAAAAACTAGTCTAGTGTTCTTTTTATAGGAGGGAGGTGAAAATCCTTTTTGGAAACAAATTATGGTCAAAATCCTAGTCAATCTTAGAAATCTGTCGAAATCCGTCGCTGATTCTGTGCAAATCTGTTGCTGATTCGTTTTCTTTATTTGTGACGGAATAGAATCCGTTGCAAAATCTTGGTGGGCGGTCGCCCATACCGGCCCACGCATCTGCCCAGTTGTACAGTGCTCCCTCGGCCAATTTTAATCACTTTCAGCGGCCGCCCATAATGCCCACAGCGACCGCCCAAACTTTGGCCCAGTTCCTTCCCTGGCCTTGGCCGGCCCTACCTTGCCCACAGCCCCTGCTTGGCCTGCCACTTCTTGCTTTCTCTCGGCCACTTGCCTAGGCCCAGTCCTTGTTTGGCCACATTTTGTCCTTCTTTTGATTCGGTTCGTCACGCAAATGCACCGTCGCACTTTGGTCACTATAAAAAATTCTTTTGCACCTCGATCCTTGAAATTTTATTTTTCACTTTAGCCCATGAATTTTCATAAATCAAATTCCTCCCAATTTTTCACATTTCCAGTTTGGTCCCTGAATTTTCAAGATTTACGTATTGGCCCTTGAACTTTCAAAATATGCTTTTTCTCCTCCTTTTCTGCATTGTTGCACATCAACCCCTCAACTATCAAAACACTAACAAAATACATTAAATTCACAAGGTTTCGAGCATCAAATAAGCTAGGAAATTTGAATGGGTAAAATCACATCCATCAAATACCCCCAAACATATCTTTTGCTCGTCCTCGAGTAAAACAAAACTAAACCAAAATAAAAACTAATTAACTAAAAAAAACAAATCAAAATATTTTTGGGATTGTTCAATTCATATAATAGGCCGTTGGCACAACAAGTCTCAGATCTTACAACACACATAATCTACAAGCATTATCATGAACATGGGACTATAATTACATGGATGCATCTAACTTACAATTCTCCACCACATAATGAAAGATGAATGAAATATGGGAGATCATTGTCACCAAAGTAAGATATAGTATAGGGTCACTAACCACATGCTCTAAATCAATGATAATAAGATAAACTTCTACACAAGGGACACTCATATGCATGTTTAAACAAAACTGTCAACCCGGCTACTCTTTAGGGATCAAATTTGGCTTTACGGCTTGTAATGTTTCGCGATAAACGCGGGCTAGATTCACGGTTACAAAAGAAAGTAAGGACATACGAAGTCAAGCAAGTGAAACTAAGAAGTCTTCATTATATATACATCCTCCCATTGAAATTTATCACTCTGCTTCATGCCAACCCATTGATTCAACCCCCAAACTTATAATTTTGTATACTTTCAAACTTGGGATTGATCACCTTTCTTTCCTTTTTTGTCACTTTCCACTTCAACATTAGAGAGGGCTCAGCTTTTCTTTATTTTTCTTTTCTTTTCTTTCTCTTTTTTTTTAACTTTTTTTTTTCATTTTTTTTCTTTGCACAAATATATCACGAAAAATGTGCATTCAATACTTTTTGCTCAAGCCCCTCTTTTCTTTCAATAAAATCCATAACACTTTTCTTTCTTTTCATGACCACTTTCCACTCAACCCTTTGATTTTCCAAACATCACCCAAACATTCTCATTCATTCCCTAGTTTCACTTTCTTGAAAAGGTGAGAAAAATAGTGTATAAGTTAAAAGGGTAGGACAATGAGGGTACAAAAGAAGGCGAATGGTGGTCTAAGATAACCTCCAACTTTATGAGAGATTTCATTCTTTTTCAAGCTCAAAAGGGATTCTAGCGGAAAATTTTATATAAGTGACGAGAAAGTTAAAGGCTCACAAATAGGGTTCAAAGAAAATAGCCAAATATAACTTCCCGAGTAGCCTAATTGATGTGTTATTGACAGTCATGCAAACATGTTCTAGGGACCCCGAGAATGCCAAAGTGATCCTATAAAGGTCTCCTAAATTGGTAACAATGATCAAGAAAAATAATATGAAAGTGAAAAGTGGAGAAATCATACTTTACATGTATCAATGCAATTATAACCCCATATTGACAATAATACTCAAGATTTTTAAGATTAAAGCACTCTCAAATCATCGTGGACTCTTGCCAACTTCCCAAAATATGAAAAGAACAAAAAATTTAAATTTTCTATTTATTTTTTAGAGGGTGACACTATATACACTCCCTATAAACCCACAAACTCGGAGAGATATCTACCCCCAAACTCAAAACATGTTATGTCCTCATAGCAAAGAGAACAAAAACATGCCTCGGATTCAAAGGAGGATATGACACAACAAAACAAATAAATAAAGCAAATAAGATATACCTAGTTGGGTTGCCTCCCAATAAGCGTATTTGGTTAAGGTCGTTAGCCCGATCGTTGCTCCGTTTGGACTTCACTTTTCGTCCTTTGACCCACTTCATGGTTTCGCGGGTCCTTATTTTTAGTTCATGACCCATATATATTCTTTGCATCATTAAATCATTTAGTGTCCAAGGAAATTTTTGACGTTTCAGCTTTTGGGGCTTCTTCTCTTTCAAACCATCGCCACTTTCTTCACCCTAAAAAACAGGGGGAGGTACAAGAATGATGGAGAAAAAATCTTTTACACTTTCAATGGGATGGAGAAGAACTTCATTGGGACATTGTTCGTCAATTTTGTCGGGCCCAACCTCATCAACATTAATGCCCTCATCATATTTTAATTTCTCTTCCACCCCATCTTCACAATCAACCTCTTCATCAACAACCACAACATCACTAGCACGATACGGAGAGAGAATTGATAGTTCGTCATTAATGAAAGCGTCCTCCCATTCATAACGTTCAAGTTGGGTAGAATTGGTATCACGCTCACCACCTCTCAATGCTTCTAATATTTTATTCACTTGTGCTTCCAACCTATCCATGGTTGCACCAAGTTGTTGTCGTTGTTGACAATTTTCCTCCCTCAAACTTGTCAGAGCCTCTTCCCGTGATTGCTTTTTAGGCTGTGGTGGATCATAATGATGTGGCTCATAATTGTTTCATACCCGGCTTGAGTGGTTTCCCCTCCATTGTGTATAACAATTGGGAGAATAATCATATTGTTGTTGCCATGGGTGGAACGAACTCTTTTCTTGCATCTGTGGAGAATACTCATGAAAATATGTCCTAGACGGACAATCATTAGTAGCATGAGAGTATAATCCACAACAGGAACATGTATCTTGTATTATATTGGCACTAGGCGAAGCACTTTTCGCATTGAACAAAGCAATTAATTGTTTTACTTGCCTGGCCAACTTCTTATTAGAATGTGATTCATGCATGACCTTTGATTTTTAAACAACAAGAAAAAGAAAGGAAAAAAATTATACAAGAAAATTATTTACACTAAAAAAAAACTATTAAAAGAAAATATTTACAATACACTAAAAAAATTAACTTGTTCAAATCACAACAAATCTCCGGCAACGGCGCCAAGAACTTGATGGATAAAAATCCTCTTGGAATAAAATACCTAACAAGTGTACGAGCTACCGTTGTAGTAGTATGCACAAGGAAGGGTCGAATCCACAGAGATTTGTGTGTTGAACAAATTGATTTAATTAGTGTAAAGTAACCAGGGGATTTTTGATTGGTTGAATTATTAAACTAAGAAAGCAAAATAAATAAATTAAAGATAACAAGAGACAAGGGATTCATTGATTGTGGATCATAACAATTATCACTTTATGCTTTTTATTTCATGTAAAAATAATTCAATCTCATTCTTGGGTTCGTTCACAAAAACCTAGGGTTAAGATGTTCATATATTCCGGTAGGTCAATAAGAACATTAGAACCCTAATAACTCTATCTCGTTTATATATTAGGTAGGTCAATATAAACATTCAAGAATTTCAATTAAAAACTTAAGAACAATGGAATCTAGATTCGTTTGATTTAGGTAGGTCCTCAATTGAATCTATTCTTCTCAACAATGGTCAAATTACAAATCATCCACGCAAGTGAAATGGTTTGCACCCAAATAAATTCAAGAGGTCAAAAGTATATTCCGCAAGGTCAATACAATTGATCTCAAGAACAATAATTAAAACCGTTGAGAAGAACAAGAACGAAAGAGAGATAGGAAGAATAAAAATCCTAACATAAAGATCAAATTGTTACTCACCTCAATCCATAAATCAAATAAATTAGCCTTGAATGGTCATTAAAATAAATTAACCTTGAATCTTCAAAATAAAATAAAAACCTAAACTATGATAAAGAGGAAAAACATGGAGAGAAAAATCAAAGATTAAAAAGATAGTACAAAAACTAGTCTAGGGTTCTTTTTATAGGAGGGAGGTGAAAATCCTTTTTGGAAACAAATTCTGGTCAAAATCCTAGTCAATCTTAGAATTCTGCCGAAATCCGTCGCTGATTCTGAGCAAATCTGTTGCTGATTCGTTTTCTTTATTTGAGACGGAAAAGAATCCGTTGCAAAACCTTGGTGGGCGGTCGCCCATACCGGCCCACGCTTCCGCCCAGTTGTACAGTGCTCCCTTGGCCAATTTTAATCACTTTCAGCGGCCGCCCATAATGCCCACAGGGACCGCCCAAACTTTGGCCCAGTTCCTTCCTTGCCCAGTTATTCCTTGGCCTTGGCCGCCCCTGCCTTGCCCACAGCCCCTGCTTGGCCTGCCACTTCTTGCTTTCTCTCGGCCACTTGTCTAGGCCCAGTCCTTGTTTTGCCACATTTTGTCCTTCTTTTGATTCGGTTCGTCACGCAAATGCACCGTCGCACTTTGGTCACTATAAAAAATTCTTTTGCACCTCGATCCTTGAAATTTTATTTTTCACTTTAGCCCATGAATTTTCATAAATCAAATTCCTCCCAATTTTTCACATTTCCAGTTTGGTCCCTGAATTTCCAAGATTTACGTTTTGGCCCTTGAACTTTCAAAATACGCTTTTTCTCCTCCTTTTCTGCATTGTTGTACATCAACCCCTCAACTATAAAAACACTAACAAAATACATTAAATTCTCAAGGTTTCGAGCATCAAATAGGCTAGGAAATATATCTTTTGGATGGCACGGCCATATGCAATCAACAGTTAAAGGGTATTTTTAATATTAGTTCAAATATGATAGATTTTATAGGCAATGGCACGGCCATATGCAATCAACAGTTAAAGGTTATTTTTAATATTAGTTCAAATATGGTAGATTTTATAGGCATAAGCCTAAATATTGATAAGCAGGAAGCCTACAGTCAATAAATGGGGTTATGGTGACTCGACTCGTGAGGTCACAAGTGCATGTGTGTAAGATGCCTATCCACTAGGCTACCACATGCTTGTCATAATTTTTTATTCTTTTTATATTTTATTAATGTGCAACTGATTTGTTGATAAGCAGGCTCGAACACGGCCATATGCAGTCAACAGTTAAAGGGTATTTTTAATAATAGTTCACATATGGTGAATTTTAAAGGCATAAGCCTAAATATTGATAAGCAGGAAGCCTGCAGTCAATAAATGGGGTTATGGTGACTCGACTCGTGAGGTCACAAGTGCATGCGTGTAAGATGCCTATCCACTAGGCTACCACATGCTTGTCATAATTTTTTATTCTTTTTATATTTTATTAATGTGCAACTGATTTGTTGATAAGCAGGCTCGAACAAGGTCATATGCAGTCAACAGTTAAAGGGTATTTTTAATATTAGTTCAAATATGGTGGATTTTAAAGGCATAAGCCTAAATATTGATAAGCAGGAAGCCTGCAGTCAATAAATGGGGTTATGGTGACTCAAACTCGTGACCCTAGGGTTTAGGGTTTTAGGGTTTGGGGTTTAGGATTTGGGGTTTAGGGTTTTAAGGTTTGGAGTTTTAGGGTTTTTGGTTTTTTTAGGGTTTTTAGTGTTTAGGGCTTAGTGTTTAGGGTTTTGGGATTTTTTTTTTTTAAGAACTAGGACAGCACCTGGGAATTTATTAAAACTAAAAATAGAAGTTTACATCCATGAGCGGGGCCCTAACCCCCTCAAAAACCAAAGCAAAAACCAAGACAAAAACCTAAAAAGAACAATACTTTCAATCAAAGAAAATTTAGAACTAATATTAATCAAAGAATAAAACCAGTGAGAAGCACATAAATAATTGTGCATTAAACTATAGCTAGACCTGTACTTGCTAACTATCCATCCTCTTATCATCAATTATCAATTCAAAAACCTTGTGAGTACAAGAATTACTCTCCACTCGTGGCAGCATCCTGCTCCTTTTACTTCCCTCCTGCGAGAGACAGACAGAAAAAGAAAAGTGAGAGAGGCAAAATAGGCTTTTTCTGATATTGACTATAATTTAAAAACTCACTGAAAGAAGTAACCGTGGATAAACCCCTCAAATCGTCATCGGTTATGCCCTTAACACGAGGTAAAAAGTACAAATTAGAATCAGTCAACTGTGGAACTTTTTAAACAAAATCAAGTTGTCACTTACATATTTTTCTGGTTGCACAAGCACAAGCACCAAAACATGTCTACATAAAAATATGGAAAAAAACCTGTCAAATCTAACTCGATCTTTTCATCACTAAAATTCTACCAAAAAAAAAAAGGTCATAGATGAATGGTTAAGGCATTGGGATGTATAGCAAATTAAAACAAAAGCTCAAACCTTGTCATTTCGATCTTTTTTGTACTCCCACGCATTTATATGAGTATAGGCTGCTCCATAAAATCGGACAATATCAATATTCTTCCGGTAACTTTTGATAGTCTTCTTGCGCTTTTTCGCATTGTCATAAAGCTTTTTGTAAACATGTTGAAGACTCTCCGGCCAAGATTTGTATACGTAAAATTTATCAAGCGACATTGAAAAAGGTTTAGGATTCCGCTTAACCAACTCTCTCAATTTGAAGGTAAAACTGATTTTTTCCGCCGTATTCCAAATATACGAGTGATCAATAACAAACTCCAATGGACAGGACCTGTGGAAAAAAAGAGTACATTATAAAAAAATATACAAATCTTAAACCAAAATGCAGAAAAAAGACCGACAAACTACAAGGATTTTAAGCTTCTAGATGCATAGAAACTTACCCATGAAATTGTGTGACTGTGACAAAAAAACGTTCCAAATGATATGGGAAAAAAGAAATATCACTTTGGTTGGGAACAGCAAGTTTGATGACACTCCGCATTAAATCTACCGACTGTACTAAGTCCTCTTTTTGTTTCCCCGCTACCATAGATGGCAGAATTCTGCCTTCTCCTTCAGAATCGACAAAAGAATTGAAAACTAAATTCCCGCAGGATTTGTCTTTGCCGAACAAATACATCAGCCCCCGAATCACGCCTCTAGTTTTTAATAAACAAAAGAAAATAAGGTTAACCTGTAAAACACCCATAACAAACAGAATATTCCAAAAAACAATTTAACACAATATTACTTAATACCTGAATACTTTCCAAAATAAATCTTTAATAGCATGCCACCAAGCTTCATTTGATTTAGGAGAAATTTTGCTAATTTTACGCTTAAAAAGCAGTAAAGGATGCATACATCCTCACTTGTCACAAGAAAACAACTATCTTCATCCATCATCTTAAAACTTTGGTCAACCTTCAACAGAGTCTCATGCCTCATACATAGATGAACAAGATCTTGAAAGTTGTTTATCTATGTTTGGTCAGCTACAATAAATAATTTTTGGACTTTAGTGGTATTAGTCATTGTAGACCCCGTAAAAGAATCTTCATCTAACTCCATAGTAACAGAAAGAGTAATCTCGAACAGCAAACAGAGTAGTTAAAAAACATGTTAGTTCTAACTAGTTTAATTTTCCTAAACTAAAATATTGTCAAATAAAACCAACTTACGTTCCGAGGTCTTCTTTCCTGACCAAAGATATGCTTCCCCTTCCAACCCCCTCATCTTTTGTCTCCACAACTTTCTTGAACCCTTCCGCAATTTGTTTTCCCTCACTCTTTTCTCGATTCTTCTCCCTTTTTCTCGCCTCCGCCGCGATCCTGGCCTCTTCTTTATCCAAGAGTTCTCTTTCTATTTTCACGATCACAAAACAAACATGATTAGTATTCTTGTGATCGTGAAATAGAAAGAGAACTCTTGGATAAAGAAGAGGCCAGGATCGCGGCAAAGGCGAGAAAAAGGGAGAAGAATCGAGAAAAGAGTGAGGGAAAACAAATTGCGAAAGGGTTCAAGAAAGTTGTGGAGACAAAAGATGAGGGGGGTGGAAGGGGAAGCATATCTTTGGTCAGGAAAGAAGACCTCGGAACGTAAGTTGGTTTTATTTGGCAATATTTTAGTTTAGGAAAATTAAACTAGTTAGAACTAACATGTTTTTTAACAACTCTGTTTGCAGTTCGAGATTACTCTTTCTGTTACTATGGAGTTAGATGAAGATTCTTTTACGGGGTCTACAATGACTAATACCACTAAAGTCCAAAAATCATTTATTGTAGGCGACAACGAATAAACAACTTTCAAGATCTTGTTCATCTATGTATGAGCATGAGACTTGTGAAGGTTGACCAAAGTTTTAAGATGATGGATGAAGATAGTTGTTTTCTTGTGACAAGTGAGGATGTATGCACCCTTTACTGCTTTTTTAAGCGTAAAATTAGCAAAATTTCTCCTAAATCAAATGAAGCTTGGTGGCATGCTATAAAAGATTTATTTTGGAAAGTATTCAGGTATTAAGTAATATTGTGTTAAATTGTTTTTGGAATATTCTGTTTGTTATGGGTGTTTTACAGGTTAACATTATTTTCTTTTGTTTATTAAAAACTAGAGGCGTGATTCGGGGGCTGATGTATTTGTTCGGCAAAGACAAATCCTGCGGGAATTTAGTTTTCAATTCTTTTGTCGATTCTGAAGGAGAAGGCAGAATTCTGCCATCTATGGTAGCGGGGAAACAAAAAGAGGACTTAGTACAGTTGGTAGATTTAATGCGGAGTGTCATCAAACTTGTTGTTCCCAGCCAAATTGATATTCTTTTTTTCCCATATCATTTGGAACGTTTTTTTGTCACAGTCACACAATTTCATGGGTAAGTTTCTATGCATCTAGAAGCTTAAAATCCTTGTAGTTTGTTGGTCTTTTTTCTGCATTTTGGTTTAAGATTTGTATATTTTTTTATAATGTACTCTTTTTTTCCACAGGTCCTGTCCATTGGAGTTTGTTATTGATCACTCGTATATTTGGAATACGGCGAAAAAAATCAGTTTTACCTTCAAATTGAGAGAGTTGGTTAAGCGGAATCCTAAACCTTTTTCAATGTCGCTTGATAAATTTTACGTATACAAATCTTGTCCGGAGAGTCTTCAACATGTTTACAAAAAGCTTTATGACAATGCAAAAAAGCGCAAGAAGACTATCAAAAGTTACCGGAAGAATATTGATATTGTCCGATTTTATGGAGTAGCCTATACTCGTATAAATGAGTGGGAGTACAAAAAAGATCGAAATGACAAGGTTTGAGCTTTTGTTTTAATTTGCTATACATCCCAATGCCTTAACCATTCATCTATGACCTTTTTTTTTTTTTTGGTAAAGATTTAGCGATGAAAAGATCGAGTCAGATTTGACAGGTTTTTTTCCATATTTTTATGTAGACATGTTTTGGTGCTTGTGCTTGTGCAACCAGAAAAATATGTAAGTGACAACTTGATTTTGTTTAAAAGTTTCACGATTGTGATTCTAATTTGTACTTTTACCTCGTGTTAGGGCATAGATGACGATTTGAGGGGTTTATCCACGGTTACTTCTTTCGGTGAGTTTTTAAATTATAGTCAATATCGACAAGCCTATTTTGCCTCTCTCCTTTCTTTTAAATGCGTCTCTCGCGGGAGGGAAGTAAAAGGAGCAAGATGCCACGAGTGGAGAGTAATTCTTGTACTCACAAGGTTTTTGAATTGATAATTGATGATAAGAGGATGGATAGTTAGCAAGTACAGTCTAGCTATAGTTTAATGCACAATTATTTATGTGCTTCTCTTGGTTTTATTCTTTGATTAATATTAGTTCTAAATTTTATTTGATTGAAAGTATTGTTCTTTTTAGGTTTTTGTCTTGGTTTTTGCTTTGGTTTTTGAGGGGGTTAGGGCCCCGCTCATGGATGTAAACTTCTATTTTTAGTTTTAATAAATTCCCAGGTGATGTCCTAGTTCTTAAAAAAAAAATCCTTAAACCCTAAACACTAAGCCCTAAACACTAAAAACCCTAAAAAAACCAAAAACCCTAAAACTCCAAACCTTAAAACCCTAAACCCTAAACCCCTTAAAACCCTAAACCCCAAACCCTAAAACCCTAAACCCTAGGGTCACGAGTTTGAGTCACCATAACCCCATTTATTGACTGCAGGCTTCCTGCTTATCAATATTTAGGCTTATGCCTTTAAAATCCACCATATTTGAACTAATATTAAAAATACCCTTTAACTGTTGACTGCATATGGCCTTGTTCGAGCCTGCTTATCAACAAATCAGTTGCACATTAATAAAATATAAAAAGAATAAAAAATTATGACAAGCATGTGGTAGATCACATATTAGTTTTTCATTCGCTGAATTTCACTCCACAAGCAAGAACGCTTTTTTGAAGTGGTCAATCTGCATGAGTTTTGCTGATCATGCAGGAGCATCCAGTGGCCTCCACCTGACACCCAAGTTTATACCGCAATTCATTCCAATAAATTTCCTATTGCTTCTTGGCACATCTATGAGAAGATTCTAATGATTATTATATTTGGTTTAAGGCTTGCCGTATCTTTGGTGATCTTCGAATTTTTTTATAAAAAGACTCAAAACTTTGTTTCATCATGTGTTCTTTTCAGGTTCACATCTTTCCGAGGTTCTAAAAATCGCTAGGCGGATGCTAGGCGGTGGAGCCGGGCCTAGCGCCTAGGCGGGGACTAGTCAGGATTAGTCGGGATTAGTCGGGACCTAGGCGGGGCTTAGAACTAGGCATTGGAGAGGGGCCTTGCGCCTAGGCGGGGCCTAGGCGCCCTTAGGCGGGGTCTTTTAGAACACTGCATCCACAGGTTCTAGACTACAAGGCAAGATGAATGTGAGATTTGAACACAGTAGCACATTAGAAAACAGCCGGAACACCATCAAGAACTTCATAATTAAATATGAAAATTCTACTCCTTCGTAGAGCTATCAAATAACAAAATGAAACAAGACTCGGAAACTAATCACTAGTGCAAATTTTTGGGAATGAAAATTTATCCATCAATGCCTCTTTCAACTAAGGCTCCGTTTGTTTCGCCGTAAAACATTTTCCGGAAAACGTTTTCCGGAAAATAACTCGTTTTACGCCGTTTGGTTGAGCCCCCGAAAAATGTTTTCCGGAAAATAACTCGTTTTCCGCTGTTTGGTTGTTTTCCGGAAAATGGAGAAAACGTTTTCCGAAAAACATTTTACGCCATTTCTAAGTAAAACGACTTACTGACCTTGTCCTAAGTATAACATTTTCCGAAAAATGGTGCCCCTCATGTACAACTCATATTTCACAAGGTACAACATAGTAATAATAATTAAAAAAAAATACCCCTACCACATCCTCTGCGTACCCCCACCCCACACTCAAAAAAAAAATTTATTTTTTATTTTGTAACCGCCCCATCCACCCCCTGCCTACCTCACCCCCCACCCACCCCCCAAAAAAAAATTTTATTTTTTTTTGTAATCGCACCACCCACCCCGCCTACCACTACGCCCACACCTCGCTGCCCACCCACCCACCCCCAAAAAAAAAAAAAATTTGGGGGGGTGGGTGGGTGGCGGGGTGGGGTAGGCAGGGGGTGGGTGGCTACAAAAAAAAAAAAAAAAAAATGGGGGTTGGGTGGGGTAGGCAGGGGGTGGGTGGGGCGGTTACAAAAAAAAAATTTGGGTGGGGGTGGGGTAGGCAGGGGGTGGGTGGGGCGGTTACAAAAAAAAAATTGGGGGGTGGGGGGGGGGTGGGGTAGGCAGGGGGGGGGTGGGGCGGTTACAAAAAAAATAAAAAAAAATTGGGGGTAGGCAGGGGGTGGGTGGGGCGGTTACAAAAAAAAAAAAAATTTGGGTGGGGGGGTGGGGGTGGGTGGGGGGTGGGGGGGTGGGGTGGGGTAGGCGGGGGGTTGGTGGGGTGGTTACAAAAAATGATTAAAAAAAAAATTTTTAATAAAACATTTTACGCCCTTTCGAAAAATATTTTTCTTACCAAACACCCGAAAACATTTTACACCCTTTCTTCGTAAAACATTTTACGCCTTACCTCCGTAAAACATTTTACAGGAAAACATTTTCCGGAAAACGTTTTACGTCGAAACGAACGGAGCCTAAGTTGATGAACAAATTTAGCTTTGTAAATCGAATCCACATCGAAAGAGGGCAATAAAATACTTTGATAGTAACAGAATAATAGCATGTATAAGAGATGGTAAGATGGAGAAGAGTACCTGCTAAATGCGAGGAAATGAAACACATTGGTATTTCCCGGAAGTTCATGAGTAGGAGTCACAGACCTTGACGGTTACAGTTTCACCAGTGACCAGCACTTGGAACTTGTAAAAGATGACTTCGAGGGTAAAAACAGCAGGCAGGGGATATATGGGCGTCCAACCAGCAAAGCACAAAATATTGTGGCCCAAATGAAGCATTGCATCGAAATTAAAAGTTTCGACATTCATATCAACATTGTCCTTAAAGCACGAATCCCACCAGACTTTCAACCATATTTTCTTGGTTATATGAAAAGCACAAAGAAGAGATGGAACTTTATGGCAGTGAAAGTATATGACCCCATTAACAACAGCAGCAGCATGAGCCCAAAGTTGGAAATCAGAGGTGAGACATTCCCATGTACCAATAGCATCAGCATCAGGATCGGGAGTGTAAGCATAGAGGGAAGGCGACGAAAGGGGACCACCATAGAGGCGCATAAGAATGCGTTTGTTGGAAGGGTCGGGAAGTACAGGAACAGACACACTACAACCGGCAAGGCTTTGATGGATAGGGAGAGAGCGAATTGACTTACAGTGACCAAGGGCACCACAGTCAAGAACCTGGGGTGCAAGGCGAACAGATCCAAAGTTGTAAATATTGCCAAGAAAGCTAACATAGTTGGGAGAAGTGTTATCCTCAACGAAGACAGGAGCTGGACGCCACACTGGAGCCTCATCAGACATGTCAAGACATGAACCGCCGGAGTAGAATGAGTGGTTGGAAGAGGCAGACTCATCAGATGATTGGACGTCAGGTGATCGCGCTCCTCCCACCAAGTAGATAAATTTATTCAAAGATGACACCATGGCAGATAATAACTGATCAGCCATGATAATTGAAGGAAAGCAATAACGAGTTAATATATTGTGCTTCACATCCACCGAGTGAAATTCTGCACGTCCAATGTGAATATATACTTGAGGACCACCTTGTAGTCTTTCCGAAAGCAAGTCTTCATTGCTCAGTGCCAGCATCACAATCTTATTTTCCTCTCCTTCGGCTTCGGATGTGCTACTCTGCTCTTTCTCTATCCCCATATCCCTACACACAAAAGCGGCTAATCAAACAAACTAGGAACTTCTAATACCATGGATAGAGATTGATTGTTTTCCTCCAATAAATAACTAGGATTTACCCGTAGAAAATTCGATTATACACCTGGGTGTATATCTTAAGATATGCGCACTGTTTCATACGGATAAAACAACCTGTACATTTTATAAAACAACAAAAGGAAATTCTCCAATTTTGAAACCGATAAAACATCAGGCTTGTTTTATAAAACAATAAACCGATAAAACAATAGGCAAATTTTATAAAACAACAAGAGGAAACCCATCAATTTTGAAATGGGTAAAACATCAAGCCTGTTTTATAGAACAACAAGCGGATAAACAACACAAAAATCAATATATATATTCTAAAAAGGCACAATTTCAAGAGCATACAACGCGCCACATTGGAAAATAGTCAATTTTTAATTTTTTAAAATCCTTATTTTCTCAATCTAACTTAGACATTACAAAGTGAAAAATGTATGCATATTGTATAGAATTTACCGAAACAGTGAAACTTAAGCACGGTCATTACATGAAAGTTAACATGCATAAGCAATCATTGGTCATAAACATGAAAGTTGACAGAGATATATTGATAAAAACCATACAATATGTATAGTACTATAAATAAATAGTATGTCACTCAAAAAAATCAAAGAAAGATCCATAAAGATCAAAGCTTTTTAGCTTAGAAAACAATCATACATTCAAAGCTACAAAATTTTAATGACCCAAACTCCCAAAGCTGAATACTTTACCAATGAATTCAACTTATAACCATCAGGTAACCTAATTTCTTTCGAAAATCGTGTTTTTGAGCCAAAGATGTGAGCTTTAGGAGAAATTATATTATATTCACTCAGCAACCATACAAATTGAAATCAATAAGAAACAACTAACACTAATAAAATTAAACAAATAACACTAATCAGAATATAGAGATCGATCGATGCTTCTGTTGTAGAATTGCCAATTGGGTTGTCTCTTCTTCCTATTATTATTATGAATCACAAAGCACAAATCAATATATATTCTAAAAGGGTACAATTTCGAGAGCATAGGGTGCGCCACGTAAAAAATAATTATTTTTTAAAATTGTTCTAATCTTTAATTTTTCAATTCAAATTCTATCATTTTTTTTCAATCCTATAAAATTCTAAAAAAGACGGGGAAAAAAAAAAGATAAAATTAGGATTGAAAAGATAAAGATTTAATCATAATCCTAAATACCAGTGGCACCAATTATCAATCACTAGATGAAAATGTATCGAGTTTGAGGGGTGAAACGAACTTATCTCTTTGACATAAGAGTGACACCAGAAAAACATAACCATAACCAGATTAACATGTTTAACAGATGAACCACAAAAGCGTGTTAAACACAGATAGTTGGACAAAGTACCAAACAATCTCAGCTCAATATCATACAATGAAACAAGAATACAAGTAATGTACCTTGGCAGCAGTAAAAGTTGAAACGGACAGGTTGAATGGAGCAGCAGTGACAACTTGAACTGGCAGGGACATGCCCAAACAAAAAATCAAATCAAAAATCACAAATAAATTCATACCTAAACCATAAAACTCCCAAAATTCAGAAAATAAACATGACACAAAAAAAAAAAAGGTGAAAGAATTCATACCCACTTCATAAAAACTCCCAGATATCAGAAAATAAACAAGATCCAGATCTAAAAACAATTTATTAAGCAATAATATGAATCAGTTAGTCGAAATTTATCAACAAAGCAACAACAATGAAGTTTCTAGAATACTTTCAACTATGATGATAATTAAGTTGTGTTTCTGAAAAGTTAAGGAACTCTGGAATAGCAAACTAAAACTAGCACACAGGCAAACAAAGGTCGAATTCGAAATTAATCTTCAATAATAAAATAATATGAATAAGTCGAAATGTATCAACAAAGCAGATACTAATAATTTATATGAATTTCGAAATTATGAGTGATAAAACTGCTTTTTCTTATTTTCATGAAACCCGAATTTCTAAATGGTCTAACTATACGAAACAGCAGTAAATCCAGCAATTCAACATAACATGAAGCAATCAAATCAAATCAATGTTCCTAAGTTTGATTGATTTTATATGATATTTTCGAGCTAATTGAAGACCAACCCGTACAGAGCCACGCCACGCCGCCGCTTCTCACCGTCCGTCAACAAACCCTGGTTGAACCCTAACGAATCAGAGGGAGAAAGAAAGTTGCGTCCCCTTTTTTTTTTATTTGGGGAAAAGATGTGGTGTGGGGACAAACACTCCGATTTTTATTTTAAGAAAAAACTTTTTTGATTTTTTTTTAATAATAATTAGTACTTCCCACGTTTTCGAAAGGTTGCAACAAATGAAGAATTTATGTGAGTTATAAAAAAAATCCGTTATTGCAACCTTTCGAAAACGGAGGAAGTACTATTTTTCAAATTTTATTTTATCCTTATTTTTTCGGTTTTGTACCCGCCCCACCCCATCCCCACTCGCCCCACATCATACCTACTATCATTATAGATAGTTAAGACAATTTATATATTATATTCAAAAATAATTTCATGACCATAAATAGTTTTAAAAGTTAACAACTCTTTTTTATAAAACATTTATGTATAATTTTTATTGATTAGTATTTGAATTTTTTACTAACTTATAAGTATTATTTTGGTGGATTTGAGGTGGGGATTTAGTGGATGGTGGGGCGGGGAAGGTGGGGATTTGGTGAGGATGGGTACTCAGGTGGGTGGTGGGGCGGGGATGGATTTGTATATATATTTGGTGGGGCGGGGATGGGGATGAATTTTGGACCCATCGCGGGGATGGGGATGGAGATGAAAATATGAGGCGGAGATGGGGATGGGAAGGCCAACATCCGCCCCGCCCCATCGACATCCCTAAACGGAATATATGGCGACAAGGTATAGGGATGTCGATGGGGCGGGACGGGGCGGATGTTAGCCTTCCCATCATTTATATGCTCTTTTCTGATAAAATTATGAACCGCAAAACAAGCAATAGTTATATCCTTTTGCACGTTAAGGGAAAAGGGTGCCATTCTCTTCAAGATACGCAACCGTGCTTTCAAGACGCCGAAAGAATGTTCAATGACATTTCTAAGTTTGGCATGTGCATGGTTGAACTTTTCCTCCTTATTAGTAGCACGTGTACGACGAAAATCCCCAAGCCAATATCTCACGTTGAGATATGGAGCCATAAATCCTCGAGTATGTGTGTATGCAGCATCACAAAGATAGTATTTATCTACAATTAATAAACAATATTCACAATTTTTTTATAAGTATGTCAATAATATTTTATATTCCATCCGTCCCACTTAAATGAGACGGATGGAGTATATTTTAATTTATTCTTCAAATTCAAAGATACCTGGAGGAGGAATAGGAAAGCCATTATTTGGATCGACAACAACCTCCGACAATATCCTAGAATCATGTGCTACCCCTTCCCATCCAGCTAGAACAAATGTGAAAACCATGTTAAAATCACATACGACCAATACATTTTGGTAACATTCACCTCTTCCCCTTCCTCGATATAGAGTTTGTTTTTCAATAGGGGCAACGACCGATATCAATGTTCCATCAAGAGCACCTACTGCTCCCTGCATTTAACAAAAAAATGCATATCTGTTTACCTTGAAAATTCGTCGCAGACTTCTATTATTTCCAGGAATGTCAGGATTCATATTATATGACGTAGGCACAATAATTTCTTTTGCAAACTCCATCATTGCATCCAACACCTCATGAAAGTATATATGAATTGTTTGCAACGAATTTTGGAATCTAAGCTTCACCACCACAAAGCGCTCACTATGTCCTATGATCAATAGAAAAATAGCCATTTTCTCTTCAACAGTTATGTGCTTGCTATTCTTTAACCACCTTTTTCTCTAAAGTGCACGCATAAATGGATAAATGCATCTTTAGACATACGTAATAAGTCAATACATTGCCAGTTTTTTTAGTTAAGTACAACCATCCGGAGTATTTCCCCTTCAGGTAATCATAACAATTCTTCATTTGTTTTTGACTAGCATCAAATTCGCACTTATCTTTCAAAACCTGTTTCACTCTAGCCCATTTAACTGGATGAAGACTTAGATCCTTTTCTACCCTTTGTATTAACCTCTTCAATACACGTCTCTAAGAAGCACTTCATAATATCCTCCCTCCAATTCACCATTCTAACTATAACAAACACCAAATTGATATGCTTCAATCAATTTTAATATTAAAGTAAATGTATAAACAACTAAATAATAAGAACAAAATACAAGTACTAGCACTAACTAACTATTCAAAATAATGACTAGTAGAGCATCAATTTACCATATAGGTACAAAAGATACTTTATACACAAATTCAGTCCAAGAGAGAATTAATTTGCAACAACAAGAATAATCACCAAAAATCAAGGAGTTGGTTACAATTTCTCTCAGAATAAAGACATGATATATCATTCTTTATTGATTTAGAGCATGCAGGCTTAACTCTTCAAATGTCAAAGGAATCCAGAAGGTTCAAAATCAATCAAGGAAACTATAAAAGTACCACTCAAGAATATGATATGTTAGGATATTTTAAAACAAAACACAGGATCTCAGAAAAAACAAAAACCAAAAAAACAAAAACCAGATCATCCCAATACTGTTAAAGCTGATGGGAGGGTGATGTATACGCAGCGGAATAATTTAAAGAGATTCGCCTAATGAATCTCAAATGAGACTTTCTAAAGAAATCTCAGCAACAAAGTTATTTAGACTTTGAGAATAATAACCGAAAAGGGACAATAATTGCAAAGCAATAATTTGATTGTATATATCTTGATTTCTTTTACAAATGAAAGATGAAGTATTTATACTAATTTACAATAGGGAAACAATTAAAAACCTATTTACAAATGTTTTTGAAAAGTCACAAATAATAAACAGACATGGCCTTTCATGAACCAACACCAGCCTTGAATCTTCACGAACAGACATCAGACACAGCTTATTCATGAACAGGTACCAACCCCTCCAGGAACCCCTCGGCCGAGGCAAGGACAAGGCTCGGCCGAGCAACCAACATCAACCCAAGAGACACAACCCTTCCCGGAACAGCACGGCCGAGTAGAAGAAATGACACGGCCGAGCAACAGCTTTGGCTCGGCCGAGCAAATGGCTTGACTCGACCGAGCAAATTATCTTTCAACAACTAAGTTTATGTCGTCGCTCCCTCGGCCGAGGCAAGGAACAAATGCCGAGCACTTCGCATCGCCTTGTTTTGTTTTAAACATCAGTGTTTTCAAATGTGATGTTCTCTTGGTCCCCAAGTTGTTCTGCTTCAACACGATCTACATCATACTCCCCCACTTTAAAAGGATTTGTCCCCGAATCTATGTCATCATAAAGAGGCTCATCCGGGTAAAATGCAACTAAATCCGCCACATTAAAAGTTGGGGAGATATTCCATCCAGTTGGTAATTCTACCACATAAGCATTGTCGTTGATTTTCTGAATAATCTTGCAAGGGCCAAGTTTCTTGTGATGTAGCTTGTTATATGTTCCTTGAGGGAATCTCTCCTTGCGTAGATGAACCATCACCATGTCACCAATATTGAAGACCTTCAAACGCCGTCGCTTGTCCGCATGTTCTTTGTATTTTGCGTTTGATTCTGTAATATTTTTCCGAACTTCTGTTTGGACCGCCTCGATCATTTCAGCCAAATGTTCAGCAGCAACACTATATCCCGGAATCTTTGGTAAAGGAATTAAATCAAGAGTATACGAAGGAGGCTTTTGATAAACTATTTCAAAAGGTGTCTTCTTCGTAGTACGATTCACCATGTTGTTGAAAGCAAACTCAGCCGTGGCTAACGCTATATCCCACTTTTTAGGAAAATCACCACATAGACAACGAATCATTGAACCCAACGTCCGATTCACCACCTCTGTTTGACCATCCGTTTGCGGGTGAAATGAACTACTAAATTGTAACGAAGTCTGAAAAATATACCAAAGAGTACGCCAGAAGTGACTTAGAAATTTTGTATCCCGATCTGACGTGATCGACTTAGGCACCCCACGAGGGCGAACCACTTCCTTGAAGAACAAACCCGCTATGTGGGCCGCATCCGATGTTTTTCAACAAGGAATGAAGTGAGCCATCTTAGAAAAACGATCAACTACCACAAAAACCGAATCATTTCCTCTTTGCGTTCTAGGAAGCCCCAAAACGAAGTCCATAGAAATGTCTTCCCACGGACCATCCGAAATAGGTAAAGGGGAATATAATCCCGTATTCTGGGATTGTCCTTTGTTGCGTTGACAAACCATACATTTCCTAACAAAAGTGTGCGTATCTTTGCGAAGTTGTGGCCAAAAATACTTCCGAGCAACAAGTTCTACAGTCTTGTCTCGACCAAGGTGACCATCTTTATGTAACTCCGCAATAAGGCTCTCGCGTATGGAACCGCAAGGGATGCACAACTTGTCACGATAAAATAAGAACCCATCCTGCAATAAATATAAGCCAACCGGACCTCCATCTTTACACTTTGACCATATTTCCGCAAAATCCACGTCTGCCTCATACAAACTCTTCAAACAATCAAATCCCACTACCGTCGTATGCATAGTCACCAACAAACTAGCCCGGCGACTCAAAGCATCCGCCACTTTATTAAGTTGTCCACTTTTGTGTTGAATGACAAAAGAAAACTGCTGTAAATAGGATACCCAACGTGCATGCATGCGATTTAGTGTTGTCTTACCATTCAAGTATTTCAACGCTTCATGATCCGTATGGAGAATGAACTCACAATGCAGCAAATATTGTTCCCAATGTTTTATCGCCTATACAACCGCATAGAACTCAAGTTCATACGTAGTCCATTTTCGCTTTGACTCCTCCAATTTTTGACTCATGAAAGCAATCGGCCTCTTCATTTGTGTCAAAACTGCCCCAATGCCAACCACTGAAGCATCCGTTTCCAATTCGAAAGGAATAGAAAAATCTGGTAACACAAGGAGTGGGGCATTAGTCAATTTATCTTTAATCAACACAAAACTTGCTGCGGCTTCATCACCCCAAAAGAAACTTCCTTTCTTCATACAATCCGTAATCGGGGCCATTATAGTGCTAAAATTTCGTATGAACCGCCGGTAAAAAGTAGCAAGCCCATGAAACTTCGCACTTCACTAACTGTCTTGGGAGTTGGCCAATCACGAATAGCACGGACTTTTTCCTCATCCACCTGAATGCCATTAGCTGAAACAATGTATCCCAAAAACAACAATTTATCCAACATAAAACTGCACTTCTTTAAATTAACATACAACTCGTTTTCCCGCAATGTTTTCAAAACACTTTGCACATGCCCGATATGCTCCTCCTCAGTTTTGCTATAGATCAAAATATCGTCAAAATACACCACAAGAAATTTCCCATTAAACTGCTTGAGAACTTGGTGCATTAGACGCATAAATGTACTCTGCATCGATAAACCGAAAGGCATTACCAGCCATTCATACAACCCCTCCTTAGTTTTGAAAGCGGTTTTCCACTCATCGCCTTGTCTAATCTGCACCCGATGATATCCACTCTTTAGATCAATCTTGGAAAATACTTTGAAACCCCGAAGCATATCCAACATATCATCCAACCGAGGAATTGGGAATCTATACTTGACTGTGATTTTGTTGATGGCTCTACTATCAACGCACACGCCGAATGTACGCCGCCGAAATTTTTAGAAAATATTTAGGATTCGCCACGCCGCTTTAAAGGAAACATTGAAAACCTTTTCAAATTGAGAAAATGGGTTCTGGTCAGATTACGTGTCGGGAAGAACGTCATGCTCACTCCAACACGCCGTAAACGAGTCTTTCTAATATTCAACATCCAAATCATTCAAACGTGCTAAGGATCAGGTGTGAGACAAAATGTGATAAAATGCATTGATGCTTGTATTATTGATGAAATGAGAGAATTACATCTGCGAGCCACTAACATCTCATGAGCCACCGGGTACGGGGCCACATCCCAATTTCATTGAAAATGAATAACTCACGATCGAATGGACCACCGCAGCTGCCGTACGCGTGCCGCCCGACACAGACTCTCTGATGGTCGCGTGTCGCGTGACACAACAAGCCTATTTGCAGATGTTTAACAAAGCCGAATGATAAAGACAAATGAGATAATAACAACACCCAATGATATCGAAATGATCTAATAAATCATAGAGACAGTGGTTTAGCACTCAAAAAGAGTAATGGATATCGATTGATCCATACTCATCTCAAAATGACTAAACCCAAACATATCAACATCATTTGGAATCACAGATTGAACATAGATATTCAAACTTGATCAAGAACTAACAATGACAAACCGCCCACCACGGTATAACATAGATTGACATCACACTCTACGTGAAGCATTTAAACACAAAGCATAACATAAATGGCCAAAGTGTATTATCACGAGAATGAATACAACATTCGTACACTAAAATAAAACATATTCAACCAAGTCCCAATCAAGCTACTCAATACCATTCCTGAGTCACGGATCGAGTAATGGGATCCAAAATATAATCAAAGATCACTACGATAAATGTAATGACCGTAAAATTCATACGAATCAAAGCATACCATATGTTAACTCGATATCATAACAAAGCCAATATACTCAAGATTCTATGCCCAAAGAAAGATATCAACATAGAAACCGCTAATACGCAATGAAAACAGAGAGAAAAGAAGGTTAAGACTTGTTACCCTCGTATTGTCCACACTTCCTATACCACGCCAGATAGAAGCCTTCGATTCAGCCTTCCGAGGGCGACGTGAGCAAAGCTTCGCAATGGCAAGTCACCCAAAATTCCCACCAAATCCAACTCGTCTCGCGATTGGAAAGAAATATCGTGGAAGCTTACAACGATTAAGGCCGTCTGAGCTGTGGCGCAAGTGATCGGAAATCGTTTGGGAATCTGCGGGGGCGAACGGTTTATGACCCGGGAGCAGTGGGCTACTGCATTCGACTCGATTCGGGAGAAGGGGAATGAGAGAAACGGCGATCGAGAGAAGATTGAGTAAGGTTTCCTATGAGGAAAGTCACCTACCAACGAAGCCTGAGACGATGCGAACTGAGAGAGGAAGAGGATGATTCCTGAGCGGAGTAGCTAGATCGCCATTTAGCAATTGTGAGAGAGAAATGGTGAGGAAAATGATTGTTTTAGTGGCAGAGAGAACGTGAGCGCGGCCTGAGAAGGAGGCCGCCGATTCGAGCAGAGGGAGCTTAGCGAGGACGACGGCGATTCTAGAGGACGCCTGCGAGGACACCATTAACGTATTAACGTTGTAGAGAGAGTATGGATTTTGTTTTTAGCGAGAGAACGAGAGAGAACCCCGATCGAGAGACTTCTGGCTGAGAGGCGATTTGAAAGAGGATCAAGCCAGGCGCCATCAGAGAGGAGAGCTTCGAGGAAGACGATTTTCTGGAGCCAACAATGGTCAAGCCAAGGCCTCCTTTCAAGGCTCAGCTGAGAGAAAAATGAGAGAGAGAGAGAGCGTCATTGTTGCGAGAGAGAGTAGCTGGGCGTCTTTTTTTTTTTGATCGTGACAGGAAGAGCGATCGAATTACGGGCATTAAACCGGTGATACGCGATGAGATTATAACTATTATTTCCGCCTACGCACCACAAGTAGTGGTCGACGCATCTATTAAACAAGTGTTCGGGAAGATTCGGAGGAGGTAGGCAACGAGTACCTAGCGGTGAGAAATTAGTGATCAAAGTGGTGATCCGAACTGACACGCTGGGTCTAATCGATACGGCTTTGAGAGCATACATGGAGGTTTTGGTTTGGAGAGAGGAATGAAGCAGAAATAGTATCCTGGACTTTGCTGGGCATACGACTGAGTATAATGAACACTTAGTTCAAGAAGAGAGAATCTCACTGCGTCCCATAGAGCGGAGGTAATGCGAGTCGATTGACTTCTTCTTAGTAAGAAATACTTGTAGAAAGAGTTATACAGATTGCAAGGTCAGTTCCTGTGAGAGCACAAAGAACTCAACATAGACTAGCGGTACTTGATTTTCAAGTAAGAGAATTTCGAGAAAGAGAAAATCACAGTAGACCCTAATCAAGCGCGGAGACTTCAAGGGGAAAATCAACCGAAATTTGTAGCTAAGATGGTCGATACCGGTATTTGGGCGGATAATATGGAGGATACGGATATAGATTCGACTGACTAAGATGGTACATACCATAAAGGAGGCGGCGAAAGAAGTCCTCGAGAATCTAGAGGAAACGGGCCACCAAGTAAGGACACATCACGGTGGAACGAGGAAGTAAAACAAGCAATAAAGTGGCAAGCGAGAATGCTACAAATTATCGAGAAAATGTAGGAGCGACGAGAACTACGAGAAGTATAAGGAAGCTAGAAGAGATGCTAAGAAAGCAAGAAGAGACGCAAAGAGCAAAGGTTAATCGAAACTTTATGATAAGTCGGATACAAAAGAAGGGGAAAAGGACATCTACGCACTCGCTCGTATTTAGGGATAAGAGGACACGAGATATCGGGACTAAGTTAAATGTGCGAAGGATGCAGACCAAAGAGTTTTAGTCGGGAATAAAGAGATAAAAGATAGACGGAGTTCGTATTTCGATAACTTGTTCAACGGCGGTCAAGAGCAGGATGTCGAGATTTAAATATCTTTTCGAGTACGGTTAATCGAGATTTTACGCGGAGAATTCGAAAGATGAAGCGGAAATGGCAATGAAAAGATGAGATCAAGAAAGCCGCTGGACCTGATGGTATACCAATCGAGGTTCGAGATGTTTCGGGGAGAGGGAGTAGATCGTTAACAACGCTATTTAACAAGATACGGAGAGTTAACACAATGCCATCGAGCGGCGGAAGAGTACTCGATCCCTTTCAGATAAGAATAAAGGTGACGCCCAAGATTGTGCCAACTATCTGGGGATCAAACTAACGAGCCATACTACGAAACTTTGGGGAAAGAGTAATCGCACAAAGGCCGAGAAAATTGTGGATATTTCTGATAACCACCTGGGGTTTATGCCAGAAGATCGACTACGGAGGCAATATATCTTATGAGACAAACCACGGAGAAATATCTGGATCAAAAGAAAGATTTGCATACGGTTTTCGTTGATTTGGAGAAGGCGTATGATAAAGTGCCAAGAGAGGTACTTTGGCGGGCATTAGCAAAGAAGGGTGTTTCAAAGAAATATATTGATATTATCAAGGACATGTATAACGGAGTTAGTACTTGTGTACAGACTAGTGTTGGGAAGACCGAAGAGTTCCCTATAAAGATTGGAGCGCATCAAGGTTCCGCACTTAGCCCCTTTCTTTTGCTTGATAACGGACGACCGACGAGGTCACCCAAGATGATATAACAAAGCGTATGCCGTTCTCGCAGATGATATCAGGCCGATTGACGAGACAAGAGAGGGTGTCGAAAGTAAATTGAGTCATGGAGACACACTTTGGAATCTCGAGGTTTTCGATTGGTAAGCAAGACCGAATATTTGGAGTGTAAGTTTAGCGTAGTTGGAAGTGTGGAGGCAAGGGGTCCATATTCGATGGAAATATTATCCAAGCTTCGAGTTTTTTCGCTATGATCCATTATCCAAAAGGACGGAGAATTAGACGGAGATGTGGCTCATAGGATTAAAGGTCGTCAAGCGGAAGAGTGCTACAGTGGTTTCTATGTGATCGCTGCATGCCCAATAGATTAAAGGGAAAATTATACCGCACGGCAATTAGGCCTAAGACGCTTTACCAAGACCGAATGTCGGGACCGTGAAACAAATGTCACGTGCATAAGACGAATGCGGCGTAGATGCGTATGCTTCAATGGATGTGCTGGTCATACAAGAAAGGATCGATTGGGAATGAGGCGATCGAGGTAAAGCAGAGTTGCGCCCATCGAGGATAAAATGAGGAAAATCGTCTACGGTGGTTCGACACGTGAGAAGGAGACCGAGCGACGCACCTACAGAGGCCTAACAAAGGAGAAATGATAAAATGGCGAGGGGTAGGAAAGACCCAAACAAACTCGATTAGAGTAATTGAAAATGATATGAATTTACTGGAGCCGATGAAAGTACGGTGTCAAGAGGTTTGAGATGAGGGCAAAATCCGCTGGGGTCGATTTTGATTTTTTATTTTTTATTTATTTTATTTTATTTTATTTATTTTATTTTATTTTATTTTTTATTTTGTTTTATTTATTTATTTTTTATTTTAATTTATTTTTTATTTTTTTTTATTTATTTATTTATTATTTTTTTTTCACGATAACATATGAGGATTCATGTTAGCCGACCCCAAATTATTTTGGGACTAAGGCTTTGTTGTTGTTGTTGTTGAAATCCCCACTTTTGTTAAATGAGAAATTCACTTTATTTAAAGATGGCTGATAAAAGCGAAAGAGGCCGTGTGGCTTCATTTGCGGTCAGTCCAGATTTCTCTAGAAACATGCAAGGTGGCAATTCTGGACCCTTCCTTCCAAATGAGGTCCCGCTTTGAATTTTAATTCCTAGCAGGTCCTTCCTTCCTCGGAAAGTTTGGAAAAGTTCCAGACTGTCCCCGAACTTTAGGAAAGTTCGGGAATCACGGAAACTTAACCTGGAGGCATGAGCCGATTTGGGTACTTACAGAAGCCCTCTAAGCAACGTCACTGCAGGGCGAGCGGGGTTTGCCGATAAACAAGGATCCAATCTCGCGAACCGCCGAGACGGATTGGGCGACCACGCGCGGTCGAGCGGCCGGACCTTCGAAGGCTACCTACGTATCCCTGAGGAATCAAGCCATAATCGTAGTTCGGAATCCACTAGGGAAAGCGGGGGCGCTCATATGCGACGAATCGTCGAACCTACGCAGGCTACCTACGTATCCCGGAGGAATCAAGCCAGGTCGTAGTTCGAACTTTTACTGAGTCGAAATGTTATTCCTTCATTCTGAAATAACGGAGATCGAAAGAGAGCGAAATGTTATTCCTTCATCCTGGAATAACGGAGATCGAAAGAGAGCGAAATGTTATTCCTTCATTCTGGAATAACGGAGATCGAAAGAGAGAGAAAAAATGGATTTTGTAAAGTAGGAAGGACTCGATAATTTTTGTAAATAAAGTGGGACGTACCCGATAATTTTTGGTAAGAAAGTGGGACGTACCCGATAATTTTTTGTAAAGAAAGTGGGACGTACCCGATAATTTTTGTAAAGAAAGTGGGACGTACCCGATAATTTTTGTAAAGAAAGTAGGACGTACCCGATAATTTTTGTAAAGAAAGTGGGACGTACCCGATAATTTTTATAAAGAAAGTGGGACGTACCCGATAATTTTTATAAAGAAAGTGGGAGGGACCCGATAACTTTTGTAAAAAAGGTGGGACGTACCCGATATTTTTTTGTAAAGAAACGGGAAGAACCCGATAATTTGAGAGATAGGATTGAAAATGCCAGGGGCAAATAAAATGAGCCACAGGGGTAAATTTGTAAAATAGGCCACGGGGGCACTGGAGGAAAAACTGGATTGATATGACTGAAAATGCCAAGGGCACAAAGGGTAAAACAGCCTACGGGGGACGAAATTGTAAAATTGAGCCTTCAGGGCAAAATTGTAAAATCCAGCCACACGGGCTAAGTATGTCGCACGACTTAGTATGCCAAGCGGCTAGGTTTGTCGCGCGACATAGGTAGCTCGAACCGTACTTTACGTAACCTTGGAATTGACCGGAATTGCCGACACGGCCGGAATCGGGTGACCAAAGAGGTCACACGCCCGATTCTACCGGGGTACGGCGAAGAGATACCGGTCCCTTACTATAAGGATGGAAACAGGGTGACCTAGAGGTCAAACGGCCGATCCTACCGGGAATGTGCCAAATAAAGGGGGCGACCAACGTGGTCATATAGCTATACTTTCGTGAAAAGCTTACGCACCATCGAGGAATGGTGAATGAAAAGGGCGACCAATGTGGCTCGGAATGGCCGGACCTTTCGAAAGGCTACCTACGTATCCCTGAGGAATCAAGCCTGATCGTAGTTCAAGCATCACTAGATAGTTAGGAACGATGTCTAGGATCCTCGAGGTTTCGACGATGAATGAGGTCAGTTTCACCGAGGAAGCTAAAGCTTACGTCACTATCGAGTAGACAGAGGCGCCTATAGTCGGAAAACTCGAGCATACTTCTTAACTGTGATAGAGGTAGCTAAAGTTAGATTTTGAAAATTAGGAAACCTGTCGCCCGGGCGTTATCTCGTTATAACGGAAGTAATCTGAGGCGCTTGGGAGAAAATGTTATTATTAGCAATCGGGCACGTTACTGAGCCTAGGGGTGATTTTTCTTGGAAACAATGGTGTGGACTGGGTCCTGGATGTACATATGGAATGTGTTTCGGGAAATTGTTTAAGACAGTTTCAAGCAGCGGGTCGTATCCTGGGCGCGGACCGAACCGCTGCTTGTTGCCGAGATGTCACAACGTGACTAGAATTCCTCGACCGAGACTCGGGTTTAAACCTCGGGTCTCGATGAATGTTCCTTTCTCACACTCGGCATTCTAAGCCGATGCCGATGTGCTTTTACCACCAAAGACTAAAGCAGATGTAAGTGACCAAACCTTTCTTCGAGGGGCGGATGCAACTTATCGAAGCCCCTGCCTAAGGAAAAACTTTCTTCGCAAAGCCCCATGCCTTATTAAAGCAAGGAAAGATCCTTTCATCGGGCAAAGCCTCGGTTGTAGAAGCCCCTGCTAGACGAACCGAGTAGCGAAGTCTTAGGTTTCAAGAAGTGACTTAAATAAGCCCCAGCCTAGCAAAAATCCCAATATGATCGTATTGCGAAAGCGATCCCGAGGTTAATCTAACCAAGACTGGATCCATCTGCGACTCCAGCGAATAACCCGACGCAGACCCCAAAAATGGCTAAAGAAGCCCCGCCTAAAGAAACGGCTCGGGCAAAGCCCCAACTTCAAGAGTTTCAAGGCAACCCTAACGCGAATTGTAGAAGAAGAGGGAAGACCTATCCTTTCGTACTCTCTTTTATTTTCTTTAGTCACTCACCAACCTTAAGAAGATGTGGACGAAGAGAAGAATTTTAGGAAGATATATACACGCAGGGGCATATTTTTCGAAAGGTGGGAATAGATCCCGATTTGTGTTATCTTGATGGCCTTATTCGACGTAGGCACAAAAACTCGCTGGGCTCGACTCTTTCGAGAGAGTATAAGCGCAGTAAAGGTCGGGTAAAAGCTGTACGGAAGCCCCCGCCGACGTAAAATCTGTTTAGCACTATCTTTCCTAAGACGTAGAAAAGGAAGACTTGTCAAGACATCTCGAAAACTTGTTTTATTTACAATGATCACAAGATTTCTTAAAACCCTTTATTAATGTTCGGGTTATTCAACCATTAATCTCGATATTTAACCAACATTTTTATTAATCATGAGGAGAAAGTCAACCAATGTCGCGGATCAAGGTCAAGCAGCGTGAAAGAAAGGTTTGCTGATAGGGAGGTCATTGATGAGACCGGATTTTCTCGGGATCCGACCGTGTCTACGAGAGAGGTCATCACGAGACCGGATTTTCCGGAACTTGGATACGCTTATGGAAGAGGCCACCGATGAGACCGAATTTTCTGAATTCAATGTGCTTACGACCGGACCATTTCTCGGTCAGCTCTACGTTCCCCTCATCACAGGAGCCTGTGTCGCCGTAGTTCGGCTTAGCACGGACCGCGTCCGACTGGGAAATGAGATTTGTGGTTCCTTTAGTAAAAGGCTCTGACGAGAAGATCGGGATGACGAGGCGCGGGCCTGGATGATTCCTCGACCAAGTCATTTCGACGCTGCTTTCGATTTTCATCTTTCATCGGGGAGAAAGGATTCGCACGTGCCTAAAGGCTTGGCGAAATGCTTCGCCTTGCTTCGACGGCCCTATCATATCTAAGCAACATCTATTCTTCGAGCTTGATTTTTTATTTTTTATTTTTTTCGCCCGTCCGTAAAGCTTTGATCGTGACGCTGTCCTCGTCCTCATCATTTTTTTATTTTTTTTATGTGTAACCCTCGTTTTTTGCCAGACCGTCCCTTTACAAGGTATTTAGCCTAAATTCGGGTATTACTCTTTTCAACTACATTTTTTATTTTTATTTTATGTGCAACCCCGTCTTTCGCCTGCACCGCCCTTTTGGGATTTTCACCTAGCCGGGCATTACTCTTTTTGCACTAAGATTTTTTTCTTTTTTCTTTTCTTTTTTTTTTTTTTTTTTTTTTGAAGCACCCGAGGCCAAGGCGAGCCCCCGTCAACTTTCTTGATTCCCTCGAGGTCTAAGGCAAGCTCCTAGGTCAGTGGTTTGGCTACGACACGGGGTCAATCTTTCGGCCGAGCGGCCTTTTGTTGTCTCGACGATGCCGCCGTCGTCGACTCTGCGGGTTCGGGGAAGCCAGATGGCCCGACGAAGGATTTTGTGATGTAAGGAAAGTGTTAGGCTTGATGGAGGCCTTTGTGGGGTAAGAAAGGTGTATAGGGAGAGCATCGGTTGACTTTCTCACACCGATTAATCGTAACGTGAATTATTTCGAGAGATTACTCATTGAGCAAATGCAAGTGATCATATAAAATAAAACCATTTCATTAAATGTAAATGTAGGTGTGCAAATAATGCCTTTAAGTCTAGCAAGAAAAGAAGAAGACTCTTTTATGTAAGATTGATGATTAATTACAATGTCCGAGGAGGACTCGATTGAAAGAGGAAAACACTGTAACCTACGAAGCCGATCGAGACCGTTTTTTCTTTCTTTTTTTCTTTCTTTTTTTTTTTTCTTTTTTTTTTTTTAAGGATAGGTAACCCCTGCCTAGCTACTCTTTCCCGGTTTGATCGCCAGACGCTGAGCTTTCCATTTTTCTCGCTTAGCTTCAATCCCCTATCCTGCATCGAGGCAGTGATCCGTTACGTGCCCATGACATCGGTGGAAGGAGGGATTTGAGGCACGAATCACCGGGGCAAGCACAAGTTGTTCAAAGAAATGGCCTGAAAAGTCACTGGGAACGAACTTTGGCTGACCGGGCATATTGGCCGGGAAGGAAGCGAACCCGGGAGGACTTCGAAGGATATCGGGATCTCGTTTGGGAGGATTCAAAGCCGGGTCTTATCTCGAGGAGGCGAGGCATCGGAGCCCTCACGGCTGGGATGTCGGAAAGGACCGACAAGGGGTAGTCCTCGTAAGGGATCATATGTGGATGTAGGAGGGCATCGTTATAGATCGGGAGCCGAGATGGCCGCTTCGAGTCTCATCTTCTACCATAACCAGTGGAACCATCGGACTCAACCACTATCTCGAACCCCACGACGACTGAGCGCATCAACGAGCACGGCATTGCTCATCACGGACCTTACGACCGTTTTCCAAGGCTAAGGCTAGCTCTTCTTCCCTAGTCATCCGGTTACCCAAATCACCGCCGTTCTCCGTCAAATCGGCCATTCCGACTCTCCGACCGACAAAGCTAGGATTCTCGCGAACCGTATGAGGATTCTCGCGCTAACAAGCCGCCGACCCAGATTCTCACCCACTTCTTTCGCCGCGGGAAAGGGATAGGAGAGGCTTAGACTGGGGGCAGACAAGGTTTAGACTCGGGAGTAAGCGACAGGCTTCGAGGTAAGCGTTAGTCAAGGCTCAAGTAACATGCACTTATTTGCTTAAGTTTTGCTCGTAACACATTTTCTCCTAAATCTAACCGATCGGAAAAGATCGGACCTCGGAAGGCAGAGATCGAAAATCTGGGATCGACCGAGGAGGTCGCTGACAGAGATTCGACCACGAAAGGTCGAGATGGAAAATCTGAGATCTGACCGAGGAGGTCTGATTAGGAATTTGACCACTGAAAGGTCGAGATAGGAAAATCTGAGATCTGGACCGAAGAGGTCTCACTAAGGATTCGACTACGAAAGGTCGAGATGGAAAATCGTGAGATCTGGACCGAGGAGGTCTCGACAGGATTCGACCACGAAAGGTCGAGATGGAAAATCTGAGATCTGGACCGAGGAGGTCTCGACAGTGGATTCACCACGAAAGGTCGAGATGGAAAATCTGAGATCTGGACCAGGAGGTCTCGACAGTGGATTTGACCACGAAAGGTCGAGACGGGAAAACCTGAGATCTGACCGAGGAGGTCTCGATTAGGATTCGACCGCGAAAGGTCGAGATGAAAAATCTGAGATCTGGACCGGCAGGAGGTCTCGATTAGGATTCGACCGCGAAAGGTCGAGATGGAAAATCTGAGATCTGACCGAGGAGGTCTCGATTAGGATTCGACCGCGAAAGGTCGAGATGGAAAATCTGAGATCGGACTCGAGGAGGTCTCGACAGGGATTCGACCGCGAAAGGTCGAGATGAAAAATCTGAGATCTGACCGAGGAGGTCACGATTAGGAATTCCAGAAATAGGACCACGCAATTATGATAATTGTTCAAGTTTACTTAAAACAGTGTCTTTTATTTATTTCTATTCGGTTGGGAAAAGGGGTTCCGCCCTTCTTTTCGCAACTACTCTGTGATCCCTCGGATCGGGTTCCGGCTCACTACGCCTATAAGCCCCTCGTATTCCACATGTATTTCGACCTCCCAGTGGATGGACAGTCCCGGCGAGGGTCCCATAGTGGCACGCGGATCCCACCGACCGAGAGAGAAGAACGCTCCTAACGGGTCTAGCTGGGTCATCTAACTTTTAACGCACGAGCGACGCGGATTATAGTCAAGGCGCACGGAAAGTCTCGTCTTTCACCTTTAACGAATTTTCGGAAATTTCGCTTGCGCAATGACGTTTTGACTTTTCGGTAATGTCCGAGAAAATAATGTATACGGGTCAAGCGGTAAAAGCCTGGATGACACAAAGGTCACATCAACTTCGTCAGATACGCCGCGCGTGAGTCAAAATCGAAGTCAATGCCATTAAGATCTTGCCAATTTTTCCCGTCGGAATTTTGGTAGAGCTTCGCTTGAGCGAAAGATCTTTGGATTTTCGGCAAGGACTCTGGCTCGACTCTTACGCATTCCGTGCGGTCAAGGTCGAGTCAATGCCGAGTCAAGATCTTGCCATTTTTTCCTTTGTCGGAATTTCGCAAAGTTTCGCTGAGCAAAAGATCTCGACTTCCGTTATGGACTAAGGCTCGACCTTTACTGGGACATGCAATCGGGCTATATGACACGGACTAGACCAAAACCAACCAAAAAGTCACGGTTTTTTTTAAACGTGCGACACCTGACCGCGCATCGGGTCGACACCGGGCCGCCACTGGGAAGCCTGGGGTGATTCCGTGCGCGCCCGGAGCATCGTAAGGCCGTCCGTGATCGCACCAAAACCACCCCGGGTTTAAAGTGGACGCGCGTGCAAAGTGTACAGGATATATAAGGTGCGCGTAGTGTGCGGTCTCCTAAAAATGTTCCTTTTTGAGTTAAAACCGAGATTTTTATAAATGTGTTTTAAAGGAATGATTTTTCGGGACGGGGGAAAATGCAACGTATAAGGCACGTAAATTTTCTCGGGAGCCCCGGGCCGCCTTGAACCGAATAGCCCCAAGCCGCCAAGGCCGCCGTATTAATCTCAATTTTTCCCCGGTGGAATTGCCACCGAGGCCGCCCGGTCAGAATCCAAGGAGGATTGAGTCGTACGACTGCATGGATCAATTTTCCAGGTTCCACTCCTTTGCTATTTCAGGTTGTTTCCCGAACATTTTAGACACCTTTTAGCCTTGAGAAGGCTTCCTGTTCAAAGTTTGCACAATTCCCAAGATGCAAATGATGCAATGCAAGGCAAAGAAAGCAAGCAAGATAAACGGAATCTGCAACGGGAGTCTAACCCGCTCAAAGGGAAAAGCTTTCTTTTATTTTATTTTTTTTCAAAAAAATTTTCGAATAGAGATACCGGTACGTGGGATTGTTAAACCATAACTTATCCCCGGCTCGTTTTAGGAGGCGTTAAAGGGAAACTTAATGGTTTCCACCTATATACCGGGTATCGTTTATTTATTTTATTATTATTATTATTTTTATTTTTTTAAAAAAAAAACTTATAAAATAAAACCATTTAATGTCCCGTGTCCCTCAAGCAAAAATGAACCTCAGCCTCTAAGCAATGCAAACATTCGACACTAAGCTTCAGCAACACAGAAAACATGGAGGAAAAGGAACACAAAGCACGTAAAATGCAAATATCACATATGATGTCGCAACAATGCACACACAAAAGAATAAAACGGATGTTGAATGAGAACGAAAGTTTGACCCACTTTTGAAAACAAATTTCAATTCCCCAGCGGAGTCGCCACTGAATGTACGCTCGCCGAAATTTTTAGAAAATATTTAGGAGTCGCCACGCCGTTTTAAAGGAAACATTGAAAACCTTTTGAAATTGAGAAAATGGGTTCGGGGTCAGATTACGTGTTGGGAAGAACGTCATGCTCACTCCAACACGCCGTAAACGAGTCTTTCTAATATTCAACATCCAAATCATTCAAACGTGTGTGCGATCAAGGTGTGAGACAAAATGTGATAAAATGCATTTGATGCTTGTATTATTGATGAAATGAGAGAATTACATCTTGTGAGCCACTCGGGTACCTGGGCAACATCCCAATTTCATTGAAATGAATAACTCACGACCGAATGGACCAAACCGCAAAGTGGTTGCATGTGTCGCCCGACACAGACCTCTGATGGTCAGTGTGTCGCGTGACACAACAAGCCTATTTGCAGATGTTTCACAAAGCCGAATGATAAAGACAAATGAGATAATAACAACACCCAATGATATCGAAATGATCTAATAAATCATAGGAGACAGTGGTTTAGCACTCAAAAAGAGTATGGATATTGATTGATCCATACTCATCTCAAAATGACTAAACCCAAACATATCAACATCATTTGGAATCACAGATTGAACATAGATATTCAAACATGATCAGCAGCTAACAATGACAAACTGCCCAGCCATGGTATAACATAGATTGACATCACACTCTACGTGAAGCATTTAAACACAACGCATAACATAAATGGCCAAAGTGTATTATCACGAGAATGAATACAACATTCAGACACTAAAATAAAACATATTCAACCAAGTCCCAAATCAAGCAGCTCAATACCATTCGGAGTCATGGATTGAGTATGGGGATCCAAAATATAATCAGCATCACTATGATAAATGTATGACCAGAAAATTCATACGAATCAAAGCATACCATATGTTAACTGATATCATAACAAAGCCAATATACTCAAGATTCTATACCCAGCAGCATATTGAACATAGAAACTGCTCATACGCAATGAAAACAGAGAGAAAAGAAGGTTAAGACTTGTTACCCTCGTAGTGTCCACACTTCCTATACCACGTCGGTATAGGAAGCCTTCGATTCAGCTTCCGAGGGCGATGTAGCAGAGCTTGCAATGGCAAGTCAGCCAAAATTCCCACCAAATCCAACTGTCTGCGATTGGAAAGAAATATCAGGGAAGCTTACAACGATTAAGTGTTGGCCGGAGCTAGGGCGGTGAAGTGATCGGAAATCGTTTGGGAATCTGTGGTGGCGAACGGTTTATGACCTGGGAGCAGGGGCTACGGCATTCGACTGATTCGGGGAGAAGGGGAATGAGAGAAACGGCGATTGAGAGAAGATTGAGTAAGGTTTCCGGTGAGGAAAGTCACCGGCCAATGAGTTTGGAGATGATGGTGAACGGAGAGGAAGAGGATGATTCCGGAGTGGAGTAGCTAGATCGCCATTTAGCGATTAGAGAGAGAAATGGTGAGGAAAATGATTGTTTTAGGGTAGAGAGAGAACGGTGAGTGTGGCCGGAGAAGGAGGCCGCCGATTTGAGTAGAGGGAGCTTAGGTGAGGACGACGGCGATTCTAGAGGACGCCGGTGGTGAGGACACCATTAACGTATTAACGTTTAGAGAGAGAGTATGGATTTTGTTTTTAGTGAGAGAATGAGAGAGAACCCCCGATTGAGAGACTTCTCGGTTGAGAGGCGATTTGAAAGAGGATTGGGTTAGGGCGCCATTGGAGGAGAGGGACAGCCACAACAATGGCTGTCCTTTGCGTTTAGTGAGAGAAAAATGAGAGAGAGAGAGAGTGTGTCGTTGTTGTGAGAGAGAGAGTAGTGGGCGTCTTTTTTTTTTTTTTTTTTTTACTGTGTGAAATCCCCCCTTTTGTTAAATGAGAAATTCACTTTATTTAAAGATTGGCTTATAAAAGCGAAAGAGGTCAAAAGTACTTCATTTGCGGCCTGCATTTTTAAACATGCAAGATGGCAATTCTGGACCCTTCTTTCCAGTGAGTTCCTGCTTGGAATTTTAATTTCTAGCAGGTCCTTCCTTCCTTAGAAAGTTTGGAAAAGTTCCAGAATTGTCTCTGAACTTTAGAAAAGTTCGGAAAATTGCCGAAAAACTTAACCGGGAGGCATGAGTCAGATTTGGGTACTTACACATGCGTCATGGACCATCCTTCTTGGGCACAAGTAAAGTCGGGACTGCACAAAGACTTAAACTCTCCTGTATATACCCTTTTTTCAACAGTTTTTCAACCTGTTCTTTGAGAATCTCGTGCTCCGCAGGACTCATACGATAATGAGGGAGATTAGGCAATGAAGCACCGGGTGTAAAATCAATGTTATGCTGAATATCTCTTAAGGGTGGCAACCCCGGAGGGAGATCATCAGGCATAATATCACGAAAATCATCCAAAACTGACTTTAATGATCTTGGAACCAAACTAACTTGTCTCAAACTTTCTTTCCGCACAATGGCATAAATAACAGGTGCATCTGCTATATCTTCAACAAATTCTTGAGTACATAAAGAAATAATAGGTTTAAATTTCTTATTACCACGAGCACTCTTATCAAGTGTCGAACGTAATTGGAAACGAAACCCATCTTTTGTGAAAAACAAAGTATTTTCTCTCCCATTATATACCACATTTACGTCATACTGCCACGGTCTACCCAATAATACATGGCATGCATTCATATCGACAATATCGCATAAAATTTCATCCTTGTAACTCCCTATAGAAAAAGGAATAAGGCATTGTTCATGTACCTTTATATTGCCACCAGAATTAATCCAACCAACTGTAAGTGGACTAAAGCTCGCGAACCTTCAACTGCAAAGAATCCACGAAACTACGAGCCACCAAATTCTCACTACTACCACTATCCACAATCACTGTTGCATCAACATTACTAACCTTCCCCTTCGTTCTAAAGATATTGTGTCGTTCCAGATCATCATCATCACTAGGGGTTGTCAATAAAAGCCGTCGAACCACCAAAGATTCATGATTATTTGTCTCTTCCATTTCCTCATTTAGATCAATCACACCGTCTTCATCATTTACTTCGTCATCTCGGTCTACCATGTTGACTCCTCGTCTTATAGGGCATTGACTAGCCATGTGCCCCTGTCAGAACACCTAAAACACTTATCACTAAAAGTTTTAGCGTAAGGGTTCTCGATTTTGTCGACCACGAGTAGTTGTGTTGGTGTTACGTCCGACGGGGATTCGAACCTCGTGTGGGCCGCTTGCTTCCCTTCATTTCTACCAATTTCCACACCTTGCATTTTTGAACCCGTCATGTTACTAGGCCCGGCCACTGGGTTCTTAGAACTTGAAGGATGTCTTTGTAGAAAAATTTATGTATGACTCGATGCTTTTCAATCTTCTTAGCACGAGTAATAACTTCACTCACAGACGGCTTTGTAAACAACTCCACTTGATTTCGAATGCCAACCCGAAGACCACTAACGAATCTTGCAACTTCTTGTGCCTCGAGTTTCATCCAAATTTGCTCGTGCTAATTGGGCATGAAAATCGTGGGCATAGTCTTCAACTGTACGAGCGCCTTGTTTTAGGTCCAAAAAGGCTTGATACGTCACTTGTTCATAGTCATCTGGCAAAAAGTGAGATCGTAATTCCCTCTTCATTCTAGCACAAGAACGAATAGGAGCTTTATTTTTACGATGTCGCTTCTTACATAATTGTTCCCACCAAGCCGATGCTCCATCACGTAGTTTATATGCTACGTAAGGCACCTTCCTATCATCTTCAACCTGCATCAAGTCGAAGAATTTCTCCACCTCCGCAAGCCAATCCACGAACTCATTCATCTTCAAATTTCCAGAGAAAGAAGGGATATCCGCCCTTATTTTAGGACGTTGATCGTACCGAGGTGCTTCTATGTTCTCTTCTTCTTCTTCTTGATCAGAATCTTCCTCAGCCACCGGTTCATATTGGTGGACATTATTTCTCCGACGATTTGCCCGATTCTGTTGGTTGCCATTACCACCTACCCGCAATTGAACTAATGCTGCAAGTAGTTCTGCATGTTGACGTTCGCTACGCTCTCTGGCCGCTTGTTCTTGCTGTGCCATACGTTCTAGGATAGCTGCGATGTCACCGTTGTTTCCTCCATTGTTTGCCATCTTCTCGTCGGAGAATCCCAAAGATCGTCCGATTTCTGATACCAAATGATGTATACGCAGTGGAATAATTTAAAGAGATTCGCCTAATGAATCTCAAATGAGACTTTTCAAAGAAATCTCAGCAACAAAGTTATTTAGACTTTGAGAATAATAACCGAAAAGGGACAATAATTGCAAAGCAATAATTTGATTGTATATATCTTGATTTCTTTTACAAATGAAAGATGAAGTATTTATACTAATTTACAATAGGGAAACAATTAAAAACCTATTTACAAATATTTACCAAGTAGATAAATTTATTCAAAGATGACACCATGGCAGATAATAACTGATCAGCCATGATAATTGAAGGAAAGCAATAACGAGTTAATATATTGTGCTTCACATCCACCGAGTGAAATTCTGCACGTCCAATGTGAATATATACTTGAGGACCACCTTGTAGTCTTTCCGAAAGCAAGTCTTCATTGCTCAGTGCCAGCATCACAATCTTATTTTCCTCTCCTTCGGCTTCGGATGTGCTACTCTGCTCTTTCTCTATCCCCATATCCCTACACACAAAAGCGGCTAATCAAACAAACTAGGAACTTCTAATACCATGGATAGAGATTGATTGTTTTCCTCCAATAAATAACTAGGATTTACCAGTAGAAAATTCGATTATACACCTGGGTGTATATCTTAAGATATGCGCACTGTTTCATACGGATAAAACAACATGTACATTTTATAAAACAACAAAAGGAAATTCTTCAATTTTGAAACCGATAAAACATCGAGGCTTGTTTTATAAAACAATAAACCGATAAAACAATAGGCAAATTTTATAAAACAACAAGAGGAAACCCATCAATTTTGAAATGGGTAAAACATCAAGCTTGTTTTATAGAACAACAAGCGGATAACAACACAAAAATCAATATATATATTCTAAAAAGGCACAATTTCAAGAGCATACAACGCGCCACATTGGAAAATAGTCAATTTTTAATTTTTAAAATCCTTATTTTCTCAATCTAACTTAGACATTACAAAGTGAAAAATGTATGCATATTGTATAGAATTTACCGAAACAGTGAAACTTAAGCACGGTCATTACATGAAAGTTAACATGCATAAGCAATCATTGGTCATAAACATGAAAGTTGACAGAGATATATTGATAAAAACCATACAATATGTATAGTACTATAAATAAATAGTATGTCACTCAAAAAAATCAAAGAAAGATCCATAAAGATCAAATCTTTTTAGCTTAGAAAACAATCATACATTCAAAGCTACAAAATTTTAATGACCCAAACTCCCAAAGCTGAATACTTTACCAATGAATTCAACTTATAACCATCAGGTAACCTAATTTCTTTCGAAAATCGTGTTTTTGAGCCAAAGATGTGAGCTTTAGGAGAAATTATATTATATTCACTCAAAGAACCATACAAATTGAAATCAATAAGAAACAACTAACACTAATAAAATTAAACAAATAACACTAATCGAATATAGAGATCGATCGATGCTTACATTTGTAGAATTGCCAATTGGGTTGTCTCTTCTTCCTATTATTATTATGAATCACAAAGCACAAATCAATATATATTCTAAAAGGGTACAATTTCGAGAGCATAGGGTGCGCCACGTAGAAAATAATTATTTTTTAAATTGTTCTAATCTTTAATTTTTCAATTCAAATTCTATCATTTTTTCAATCCTATAAAATTCTAAAAAAGATGGGGAAAAAAAAGATAAAATTAGGATTGAAAAGATAAAGATTTAATCATAATCCTAAATACCAGTGGCACCAATTATCAATCACTAGATGAAAATGTATCGAGTTTGAGGGGTGAAACGAACTTATCTCTTTGACATAAGAGTGACACCGAAAAACATAACCATAACCTGATTAACATGTTTAACAGGATGAACCACAAAAGCGTGTTAAACACGAGATAGTTGGACAAAGTACCAAACAATCTCGGCTCAATATCATACAATGAAACAAGAATACAAGTAATGTACCTTGGCAGCGGTAAAAGTTGAAACGGACGGGTTGAATGGAGCAAAGCAACTTGAACCGGGCAGACATGCCCAAACAAAAAATCAAATCAAAAATCACAAATAAATTCATACCTAAACCATAAAACTCCCAAAATTCAGAAAATAAACATGACACAAAAAAAAAAAAAAAAAGGTGAAAGAATTCATACCCACTTCATAAAAACTCCCAGATATCAGAAAATAAACAAGATCCAGATCTAAAAACAATTTATTAAGCAATAATATGAATCAGTTAGTCGAAATTTATCAACAAAGCAACAACAATGAAGTTTCTAGAATACTTTCAACTATGATGATAATTAAGTTGTGTTTCTGAAAAGTTAAGGAACTACGGAATAGCAAACTAAAACTAGCACAATGTGCAAACAAATGTCGAATTCGAAATTAATCTTCAATAATAAAATAATATGAATAAGTCGAAATGTATCAACAAAGCAGATACTAATAATTTATATGAATTTCGAAATTATGAGTGATAAAACTGCTTTTTCTTATTTTCATGAAACCCGAATTTCTAAATGGTCTAACTATACGAAAGCAAAGAAATCCAGCAATTCAACATAACATGAAGCAATCAAATCAAATCAATGTTCCTAAGTTTGATTGATTTTATATGATATTTTCGAGCTAATTGAAGACCAACCCGTACAGAGCCACGCCACGCCGCCGCTTCTCACCGTCCGTCAACAAACCCTGGTTGAACCCTAACGAATCAGAGGGAGAAAGAAAGTTGCGTCCCCTTTTTTTTTATTTGGGGAAAAGATGTGGTGTGGGGACAAACACTCCGATTTTTATTTTAAGAAAAAACTTTTTTTGGCCTGCCACTTCTTGCTTTCTCTCGGCCACTTGCCTAGGCCCAGTCCTTGTTTGGCCACATTTTGTCCTTCTTTTGATTCGGTTCGTCACGCAAATGCACCGTCGCACTTTGGTCACTATAAAAAATTCTTTTGCACCTCGATCCTTAAAATTTTATTTTTCACTTTAGCCCATGAATTTTCATAAATCAAATTCCTCCCAATTTTTTACATTTTCAGTTTGGTCCCTGAATTTTCAAGATTTACGTTTTGGCCCTTGAACTTTCAAAATACGCTTTTTCTCCTCCTTTTCTGCATTGTTGCACATCAACCCCTCAACTATCAAAACACTGACAAAATACATTAAATTCTCAAGGTTTCGAGCATCAAATAAGCTAGGAAATTTGAATGGGTAAAATCACATCCATCAAATACCCCCAAACTTATCTTTTGCTCGTCCTCGAGTAAAACAAAACTAAACCAAAATAAAAACTAATTAACTAAAAAAAAACAAATCAAAATATTTTTGAGATTGTTCAATTCATATAATAGGCCGTTGGCACAACAAGTCTCAGATCTTACAACACACATAATCTACAAGCATTATCATGAACATGGGACTATAATTACATGGATGCATCTAACTTACAATTCTCCACCACATAATGAAAGATGAATGAAATATGGGAGATCATTGTCACCAAAGTAAGATATATTATAGGGTCACTAACCACATGCTCTAAATCAATGATAATAAGATGAACTTCCACACAAGGGACACTCATATGCATGTTTAAACAAAACTGTCAACCCGGCTACTCTTTAGGGATCAAATTTGGCTTTACGGCTTGTAATGTTTCGCGATAAACACGGGCTAGATTCACGGTTACAAAAGAAAGTAAGGACATACGAAGTCAAGCAAGTGAAACTAAGAAGTCTTCATTATATATACATCCTCCCATTGAAATTTATCACTCTGCTTCATGCCAACCCATTGATTCAACCCCCAAACTTATAATTTTGTTTACTTTCAAACTTGGAATTGATCACCTTTCTTTCCTTTTTGGTCACTTTCCACTTCAACATTAGAGAGAGCTCGATTTTTTTTTCTTTTCTTTTCTTTCTCTTTTTTTTTTTAACTTTTTTTTTCATTTTTTTTCTTTGCACAAATATATCACGAAAAATGTGCATTCAATACTTTTTGCTCAAGCCCCTCTTTTCTTTTAATACAATCCATAACACTTTTCTTTCTTTTCATGACCACTTTCCACTCAACCCTTTGATTTTCCAAACATCACCCAAACATTCTCATTCATTCCCTAGTTTCACTTTCTTGAAAAGGTAAGAAAAATAGTGTATAAGTTAAAAGGGTAGGACAATGAGGGTACAAAAGAAGGCGAATGGTGGTCTAAGATAACCTCCCACTTTATGAGAGATTTCATTTTTTTTCAAGCTCAAAAGGGGTTCTAGCGGAAAATTTTATTTAAGTGACGAGAAAGTTAAAGGCTCACAAATAGGGTTCAAAGAAAATAGCCAAATATCACTTCCCGAGTAGCCTAATTGATGTGTTATTGACAGTCATGCAAACATGTTCTAGGGACCCCGAGAATGCCAAAGTGATCCTATAAAGGTCTCCTAAATTGGTAACAATGATCAAGAAAAATAATATGAAAGTGAAAGGTGGAGAAATCATACTTTACATGTATCAATGCAATTATAACCCCATATTGACAATAATACTCAAGATTTTTAAGATTAAAGCACTCTCAAATCATCGTGGACTCTTGCCAACTTCCCAAAATATGAAAAGAACAAAAAATTTAAATTTTCTATTTATTTTTTAGAGGGTGACACTATATACACTCCCCTATAAACCCACAAACTCGGAGAGATATCTACCCCCAAACTCAAAACATGTTATGTCCTCATAGCAAAGAGAACAAAAACATGCCTCGGATTCAAAGGAGGATATGACACAACAAAACAAATAAATAAAGCAAATAAAACGTACCTACTTGGGTTGCCTCCCAATTAGTGTATTTGGTTAAGGTCGTTAGCCCGACCGTTGCTCCCGTTTGGACTTCACTTTTCGTCCTTTGGCCCACTTCATGGTTTCGCGGGTCCTTATTTTCAGTCCATGCCCCATATATATTCTTTGCATCATTAAATCATTTAGTGTCCAAGGAAATTTTTGACGTTTCAGCTTTTGGGGCTTCTTCTCTTTCAAACCATCGCCACTTTCTTCACCCTAAAAAACAGGGGGAGGTACAAGAATGATGGAGAAAAAATCTTTTACACTTTCAATGGGATGGAGAAGAACTTCATTGGGACATTGTTCGTCAATTTTGTCGGGCCCAACCTCATCAACATTAATGCCCTCATCATATTTTAATTTCTCTTCCACCCCATCTTCACAATCAACCTCTTCATCAACAACCACAACATCACTAGCACGATACGGAGAGAGAATTGATAGTTCGTCATTAATGAAAGCGTCCTCCCATTCATAACGTTCAAGTTGGGTAGAATTGGTATCACGCTCACCACCTCTCAATGCTTCTAATATTTTATTCACTTGTGCTTCCAACCTATCCATGGTTGCACCAAGTTGTTGTCGTTGTTGACAATTTTCCTCCCTCAAACTTGTCAGAGCCTCTTCCCGTGATTGCTTTTTAGGCTGTGGTGGATCATAATGATGTGGCTCATAATTGTTTCATACCCGGCTTGAGTGGTTTCCCCTCCATTGTGTATAACAATTGGGAGAATAATCATATTGTTGTTGCCATGGGTGGAACGAACTCTTTTCTTGCATCTGTGGAGAATACTCATGAAAATATGTCCTAGACGGACAATCATTAGTAGCATGAGAGTATAATCCACAACAGGAACATGTATCTTGTATTATATTGGCACTAGGCGAAGCACTTTTCGCATTGAACAAAGCAATTAATTGTTTTACTTGCCCGGCCAACTTCTTATTAGAATGTGATTCATGCATGACCTTTGATTTTTAAACAACAAGAAAAAGAAAGGAAAAAAATTATACAAGAAAATTATTTACACTAAAAAAAACTATTAAAAGAAAATATTTACAATACACTAAAAAAATTAACTTGTTCAAATCACAACAAATCTCCGGCAACGGCGCAAAAAACTTGATGGATAAAAATCCTCTTGGAATAAAATACCTAACAAGTGTACGAGCTACCGTTGTAGTAGTATGCACAAGGAAGGGTCGAATCCACAGAGATTTGTGTGTTAAACAAATTGATTTAATTAGTGTAAAGTAACCAGGGGATTTTTGATTGGTTGAATTATTAAACTAAGAAAGCAAAATAAATAAATTAAAGATAACAAGAGACAAGGGATTCATTGATTATGGATCATAACAATTATCACTTTATGCTTTTTATTTCATGTAAAAATAATTCAATCTCATTCTTGGGTTCGTTCACAAAAACCTAGGGTTAAGATGTTCATATATTCCGGTAGGTCAATAAGAACATTAGAACCCTAATAACTCTATCTCGTTTATATATTCCGGTAGGTCAATATAAACATTCAAGAATTTCAATTAAAAACTTAAGAACAATGGAATCTAGATTCGTTTGATTTCCGGTAGGTCCTCAATTGAATCTATTCTTCTCAACAATGGTCAAATTACAAATCATCCACGCAAGTGAAATGGTTTGCACCCAAATAAATTCAAGAGGTCAAAAGTATATTCCGCAAGGTCAATACAATTGATCTCAAGAACAATAATTAAAACCGTTGAGAAGAACAAGAACGAAAGAGAGATAGGAAGAATAAAAATCCTAGCATAACAATCAAATTGTTACTCACCTCAATCCATGAATCAAATAAATTAGCCTTGAATGGTCATTAAAATAAATTAACCTTGAATCTTCAAAATAAAATAAAAACCTAAACTATGATAAAGAGGAAAAACATGGAGAGAAAAATCAAAGATTAAAAAGATAGTACAAAAACTAGTCTAGGATTCTTTTTATAGGAGGGAGGTGAAAATCCTTTTTGGAAACAAATTCTGGTCAAAATCCTAGTCAATCTTAGAATTCTGCCGAAATCCGTCGCTGATTCTGTGCAAATATGTTGCTGATTCGGTTTCTTTATTTGTGACGAAAAAGAATCCGTTGCAAAACCTTGGTGGGCGGTCGCCCATACCGGCCCACGCATCCGCCCAGTTGTACAGTGCTCCCTCGGCCAATTTTAATCACTTTCAGCGGCCGCCCATAATGCCCACAGCGACCGCCCAAACTTTGGCCCAGTTCCTTCCTTGCCCAGTTATTCCTTGGCCTTGGCCGGCCCTGCCTTGCCCACAGCCCCTGCTTGGCCTGCCACTTCTTGCTTTCTCTCGGCCACTTGTCTAGGCCCAGTCCTTGTTTTGCCACATTTTATCCTTCTTTTGATTCGGTTCGTCACGCAAATGCACCGTCGCACTTTGGTCACTATAAAAAATTCTTTTGCACCTCGATCCTTGAAATTTTATTTTTCACTTTAGCCCATGAATTTTCATAAATCAAATTCCTCCCAATTTTTCACATTTCCAGTTTGGTCCCTGAATTTCCAAGATTTACGTTTTGGCCCTTGAACTTTCAAAATACGCTTTTTCTCCTCCTTTTCTGCATTGTTGTACATCAACCCCTCAACTATAAAAACACTAACAAAATACATTAAATTCTCAAGGTTTCGAGCATCAAATAGGCTAGGAAATATATCTTTTGGATGGCACGGCCATATGCAATCAACAGTTAAAGGGTATTTTTAATATTAGTTCAAATATGATAGATTTTATAGGCAATGGCACGGCCATATGCAATCAACAGTTAAAGGTTATTTTTAATATTAGTTCAAATATGGTAGATTTTATAGGCATAAGCCTAAATATTGATTATAAATGGGGTTATGGTGACTCGAACTCGTGACCTTAAGGTCACACGTGCATGTGTGTAAGATGCCTATCCACTAGGCTACCACATGCTCGTCATAATTTTTATATTTTATTAATGTGCAACTGATTTGTTGATAAAGGTGCTCGAACACGGCCATACGCATCAATGCTTAAAGGGTATTTTTAATATTAGTTCACATATGGTGAATTTTAAAGGCATAAGCCTAAATATTGATAAGCAGGAAGCCTGCAGTCAATAAATGGGGTTATGGTGACTCGACTCGTGAGGTCACAAGTGCATGCGTGTAAGATGCCTATCCACTAGGCTACCACATGCTTGTCATAATTTTTTATTCTTTTTATATTTTATTAATGTGCAACTGATTTGTTGATAAGCAGGCTCGAACAAGGTCATATGCAGTCAACAGTTAAAGGGTATTTTTAATATTAGTTCAAATATGGTGGATTTTAAAGGCATAAGCCTAAATATTGATAAGCAGGAAGCCTGCAGTCAATAAATGGGGTTATGGTGACTCAAACTCGTGACCCTAGGGTTTAGGGTTTGGGGTTTAGGATTTGGGGTTTAGGGTTTTAAGGTTTGGAGTTTTAGGGTTTTTGGTTTTTTTAGGGTTTTTAGTGTTTAGGGCTTAGTGTTTAGGGTTTTGGGTTTAGGGATTTTTTTTTTTTAAGAACTAGGACAGCAGCTGGGAATTTATTAAAACTAAAAATAGAAGTTTACATCCATGAGCGGGGTCCTAACCCCCTCAAAAACCAAAGCAAAAACCAAGACAAAAACCTAAAAAGAACAATACTTTCAATCAAAGAAAATTTAGAACTAATATTAATCAAAGAATAAAACCAGTGAGAAGCACATAAATAATTGTGCATTAAACTATAGCTAGACCTGTACTTGCTAATTATCCATCCTCTTATCATCAATTATCAATTCAAAAACCTTGTGAGTACAAGAATTACTCTCCACTCGTGGCAGCATCCTGCTCCTTTTACTTCCCTCCTACGAGAGACAGACAGAAAAAGAAAGGTGAGAGAGGCAAAATAGGCTTTTTCTGATATTGACTATAATTTAAAAACTCATTGAAAGAAGTAACCGTGGATAAACCCCTCAAATCGTCATCGGTTATGCCCCTAACACGAGGTAAAAAGTACAAATTAGAATCAGTCAACTGTGGAACTTTTTAAACAAAATCAAGTTGTCACTTACATATTTTTCTGGTTGCACAAGCACAAGCACCAAAACATGTCTACATAAAAATATGGAAAAAAAAACCTGTCAAATCTAACTCGATCTTTTCATCACTAAATCTCTACCAAAAAAAAGGTCATAGATGAATGGTTAAGGCATTGGGATGTATAGCAAATTAAAACAAAAGCTCAAACCTTGTCATTTCGATCTTTTTTGTACTCCCACTCATTTATATGAGTATAGGCTGCTCCATAAAATCGGACAATATCAATATTCTTCCGGTAACTTTTGATAGTCTTCTTGCGCTTTTTCGCATTGTCATAAAGCTTTTTGTAAACATGTTGAAGACTCTCCAGCCAAGATTTGTATACGTAAAATTTATCAAGCGACATTGAAAAAGGTTTAGGATTCCGCTTAACCAACTCTCTCAATTTGAAGGTAAAACTGATTTTTTCCGCCGTATTCCAAATATACGAGTGATCAATAACAAACTCCAATGGACAGGACCTGTGGAAAAAAAGAGTACATTATAAAAAAATATACAAATCTTAAACCAAAATGCAGAAAAAAGACCGACAAACTACAAGGATTTTAAGCTTCTAGATGCATAGAAACTTACCCATGAAATTGTGTGACTGTGACAAAAAAACGTTCCAAATGATATGGGAAAAAAGAAATATCACTTTGGCAGGGAACAGCAAGCTTGATGACACTCCGCATTAAATCTACTTTGTACTAAGTCCTCTTTTTGTTTCCCGCTACCATGAGATGAGATGGCTCGCCTTCTCCTTCTGAATCGACAAAAGAATTGAAAACTAAATTCCCGCAGGATTTGCCTTTGCCGAACAAATACATCAGCCCCCGAATCACGCCTCTAGTTTTTAATAAACAAAAGAAAATAAGGTTAACCTGTAAAACACCCATAACAAACAGAATATTCCAAAAAACAATTTAACACAATATTACTTAATACCTGAATACTTTCCAAAATAAATCTTTAATAGCTTGTCACCAAGCTTCATTTGATTTAGGAGAAATTTTGCTAATTTTACGCTTAAAAAGCAATAAAGGATGCATACATCCTCACTTGTCACAAGAAAACAACTATCTTCATCCATCATCTTAAAACTTTGGTCAACCTTCAACAGAGTCTCATGCCTCATACATAGATGAACAAGATCTTGAAAGTTGTTTATCTGTGTTTGGTCAGCTACAATAAATAATTTTTGGACTTTAGTGGTATAAGTCATTGTAGACTCGCAAAGAATTTTCATCTAACTCCATAGTAACAGAAAGAGTAATCTCGAACAGCAAACAGAGTAGTTAAAAAACATGTTAGTTCTAACTAGTTTAATTTTCCTAAACTAAAATATTGTCAAATAAAACCAACTTACGTTCCGAGGTCTTCTTTCCTGACCAAAGATATGCTTCCCCTTCCACCCCCCTCTCATCTTTTGTCTCCACAACTTTCTTGAACCCTTCCGCAATTTGTTTTCCCTCACTCTTTTCTCGATTCTTCTCCCTTTTTCTCGCCTCCGCCGCGATCCTGGCCTCTTCTTTATCCAAGAGTTCTCTTTCTATTTTCACGATCACAAAACAAACATGATTAGTATTCTTGTGATCGTGAAATAGAAAGAGAACTCTTGGATAAAGAAGAGGCCAGGATCGCGGCAAAGGCGAGAAAAAGGGAGAAGAATCGAGAAAAGAGTGAGGGAAAACAAATTGCGAAAGGGTTCAAGAAAGTTGTGGAGACAAAAGATGAGGGGGGTGGAAGGGGAAGCATATCTTTGGTCAGGAAAGAAGACCTCGGAACGTAAGTTGGTTTTATTTGGCAATATTTTAGTTTAGGAAAATTAAACTAGTTAGAACTAACATGTTTTTTAACAACTCTGTTTGCAGTTCGAGATTACTCTTTCTGTTACTATGGAGTTAGATGAAGATTCTTTTACGGGGTCTACAATGACTAATACCACTAAAGTCCAAAAATCATTTATTGTAGCTGACCAAGCACAGATAAACAACTTTCAAGATCTTGTTCATCTATGTATGAGGCATGAGACTCTGTTGAAGGTTGACCAAAGTTTTAAGATGATGGATGAAGATAGTTGTTTTCTTGTGACAAGTGAGGATGTATGCACCCTTTACTGCTTTTTTAAGCGTAAAATTAACAAAATTTCTCCTAAATCAAATGAAGCTTGGTGGCATGCTATAAAAGATTTATTTTGGAAAGTATTCAGGTATTAAGTAATATTGTGTTAAATTGTTTTTGGAATATTCTGTTTGTTATGGGTGTTTTACAGGTTAACATTATTTTCTTTTGTTTATTAAAAACTAGAGGCGTGATTCGGGGGCTGATGTATTTGTTCGGCAAAGACAAATCCTGCGGGAATTTAGTTTTCAATTCTTTTGTCGATTCTGAAGGAGAAGGCAGAATTCTGCCATCTATGGTAGCGGGAAAACAAAAAGAGGACTTAGTACAGTTGGTAGATTTAATGCGGAGTGTCATCAAACTTGTTGTTCCCAGCCAAAGTGATATTTCTTTTTTCCCATATCATTTGGAACGTTTTTTTGTCACAGTCACACAATTTCATGGGTAAGTTTCTATGCATCTAGAAGCTTAAAATCCTTGTAGTTTGTTGGTCTTTTTTCTGCATTTTGGTTTAAGATTTGTATATTTTTTTATAATGTACTCTTTTTTTCCACAGGTCCTGTCCATTGGAGTTTGTTATTGATCACTCGTATATTTGGAAAACGGCGAAAAAAATCAGTTTTACCTTCAAATTGAGAGAGTTGGTTAAGCGGAATCCTATACCTTTTTCAATGTCGCTTGATAAATTTTACGTATACAAATCTTGTCCGGAGAGTCTTCAACATGTTTACAAAAAGCTTTATGACAATGCAAAAAAGCGCAAGAAGACTATCAAAAGTTACCGGAAGAATATTGATATTGTCCGATTTTATGGAGCAGCCTATACTTGTATAAATGAGTGGGAGTACAAAAAAGATCGAAATGACAAGGTTTGAGCTTTTGTTTTAATTTGCTATACATCCCAATGCCTTAACCATTCATCTATGACCTTTTTTTTTTTTTTTGGTAAAGATTTAGTGATGAAAAGATCGAGTCAGATTTGACAGGTTTTTTTCCATATTTTTATGTAGACATGTTTTGGTGCTTGTGCTTGTGCAACCAGAAAAATATGTAAGTGACAACTTGATTTTGTTTAAAAAGTTTCACAGTTGACTGATTCTAATTTGTACTTTTTACCTCGTGTTAGGGGCATAACCGATGACGATTTGAGGGGTTTATCCACGGTTACTTCTTTCAGTGAGTTTTTAAATTATAGTCAATATCAGCAAAAGCCTATTTTGCCTCTCTCACCTTTCTTTTTCTGTCTGTCTCTCGCAGGAGGGAAGTAAAAGGAGCAAGATGCTGCCACGAGTGGAGAGTAATTCTTGTACTCACAAGGTTTTTGAATTGATAATTGATGATAAGAGGATGGATAGTTAGCAAGTACAGGTCTAGCTATAGTTTAATGCACAATTATTTATGTGCTTCTCACTGGTTTTATTCTTTGATTAATATTAGTTCTAAATTTTATTTGATTGAAAGTATTGTTCTTTTTAGGTTTTTGTCTTGGTTTTTGCTTTGGTTTTTGAGGGGGTTAGGGCCCCGCTCATGGATGTAAACTTCTATTTTTAGTTTTAATAAATTTCCAGGTGCTGTCCTAGTTCTTAAAAAAAAAATCCCTAAACCCTAAACACTAAGCCCTAAACACTAAAAACCCTAAAAAAACCAAAAACCCTAAAACTCCAAACCTTAAAACCCTAAACCCCTAAACCCTAGGGTCACGAGTTTGAGTCACCATAACCCCATTTATTGACTGCAGGCTTCCTGCTTATCAATATTTAGGCTTATGCCTTTAAAATCCACCATATTTGAACTAATATTAAAAATACCCTTTAACTGTTGACTGCATATGGCCTTGTTCGAGCCTGCTTATCAACAAATCAGTTGCACATTAATAAAATATAAAAAGAATAAAAAATTATGACAAGCATGTGGTAGATCACATATTAGTTTTTCATTCGCTGAATTTCACTCCACAAGCAAGAACGCTTTTTTGAAGTGGTCAATCTGCATGAGTTTTGCTGATCATGCAGGAGCATCCAGTGGCCTCCACCTGACACCCAAGTTTATACCGCAATTCATTCCAATAAATTTCCTATTGCTTCTTGGCACATCTATGAGAAGATTCTAATGATTATTATATTTGGTTTAAGGCTTGCCGTATCTTTGGTGATCTTCGAATTTTTTTATAAAAAGACTCAAAACTTTGTTTGATCATGTGTTCTTTTCAGGTTCACATCTTTCCGAGGTTCTAAAAATCGCTAGGCGGATGCTAGGCGGTGGAGCCGGGCCTAGCGCCTAGGCGGGGACTAGTCAGGATTAGTCGGGATTAGTCGGGACCTAGGCGGGGCTTAGAACTAGGCATTGGAGAGGGGCCTTGCGCCTAGGCGGGGCCTAGGCGCCCTTAGGCGGGGTCTTTTAGAACACTGCATCCACAGGTTCTAGACTACAAGGCAAGATGAATGTGAGATTTGAACACAGTAGCACATTAGAAAACAGCCGGAACACCATCAAGAACTTCATAATTAAATATGAAAATTCTACTCCTTCGTAGAGCTATCAAATAACAAAATGAAACAAGACTCGGAAACTAATCACTAGTGCAAATTTTTGGGAATGAAAATTTATCCATCAATGCCTCTTTCAACTAAGGCTCCGTTTGTTTCGCCGTAAAACATTTTCCAGAAAATAACTCGTTTTACGCCGTTTGGTTGAGCCCCCGAAAAATATTTTCCGGAAAATAACTCGTTTTCCGCTGTTTGGTTGTTTTCCGGAAAATGGAGAAAACGTTTTCCGAAAAACATTTTACGACATTTCTAAGTAAAACGACTTACTGACCTTGTCCTAAGTAAAACATTTTCCGAAAAATGGTGCCCCTCATGTACAACTCATATTTCACAAGGTACAACATAGTAATAATAATTAAAAAAAAATACCCCTACCACATCCTCTGCGTACCCCCACCCCACACTAAAAAAAAAAAAATTATTTTTTATTTTGTAACCGCCACATCCACCTCCTGCCTACCTCACCCCCCACCCACCCCCCAAAAAAAATTTATTTTTTGTAATCACCTACCCACCCCACTGCCTACCCCACCCCCTCCACCCTCGCTGCCCACTCCACCCACCCCCAAAAAAAAAAAAAAATTTGGGGGTGGGTGGGTGGCGGGGTGGGCAGTAAGGCGAGGGTGGGCGCTACAAAAAAAAAAAAAAAATTGGGGGTGGGTGGGTGGGGTGGGGTAAGCAGGGTGGTGGGGCTACAAAAAAAAATTTGGGTGGGGGTGGGGTAGGCGGGGTGGAGTGGGGCGGTTACAAAAAAATTTGGGGGGGGTGGTGGGGTAGGCGGGGGTGGGTGGGGCGGTTAAAAAAAAATTAAAAAAAAAATTGGGGGGGGTAGGCAGGGGGTGGGTGGGGCGGTTACAAAAAAAAAATTGGGTGGGGGGGTGGGGGGTGAGTGGGGGGTGGTGGGGTGGGGTGGGGTAGGCGGGGGGTTGGTGGGGTGGTTACAAAAAATGATTAAAAAAAAATTTTTTAATAAAACATTTTACGCCCTTCCGAAAAATATTTTTCTTACCAAACACCCGAAAACATTTTACACCCTTTCTTCGTAAAACATTTTACGCCTTGCCTCCGTAAAACATTTTACAGGAAAACATTTTCCGGAAAACGTTTTACGTCGAAACAAACGGAGCCTAAGTTGATGAACAAATTTAGCTTTGTAAATCGAATCCACATCGAAAGAGGGCAATAAAATACTTTGATAGTAACAGAATAATAGCATGTATAAGAGATGGTAAGATGGAGAAGAGTACCTGCTAAATGCGAGGAAATGAAACACATTGGTATTTCCCGGAAGTTCATGAGTAGGAGTCACAGACCTTGACGGTTACAGTTTCACCAGTGACCAGCACTTGGAACTTGTAAAAGATGACTTCGAGGGTAAAAACAGCAGGCAGGGGATATATGGGCGTCCAACCAGCAAAGCACAAAATATTGTGGCCCAAATGAAGCATTGCATCGAAATTAAAAGTTTCGACATTCATATCAACATTGTCCTTAAAGCACGAATCCCACCAGACTTTCAACCATATTTTCTTGGTTATATGAAAAGCACAAAGAAGAGATGGAACTTTATGGCAGTGAAAGTATATGACCCCATTAACAACAGCAGCAGCATGAGCCCAAAGTTGGAAATCAGAGGTGAGACATTCCCATGTACCAATAGCATCAGCATCAGGATCGGGAGTGTAAGCATAGAGGGAAGGCGACGAAAGGGGACCACCATAGAGGCGCATAAGAATGCGTTTGTTGGAAGGGTCGGGAAGTACAGGAACAGACACACTACAACCGGCAAGGCTTTGATGGATAGGGAGAGAGCGAATTGACTTACAGTGACCAAGGGCACCACAGTCAAGAACCTGGGGTGCAAGGCGAACAGATCCAAAGTTGTAAATATTGCCAAGAAAGCTAACATAGTTGGGAGAAGTGTTATCCTCAACGAAGACAGGAGCTGGAAGCCACACTGGAGCCTCATCAGACATGTCAAGACATGAACCGCCGGAGTAGAATGTGTGGTTGGAAGAGGCAGACTCATCAGATGATTGGACGTCAGGTGATCGCGCTCCTCCCACCAAGTAGATAAATTTATTCAAAGATGACACCATGGCAGATAATAACTGATCAGCCATGATAATTGAAGGAAAGCAATAACGAGTTAATATATTGTGCTTCACATCCACCGAGTGAAATTCTGCACGTCCAATGTGAATATATACTTGAGGACCACCTTGTAGTCTTTCCGAAAGCAAGTCTTCATTGCTCAGTGCCAGCATCACAATCTTATTTTCCTCTCCTTCGGCTTCGGATGTGCTACTCTGCTCTTTCTCTATCCCCATATCCCTACACACAAAAGCGGCTAATCAAACAAACTAGGAACTTCTAATACCATGGATAGAGATTGATTGTTTTCCTCCAATAAATAACTAGGATTTACCAGTAGAAAATTCGATTATACACCTGGGTGTATATCTTAAGATATGCGCACTGTTTCATACGGATAAAACAACATGTACATTTTATAAAACAACAAAAGGAAATTCTTCAATTTTGAAACCGATAAAACATCAGGCTTGTTTTATAAAACAATAAACCGATAAAACAATAGGCAAATTTTATAAAACAACAAGAGGAAACCCATCAATTTTGAAATGGGTAAAACATCAAGCTTGTTTTATAGAACAACAAGCGGATAACAACACAAAAATCAATATATATATTCTAAAAAGGCACAATTTCAAGAGCATACAACGCGCCACATTGGAAAATAGTCAATTTTTAATTTTTTAAAATCCTTATTTTCTCAATCTAACTTAGACATTACAAAGTGAAAAATGTATGCATATTGTATAGAATTTACCGAAACAGTGAAACTTAAGCACGGTCATTACATGAAAGTTAACATGCATAAGCAATCATTGGTCATAAACATGAAAGTTGACAGAGATATATTGATAAAAACCATACAATATGTATAGTACTATAAATAAATAGTATGTCACTCAAAAAAATCAAAGAAAGATCCATAAAGATCAAATCTTTTTAGCTTAGAAAACAATCATACATTCAAAGCTACAAAATTTTAATGACCCAAACTCCCAAAGCTGAATACTTTACCAATGAATTCAACTTATAACCATCAGGTAACCTAATTTCTTTCGAAAATCGTGTTTTTGAGCCAAAGATGTGAGCTTTAGGAGAAATTATATTATATTCACTCAGCAACCATACAAATTGAAATCAATAAGAAACAACTAACACTAATAAAATTAAACAAATAACACTAATCAGAATATAGAGATCGATCGATGCTTCTGTTGTAGAATTGCCAATTGGGTTGTCTCTTCTTCCTATTATTATTATGAATCACAAAGCACAAATCAATATATATTCTAAAAGGGTACAATTTCGAGAGCATAGGGTGCGCCACGTAGAAAATAATTATTTTTTTAAATTGTTCTAATCTTTAATTTTTCAATTCAAATTCTATCATTTTTTTTCAATCCTATAAAATTCTAAAAAAGATGGGGAAAAAAAAAAAGATAAAATTAGGATTGAAAAGATAAAGATTTAATCATAATCCTAAATACCAGTGGCACCAATTATCAATCACTAGATGAAAATGTATCGAGTTTGAGGGGTGAAACGAACTTATCTCTTTGACATAAGAGTGACACCAGAAAAACATAACCATAACCAGATTAACATGTTTAACAGATGAACCACAAAAGCGTGTTAAACACAGATAGTTGGACAAAGTACCAAACAATCTCAGCTCAATATCATACAATGAAACAAGAATACAAGTAATGTACCTTGGCAGCAGTAAAAGTTGAAACGGACAGGTTGAATGGAGCAGCAACTTGAACTGGCAGGGACATGCCCAAACAAAAAATCAAATCAAAAATCACAAATAAATTCATACCTAAACCATAAAACTCCCAAAATTCAGAAAATAAACATGACACAAAAAAAAAAAAGGTGAAAGAATTCATACCCACTTCATAAAAACTCCCAGATATCAGAAAATAAACAAGATCCAGATCTAAAAACAATTTATTAAGCAATAATATGAATCAGTTAGTCGAAATTTATCAACAAAGCAACAACAATGAAGTTTCTAGAATACTTTCAACTATGATGATAATTAAGTTGTGTTTCTGAAAAGTTAAGGAACTCTGGAATAGCAAACTAAAACTAGCACACAGGCAAACAAAGGTCGAATTCGAAATTAATCTTCAATAATAAAATAATATGAATAAGTCGAAATGTATCAACAAAGCAGATACTAATAATTTATATGAATTTCGAAATTATGAGTGATAAAACTGCTTTTTCTTATTTTCATGAAACCCGAATTTCTAAATGGTCTAACTATACGAAACAATGATAAATCCAGCAATTCAACATAACATGAAGCAATCAAATCAAATCAATGTTCCTAAGTTTGATTGATTTTATATGATATTTTCGAGCTAATTGAAGACCAACCCGTACAGAGCCACGCCACGCCGCCGCTTCTCACCGTCCGTCAACAAACCCTGGTTGAACCCTAACGAATCAGAGGGAGAAAGAAAGTTGCGTCCCCTTTTTTTTTATTTGGGGAAAAGATGTGGTGTGGGGACAAACACTCCGATTTTTATTTTAAGAAAAAACTTTTTTGATTTTTTTTTTAATAATAATTAGTACTTCCCACGTTTTCGAAAGGTTGCAACAAATGAAGAATTTATGTGAGTTATAAAAAAAAATCCGTTATTGCAACCTTTCGAAAACGGAGGAAGTACTATTTTTCAAATTTTATTTTATCCTTATTTTTTCGGTTTTGTACCCGCCCCACCCCATCCCCACTCGCCCCACATCATACCTACTATCATTATAGATAGTTAAGACAATTTATATATTATATTCAAAAATGATTTCATGACCATAAATAGTTTTAAAAGTTAAACAACTCTTTTTTATAAAACATTTATGTATAATTTTTATTGATTAGTATTTGAATTTTTTACTAACTTATAAGTATTATTTTGGTGGATTTGAGGTGGGGATTTAGTGGATGGTGGGGCGGGGAAGGTGGGGATTTGGTGAGGATGGGTACTCAGGTGGGTGGTGGGGCGGGGATGGATTTGTATATATATTTGGTGGGGCGGGGATGGGGATGAATTTTGGACCCATCGCGGGGATGGGGATGGAGATGAAAATATGAGGCGGGGACGGGGATGGGAAGGCCAACATCCGCCCCGCCCCATCGACATCCCTAAACGGAATATATGGCGACAAGGTATAGGGATGTCGATGGGGCGGGACGGGGCGGATGTTAGCCTTCCCATCATTTATATGCTCTTTTCTGATAAAATTATGAACCGCAAAACAAGCAATAGTTATATCCTTTTGCACGTTAAGGGAAAAGGGTGCCCTTCTCTTCAAGATACGCAACCGTGCTTTCAAGACGCCGAAAGAATGTTCAATGACATTTCTAACTTTGGCATGTGCATGGTTGAACTTTTCCTCCTTATTAGTAGCACGTGTACGACGAAAATCCCCAAGCCAATATCTCACGTTGAGATATGGAGCCATAAATCCTCGAGTATGTGTGTATGCAGCATCACAAAGATAGTATTTATCTACAATTAATAAACAATATTCACAATTTTTTTATAAGTATGTCAATAATATTTTATATTCCATCCGTCCCACTTAAATGAGACGGATGGAGTATATTTTAATTTATTCTTCAAATTCAAAGATACCTGGAGGAGGAATAGGAAAGCCATTATTTGGATCGACAACAACCTCCGACAATATCCTAGAATCATGTGCTACCCCTTCCCATCCAGCTAGAACAAATGTGAAAACCATGTTAAAATCACATACGACCAATACATTTTGGTAACATTCACCTCTTCCCCTTCCTCGATATAGAGTTTGTTTTTCAATAGGGGCAACGACCGATATCAATGTTCCATCAAGAGCACCTACTGCTCCCTGCATTTAACAAAAAAATGCATATCTGTTTACCTTGAAAATTCGTCGCAGACTTCTATTATTTCCAGGAATGTCAGGATTCATATTATATGACGTAGGCACAATAATTTCTTTTGCAAACTCCATCATTGCATCCAACACCTCATGAAAGTATATATGAATTGTTTGCAACGAATTTTGGAATCTAAGCTTCACCACCACAAAGCGCTCACTATGTCCTATGATCAATAGAAAAATAGCCATTTTCTCTTCAACAGTTATGTGCTTGCTATTCTTTAACCACCTTTTTCTCTAAAGTGCACGCATAAATGAATAAATGCATCTTTAGACATACGTAATAAGTCAATACATTGCCAGTTTTTTTAGTTAAGTACAACCATCCGGAGTATTTCCCCTTCAGGTAATCATAACAATTCTTCATTTGTTTTTGACTAGCATCAAATTCGCACTTATCTTTCAAAACCTGTTTCACTCTAGCCCATGAATCTGGATGAAGACTTAGATCCTTTTCTACCCTTTGTATTAACCTCTTCAATACACGTCTCTAAGAAGCACTTCATAATATCCTCCCTCCAATTCACCATTCTAACTATAACAAACACCAAAATGATATGCTTCAATCAATTTTAATATTAAAGTAAATGTATAAACAACTAAATAATAAGAACAAAATACAAGTACTAGCACTAACTAACTCTTCAAAATAATGACTAGTAGAGCATCAATTTACCATATAGGTACAGCATACTTTATACACAAATTCAGTCCAGTAGAGAATTAATTTGCAACAACAAGAATAATCACCAAAAATCAAGGAGTTGGTTACAATTTCTCTGTAACAGTACATGATATATCATTCTTTATTGATTTAGAGCATGCAGGCTTAACTCTTCAAATGTCAAAGGAATCCAGAAGGTTCAAAATCAATCAAGGAAACTATAAAAGTACCACTCAAGAATATGATATGTTAGGATATTTTAAAACAAAACACAGGATCTCAGAAAAAACAAAAAAACCAAAAAAAAACAAAAAAACCAGATCATCCCAATACTGTTAAAGCTGATGGGAGGGTGATGTATACGCAGCGGAATAATTTAAAGAGATTCGCCTAATGAATCTCAAATGAGACTTTCTAAAGAAATCTCAGCAACAAAGTTATTTAGACTTTGAGAATAATAACCGAAAAGGGACAATAATTGCAAAGCAATAATTTGATTGTATATATCTTGATTTCTTTTACAAATGAAAGATGAAGCATTTATACTAATTTACAATAGGGAAACAATTAAAAACCTATTTACAAATGTTTTTGAAAAGTCACAAATAATAAACAGACATGGCCTTTCATGAACCAACACCAGCCTTGAATCTTCACGAACAGACATCGAGGCCACGGCTTATTCATGAGCAGTACGGCCCCTCCGGGAACCCCTCGGCGAGGCAAGGACGAGCTCGGCAGCGACAACATCAACCCAAGAGACACAACCCTTCCCGGAACAGCACGGCCGAGTAGAAGAAATGACACGGCCGAGCAACAGCTTTGGCTCGGCCGAGCAAATGGCTTGACTCGACCGAGCAAATTATCTTTCAACAACTAAGTTTCTGTCGTCGCTCCCTCGGCCGAGGCAAGGAACAGCTCGGCCGAGCACTTCTGCATCAGCTTTGTTTTGTTTTAAACATCAGTGTTTTCAAATGTGATGTTCTCTTGGTCCCCAAGTTGTTCTGCTTCAACACGATCTACATCATACTCCCCCACTTTAAAAGGATTTGTCCCCGAATCTATGTCATCATAAAGAGGCTCATCCGGGTAAAATGCAACTAAATCCGCCACATTAAAAGTTGGGAAGATATTCCATCCAGTTGGTAATTCTACCACATAAGCATTGTCGTTGATTTTCTGAATAATCTTGCAAGGGCCAAGTTTCTTGTGATGTAGCTTGTTATATGTTCCTCGAGGGAATCTCTCCTTGCGTAGATGAACCATCACCATGTCACCAATATTGAAGACCTTCAAACGCCGTCGCTTGTCCGCATGTTCTTTGTATTTTGCGTTTGATTCTGTAATATTTTTCCGAACTTCTGTTTGGACCGCCTCGATCATTTCAGCCAAATGTTCGGCAGCAACACTATATCCCGGAATCTTTGGTAAAGGAATTAAATCAAGAGTATACGAAGGAGGCTTTTGATAAACTATTTCAAAAGGCGTCTTCTTCGTAGTACGATTCACCATGTTGTTGAAAGCAAACTCAGCCGTGGCTAACGCTATATCCCACTTTTTAGGAAAATCACCACATAGACAACGAATCATTGAACCCAACGTCCGATTCACCACCTCTGTTTGACCATCCGTTTGCGGGTGAAATGAACTACTAAATTGTAACGAAGTCTGAAAAATATACCAAAGAGTACGCCAAAAGTGACTTAGAAATTTTGTATCCCGATCTGACGTGATCGACTTAGGCACCCCATGAAGGCGAACCACTTCCTTGAAGAACAAACCCGCTATGTGGGCCGCATCCGATGTTTTTCAACAAGGAATGAAGTGAGCCATCTTAGAAAAACGATCAACTACCACAAAAACCGAATCATTTCCTCTTTGCGTTCTAGGAAGCCCCAAAACGAAGTCCATAGAAATGTCTTCCCACGGACCATCCGGAATAGGTAAAGGGGAATATAATCCCGTATTCTGGGATTGTCCTTTGTTGCGTTGACAAACCATACATTTCCTAACAAAAGTGTGCGTATCTTTGCGAAGTTGTGGCCAAAAATACTTCCGAGCAACAAGTTCTACAGTCTTGTCTCGACCAAGGTGACCATCTTTATGTAACTCCGCAATAAGGCTCTCGCGTATGGAACCGCAAGGGATGCACAACTTGTCACGATAAAATAAGAACCCATCCTGCAATAAATATAAGCCAACCGGACCTCCATCTTTACACTTTGACCATATTTCCGCAAAATCCACGTCTGCCTCGTACAAACTCTTCAAACAATCAAATCCCACTACCGTCGTATGCATAGTCACCAACAAACTAGCCCGGCGACTCAAAGCATCCGCCACTTTATTAAGTTGTCCACTTTTGTGTTGAATGACAAAAGAAAACTGCTGTAAATAGGATAACCAACGTGCATGCATGCGATTTAGTGTTGTCTTACCATTCAAGTATTTCAACGCTTCATGATCCGTATGGAGAATGAACTGTAATCGGCAAATATTGTTCCCGATGTTTTATCGCCTATCTGACCGCATAGAACTCAAGTTCATACGTAGTCCATTTTCGCTTTGACTCCTCCAATTTTTGACTCATGAAAGCAATCGGCCTCTTCATTTTGTGTCAAAAGCGCCTTTGTCTGACAGCTTTGAAGCATCCGTTTCCAATTCGAAAGGAATAGAAAAATCCGGTAACACAAGGAGTGGGGCATTAGTCAATTTATCTTTAATCAACACAAAACTTGCTGCGGCTTCATCACCCCAAAAGAAACTTCCTTTCTTCATACAATCCGTAATCGGGGCCATTATAGTGCTAAAATTTCGTATGAACCGCCGGTAAAAAGTAGCAAGCCCATGAAACTTCGCACTTCACTAACTGTCTTGGGAGTTGGCCAATCACAAATAGCACGGACTTTTTCCTCATCCACCTGAATGTCATTCGCTGAAACAATGTATCCCAAAAACAACAATTTATCCAACATAAAACTGCACTTCTTTAAATTAACATACAACTCGTTTTCCCGCAATGTTTTCAAAACACTTTGCACATGCCCGATATGCTCCTCCTCAGTTTTGCTATAGATCAAAATATCGTCAAAATACACCACAAGAAATTTCCCATTAAACTGCTTGAGAACTTGGTGCATTAGACGCATAAATGTACTCGGTGCATTGGATAAACCGAAAGGCATTACCAGCCATTCATACAACCCCTCCTTAGTTTTGAAAGCGGTTTTCCACTCATCGCCTTGTCTAATCTGCACCCGATGATATCCACTCTTTAGATCAATCTTGGAAAATACTTTGAAACCCCGAAGCATATCCAACATATCATCCAACCGAGGAATTGGGAATCTATACTTGACTGTGATTTTGTTGATGGCTCTACTATCAATGCACATGCTGAATGTACGCTCGCCGAAATTTTTAGAAAATATTTAGGATTCGCCACGCCGTTTTAAAGGAAACATTGAAAACCTTTTGAAATTGAGAAAATGGGTTCGGGGGTCAGATTACGTGTTGGGAAGAACGTTTGGCGTTCACCCAACACGCCTCGTAAACGAGTCTTTCTAATATTCAACATCCAAATCATTCAAACGTGTGTGCGATTGTGTGAGACAAAATGTGATAAAATGCATTTTGATGCTTTGTATTATTGATGAAATGAGAGAATTACATCTTGTGAGCCACTAACATCTTGCGAGCCACTGGGTACGGGGGCCACATCCCAATTTCATTGAAATGAATAACTCACGACTGAAATGGACCAGCTGCAAAGTGGTTGCATGTGTCGCCCGACACAGGACCTCGGATGGTCAAGTGTGTCGCGTGACACAACAAGCCTATTTGCAGAGGTTTAACAAAGCTGAATGATAAAGACAGCGAGATAATAACAACACCCAATGATATCGAAATGATCTAATGAATCATAGGAGACGGGGTTTAGCACTCAAAAGAGTATGGATATTGATTGATCCATACTCATCTCAAATGACTAAACCCAAACATATCAACATCATTTGGAATCACAGATTGAACATAGATATTCAAACTTGATCGGCTAACAATGACAATGGCCCGGCCGTGGTATAACATAGATTGACATCACGCTCTACGTGAAGCATTTAAACCTGGCATAACATAAATGGCGAAAGTGTATTATCACGAGAATGAATACAACATTCGGCACTAAAATAAAACATATTGACGAGTCCCAAATCAGCTTTCAATACCATTTGGAGTCATGGATTGAGTATGGGGATCAAAATATAATCAGGCGTCGCTATGATAAATGTATGACAGAAAATTCATACGAATCAAGCATACCATATGTTAGCGATATCATAACAAAGCCAATATACTCGAGATTTTATGCCCGACATATTGAACATAGAAGCGCTGCTGTACGCAATGAAAACGAGAGAAAAGAAGGTTAAGACTTGTTACCCTCGTAGTGTCCACACTTCTATACCACGTCGGTATAGGAAGCCTTGATCGGCTTAGAGGCGATGTAGCGAAGCTTGCGTGGCAAGTCGGCCCAAAATTCCCACCAAATCCAGCTGCGATTGGAAAGAAATATCGGGAAGCTTACAACGATTAAGTGTTGGCCGGAGCTAGGGCGTTGAAGTGATCGGAAATCGTTTGGGAATCTGTGGTGGCGAACGGTTTATGACACAGGAGCGAGGGGCTACGGCATTCGGCGGTCGGGGAGAAGGGGAATGAGAGAAACGGCGATTGAGAGAAGATTGAGTAAGGTTTCCGGTGAGGAAAGTCACCGGCCAATGAGTTTGGAGATGATGGTGAACGGAGAGGAAGAGGATGAATCCGGAGTGGAGTAGCTAGATCGCCATTTAGCAATTAGAGAGAGAAATGGTGAGGAAAATGATTGTTTTAGGGTAGAGAGAACGGTGAGTGTGGCCGGAGAAGGAGGCCGCCGATTTGAGTAGAGGGAGCTTAGGTGAGGACGACGGCGATTCTAGAGGACGTCGGTGGTGAGGACACCATTAACGTATTAACGTTTAGAGAGAGTATGGATTTTGTTTTTAGTGAGAGAATGAGAGAGAACCCCCGATTGAGAGACTTCTCGGTTGAGAGGCGATTTGAAAGAGGATTGGGTTAGGGCGCCATTGGAGAGGGAGAGCTTGAGGAAGACGATTTTCGGGAGCCAACAATGGCTGTTTGCGTCTCCTTTGCGTTCAGTGAGAGAAAAATGAGAGAGAGAGAGTGTCGTTGTTGTGAGAGAGAGAGTAGTGGGCGTCTTTTTTTTTTGACTGTGTACAGGAAGAGTGATCAAATTATGGGCATTAAACCGGTGATACGTGATGAGATTATAACTATTATTTCCGCCTATGCACCACAAGTAGGGTTGGATGCATCTATTAAACAAGTGTTAAGGAAGATTTGGAGGAGGTAGTGCAACGAGTACCTAGTGGTGAGAAATTAGTGATTGGTGGTGATACGAACGGACATGTGGGGTCTAGTCGACATGGCTTTGAGAAGCATCATGGAGGTTTTGGTTTTGGAGAGAGGAATGAAGCGAGGAAATAGTATCTGGACTTTGCGTTGGCATATGACTTGAGTATAATGAACACTTGGTTCGAAGAGAGAATCTCGCTTGGTGTCTATAGGAGTGGAGGTAATGCGAGTCGGATTGACTTCTTCTTAGTAAGAAATACTTGTAGAAAGAGTTATACGGATTACGAGGTTGTTCGGGTGAGAGCACGGCAACTCAGCATAGACTAGTGGTACTTGATTTTGAAGTAAGAGAATTTCGAGAGAGAAAATCACGGGTAGACCACTAGAATCAGTGGTGGAGACTTGAGGAAAATCAGCGAAATTTGTAGCTAAGATGGTCGATACCGGTATTTGGGCGGATAATATGGAGGATATGGATATAGATTCGACTTGGACTAAGATGGTACATACCGTAAAGGAGGTGGCGAAAGAAGTCCTTGGAGAATCTAGAGGAAATGGGCCACAGTAAGGACACGTCATGGTGGAACGAGGAAGTAAAACAAGCGATAAAGGGCAAGCGAGAATGCTACAAATTATTGAGAAAATGTAGGAGCGACGAGAACTATGAGAAGTATAAGGAAGCTAGAAGAGATGCTAAGAAAGCGGTAAGAGACGCTTGAGCGAAGGTTAATCGAAACTTTATGATAAGTTGGATACTGAAAAGAAGGGGAAAAGGACATCTACGACTCGCTCGTATGAGGATAAGAGGACACGAGATATTGGGACGGTTAAATGTGTGAAGGATGTAGACGAAAGAGTTTTAGTCGGGAATAAAGAGATAAAAGATAGATGGAGTTCGTACTTTGATAACTTGTTGATGGCGGTCAAGAGCGAGGATGTTGGAGATTTAAATATCTTTTCGAGTATGGTTAATCGAGATTTTATGCGGAGAATTCGAAAGAGTGAAGTGGAAATGGCAATGAAAAGATGAGATTGAAGAAAGCCGTTGGACCGGATGGTATACCAATTGAGGTTTGGAGATGTTTCGGGGAGAGGGAGTAGATTGGTTAACAACGCTATTTAACAAGATATGGAGAGTTAACACAATGCCGTTGGAGTGGCGGAAGAGTACTACGATCCCTTTGTATAAGAATAAAGGTGATGTCCCAAGATTGTGCCAACTATCGGGGATCGAAACTAATGAGCCATACTATGAAACTTTGGGAAAGAGTAATTGCACTGAGTGAGAAAAATTGTGGATATTTCGGATAACCAATTTGGGTTTATGCCGGGAAGATCGTATGGAGGCAATATATCTTATGAGACAAACCATGGAGAAATATCGGGATCGAAAGAAAGATTTGCATATGGTTTTCGTTGATTTGGAGAAGGTGTATGATAAAGTGCGATAGAGGTACTTTGGTTGGCATTAGCGAAGAAGGGTGTTTGAAAGAAATATATTGATATTATCGAGGACATGTATAATGGAGTTAGTACTTGTGTACTGAGACTAGTGTTGGGAAGGCGAAGAGTTCCTATAAAGATTGGAGTGCATCGAGGTTCCGCGCTTAGCCCCTTTCTTTTGCTTTGATAATGGACGAATTGACGAGAGTCGATCAAGATGATATAACAAAGTGTATCTTTGTTCGCGAGATGATATTGTCTTGATTGATGAGGCAAAGAGAGGGTGTTGAAAGTAAATTGGAGTTGTGGAGACACACTTTGGAATCTCGAGGTTTTCGATTAAGCGAAGCAAGGCGAATATTTGGAGTGTAAGTTTAGCGAGTTGGAAGTAGGGAGGCGGGGCGGTCATATTTGATGGAAATATTATCCAAGCTTACGAGTTTTTCGCTATCTTGGATCCATTATCAAAAGGATGGAGAATTAGATGGAGATGTGGCTCATAGGATTAAAGCGGAGTTGGTTGAAGTGGAAGAGTGCTACGGGGTTTCTATGTGATCGCGGCATGCCCAATAGATTAAAGGAAAATTATACCGCACGGCAATTAGGCGGCATTGCTTTACGGCACCGAATGTTGGGCCGTGAAAGCAGTGTCGCGTGCATAAGATGAATGTGGCGAGAGATGCGTATGCTTCGATGGATGTGCGGTCATACGAAAGGATCGATTGGGGAATGAGGTGATCGAGGTAAAGTAGGAGTTGCGCCCATTGAGGATAAAATGAGGAAAAATCGTCTACGGTGGTTTGGACATGTGAGAAGGAGGCAGAGTGATGCAGGTTAGGAGGCGGAACAGTGGAGAAATGATAAAATGGCGAGCGTAGGGAAAGACCCAAACAAGCTTGGATTAGAGTAATTGAAAATGATATGAATTTACTTGGAGTGGATGAAAGTATGGTGTTGAAGAGGCCGGAGTGGAGGGCAAAAATCCAAGTGGGGGGTTGATTTTTGATTTTTTATTTTTTATTTATTTTATTTTTATTTATTTTATTTTATTTTATTTTATTTTGTTTTATTTTATTTATTTATTTTTATTTTATTTTATTTTTATTATTTTTTTTATTTATTTATTTATTATTTTTTTCACGATAACATATGAGGATTCATGTTAGCCGACCCCAAATTATTTTGGGACTAAGGCTTTGTTGTTGTTGTTGTTGTTGTTGTTGAAATCCCCACTTTTGTTAAATGAGAAATTCACTTTATTTAAAGATGGCTGATAAAAGCGAAAGAGGCCGTGTGGCTTCATTTGCGGTCAGTCCAGATTTCTCTAGAAATAGAAACATGCAAGGTGGCAATTCTGGACCCTTCCTTCCAGCGAGGTCTGCTTTGAATTTTAATTCCTAGCGGGTCCTTCCTTCCTTGGAAAGTTTGGAAAAGTTCGAAATTGTCCACTGAACTTTAGGAAAGTTCGGGGAATTCTTAGGAAACTTAGGGAGGCATGAGGCAGTTGGGTACTTACGAAGCCCTCGGCAACGTCGCTTGCGGGGCGAGTGGGGTTGTCGATAAGCGAGGATCAATCGCGCGGCCGAGACGGTTGGGTGACGCGGTGGTCGAGTGGCTTTGGACCTTTGGAAGGCTACCCTACGTATCCGGAGGAATCGAAGCCATAATCGTAGTTCGGAATCAGCTTTGGGGAAAGGGGCGTCGTATGTGGCCAGGTGGTGAACCTACGGTAGGCTACCTACGTATCCGGAGGAATCGAAGCCAGGTCGTAGTTCGAACTTTTGCGAGTCGAAATGTTAGTCCTTCATTCTGAAATAACGGAGATCGAAAGAGAGCGAAATGTTATTCCTTCATCCTGGAATAACGGAGATCGAAAGAGAGCGAAATGTTATTCCTTCATTCTGGAATAACGGAGATCGAAAGAGAGAGAAAGAATGGATTTTGTAAAGAAGTAGGAAGGACTCGATAATTTTTGTAAAGAAAGTGGGACGTACCCGATAATTTTTTGTAAGAAAGTGGGACGTGCAGATAATTTTTGTAAAGAAAGTGGGGCGTACAGATAATTTTTGTAAAGAAAGTGGGGCGTGCAGATAATTTTGTAAAGAAAGTGGGGCGTGCGGAATAATTTTGTAAAGAAAGTGGGCGTAGCGTGCAGATAATTTTTGTAAAGAAAGTGGGGCGTGCAGATAATTTTTATAAAGAAAGTGGGGCGTGCAGATAATTTTGTAAAGAAAGTGGGAGGGACAGATAACTTTTGTAAAAAAGGTGGGGCGTGCAGATAATTTTTTGTAAAAAAGCGGGAAGGACAGATAATTTTGAGAGATAGGATTGAAAATGCCGGGGGCAAATAAAATGAGCAGCGGGGGTAAATTTGTAAAATAGGCCACGGGGGCCTGGAGGAAAAAGCTTGGATTGATATGATTGAAAATGCCGAGGCCTGAAAGGGTAAAAAGCAGGGCTATGGGGACGAAATTGTAAAATTGAGCCTTCGGGGGCAAAATTGTAAAATCCGGCCAGCATGGGCTAAGTATGTCGCACGACTTAGTATGCAGTGGCTAGGTTTGTCGCGTGACATAGGTAGCTGGCTTGTACTTCTGAGAACCTTTGGAATTAATTTGGAATTGCCGACACGGGTTGGAATTGGGTGACGAAAGAGGTCGCATGCACGATTCCCTGGGGGGCGTGGCGAAGAGATGCGGTCCCTTACTATAAGGATGGAAACGGGGTGACTAGGAGGTCGAACGGCCGATCTGCGGGAATGTGCCAAATAAAGGGGGTGACCAATGTGGTCGTATAGCTATACTTTTGTGAAAAGCTTACGCACCGTTGAGGAATGGTGAATGAAAAGGGTGACAATGTGGTCGGATATTTGGACCTTTACGAAAGGCTACCTACGTATCCGGAGGAATCGAAGCCTTGATCGTAGTTCAGCATCGCTAGATAGTTAGGAACGATGTCTAGGATCCTTGAGGTTTTGACGATTAGTGGAGGTTGTCACACGAGGAAGCTAAAGCTTACGTCGCTATCGAGTAGATAGAGGCGTATATTTGGAAAACTTGAGCATACTTCTCAATACGTGATAGAGGTAGCTAAAGTTAGATTTTTGAAAATTAGGAAGCTGTCGCACAGCGTTATCTCGTTATAACGGAAGTAACGGAGCGCTTTTGGGAGAAAAAGTTATTATTAGCAATTGGCACGTTACTTGAGCCTAGGGGTGATTTTTCTTGGAAACAATGGTAGGGGCTAGTGCGGATGTACATATGGAATGTGTTTGGAAATTGTTTAAGACGGAGTTTCAAGCGGTGGGGTCGTATCCACAGGTGCGGGTGAGCTAGCTTTGTTATTCTTTGAATGTTGTCAACGTGGACTAGAATTCCCTCTTGGGTAGAGGCTGGGTTTAAACCTCGGGTCTCGATGAATGTTCCTTTCTCGCGCTCTGGCATTTGAAGGCGATCTTGACGAGGCTTTTACCACAGACTAAAGCGAGATGTCGAAGTGACGAAACCTTTCTTCGAGGGGTGGATCTGACTTATCGAAGCCCGGTCTAAGGAAAAACTTTCTGCAAAGCCCCATGTCTTATTAAAGCAAGGAAAGATCCTTTCGTTAGCGAAGCCTCGGTTGTAAAGCCCCAGGTTAGACGGGCGAGTAGGCGAAGTCTTAGGTTTCGAAGAAGTGACTTAGTGAAGCGCCGATCTAGCAAAAATCCCAATATGATTGGTATTGCGAAAGTGATCACGAGGTTAATCTAACAGTGGATCCATCTTGTGACCTAGTGAATAACCGATCTGAGACCCAAAAATGGCTAAAGAAGCCCCGGTCTAAAGAAACGGCAGCGAAGCTGACCGAAGAGTTTGAGGCAAACCACAATGCGAATTGTAGCGAAGAGGGAAGACCTATTCTTTCGTACTCTCTTTTATTTTCTTTAGTCGCTCAGTCAATCTTAAGAAGATGTGGACGAAGAGAAGAATTTTAGGAAGATATATACGTACGGGGGCATATTTTTCGAAAGGTGGGAATAGATCCAGATTTTGTGTTATCTTGATGGCCTTATTCGATGTAGGCCTGAAACTTCGCTTTGGGTTTGACTCTTTTGAGAGAGTATAAGCGTAGAAAGGTTGGTAAAAGTGTATGGAAGCCCTGGCGACGGAAAATCGGTGTTTAGCACTATCTTTCCTAAGATGTAGAAAAGGAAGACTTGTCGAGACATGCGAAAACTTGTTTTATTTACAATGATCACAAGATTTCTTAAAACCCTTTATTAATGTTCGGGTTATTGAACCATTAATCTCGATATGAACCAACATTTTTATTAATCATGAGGAGAAAGTCAACCGATGTCGCGGATCGAGGTTGGCTAGTGTGAAAGAAAGGTTTGTGTATAGGGAGGTCATTGATGAGATCGGATTTTACGGGATACGGCGTGTACATGAGAGAGGTCATTGATGAGACCGGATTTTACGGAACTTGGATATGCTTATGGAAGAGGCCGGCTGATGAGGCCGAATTTTCGGGAATTTGAATGTGCTTATGGCCAGGATCATTTACGGTTGCTACGTTCCCCTCATTGTGAGGAGCTCAGGGTCGTAAGTAGTTCGGCTGGCGGGGCGTGTCGACTTTGGGAAATGAGATTTGTGGTTCCTTTAGTAGAAAAGGCTCGGATGAGAAGATTGGATGATGAGGCGTGGGCCTCGGGATGATTCCTTGACCAAGTCATTTTGGACGGTTGCTTCGATTTTCATCTTTCATTGGGGAGAAAAGGATTTGCGCGTGCCTAAAGGCTTATGAAATGCTTACGCCTTTGCTTCAGCCCATTGTTATCAATGACATCTATTCTTGAGCTTTGATTTTTATTTTTATTTTTTCTGTCAGTAAAGCTTTTTGATTGGTGACGCTTGGTCCTTGGCCTCATCATTTTTATTTTTTTATGTGTAACCATTTGTTTTTGCCTAGGCTTTGTCCCTTTCTGAAGGTATTTAGCCTAGCTGGGTATTACTCTTTTTGAACTACATTTTTTATTTTATTTTATGTGCGACCACTGTCTTTTACTGAACCGCCCTTTTTGGGATTTTCGGCCTAGTGGGCATTACTCTTTTGCACTAAGATTTTTTCTTTTTCTTTTCTTTTTTTTTTTTTTTTTTTTTGAAGCACCCGAGGCAGGCGAGCCCACTTGAACTTTCTTGATTCCCTTGAGGTCTAAGGCAAGCTCCTAGGTTGTTGTCGACATGGGGTCAATCTTTCGAAGCTGAGTGGCCTTTTGTTGTCTCTTGACGATGCCGCCGTCGTTGACTTGTGGTTTGGGAAGTGTATGGCCTGACGAAGGATTTTGTGATGTAAGGAAAGTGTTAGGCTTGATGGAGGCCTTTTGTGGGGTAAGAAAGGTGTATAGGGAGAGCATTGGTTGACTTTCTCACACCGATTAATCAGAACGTGAATTATTTCGAGAGATTACTTGTTGAGCAATGCAAGTGATCATATAAAATAAAACCATTTCATTAAATGTAATGTAGGTGTGCAAATAATGCCTTAAGTCTAGCAAGAAAAGAAGAAGACTCTTTTATAGAAGATTGATGATTAATTCTGATGTCAGGAGGACTTGATTGAAAAGAGGAAAAGCACTAGAACCTACGAAGTTGGTGAGGTCTTTTTTTTTCTTTCTTTTTTTTTTTTAAGGATAGGTAACCACAGCCTAGCTACTCTTTCTTTGGTTGGGTGCCCGGGACGCTTGAGCTTTCCATTTTTACGCTAGGCTTGAGATCCCTATCGCAGGTGAGGTAGTGATCAGATTACGTGCCACGTAATCTTGGTGGAAGTGGAGGGATTTGAGGCATGAATCAGTGGGGCGAAGCCTGAGTTGTTGAAGAAATGGGTCGGAAAAGTCACGGGGACGAACTTTGTTGGCTGGGCATATTCTTTGGAAGGAAGTGAACACAGGAGGACTTGAAGGATATTGGGATCTGTTTGGGAGGATTAGTGGGTCTTATCGAGGAGCGAGGGCGTTGGAGCCACGATGGCTTGGGATGTTGGAAAGGGCGACAAGGGGTAGTCCTTGGTAAGGGATCATATGTGGATAGAGGAGGGCATTGGTTATAGGCTGGGGGGCTGAGATGGGCGCCACGGAGTCTCAATCTTCTACCGTAACGAGGGAACCATTGGACTCGGCCACTATCCCGAACCCCGTGTGACGGAGCGCATCAATGGCGTAGCTTCTTTGTTCGTCATGGACCTTCTGTTGTTTTCGAAGGCTAAGGCTAGCTCTTCTTCCACTAGTCGTCGGTTACCCGAATCCGCTTGTTCTCTGTCAAATCGGCCATTTGACTCTACGGGTAATAAGCTAGGATTACAGCGAGCTTGTCGAGGATTACTGCGCTAACAGGCGGCCGGTATTCTCGCCCAGCTTCTTTCTCGCTGCGGGAAAGGGATAGGAGAGGTTTAGACTTGGGGGTAGACAAGGTTTAGACTCGGGAGTAAGTGATTAGGCTTGGAGGTAAGTGTTTAAATTTGAAGGCTCAGTAAATGCACTTATTTGCTTAAGTTTTGCTCAGAACACATTTTCTCCTAAATCTAACTGATCGGAAAAGATTGGACCTTGGAAGGTAGAGATCGAAAATCGGGGATTGGACCGAGGAGGTCGCGATTAGAGATTTGACCATGAAAGGTCGAGATGGAAAATCGGAGATCGGACCGAGGAGGTCTTGATTAGGAATTTGACCATGAAAGGTCGAGATAGGAAAATCGGAGATCGGACCGAAGAGGTCTCAATTAAGGATTTGACCATGAAAGGTCGAGATGGAAAATCAGAGATCGGACCGAGGAGGTCTCGATTAGGGATTTGACCATGAAAGGTCGAGATGGAAAATCGGAGATCGGACCGAGGAGGTCTCGATTAGGGATTTGACCATGAAAGGTCGAGATGGGAAAATCGGAGATCGGACCGAGGAGGTCTCGATTAGGGATTTGACCATGAAAGGTCGAGATGGGAAAATCGGAGATCGGGCCAGGAGGTCTCGATTAGGGATTTGGCCGCGAAAGGTCGAGATGGAAAATCGGAGATCGGGCCAGGAGGTCTCGATTAGGGATTTGACCATGAAAGGTCGAGATGGAAAATCGGAGATCGGACCGAGGAGGTCTCGATTAGGGATTTGACCGCGAAAGGTCGAGATGAAAAATCGGAGATCGGACCGAGGTCACGATTAGGGATTCCAGAAATAGGACCATGCAATTATGATAATTGTTCAAGTTTACTTAAAACAGTGTCTTTTATTTATTTCTATTTGGTTGGGAAAAGGGGTTCTGCCCTTCTTTTCGCAACTACTCTAGATCTGGATCGGTGGGTTCCCGTCAGCTACGTCATAAGCCCCTCGTATTCCACATGTATTTCGACCTCCCGGGGTGGGCAGTCCGGGCGAGGTCACATAGGGCACGCGGATCCCAGCGAGAGAGAAGAACGCTCTGGCAGTCTAGCGGGTCGCCCGGAACTTTTAACGCACGGCGATGCGGATTATAGTCGAGCGATGCAGGAAAGTCTCGTCTTTCGGCCTTAACGGAATTTCGGCGAAATTTCGCTTGCGCGAATGACGTTTTGACTTTCGGTAATGTCAGAAAATAATAGACATGGGTCGGGCGGTAAAAGCCGGATGACATGATGTCACATTGAACTTCGTTGCATACGCCGTGCGTGAGTCAAAATCGAAGTCGATGCAGTTAAGATCTTGCCAATTTTTCCCTGTCGGAATTTTGGTAGAGCTTCGCTTGAGCGAAAGATCTTTTGGATTTTCTTAGCGAGGACTCGGTCTCGACTCTTACGCATTCAGTGCGGGTCGAGGTCGAAGTCAATCTGAGTCGAATCTTGCCATTTTTTCCTTTGTCGGAATTTTGGCAAAGTTTCGCTTGAGCAAAGATCTTGACTTAGATTATGGACTAAGGCTTGACCTTTACGGGGGACATACGGTGGGCTATATGACACGGACTAGACCAAAAACCAACCAAAAAAGTCACGGTTTTTTTAAACGTGTGACACGGGTGTGCGTTAGTCGGCATGTTTGCCATGGGAGTTTAGGGTGATCCGTGCGCGCCGGGCATCGTAAAAATTTGTCAGTGGCTATTGGTAGCTCGCCGGGTTTAAAGGGACGTGCGTGCTGAAAGTGTACAGGATATATAAGGTGCGCGTAGTGTGCGGTCTCTAAAAATGTTCCTTTTTGAGTTAAAACGAAATTTTTATAAATGTGTTTTAAAGGAATGATTTTCGGGACGGGGAAAATGCAACAGATAAGGCACGTAAATTTTAGGAGCCCCGGTCTTGGGCTGAATAGCCCCAAGCTGCCAAGGCTGCCAGATTAATCTCAATTTTCTGGTGGAATTGCCACTGAGGCCGCGGTCGAATCGAGGAGGATTGAGTCGTACATTGCGTGGATCAATTTTCCAGGTTCCACTCCTTTGCTATTTCGGGTTGTTTCCCGAACATTTTAGACACCTTTTAGCCTTGAGAAGGCTTCTGTTCAAAGTTTGCCTGATTCCCGAAGATGCAAATGATGCAATGCGAGGCAAAGAAAGCAAGCAAGATAAACGGAATGCAACGGGAGTCTAACCCGCTCAAAGGGAAAAGCTTTCTTTTATTTTATTTTTTTTCAAAAAAATTTTCGAATAGAGATACCGGTACGTGGGATTGTTAAACCATAACTTATCCCCGGCTCGTTTTAGGAGGCGTTAAAGGGAAACTTAATGGTTTCCACCTATATACCGGGTATCGTTTATTTATTTTATTATTATTATTATTTTTATTTTTTTAAAAAAAAAACTTATAAAATAAAACCATTTAATGTCCGTGTCCTCAGCAAAAATGAACCTCGGCCTCTTGATACGAGCATTCGACACTAAGCTTGACACGAGAAAACATGGAGGAAAAGGAACACAAAGCACGTAAAATGCAAATATCACATATGATGTCGTAACAATGCACACACAAAAGAATAAAACGGATGTTGAATGAGAACGAAAGTTTGACCCACTTTTGAAAACAAATTTCAATTCCCCAGCGGAGTCGCCACTGAATGTACGCTCGCCGAAATTTTTAGAAAATATTTAGGAGTCGCCACGCCGTTTTAAAGGAAACATTGAAAACCTTTTGAAATTGAGAAAATGGGTTCGGGGTCAGATTACGTGTTGGGAAGAACGTTTGGCGTTCACCCAACACGCCTCGTAAACGAGTCTTTCTAATATTCAACATCCAAATCATTCAAACGTGTGTGCGATTGTGTGAGACAAAATGTGATAAAATGCATTTTGATGCTTTGTATTATTGATGAAATGAGAGAATTACATCTTGTGAGCCACTGGGTACGGGGGCCACATCCCAATTTCATTGAAATGAATAACTTCGCGGCCGAAATGGACCAGCTGCAAAGTGGTTGCATGTGTCGCCCGACACAGGACCTCGGATGGTCAAGTGTGTCGCGTGACACAACAAGCCTATTTGCAGATGTTTCACAAAGCTGAATGATAAAGACAGCGAGATAATAACAACACCCAATGATATCAGAAATGATCTAATAAATCATAGGAGACAGGGTTTAGCACTCAAAAAGAGTATGGATATTGATTGATCCATACTCATCTCAAATGACTAAACCCAAACATATCAACATCATTTGGAATCACAGATTGAACATAGATATTCAAACATGATCAGCAACTAACAATGACAAACTGCCCAGCCATGGTATAACATAGATTGACATCACACTCTACGTGAAGCATTTAAACACAACGCATAACATAAATGGCCAAAGTGTATTATCACGAGAATGAATACAACATTCAGACACTAAAATAAAACATATTCAACCAAGTCCCAAATCAAGCAGCTCAATACCATTCGGAGTCATGGATTGAGTATGGGGATCCAAAATATAATCAGCATCACTATGATAAATGTATGACCAGAAAATTCATACGAATCAAAGCATACCATATGTTAACTGATATCATAACAAAGCCAATATACTCAAGATTCTATACCCAGCAGCATATTGAACATAGAAACTGCTCATACGCAAAGAAAACAGAGAGAAAAGAAGGTTAAGATTTGTTACCCTCGTAGTGTCCACACTTCCTATACCACGTCGGTATAGGAAGCCTTCGATTCAGCTTCCGAGGGCGATGTAGCAGAGCTTGCAATGGCAAGTCAGCCAAAATTCCCACCAAATCCAACTGTCTGCGATTGGAAAGAAATATCAGGGAAGCTTACAACGATTAAGTGTTGGCCGGAGCTAGGGCGGTGAAGTGATCGGAAATCGTTTGGGAATCTGTGGTGGCGAACGGTTTATGACCTGGGAGCAGGGGCTACGGCATTCGACTGATTCGGGGAGAAGGGGAATGAGAGAAACGGCGATTGAGAGAAGATTGAGTTAGGTTTCCGGTGAGTAAAGTCACCGGCCAATGAGTTTGGAGATGATGGTGAAAGGAGAGGAAGAGGATGATTCCGGAGTGGAGTAGCTAGATCGCCATTTAGCGATTAGAGAGAGAAATGGTGAGGAAAATGATTGTATTAGGGTAGAGAGAGAACGGTGAGTGTGGCCGGAGAAGGAGGCCGCCGATTTGAGTAGAGGGGGCTTAGGTGAGGACGACGGCTATTCTAGAGGACGCCGGTGGTGAGGACACCATTAACGTATTAACGTTTAGAGAGAGAGTATGGATTTTGTTTTTAGTGAGAGAATGAGAGAGAACCCCCGATTGAGAGACTTCTCGGTTGAGAGGCGATTTGAAAGAGGATTGGGTTAGGGCGCCATTGGAGGAGAGGGACAGCCACAACAATGGCTGTCCTTTGCGTTTAGTGAGAGAAAAATGAGAGAGAGAGAGAGTGTGTCGTTGTTGTGAGAGAGAGAGTAGTGGGCGTCTTTTTTTTTTTTTTTTTTTACTGTGTGAAATCCCCCCTTTTGTTAAATGAGAAATTCACTTTATTTAAAGATTGGCTTATAAAAGCGAAAGAGGTCGTGTGGCTTCATTTGCGGTCAGTTCAGATTTTTTTAGAAACATGCAAGATGGCAATTCTGGACCCTTCTTTCCAGTGAGTTCCTGCTTGGAATTTTAATTTCTAGCAGGTCCTTCCTTCCTTGGAAAGTTTGGAAAAGTTCCAGAATTGTCCCTGAACTTTAGAAAAGTTCGAGAAATTGTCGGGAAACTTAACCGGGAGGCATGAGCCAGATTTAGGTACTTACACATGCGTCATGGACCATCCTTCTTGGGCACAAGTAAAGCCGGGACTGCACAAGGACTTAAACTCTCCTGTATATACCCTTTTTTCAACAGTTCTTCAACTTGTTCTTTGAGAATCTCGTGCTCCGCAGGACTCATACGATAATGAGGGAGATTAGGCAATGAAGAACCGGGTGTAAAATCAATGTTATGCTGAATATCTCTTAAGGGTGGCAACCCCGGAGGGAGATCATCAGGCATAATATCACGAAAATCATCCAAAACTGACTTTAATGATCTTGGAACCAAACTAACTTGTCCCAAACTTTCTTTCCGCACAATGGCATAAATAACAGGTGCATCTGCTATATCTTCAACAAATTCTTGAGTACATAAAGAAATAATAGGTTTAAATTTCTTATTACCACGAGCACTCTTATCAAGTGTCGAACGTAATTGGAAACGAAACCCATCTTTTGTGAAAAACAAAGTATTTTCTCTCCCATTATATACCACATTTACGTCATACTGTCACGGTCTACCCAATAATACATGGCATGCATTCATATCGACAATATCGCATAAAATTTCATCCTTGTAACTCCCTATAGAAAAAGGAATAAGGCATTGTTCATGTACCTTTATATTGCCACCAGAATTAATCCAACCAACTGTGTAAGGGGACGGGTGCTTGTGAACCTTCAACTGCAAAGAATCCACGAAACTACGGGCCACCAAATTCTCACTACTACCACTATCCACAATCACTGTTGCATCAACATTACTAACCTTCCCCTTCGTTCTAAAGATATTGTGTCGTTCCGGATCATCATCATCACTAGGGGTTGTCAATAAAAGCCGTCGAACCACCAAAGATTCATGATTATTTGTCTCTTCCATTTCCTCATTTAGATCAATCACACCGTCTTCATCATTTACTTCGTCATCTCGGTCTACCATGTTGACTCCTCGTCTTATAGGGCATTGACTAGCCATGTGCCCCTGTTGTAAACACCTAAAACACTTATCACTAAAAGTTTTAGCGTAAGGGTTCTGATTTTGTTGACCACGAGTAGTTGTGTTGGTGTTACGTCTGATCGGGGGATTCTGAACCTCAGTGTGGGCCGCTTGCTTCCCTTCATTTCTACCAATTTCCACACCTTGCATTTTTTCTGAACCCGTCACGTTACTAGGCCCGGTCACTTGGTTCTTAGAACTTGAAGGATGTGCTCTAGAAAAATTTTTGTATGACTGCTGCTTTTCAATCTTCTTAGCACGAGTAATAACTTCACTCACAGATCGGTTTGTAAACAACTCCACTTGATTTCGAATGCCAACCCGAAGACCACTAACGAATCTTGCAACTTCTTGTGCCTCAGTTTCATCCAAATCTGCTCGTGCTAATTGGGCATGAAAATCGTGGGCATAGTCTTCAACTGTACGAGCGCCTTGTTTTAGGTCCAAAAAGGCTTGATACGTCACTTGTTCATAGTCATCTGGCAAAAAGTGAGATCGTAATTCCCTCTTCATTCTAGCCCAAGAACGAATAGGAGCTTTATTTTTACGATGTCGCTTCTTACATAATTGTTCCCACCAAGCCGATGCTCCATCACGTAGTTTATATGCTACGTAAGGCACCTTCCTATCATCTTCAACCTGCATCAAGTCGAAGAATTTCTCCACCTCCGCAAGCCAATCCACGAACTCATTCATCTTCAAATTTCCAGAGAAAGAAGGGATATCCGCCCTTATTTTAGGACGTTTATCGTACCGAGGTGCTTCTATGTTCTCTTCTTCTTCTTCTTGATCAGAATCTTCCTCAGCCACCGGCTCATCTTGGTGGACATTATTTCTCCGACGATTTGCCCGATTCTGTTGGTTGCCATTACCACCTACCCGCAATTGAACTAATGCTGCAAGTAGTTCTGCATGTTGACGATCGCGACGCTCTCTGGCCGCTTGTTCTTGCTGTGCCATACGTTCTAGGATAGCTGCGATGTCACCGTTGTTTCCTCCATTGTTTGCCATCTTCTCGTTGGAGAATCCCAAAGATCGTCCGATTTCTGATACCAAATGATGTATACGCAGCGGAATAATTTAAAGAGATTCGCCTAATGAATCTCAAATGAGACTTTCCAAAGAAATCTCAGCAACAAAGTTATTTAGACTTTGAGAATAATAACCGAAAAGGGACAATAATTGCAAAGCAATAATTTGATTGTATATATCTTGATTTCTTTTACAAATGAAAGATGAAGTATTTATACTAATTTACAATAGGGAAACAATTAAAAACCTATTTACAAATGTTTTTGAAAAGTCACAAATAATAAACAGACATGGCCTTTCATGAACCAACACCAGCCTTGAATCTTCACGAACAGACATCAGACACAGCTTATTCATGAACAGGTACCAACCCCTCCAGGAACCCCTCGGCCGAGCAACCAACATCAACCCAAGAGACGCAACCCTTCCAGGAACAGCACGGCCGAGTAGAAGAAATGACACGGCCGAGCAACAGCTTTGGCTCGGCCGAGCAAATGGCTTGACTCGACCGAGCAAATTATCTTTCAACAACTAAGTTTATGTCGTCGCTCCCTCGGCCGAGGCAAGGAACAGCTCGGCCGAGCACTTCTGCATCAGCTTTGTTTTGTTTTAAACATCAGTGTTTTCAAATGTGATGTTCTCTTGGTCCCCAAGTTGTTCTGCTTCAACACGATCTTCATCAGAGGGGTATTAAAAAAGAATACAGAAAACTCATAAAAAATCACAATACAAAAGAAACCAAACAATAATGAATAATTATAGTTTAAAAATCAAGATTATTGACTGTAATAAAAATCACCCAAACCCAAAAAATAAAAATCTATAAATTGGAAGAGATAAAGAAATGCTTTAAAAATCGAGAAAACATACTCGTGGAGACAATAGAGATTGAGGAGAGCAGATGTGGTGTGGGTGCAAGCCCGACCACCGGAGACGACAACTAGGGCTAGAAGCTGCAACAAAGATGGATGTAATTAGGGCATCGCCGGCAACAACGACGGAGATAGAGGGGAGGAACAGAGAAGGAAACAATTGAGGGAGGAGCTTACCGTTCGCCGTCTGCAATAAGGAACATCAAACTGCATAGATACATAGGTACCACAGCCATAGGACTATGTCATGGTTTTCTCAAGCATAAGTTGCACATAGGATGAAAATAACTCACCCAAATTCCCTGTCAAGATTGTATGCACAAAAGGCACACTCCTCCCTGTTGATTCATCCGCAACAACAAGAAAAACTACACAGCACGTACAAGATCATCGACATTAAATTAAAACAACAGGTTAAACAAGACACTGATTGTACATAAATAATTAACTTAAACCAATCAAAGTGCACATACCAAATCCACTGATGCAAACAAGTTTTTCAACTTATGTACATCACCTTCCAGCTCAAATTTCTCAGAGACCTTAATAAATGTACTCTTTGACACTCCAAACCCTTTCTTCTTCATAAATCCAGCCAAATCCCAAAACTCCTTAATGAACCCATTTCCTCCGAATACACCCAACATCAAATTATAAGACTTTGACCTTAATTTCTCATTTTCCACCTCGAAAACCCAATCAAAAAACCTCTTTCAAACATCAATCGATGGAGAAAGACTTTCCAAAGCAGCATAAACCAAATCATGACTAAGTACAATATTATTTGACGCTAATTCGAGCTTAAATTCGCCGTTAGTTTTAGAGGTGGTTGAGAAGAGGTCAGTAAGTGAAACGATCAAATCCGAATCTTTGATTTGTTCGAAGGCAAGTTCGGATGTTGAGAAAAAACGAAAATTAGGGCTTGGGAAGGGAGAGATGGGGAAGGGAGAGGAGTTAGTGGGAGGTGAATGTACCTTGAAGATAGAGAGAAGGGGGTGTGCGCAAATCTGTGAAGTTGACGGCGGGGCTGACAACGGAGGGGGAGGAGACGCCATTGGTTTCTCATTTCCTACTAGGTTTTTGCTGGTAGGACGAAGGGGATACGGTATACTACCTCCGTCCCGATAATATGAAAAAAATCCCTTCCCACAATAATCTATCTGCATTTTTTTAAAATGGAAAAGGGATCCATTTTTTCTACTCACAACACTTTTCAAATTTACTATTCTCTCTATTCATTCTCTCTCCTATTTTATTTTTATACTCACGATATTTCACCTTTATTATTTTTTACCTTAATTTCCGCACCAACACAAAAAGTGCATAGATTTGGGGGACAGAGGGAGTAGGCAAGTTCCTTGAGATTGATGGAGATGGGATCGTCAGCTTCTGTTTAGACGTTTACTATTTATATATTTTTTATTATTTTTTTTAAGAAATGGGAACGGGACGTCCCGGCCCATCTCGTGTTTGTCCCGCGTTTTAAACGGAACGTCTCAAATAGTCTCGTTTTCAAACGAGATTAAAAAATGTCGTTTCATTCCGTCTCATTTGTATGTCGGAACGAAATGTCCCGACGGGACCGTCCCAACTATACGGCTCTAGAAGCGGCAGGAACCCTAGATCAGTGATGAAAGAGTGAAGGTGAGAGAGAGAGAGAGAGAGAGAGAGAGAGAGAGAGAGAGAGAGAGAGAGCGATCCTTTGGTTTTGTGATTTAAGGAGGGTAGTCTTGGAAATATGAAAGTATTGAAGGGACATTTTTGTTAAAAAAATGTGGTTAGACGCGGTAAGCGATAGATTAAAATTTGAAAATTAAGTCCCAATTAAAAGGCAACTTGATCTGGATTAAAAAAAAAAAAAAACAGACATATTTCCTTCACCTCTTAATCGGTCAGACATTAAGCTCTTAATAAGATCTTATTTCAAAAAACAAACGAACCCGAAGAATGTGTACCATTGATTTTAAATGGTTAATATTTCTTTTCATATTTTTTTTAAATTAAAATATAAAATATAAAAAGGACAGATAATAGTATGTATTTTTTAATAATGATTTTTTTAAAAAAATAAGGACGGGTAATATCATATACATTTTTTGTGTTTATTTTTAATTTTTTTTTTTGGATAAAGAACTATTATAGATGTCGGTTACTAATGACTTTTAAAAAAAAAGTTACATAAAAAAAGTTAAGACTTTTTGAAGAAATAAAATTGAACGGAATAAAAGTGTGACCTGGGCCTCATAGCCCAGGCCCAATACAAACCGACATATCATCAGCCCGCCCTTACGGGAGGCGGCCCATTAAGGCCCAAGAGGCCCATGAAACAACTTGGACCGACCCATGTCCCATAAACTGGGGCCCTTTGTCTAGGCGACCTAAAGGCCTGCGTCAGGCCATTCGTGGTCTCGACCGTTATTCTTCTTCTCGGACCTCTCCTCTGGACAGCGAGCACCGAGGAGAGCCCACTAGCCATGTGCCAGTATGGCAGGTAATTCGGCTCTGGCGCAATTGTACTTCTGTCTCATCTCATTTAATGCCCTGTCAGGTGCACCTCACGCGCGTATGCCGTATGGCCTCTACAACAACTACGCCCCATCCAGCCGTTTACCTGTCTTGTCAACGACATCCCTCCTGTTAAAGTCTACCTAGGACTGTCCCAACTAATCAGAGTCCGACATGTGTCACAATCTCCACCATCTAGATCTGGGGATGAGATCAAATCACAGGTCTCCATTATCAATAAAGGGTAGACTTACGTCGCCCACGTACAAACAACCTCTTCAGGTCGCCACTATCAATAAAGGGTAGACTTACGTCGCCCACGTACAAACGACCTCTTCAGGTCGCCACTGTCAATAAAGGGTAGACTTACGTCGCCCACGTACAAACGACCTCTTCAGGTCGCCACTGTCAATAAAGGGTAGACTTACGTCGCCCACGTACAAACGACCTCTTCAGGTCGCCACTGTCAATAAAGGGTAGACTTACGTCGCCCACGTACAAACGACCTCTTCAGGTCGCCACTGTCAATAAAGGGTAGACTTACGTCGCCCACGTACAAATGACCTCTTCAGGTCGCCACTGTCAATAAAGGGTAGACTTACGTCGCCCACATACAAACGACCTCTTCGGGTCACCTATGCCGTCTGACCTCCCAGTCCCTACTTCCCTTGGTCCGACGTGCGACCCAAGGACATCTATCCCCTCAAAGCGTACAAGGTCAGGTCGCCGTCATACCAATAGGCAACCGCAATCAAGCTCGGCCTGCGTAACGTATGCCGCGTACACCAACAAGTGCACGTGCTCCTAACAGAATCCGATATTCTCGCCTGAATTCACGGAGATGAGGACATGTGGCACCCTACATCCATATAAATATCTCACTCGTCACACAGGAGGGGGGCCATTCTGGAGGATCATTCTAAGGTCATTTCTACACACTCTGAACTAATTCCATACGGTTTATTCTCAAATCTCCATACTTATCCTCACGCCGGAGAGTCTTCGCCGGAGACCCCCTCTCTCCGGCTAGTCGTTTGTTCATCCTTTTCAGGTCACTCGCCAGAGTACAACCTAATTGCTGGACTAAGGCTGATCCGGACCAATTTCTGCATCATCAAAAATATATAAAAGAAAATAGGGACGGGCAATATCATAGACTTTATTTATTTCTGTATTTATTTATTTTTATGAAGAAAACTATTTTAGATTTTGGTTAGTAACTAGTTAGTAACCCGTCGATACTCGATGGGGCATAATAATAGTAATTGATTAACAAATAAAAAGTTAATTTTAAAATGTGATTTTATACCCACCCCTATTATTACTCAGGGGAATTATGATTATTAGATACCCATTTTCTGTCTTGAAATCGATCATCTATCAGTTGCATATTTAACTTGTGTAGTGTTAGAAGCGCTTATTAAACTTCAAACGATTATAATATTCAAACGGTTGTAAATATATAAAAAATCTGGGAACTTACTAAGTCTCAAACATGGGTGTATGTTAATTTGTTTTCTTTGATAATTAGATAATCTTCTAATAACATGGACGAATGGGAATTACATCGAGTGGCTAGCAGAGATGGTTGTGAAAAATAGAATAGCAGAGATGTTTGTGAAAAATAGAATGAGAGGGTTTAGTAAAATTGCTGCTGAAATGGCTAAAAAAAGTGAAAGCAGGTACCTGTTTTATGTTTATTTTAGTTAGATCTCGAATTTATGGTAACTGAGGCATTGCTAAATGGGAGGCAATAGACATCCATTTCGATACTGAGTGAATAAATTATATATATTCTCTTTTCGCCCCATGATAAATGTTACTTATTTACCTTTTGAACATTCCATAACAAATGTTACATCCCAAAATGGAAATTTTATATTTTTTTTCTCAATTTAGTGTAGGGGTGTAAATGGTTCGGTTTGGTTCGATTTATTCACAACTATTTAGTGTAGGGGTGACAACTGTTTTGAATATACTTCCTTGAGTTTATTCACAATTAAAATTCCATTGAAAACATAAAATATGCAACTAAAGAAATCTACAAAACGATTATAAAGTGTTGTATAGTCCGTTAGACCTACAATTTTCTTCTTAAATAATATTATATAGCATATATATTATCCTTAAAAATTTCAAATTAACTAACATTATGTAACTGTTTTGATTAATTTTAGGGTCATTTTGTGATGTATCTGATGTATCCCTCAAAGAAGCGGGTTTTGGAATTCCGATTTGATTTTGTTTCCTATTTTGAAGTGTTTTAATTAGGATTGTTTTGCTTTTCCTTTTCCAAGCGGGTTTTGGAATTCCGATTTGATTTTGTTTCCTATTTTGAAGTGTTTTAATTAGGATTGTTTTGCTTTTCCTTTTCCAAGTAGTTTAGGGTTTTGTTTAGAGTATAAATACTCTCTTTCATTATTTGTTTTAGGATACGTTTGATTTATTGAATTATTGAATTTTGATTGCTTTGCAATTGTGGGTTTTTCCCTTTGGGTCTTAATTGACTTGCAGAAGACTCTCGCAAGAGATTCTTGTTGGAGTTCTTTGAATTCCTTGTGAAGGTTCTCATCTTCTTGGTGTTTACCTCTTCAAACCCTAATTCAATTGTTGATTCAATTCGAATTGGGTCAAATAGTTGTTGATTCAATTATTTGCCTATCCTTTTTATTATTCCGCTGCAACCCCTTTACATCAGTTGGTATCAGACGAAGGACGATCCAAGGAAGAAATTCTAAAAAAAAAAAATGACCAACAATGGTGGAGAAGAAAAATCCCTTCTTGAGAAGATCGATATGCGTCTGGAGTTTGATCGTTGTCAAGTAAGGAAAATTTCTATAAGGTTTAATAAACTTGATAAGGAGGCCGAAGATAAGAATGATTCGATGCTTCATTATGAATCCGTGATTCGGTGCGACGCACTTGTAAGTACCCAAATCTGGCTCATGCCTTCCGGTTAAATTTCCCGGCAATTTCGGTAAGTTTCCCGGTAATTCCCCGGACCTTCCTAGTGTTCCGGAAATGTCCTGGAACAGTCCAAAATCAAATTAGGGCTGAAGGGAGCCTTCCTAATTAAGAAAACACGTTTTTCTTAATTAGGAAGAGGGTTCTAGAATAATGCCACCTTGCATGGTTCTAGAATGCTGAGTCATTGTGGATAAGCCCGCACGGCTGCATTAGCCCAAGGTCTCTGGCCGCACGGCTTCATTAGCCTTATCCAGCATCGCCTATAAATAGAGCCCTCCTCTACCCATTTCAAACAACAACAACAATACATACAATCCATAGCAATACAATCAGTCACTCCCAAGACGTGAAGAATATTGGTGAAGGCTCAAGAAGGTGAAGAAGAAGGCCAAGAAGCTCCCTCCCTCCTCCTTGAAGATCCAAGACCAATCTCTCCTCCTAGCTCCGACCAAAGAAGCAAAGGAAGCAATTGGTAACCTCGCACGCCCTAACCTTGCATTTTAATTGATATACTTGCTCATTGCATTCATATATCTTGCTTGGGACTTGGCATTTATTCATAAAGATCACATCTTTATCACCCCCTTTCCCTTTTGCATGCATTAAGACCTCATTTGTCATAAAAATGTAGTCTTTTTCATAAAGGTGCATCCTTTGCACCTAAAACCCCCATTTTCAAATAAAAATGTCATTTTTATGCATCATTTGCACATAAAAATCCAATCTTTTCAATAAAAATGCATCCTTTGCATTCAAAAAAAAAACCTTTTCTAATGCATCATTTGCATAAAAATCCTATCTTTACGCATCACTTGCATAAAGATCATTTCTTTCAATCAAAAAAGCATCATTTGCTAAAACCAAAAATGTCATCTTTTCATTAAAGAGTCATTTTTCATCATGCATTTCCCCTTTCCCCCAACCTTGGAACGGACCGGTGTAAAAAGATCCTATCTTTACATCGTTCCTTCCATTAAAGGTTCATGATTTCTTTAGAAAGGGACACCTTGAACCCTATATCTCCGATTATCGCTTAAGAAAGAGTATGAAGCCTCTATACGAGCTCGACCGTCTTAAAGCGTAGGATTGATGGGCTAAGGACCCTCCTTTTCTAAAGAACCTCATCTTTGACCAAAAGAGAGTCATTCTCTCGATCACGCAAGTCCCGAGGGTCCCGAGGTTTAAAATGCGATGATCACAAGTCATAAGATGAGGACGGGATCATAATCCCGAATACATAAAATTCCAAGGAATCCCGAGCGACAACCAACAAATGGTTTGTACGTCCGGAAGACAACTTGGAACATTCCCCCCTTATTTTCAAACACATGCACACAAGAAAGCACGCAAGCAAGCACGATTAATGAAATCTCGGGAGACTTGCTCCGGCAAGGCACTTTGGGTGAACGCCAAACGTTCTTCCCAAGGGGTAACTTAACCTCCGAACCCATAAAACAACCTTTTTTCAAAGTTTTGAGGTAATCAAAATGGCGTGGCGACTCCGTTTTTCAAATAACTCGGATGTCTTCAAACTCGCGTGAATCCAACACAAAATTTGGGCACCACATTCACAGCTTGGCGACTCACTGGGATATCCCAAAGGAGAAAAGCTTCTATTTTCAAAACAAACTAAAATCGATACTTGGTATATAGGTGGAAACCACTTGCCCTTCCTGTACACTCCCTGATGTGGGAGTTGGGATAATCGGTGGTTTAACAATCCACGTACCAGTATCCCTTTTCGAAAAACAATTTTGAAAAAAAAAATAGAAGAAAGCTTTTCCCTCTGAAGCGGGTTAGACTCCCATCGCCGATTTCATTAATCGTGCTTGCTTTCTTTACCATGCATTGCATCATTTGCATCTTGGAATCCGTGCATACTTTAAACGGGAAACAACCCGAAAAATAGCAAAAGGAGTGGAACCTGGAAAATTGATCCATGCAGTCGTACGGCTCAATCCTCATTGGATTCTCGACCGGCGACCTCGCGGCAATTCCACCAGAAAATCATGGTTAATCCGGGCGCCCTAGCACTTGGGGCTATTCAGCTCCATGACCGATCGGGGCTCCTTAAAATTTACGTGCTTATGTGTTGCATTTTCCCCGTCCCGAAAATCATTCCTTTAAAACACATTTATGAAAATCTCTCGTTTTAACTCAAAAAGGAACATTTTTAGGAGACCGCACACTACGCGCACTCCGATATATCCTCGTACACTTTTGCACGCACGTCCTTCAAACCCGAGGGTGGTTCCAAATGCAGCCACGGACAGCTTTACGATGCTCCCGGCGCGCACGGAATCATCCCAACCTCCCCACGGGCAACAAAGGTCGACCAATGCACACCCGTGTCACACGTTTCAAAAACCGTGACTTTTGGTTGGTTTTTGGTCTAGTCCGTGTCATATAGCCCAGCTTGCATACCCACGTAAAGGTCAAGCCTTAGCTCATAATCGGAAGCCAAGATTTTCGCCCAAGCGAAATTCCCGCCGAAATTCCGACAAGGAAAAATTGGTGGGATCTTGACTCCGACATTGACTATTGACCTTGACCCGCACGGAATGCATAAGAGTCAAGACCGAGTCTTTGCCAAAAAATCAAAAGATCTTTCGCTCAAGCGAAGCTCGCCAAAATTCCGACAAGGAAAAATTGGCAAGATCTTGACCGGCATTGACTTCGATTTCGACTCACGCACCGCGTATGCAACGAAGTTCAATGTGACACCGTGTCATCCGGCTTTTGCCGCCCGACCCATGCCTATTATTCTCGGACATTACCGAAGGTCGAAACCGTCATTCGCTCAAGCGAAACTCGTCAAAGATCCGTCAAGGCGAGAGACGAGACTTTCCCGTATTGCCTTGACTATAATCCGCATCGCTCGTGCGTTGAAAGGTCCTATGACCCGCTAGACCCGATAGGAGCGTTCTTTACTCTCGGTCGGTGGGATCCGCGTGCCCTATAGGACCTCGCCCGGGCCGTCCCACCCCGGGAGGTCGAAATACAGTGGAATACGAGGGGCTTATAGACGTAGTGACGAACCCACCGATCCAGATCTAGAGTAGTTGTGAAAAAGAAGGGCGTAACCCCTTTTCCAACCAAATAGATATTAATAAAAGACACTGTTTTAAGTAAACTTGAAGATTCTAATTTGCATATTGCCCGAGCCTTCACCCTCAAACACCTACCCCGAGTCTAAACCTTTCCTATCCCTTTCCCGCAATGAGAAAGAAGTGCGAGAACACCGGGTCGCCGACTTGTTAGCGCAAAATCCTCGTACGTTCGCTGTAATCCTCGCTTTGTCGGCTTTTCAGTGTCAAAATGGCCAACATGGTAATACACAACGATAATGACCAAGCAATTGGAGGAGCTATCCTGGCTCAACCCAAGCCTCACATCCGGTATGATGTATGTGATTGTGAAGACCGCTTAGAGTATGAGTATCAAGAATGGATCAATGAGGACGCTCCTTCAAAGAAGAAGAAGAAGAGAAAGTCCACACCAGGCTTAAGGAAAGATACGAAGCCGGGGACAAGAGCGTAGGAACTTTGGGAGAGCCTTCGGCAAGTTCGACTACTATGTCAATTATGCCAAGGAACCCGTCACCCCAAGCATAGTCCAAATTCGATACCCCCATATATAGTGATCCTCTTGAAGCGTAAAATGCAGAATTTGTGGCCATCGTGAAGTTCAATGAGAAGCCGGCGCATCTAGAAGCGTAATACGTAAAGCCTATTGAATACGTAGCGCCAAGGAAGAATTAAGATCCTCTCGAAGAAGACTTCATCGCATTATCCAAAGCCAACCCTCCGCCGGCTACACCGACAAGGTCGTGGTGTCCAAGATCGCAAAGAGAAAATGAGTTATCGCAAGGCATTGATAAGATGAGCCGCACTTCAAATAATGAGTCCAAATGCTACGGAAGAGCTAGCTGAAATATTGCAACAAGTTACTTTAGTTCCCTCACCATCTTTCCACAAGCATCGCCCGTTAATGATTTCCGGCAAGCTTTTGATCGCTCAAAGTCTCCAACTTTCGAACAACGCCGACAAGACCGCTTACTCCCTGTGGCAACAAAGAAGAAGGAGCGAGATCCTACCCAACCCTTGTCAAGTCCCCTCGAGTCAATAAGCAGCGTAGGGTCCAGAGTCGTTGTATATTCGCCGAGTCAGAATCTTTGAATTCCAGCCCTCGTAGTCATCCGAAGGCCTCACGCCCGAGGATTATGAAAATGTAATCGATGTCATCTTTCCCCTTATCTTGAATGAAATGACAAATCTTTCTCGATTATCCTCTTATTGCCAACTTAACAAATGATAAATTAACTCAAAACCTAACAACGCTTAATAATGAATCATTTGAACAAGATGCAAACACACTAAACGAACAATACATTAAAGAAATCTTTAAGGTGTTTCGTAAAAGAGGAAAACCGGGCCCAAGCCGCCGAGGAGGTTTTGATAAGTGTGAACTTGGGTACTATTGAGGAACCTAAAGAGACACAGATTGGAAGCTTCTTCCAGGGGGTTGAAAGGGATAGATTGATCGAGCCGCTCGTAGAATACATCGACGTGTTTGCATGGTCATACAAGGATATGCCGGGCTAGACAGCTTCGATAGTAGAACACCGAATCCCTCTAGCACCGCATGCTAAGCCGCAAAGCGTAAACCGAGAAAGATTAAGCCGGAATGGTCTCTACAGTCAAAGAAGAAATTGAGAAGCTACTGCGGGTAGGGTTCATCGTAGTCATTGAATACCCGACATGGTTGTCCAACATCGTGACCGTAACCAAGGCCAATGGGAAGGTGCGTCCGTGTGGATTTCCGAGATCCGAACAAGGCGCCCCAAAGATGACTACCCTCTCGCCAAACATAGACATCCCGGTGGACTCCACCGCCAACTACGAAGTCAAATCCTTCGTTGATGGTTTTGGCAGTGCTACAACCGCATCAAGATGGCCGAGGAAGACCAGAAAAGACAGCCTTCACCACACCACGGGGAACCTACTGTTATACAAGAATGCCATTCGGGCTCAAGAATGCCGGCTACTTACCAAAGGGCAACGACCGCGCTTTTTCATGACATGATCCACAAGGAGATTGAGGTCTACGTAGATGACATGATAATCCACTCCAAAGGAGAGGGTGGGCAGCACTTTGTTGACCTACGAAAATTCTTTGAGAGGTTGAGACAAAGATTCCATGAGACTAAACCCCGCCAAATGCGCCTTCTGAGTGACAAGGGGAAAAGTGCTTGGGTATACGGTCACAGTAGCGAGGTATAGAAGTTGACCCCGAAAGATCAAAGCCATCATGGATATGAGGCCACCTCAAACCTGCATGTAAGTCAAGAGCTTCATGGGTAAATTGCAAGACATCGCCCGTTTCACAATCGCTGACCACTATGTGCGAGCCCATCTTCAAGCTCATGAAGAAGAATGTGGACACGTAATGGACCGAAGAATGCCAAGATGCCTTTGACTGCATCAAGGCATACTTAGTACATCCCCAAGACTATGCCCCCACATAGACGTAAGCCTCTTCGCTCTATCTCACCGTCACGTACACGGCGGTTGGGGCTATGCTTGCTCAGAAAAGAAAGACTCTCGTAGAAAATGCCATTTACTTTGTCACTGGAAGCTACAAGGGGAGTGAGCTCAATTACTCAAGATGTGAAAAGACTCGTGGCAGGATCGGTCCGGGTAGTCGGCAAATTGAAGCATTATATGCAAGCCCACCCCGTGAATTTGGTCTCGAAAATGGACCCCATCAAGTACATCTTTGACAAGCCTTCCCTATCAATGCGTTTAGCGAAGTGGTCCTTCTTCTTGGCGTAATACGACATCAACTATGTGACCGTAAAGGCCATCAAGGGTCAAGCATTGTCGATCACCCGGCGAACTTCCCCAAGAATGAAGACAGAGGGCCCGAACCCCAATTCCTGCATGAAGGGATCTTTGCAGCTGAGCCCGAGAATAGATGGCAATTGTTCTTTGACTGAGCCGCTAACAAAAGAGGAAATGGTGTAGGAATGCTATTGGTCGATCCGAAAGATGAGCATACCCCCATAGCCCTCAAGTTGAACTTTCCCGCCACGAACAATGTCGCCGAGTATGAAGCCTCGCATTGCCGGGCCTGAGGCCGCCTTAGAAAGAAATGTCAAGGAGCTCGAAGTTTACTGAGACTCGGCCCTGATCATCAACCAAGTCTCCAACAAGTGGAAGATCGTGGACCCTAATCTACAACGGTATCATGCCCATATGGAGGAGTTGGATCGGACAGCTCAGAGAAGTGACTTTCCACTACTTGCCGAGGGAAAAGAACAGATTCGCAGATGCCCTAGCTACTCTAGCCTCATTGGTAGAGATCCCCGAGGGAAAAGCCATAAAGCCCTTCAGAGTGGGTAGAAGAGAAGCCCCAGCCTTCTCGTTATGAAGTGGACCCGGGACCCGAGCCCATAAAGGAACCTTGGTACAATCAGATTTACCAATTCCTCAAAGACGGAGAATCGCCTTTCAGAGACTGAGAAGGTAAACCAAAAGAAGGTGTCGAGCCAAAAGCTTGCGAGCCCCGAAAAGGTTGGCCTCCCATTATGTCATCCTAGGAGGCAACCCGTACAAGAAACGCTATCAAGGACCGCTCCTCTTATGTGTCACTCAAGAAAGAGCTGAGAGCCGATGACCGAAGTCCACAATGGTCCTTGCGGTCCTCACATGAATGCCAGAGCCCCGATGCAAGTGATCCTCGTAATGGGTTACTACCGGATCTCCATGGAGACAGACCGTGCTCAAGCACGTCCGAACTCGCGACAAGTGCCGCCGGTTTGCCAACCTCAACCATCTCCCACCTCATGACTCCGTACCGCATGACGACTCCTTGGCCGTTTGCAACTTGGGGCATTGACGTTATAGGGAAAATAGCCCCGACCGGAAGCAATGGGCACGAGTTCGTGTTGGTAGCCATCGACTACTTCACCAAGTGGGTAGAGGCCAAGTCCTACAAGGTCCTCACTTCCGTAAAAGTGGCCCAGCTTCATCAAAGAAAACATAATGTGCGTATATGGGGTGCCCAACGAGATCATTTCGATAATGGGTCACACTTCGAAGGAGACCGCGATAGATCGCCGTCGACCCGTAGTTACTCGCCACAAGTCGTCCCCGCATGCACCTCGCACCAATGGAGCCGTGGAAGCCGCTAATAAGACACTCGAGCGGATCATCCGAAGATGGCCACCCGTGGTCGTGATTGGCCCGAAAAGCCGCACCTAGCACTCGGGGCTACGTAACGTCCTGTCGTAATACCACAGGAGAAACTCCTTTTGCCCTAACTTACTGGATGGAAGCAAGTGTTACCAGCTGAGTTGGAAATCCCGTCATTAAGGGTCCTCCCGGAAAACAAAGTGTCAATGAAGTGGAATGGTTGCGCCTGCATGATGAGTTAGCCCCGCTGACGAGAGAAGGCTAAAAGCCATGGAACACACCCGAGCCTACCAGAGGCGAATGGCCGAGCGTTTGATAAAAAGGTCAAGGCCAGTAGACATCAAAGAAGGTGACTTAGTGCCGAAAGTAAAGCCCCCTACCGCAGACAACCCCGGGAAAATGGGAACCCGTTTGGATCGGCCCTTATGTGGTGCGTAAGATACCGTCGGAGGAGCAATGAAGCTTGCGTACTTGGATGGCAATCCCTTTGTCCACCCAAATAACGGTGATAAACTCCGAAGATACTATGTCTAATAAAAAAAAAAAAAAAAAAAAAAAAAAAGTGCAAAAAGAGTAATGCCCACTAGGCCGAAAACCCCAAAAAGGGCGGTCTAGGCAAAAGACAGGTTGCACATATAAAAAAAAAAAAAAAAAAAAAGAAAAAAATCTTAGTGCAAAAAGAGTAATGCCCACTAGGGCCGAAACCCCAAAAAGGGCGGTCTAGGCAAAAATGTGGCCGCACATAAAAAAATTAGTTCACTGTAATGAACTACGTAGACTCGAGCCCCTTAGCCTTTCTTGTAAAAGGGGAACGTAGGCACCATATATGGTTCGGTCTAAACAATAAAAAGGACAATCAAGCTTCCATGAAGTGCGTCCTAAATAATAAAGGGTATTTCAGCCATAAACGGGTCCCAATCAATAAAGACATTTGAATTTCCATGAAATGTGTCTTGATTAATTTTTAAGATAATATGCCTTGTTCATTACAAGTTAAAAACTTCTTGATGAGTTCAAGCACGGTCTACCTCTTAACTCGCTAACCTCGCTAAAAAGATCTAAAATACAATAAAATGCCTAAATAAACTAATGTGTTTGCAAATGGCAATAAGAGGATCTTGAGAAAAGACTTGTCGCCGTCATTCGCCGAGTCTTCTTCGTCTTCTTCCCTTTTCCTCGGCCTCGTCGAGTCTTCTTCCTTTTCTTCTCAATAATGTCGGTATCCCTCATCCCGACCTCTCGGTATCCTCACCGGAGCCTCCACCAACCCCGTGTCAATAAGCGCTCTCTATACGAGCACGAGTCCGTATCTCCTCCCTCTCGAGACTCGCCAAATGAGCGACCTCTGACAACCTTTTGTACCGAGCCTCCATATCTCTCGACCAAGTCACCCGATTGGTTATGGCAACTCGCCTTAGCCTCGCCTCCCTCGTAGTCCTACTCGAGTTGCAGCCGGCCTCCCAATAAAGCTCGACATCTATCCTCCAAGATAACCCGAGTCGCTCCCATCTCCCTCTCGTACTACCCAAGTAGACAAAGTGGGTCAAGATGGTGCTCTTCCCGCTCCCGAAGATAGCCCCGGGTGGGAAAGCAAGGTATGTCCAAGCCTCGAGAAGAAAGAGAAGCCGGGCCGGATCACTCATGTCCAATGACACCACCTCCATGGTCCTGGATGTCCTCCCAATCACTCAAAGGCTCCCGTAAAGCCCCAAACCGCCCGGATACTAAGCAGGTATGTAGAAGGATGACCAAAGTAACTCGGAACCCTCACAAAGATAAGACTCCCGAAATATCCTCCCGGGTCCGCAACCTCCAGTGTGGTATCCACCAACGGATGTCCGAAGTGGATAGCCTAGCCATCATCGCCTCCCGCCTACCCCGTTCTCGCCGCCTAGGCGCACCTCTCCGAGAAATCACCCAAGGGCACCGAGTCGGCAAAGCCCCGTGCAAAGCCCCAAGCCTCTCCCCGCAGCCACAAAGTCAACATAGCCGGACTCCTGACCTCATGAAATGGTCTCCCGAGCCATCCCGTCGATCCCATGCAAAGTCTCCCAAAACCAAAGTGGGACAATATCCTTCCCACTCGCAGCCTCTCGACCATGTCCAAGAGACCACTATGACAGTCCCCACGGACTCAAGCAGTGAACAAAACAGAGAATACGCAGAGAATGAAAGCATCCATAGCTACCGTGGTCGCAGCCATATCTCGGAGACCCAAACTCCGCCCGGATATCGAAAGGTCAATCCTATCCGGGCTACCATCATCCTCTCACCTCTCCCAAAGGAATCTCGCAGTAAAAGATGCAAGCCTTACCGCCACCGGCACGTCTCCGATCAGCGGAATAGATATAGCCTCGCCTGGACCCCAATCAAGGCTCAAGTCTTCGTGCGTTGGGACAATTTCGTTGTAAGAAAAGCAAGAAACATGTCTCCTGACGTCCTGTAACTTTGCCGCGGCTCTCAACAGTCCCAATCGGGCGGGAGATCCTCAAATGCCATAAAGACTTGATCTTGAAGGAAGAATCAAGCAGTCCCTTGTGATTTTGGAAGTTATGTCTCGCCCAAGATTGAAGACCGGATAGAAAATGGTCTCGCTTCCCTTTGCAATCCGACGGGCTTCTCCATCGCAAAGTGTTCAAAGATGGTGCTTTTAGGTCCAAAATATGCTCGGGAACAATTGGGACAAGTCTAGAGGGAAAATGAAATGAAATGGCCAAGCCTTGCTTTTATTCGTAAAATAACCAGCTGCATTAACCGTGAGCCGCACGGCTTCATTTGCCCTCAAGGCCACGCCGCACGGCTACATTAGCCCTCTCGCAGAAAATTCTGCAAAGAACCAAAGTTGCTGCCCAAGGGAGTTTTCACCCCACTTTCTCAACCAAAACCCGTACAAAAACATATCCGTAAGCCATTCAAGCATTTATATACCATTATAAATCATTTTGGCCCGCCACCCCAATTCCAAGCAAAAAGTCACCCCAAGGCTCGTATAATATGCAAATTGAGAAAGCATAAATTAGAAAAGTAAATAAAACGTAAATACAATGTTTTCGCCCCATCGGCGCCCAAATAAAGCAAAAATAAACAAAGTGTGCATAAAAATTGTTCATTGTTTGTTTTCGTTCCAAATCTATTCTAGAGACCTCCTAGGCCTCCGATTCTTCTTCCTCCTCATCGCCGCTCAACTCATAGATGCTAGCCTCCCTCATCAAGTCCTCCCCGGTCGCTCACGTCGACAAATGGACATTATCGTGCCCGTACTCGCCCACCGCTCCTGCATGTCGGCGTTGGGTCCCCGCCCCGAGGCATGGCACCGGAAGAGTACTCCGAGGCCGATGAGGTAGACGCCGTGCCCCGACGTGCCGTCTCTTGCGCCTGTGCTCCCGTGCATCCGCCGCCGCCAAGCGCAGCGCCTTGACAAGTGGATCGGCACACGTCCTTCCAGCCCCTATTCCGCCCGACCAGCCTTATCATAAGTGCGAGCCGGAACCCGAGAAAAGAAGAGAAAATCTCGAAAAAATCTCGTAAAAATCTCGTAAAATTGCAAAAAGCGTAAAATCCGAAAGCCGAAAAGGGAAAGACCCTAAAAGTACACTTACAAAGGCTATCAAAGCGGCAAGGTGTACCGGGCTCCCTAGCACGGGGACAGTATCCTCATCCTCCTCGGCACTCCATGGACCACGTAGGACAAATGCGCAGGAGGGATCGGCGGGTCGCAGGCTCATCCTCCCCATATCCTCGAGTGACCGCTAGCTTCACTAGCTTCGTGGCGTCCTCAAGCGCCGCTCCACAAACACAGCGTAGGGGGTGTCCATGTCAAAGTACTCCTCTGCAGCCTACGCCGCCCGGTACCTCGCTATCTCATCCTCTCGGCCAATCCTCGGGCCGCAGATCCGTGCCGGGAGGATCGTGTGGAGTAATGGCGTCCAATGGAGGGACATGGCCACGCCGCTCGAGAAACGGTCCCCCAAGTAAATGACATCACATGTCGCCTCAGCTGAGCCACCTCCTCTCGCCTCGTCACCTCGATGGCATCTCCCAAAGAAAATCTCCTGATACCGCCCTGTGGGTAGAAGTCCACTCCGTCATGCCCATCTCTCGTTGATGACCGGCCTCACCATTTTGTAATCGAAGGTAATCCGGGTCTTCCCGTGAATTTATCTCTCGCATCTCCTCCAACGAACCATAGCAGGAAGATGGTGACATCACTGGGTTCCAAGGGAAGAACCCGATCACCTCACAAAACCAGCCCGCATGTTCAAAACATCAAAAGGTCATTCTCTCTCATAAAAGTCTCAAGACAGAAAAGAGAAAAGAGAAAAGAAAGGAGACTACCTCAAGGGCAAATGAGAAGCACCCATGGAAGCAAACTTTGTTCCGACCGTACATGTCCAACGAGAAGTACAACTCCGCCAATCCGCCTCTCCCCAAGAGACCGTCCCTATCCCATCCACATCCTCCAAAGAGTCGAGGAGGCAAGTCATAGCTAGCGTCCTGCACTAGCAAAGATAGTGACTCGATAGCATCAACCATACAAATGCTCTAGCCGCTTGGCAAGGCCACATCATTAGCAAGAAAGTTCTCGCATGCAAGTCCGAATCGCCACCTCGACGTTCCGCGTTTCCATCCCCACTTGGGAATCAGCTCAAATCCAACCAAATCCCGGAACTCCTCGCCAGCAATGTGGTCTCTCCAAGTCACGGGCCTCCCGGTGAACCGTAGGCCGCAATAGCCGTGAAATCGGCAGAGTCACCGTAAGCTCTCCCCACTGTGTGAAAGCTATGTGTACCGTCCCACCGTAACTCGTAAAGGGCCTGGATCAAGCCCTTACTCTTCGAGGTGATGTGAACACCCCTGCCGATAGCCTCTACAAACAAATCTAAGCCGGTAGCCCGCACCAGCTGCTTGGGATTCACCCCATTCTTCTCAAAATCCGGCATCCTCTGCCAAAGCTTAACTGCTATCTCCGATGGTCCTCTAGACTTGTTCTCCTGTAGACAAGCACAAAAAAAAAAAAAAAAAAAAAAAAGAAGTGTCAGTCCTTCATCATTTTCAAAAGCATGCATATATTCACAAAAAAAAAAAAAGTGCACATATTTTCAAAAGAAAAGCATTCACAAAAGTTTTTCTAGCATCCTATGCATAGAAAACACGTCTTTCATCATTTGAAACGCGTCATGTCAAGTCCCATTGCTTTCCTAAGGCACAAAATCACAATTTTCACAAATTCTGTGCACATAAGCATTATTTTTTCAAATAAAATGGCATGCATGAATCATTTTCATCTTCCAAAATCATGTTTTCTCATTGAAAATCAGAATTTTAACCTAGTTCTAGCACAAGGCAAGAAATCCGTCTCATATTTTGAAAATTCTCATTCTTACTTCATTTTGCGAGAAAAAAAAGTGAGTCATTCTCATAATTTTCATCAAATAAATAAGTTGCACATGCATATTCTTAGCCTCATAGGTTGTTCGTGCATCTCAAAATCATTCAAAAAATCATTCAAAAATCCTAAAATTCGGGTCAAGCCCTAAATCATTCAAAATTCAAGCAAAATCATCGGATTTGAGCAAAATGAGAATGCTTACCCCAACCGATCGCGGGTTCGTTGATTTATGCTCCCTTCTTCCCGGGTAAAGCTCCGATGGAGGCGTAAGGAAGTCATACTTCCTCTCCGTCCGAACGAGCTCCTTTCTCCTCCTTCTCGCAGCCGCGGAGATGTTCCTTCTTGCTTGCCTCGGTATGGGATTGCCCTCCGGATCCATTCCAATCGATAGAAGCAAAGGGAATTGAAGAATTTTGAAGAAATTCTCTCCTTTCTCTCTCTCTTCCTAGCTTCTTGGGCGGCAATAATGCCCAATGCCCGTTCAAACCTCGTTTTAAAATAACTGAAAAAACAGTCTCTAGCCGTACGGCTCCTTTTTCTCCATCTCATGCCGGGCGGCTTCATTCGCTCCGAGCGTAAATTACAATCCCGCCCGGACCTTCCACTGGGCATGCAATTTCCGTTATCTTTTAACCAAGATAACATCTTTTTCAGAAAATATCCCTTATCTATGAAGCAATCAAGCTCTATTCCCAGTCACCTCCGTTAATTCCGTTATAACGGGATAACACTAGGTGACAACCTCCGAATTGTCAAAACTCTAAACTTAAGCTACCTCTATCCCGAATAGTGACGTATGCTAAGTTCTCTTAACTTAAGCTACCTCTATCCCGAATAATGACGTACGCTCAAGTTTCTCTTAACTTAAGCTACCTCTATCCCGAATAGTGACGTACGCTCAAGTTTCTCTTAACTTAAGCTACCTCTATCCCGAATAGTGACGTACGCTCAAGTTTCTCTTAACTTAAGCTACCTCTATCCCGAATAGTGACGTACGCTCAAGTTTCTCTTAACTTAAGCTACCTCTATCCCGAATAGTGACGTACGCTCAAGTTTCTCTTAACTTAAGCTACCTCTATCCCGAATAGTAACGTACGCTTAAGTTTCTCTCAACTTTAGCTACCTCTATCCCGAATAGTGACGTACGCTCAAGTTTCTCTCAACTTAAGCTACCTCTATCCCGAATAGTGACGTACGCTTAAGTTTCTCTCAACTTAAGCTACCTCTATCCAGAATAGTGACGTATGCTAAGTTTCTATCAACTTAAGCTACCTCTATCCCGAATAGTGACGTATGCTTAAATCATTCTAGCTTTGGCAACCCATATCTCTGATTCGAAAGAGATTGAGACGTATGCTCAAGTTCACCAAACTCTAGCTACCTCTATCCCCTCGATAGTGACGTAAGCTCTAGTTTCAATCAGGTGACATCCTCCAGTAATTGTCAATCAGGTGACAACCTCCAGTAATTGTCAATCAGGTGACAACCTCCGAATTGTCAAAATCTCAAGAATCCTAGACATCGTTCCTAACTATCTAGTGATGCTTGAACTACGATCAAGGCTTGATTCCTCCGGGATACGTAGGTAGCCTTTTATAAAAGGTTCAGCCATTCGACCACTTTGGTCACCCCCGTTTCTTTGTCACTCCTCGCTGATAAAGCAGCCCCTCATAGAGGTTCGTATATCCGACCACCTCGGTCACTTCTAGCATATCCCCGCAGGATCAATTGCTTGACCTCCTAGGTCATTTTCTCTTCTATTTCCTAAGAAGAGACCCGCTTTCTTCTTCCTCCCCCAATGATCCTAATTCCGAACTACGGCCCGGCTTGATTCCTCCGGATACGTAGGTAGCCTTCCAAAAGGTTCACCCACTCGACCACCTTGTCACCCAATCCGTCTCGCATTCGCCAGATCGGATCCTTTTCTATCGACAACCCCACTCGCCTTGCAAGTGACGTTGCCGAGGGCTTCGTAAGTACCCAACCGCTCATGCCTTCCTAAGCTAAATTTCCGGCAATTTCGGTAAGTTTCCCAGTAATTCCCCTGACCTTCCTAGTGTTCCTGAAATGTCCTCGAATGTCCAAAATCAAATTAGGGCTGAAGGGAGCCTTCCTAATTAAGAAAACACGTTTTTCTTAATTAGGAAGAGGGTTCTAGAATAATGCCACCTTGCATGGTTCTAGAATGCCGAGTCATTGTGGATAAGCCCGCACGGCCGCATTAGCCCAAGGTCTCTCGGCCGTACGGCTTCATTAGCCTTATCCGCATCGCTCTATAAATAGAGCCCTCCTCTACCCATTTCAAACAACAACAACAATACATACAATCCATAGCAATACAATCACCACTCCCAAGACGTGAAGAATATTGGTGAAGGCTTAAAAAGGTGAAGAAGAAGGCCAAGAAGCTCCCTCCCTCCTCCTGAAGATCCAAGACCAATCTCTCCTCCTAGCTCCGACCAAAGAAGCAAAGGAAGCAATTGGTAACCTCTCACGCCCTAACCTTGCATTTTAATTGATATACTTGCTCATTGCATTCATATATCTTGCTTGGGACTTGGCATTTATTCATAAAGATCACATCTTTATCACCCCCTTCCCCTTTGCATGCATTAAGACCTCATTTGTCATAAAAATGTAGTCTTTTTCATAAAGGTGCATCCTTTGCACCTAAAACCCCCATTTTCAAATAAAAATGTCATTTTTATGCATCATTTGCACATAAAAATCCAATCTTTTCAATAAAAATGCATCCTTTGCATTCAAAAAAAACCTTTTCTAATGCATCATTTGCATAAAAATCCTATCTTTACGCATCACTTGCATAAAGATCATTTCTTTCAATCAAAAAAGCATCATTTGCTAAAACCAAAAATGTCATCTTTTCATTAAAGAGTCATTTTTCATCATGCATTTCCCCTTTCCCCCAACCTTGGAACGGACCGGTGTAAAAAGATCCTATCTTTACATCGTTCCTTCCATTAAAGGTTCATGATTTCTTTAGAAAGGGACACCTTGAACCCTATATCTCCGATTATCGCTTAAGAAAGAGTATGAAGCCTCTATACGAGCTCGACCGTCTTAAAGCGTAGGATTGATGGGCTAAGGACCCTCCTTTTCTAAAGAACCTCATCTTTGACCAAAAGAGAGTCATTCTCTCGATCACGCAAGTCCCGAGGGTTCCGAGGTTTAAAATGCGATGATCACAAGTCATAAGATGAGGACGGGATCATAATCCCGAATACATAAAATTCCAAGGAATCCCGAGCGACAACCAACAAATGGTTTGTACGTCCGGAAGACAACTTGGAACATTCCCCCCTTATTTTCAAACACATGCACACAAGAAAGCACGCAAGCAAGCACGATTAATGAAATCTCGGGAGACTTGCTCCGGCAAGGCACTTTGGGTGAACGCCAAACGTTCTTCCCAAGGGGTAACTTAACCTCCGAACCCATAAAACAACCTTTTTTTCAAAGTTTTGAGGTAATCAAAATGGCGTGGCGACTCCGTTTTTCAAATAACTCGGATGTCTTCAAACTCGCGTGAATCCAACACAAAATTTGGGCACCACATTCACAGCACTTCAGGCCTGGCATCAGTCTTTGATAGATAAGTATCGAGAGGAGAGGGATGTTGTTTGGACAGAAGCTGAACGATGTCTTGTCCAACTCGATCTTTATACGAAAAGAATTCGGCGTTTGGAGGCACGATGGGAGGCTGAATTGAAGCGTCCCGAGGAAGAAAATCGCCTTGCTATTGATATATTTCCTGCCCAAGAAGATCCTGTTGAAGAGGAGTCTATTGTTGAAAATCTATGTGCAAAGGACGAGGACATTCAGGTTTGTGATAATAATATTCCTTCCCTTATTATAAACCCTGTTCATGCCCCTATTGAGTCCAAGGTGAATGATGAAATCCGAAGTAATTGGTTTGTTGCAAAATCGAATTTTGTATTGGGCGATATTTTTGTCGGTGACTTTATTATGATTACTCATGTGGACGATGGGGAGGTTGATCGGCCAAGAGATAATGGGATTAATACGAATGATAGTATTATGTTTTCGGAGGAAATTTTCATGCCTTTATTTATGCTTCATCGTCATATGTATTCCAAATACTTGTTTAAATGGGATGGACACGTTTTCTTCTTTCTTCCAAGGACGAGAAAAGATTTGCTTTATTCGAAATATCTCTTTATTTGGGATGGAAGATGTCAGATGTTGATCAAGGGGAGGTCGGGGCGGAAGGTCAACAAAGGAGGGTCAAAAACTTCAAGATCATGTTCTTTTTCTAAAGACCAGAATTCGGAGACGAATTCTTTTGAAGTGGGGGTGTATGATGTATCTGATGTATCCCTCAAAGAAGCGGGTTTTGGAATTTCGATTTGATTTTGTTTCCTATTTTGAAGTGTTTTAATTAGGATTGTTTTGCTTTTCCTTTTCCAAGCGGGTTTTGGAATTCCGATTTGATTTTGTTTCCTATTTTGAAGTGTTTTAATTAGGATTGTTTTGCTTTTCCTTTTCCAAGTAGTTTAGGGTTTTGTTTAGAGTATAAATACTCTCTTTCATTGTTTGTTTTAGGATACGTTTGATTTATTGAATTATTGAATTTTGATTGCTTTGCAATTGTGGGTTTTTCCCTTTGGGTCTTAATTGACTTGCAGAAGACTCTCGCAAGAGATTCTTGTTGGAGTTCTTTGAATTCCTTGTGAAGGTTCTCATCTTCTTGGTGTTTACCTCTTCAAACCCTAATTCAATTGTTGATTCAATTCGAATTGGGTCAAATAGTTGTTGATTCAATTATTTGCCTATCCTTTTTATTATTCCGCTGCAACCCATTTACATCATTTTGTAAACTCACAACTTAACCAAAACGGACTTCAAAGTAGATAATGATTTCATAAACATAAACTATATGAAGCATTAATAAAAAAAAATGCATGAATGAATAGAATAGAAGATAAACGTATAACTCTCGAGCAACCAACTATAAACATAACAAACATAGCTGGATTAAAGAGGACTTGAACATGCTCGATCCTTTATTCTATAACAGACTTGGACATAATAATACTGATTTCGTTCATCGTCACTCTGCCATTAAATAAGAACTTGATTGCAGAATAAAATCATACACCAAAGCCCCCGATATACTAAGCTTTCCTCGCCATAATACATAAAACACCATGAACATTTAAGGCTCGGTTACACTTGCGGTTTCCTTGGGTTCAACAACTGCATGATGTGTTGGAGCATCTTCTACATGTTCAGGAGCACCTCCATCAGCTGACTCAGCAGGATGGTCATGAGTTGACTCAGCAGGGTGGGCATGAGTTGACTCAGAGGCTGACACCTCCCCGGACCGGGTTCAATAGTAGCGGGGTTTGGGGTTTCCTGGCCAGTTGCGGCCCGGATTCGACTTCTTGATAGATCCAACCTTCACGTATTTGCTCATGAATTTGTATTCCCAATCTTGCAAGGCTTCGAGCTCAAATACACCAAGACCAGCCATATCACCGTTTAGATCTATGTCTTCAAAGGACATCTTAGCAAGAGTTCTACTGGCATCTTTCACAGCAAACAATGCATAGGGCCCACCAGGTCCGTAGAACATCCTTAACAAACACCAAAAAAAAGATAGCTTGAGTGGGTATCAGATAATAAATGTGGAATATTTATAAAATAAAGGAGAAAAAGGTAGCACAATAAATTCAAAATCTCTATAATGTGAAATAGATGCCAACTTTTTATGTTTAATATTGCACATGACAATTACCAGATAAATCTTTGTTAAAATAAACCAATAATCCAGTATTTTACATTGTTCAATACCGATGACTCACATTTTGGATACGTAACTATCTGAAGAAACCAAACTGGAAGATCTTATTGTACGATGAGAGTACAGCTTCACATTTTGAGGTATTAGGCCTCCCTGTACATTTTGTTATCATTGTTCAATATCGATGACTCACTTTGCAGCTTAATGTGATTTAAGAGAAGTTCAAACCATGACTACTCATTACAGAAGTTCTTTTTCTTATTATTTGTTTAGATTCGAAAAGGAAAAAAAAATGTACGTAGCATTCAATTATTTCGATATTCATGTAAACATCTTCAAGTAATTCAACTCGTAAAATAAGAGGATTCAAAAATTACAATTAAAACAACAGATATATTCATGATCAAAATCAATTTTCATAAGACTGTAAAGACCCAAAGCATATTAAAATTGAGCAAAAAGTCTACTTGTATCAAAACCAATAGAAGCATTAAAACCAGAGCTAGCAAAATATGCCAAAAGCAGTCCTTTTCCATACACACACATCATATAGAGTGAGTACATCCACAAATACAACAAAGCTAATCAAACACCAAAAATCAAATAAAAGCCCCCAACTTTATCAACACCCATATTCTAAATTCAAACTCCACAACACCCATAAATTAAAAAGTTAAAAAGAAACTAAAAAATAAAATAAAAGATACATGCTCTGCGAGACATCATAGATTGACCCTTAATCTCCATCAAAAGGGGCTTCTTGGAATCCGTACCATCATAATCCCTCAGCTCCTCCTCAGTGATCTCTCCAAGTGGAATAGGCGGCGGCAAAGGCTGCATCTCATCTTCAAAAGATCGAGTCCTGGACTGTGGACGATGATCAGAAGAGCCGATCATCTTAGCAAGAGCTCTGCTGGCATCTTTCCCAGCAAACAATGCATAGGGCCCACTGGTCCGTAGAATATCCTTAACAAACACCTATAAAAAGATAGGTTGAGTGGGTATCAGATAATAAATGAGGAATATTTATAAAATAAGGGAGAAAAAGGTAGCACAAAGTGCGGTCGTAATTCCCCCAGTCTCTGATACAAGTTGAATATCTTTCAAATATAACTTTTCGCAAGGAAAAACATCACTGCAAGCAAGTCGTTGTTGGTGTAATGCCCTAGGCTTTAGTTATGTTTAACTGAAAACCGTTATGTATCATCTTTATCGTTTATGTTTATTATTTGATTATTATATAGTTTGCATATTTATTGTAATAATCTCCGTCCCTAATTATTAAGAGAATAATTAGTATAATTGTCAATGGATAATCATATGATGATTATATGCATAGAGATGCACATTGAAATTATGGGTACTTGTTAGAGAACAAGTGACTGGACTTGACCCGTATGAGATTTATGTCATGGTCAAATGTCATAAGTAAATCTCATAAGGTTACTTCATTTAGTCCCTAGACCTGAGATTATCATGACCTTACATATGATGAAAAGTTATGTTTGATTTTAGTCAAACGGTATCTTAACACGATATCTATAAAGGCTATCTTTGGCATGATTGGATTCATGATGGGAAGGATGATAAGTCAAGATGGAATTTGTCCCTCAAAAGAGAGATGTTTTGCTTGGGCCCTCGATGAGTGATAATGATGAAAGCGTGTGGCCACACCCCAATATGATTGGACTATCATTATACTCAAGATCGAGAAAGCATTGAACAAATACAAGTTGACGTGGACCATGACTTGTGTTCAATATAACATCGTGAGACAAAGGGAAAAATGGAAGTGTACCATTGAAACGTGAACTCTTACGTTGTGTTATTTGGGTAGACATAATGGCTTGCTAGAGTCCGCTTATGTCTTATGAGGGTCGATATGATCGAACTCATTGCCAACATAATACAATCCTATTGGGTCACACACAAATAGAATGAGTTGGTTGAACCAAGGGAAGAATGATTGAGAGTTTCGTATTTGGCAACTTATGTCACGCGACATAACTAGCCACGGCTAGTTATGTCACGCGACATAACTAGCCACCGGCTACTTATGTCACGCGACATAACTAGCCACGTACGCGTTTTTGACTGTTCTCCTAATTCGATTAGGAAACATATTTACACTAAAGTAGTATAAATATGTGAGGTCCGTCAACCCTAAGGTCCGGCCGAAATTTTCAAGGGAAAATCATAACAAAATACTCTCAATATTCTTCCATAAGTTTTAGGAATCTAGCAATTCCCAACCCGAGAATTGTTCTCGAGCATTCATATTTGTGTGGATTACCAAAAGAGGGTCTTAGTTTTGTTCAAACAAATCAAAGACCTAGAGTTCAAATCGAAGATCCAAAGGAGTTGAAGATTCGAAGATTTGAAGATCAAAGTTTGTGATTACGAATCACAATTATCCGTTCGATAGCTCAAGACCGGAAAGCAATTTAGGTTGGTAAATTCTATCTCATAGCACTTCTATTTAATCGTATAGAACGGATCTTAGGGCTTGGGTTTTGTGTTAATTTTATGCTTACTTCCGCTGCGCATGGACCCATAAAACCCAACAAAGGGTATCGAGCCCCGTTCGTATGGTTAAGTTTGAATTAACATGCTAGAATGATTATATAAATTGTTTATATGTTCGTTGCATGTTTTTGTATGCGATAGAATTTTGATTGTTTATGTGAAACAATGTGAAAATCGTTTTCGAATTATGTTGAATTAAATCAGAAAAGGGTTGTATTATATGATTTAATTGCATGTAATCCGAATTGATTGAAACTGAAATCTCGCGACCGGCTACCTATGTCGTGCGACATAGTAGGCCACAGGAGGAAATTGTAATCGGCTAGTTATGTCACGCGACATAATTCAGCCACCGGCTAGTTATGTCACGCGACATAATAAGCCAAATCAAGCGTAATCCGCTTGTTTAAATTTTCTCGCTATTACGTGATTGTGTTTACAACCGAGATGTTTTATGTCTTAATCTGGATGCTATAAATTTCTGGAAATAAAATTTATAGGGCTATGCTAGATTAATTCATTGTTTATGATGCATGCTTAATTAATTTAAATGTGTTTTTATTAATTGTTGCGATGCATGAATTATTTGTTCTTAAGTGTTAAGAATTTTATTAGATGTTTAGTTGAAACATTGAATTGTGATTTCCTAAAATGTTTAGTTGAAACATTGCATTATAGTTTCCTAATATGTTTAGATTTAGACATTGTAAATTTTGGATTTTATGATTGTTTATGGAAACAAGTCATAATTACGCGAAATTTTAAAAGGAAACTAATTGTTTATAAAAGGTAGTGATTATGTTGCCAAATCAGAGCTGATTTCTAATTGTGCATGACTAGGAGAGTTCTGTCTAAGGAAGAGTTGGTACTTAAGCAGTCCTTGTGGCTCACCTATCTTCCTGGGAACTTACCTGATGCATGATTATGACTATCTTTGCTGATATGCTTATAATCTACCTTAAAGAACCTTCATTTAACTTTTAAGTTCTTTATGCCAATCCATGATTTAAACACTTGAGACCACTCGGATAGTTTTGGGTGGGCTTGCCATAGCAAGGTGCTTTGATTCTATTCCGTTTGCGAGCAAGATGAGGAAATGGTGGTTCCTATACGTTTAAAGTGGATGAACTTAATTGGGTTATCAAAATGGTTTTGGACCCAAGGCATAAGATGAGATTAAAATATGCTTAGACATATGATGTCTTAAATAAATCTCATAAGAGTCATATACGATATGATTGATGTTTTCTACCTAATTAGTTTAATCTTGAGCGGTGCGCCATAGCGTACTTGAGATTAAATTAAAGTTGGATCTTAGCCCTAAGAGTCATATACGATATGATTGATGTTTTCTACCTAATTAGTTTAATCTTGAGCGGTGCGCCATAGCGTACTTGAGATTAAATTAAAGTTGGATCTTAGCCCATTAAATGCATATTATGCTTATTAGCATTAGAAGGTGTATGATTTAGTGGGAGTATTTGTAAAATACATTATTTGCTCTTAAATGATAAATGTGTTGATATTGATATGTGTTCATATATTTTGTATATTTTGTTGTAGAAATAGCATTACATAATGATAATTGCGATTCGTCCTTATGAAGGACAAAGTTCGAAAGGAACGATACATTTAATTCTGATTGGATCAGAAGCCTAAAGAATGGTTCTTGGGTAAATGTGTACGTTCTTGACGAATCCGTTCCTACTGAACCCACTGCAAATGTTGCAAAGGGCAAATAAGGAAGCAACATTAGAAACATATTGATGATTCTGACAATATTGCTTGCCTTGTAATTGCCATCATGTTTAAAGGCTCTTGTGAAGAACCTTGAGTACATAATAACTATTCTTCTGTTCTAGCATAACACAAAAGGGAAAATGTTCCAAATGCGAACTAGGCAAAAGATATATGTCGTGGTGAAAGCTCTTAATTCATATGATGAAAGAAGGAGCAATCCGCAAATTGTGTTAATGGTTGACACAATAAAAGGGTTCATGAAGGAAGGAAAAGAAGGTAAAGCAAAAGTTGCTAAACCTAGGACAAATGTTGTCATAGCCGAAGAGGCTAAACCCAAAGTGTCTCAAAAGGATGCATTTTGCTATCATTGCAATAAGATTGTCATTGGAAGCAAAGTTGCAAGGCTTATTAGGAAGGCCTAAAAGGTGAAGAAGGGCAATATGATTGCTACTACTTCAAGTATCTATATGATAGATATTTTCCTTTCGACTTCTTGTTCTTGGGTATATGATACAGGATTGGATCCCACATTTGTTTAAATGTGCAAGGAACAAAGAATAGAAAGCTACTCAAATAAGGTAAATTAAACCTAAGCATGGGAATGGAGCAAGAGTTGCAACATTAGCCATAAGGGACTTATGAAGTCACTTTGCCTTGTGAAGTAGTACTTGTTTTGAACAAGTATGACTACGTTCCGAATTTGAGTAGGAATGTTATTTCCGTTTCTTAAATGGATGATGAAGGATATAATTTTCTTATTTTAAATAAGAAGTTTTATATTCATTTAATGATATGCCTTATTGTAATGCATATGTCATTGAATGGTCTTCATATCCTTGAAGATAAGAAACAAAATAATGTTGAAGATATCTATAATATAAATGAGAATTCTGAACCGAACAATATGAACAACGCGTACATATGGCATTGCCGGCTTGGTCAAATAAATAAGAAACATATATCTAAACTCCATTAACATGGACTTTTAGACTCATATGACCATGAATCATTTGAGGAATGTGGATCTTATTTATTGGGAGTATTGACCAAACCACCCTACACTAAGAGTAGTGGGAGGGCTAGTGACTTATTGGTCATTATACATGAGATGTATGTGGACCATTAAGCAGCATTGCTAGGGGAAGATTTCGGTATTTCATCATATTTACCAATGACTTATCTAGATATGACTATGTCCATCTGATGAAGTCCAAAGGTGAATCGTTTGAGATGTTTTAAACATTTCAAGATGAAGTACAAAACAACTTGGCAAAACTATTAAGTACTTCGATTAGATCGAGGTGGTGAATATTTGAGCCAAGAGTTTGACAATCATCTCAAAACTATGAAATCATTTCAAAGTTGACTCCACCCGGAACATCACATTGTATGGTGTGTCTATAGGAGGAACTGAACCTTGTAGGACATGGTTCATTCGATGATGTGTCAAGTTGACTTTCCTAATTCCTTTTGAGGATATGCATTAGAAATAATGCGGTTACACTGAATTGAGTCCTTACTAAATCGGTTCCTAAGGCCCCACATGAGATGTGGCATGGAAGAAAACTTAGTTTGTCTTTCATGAAGATTTGGGGTTGCGAATCTTATGTAAAGAGACTTGTCTCTCATAAGTTAGCACCAAATCTGACAAGGTTATTTTCGGATATTGATTTTACAATCACAAAGAGAACAAAATGTTTGTTGCTCTACACGATTTGTTTCTTGAGAAATAGTTTCTCAATAAAGAATCTAGTGGGAGTAAAATTAATCTTGAAAGAAGTTCAAGAACCCGAAAATAATATGGAACCAAGAGTAGAGAGAACCAAGTTCACAAAGGAGTTGTGAAACCGGTTCAAGATGCACAAGTCCATCGTAGATTGGATAGGTTACGATCCGAACTCAAGAAATAGTGATTTCTCGTTGCGGAAAGTGATGAAGTGGAAGTCATTGAGAATGACGATCCTACTTGCTATCAAGAAGCGATGTCCTCTCCTAATTTGGATAAATGGTTAGGAACCATGGAATCCAAATTACAATCCATGTTTAACAATCAAGTTTGGAACTTGATTGGGCTACCTAAAAGTGTAAAAACTAAAGGGTGCAAGTAGGTCTTCAAAGACCGACATGGATGTGAAGGTGTATACTTTCATGACTAAGGATTGTAGCAAAGGGATTTAGGTTAATTCATAGTATTGACTATGTTGAAACCTTTTTCGCGATTACAATGTCGAAGTCTGTTAGAATTTCAATTGCCATTATCGCATATTGTGACTATGTGATATGACAAATGGATGTCAAACGACTTTCTTTAAATGGAAAGATTATTAAGGATGTGTAGAGTACACAACCAGAATAGTTTGTCGATCCAAGAAACTCTAATAGAGTATGCATGTTGCAAAGATCCATGAGATGGGTTGAAGCAAGCTTAAAGGAATTGGAATCTTCGTTTTGATGAATTGGTCAAAGAGTTTGACTTTATCAAGTACGAAGATGAACCTTGTGTATGCATGAAATTCAGTGGGAGCATGGTATTATTTCTATTGTTTATTACAATGATATCTTACTCATTGGAAAAACAAGTTCCGACACTTAAGACTCGTCAAGTCTTGGTCAAGGAAAGTTTTCTCAATGAAAGATATGGGTGAAGCCGATTACATCCTTGGCATCAAGATCTATAAAGATGGATCTAGAAGGATAAATTGGTTTGAGTCAAAGTGTTCACATTGACAAGATTCTTAGAAGAGTCTAAGAAGAGTAGCTTGTCAATGGGTCATGGTATTTCTCTTAGCAATATTCATTGTCTTATGACAACTGATGAGCAAAAGGGAATGAATGAAGTTCCATATCTTTGCGGCACTTGGATCCGTCATGTATGCCATGATTTGTACTAGACTCGACGTCTCGTATGCTATAAGCATGATGAGTCGATACCAATCTGATCCTGATATAAACCATTGGATGGGAGTCAAGATGATCCTTAAGTACTTAAGAAGAACTAAGGATATGTTCTTGGTATTTGAAAGATTGGAAGTTAATCTTGTTGTAAGGGTTACATAGGTGCTAGCTTCCAAACTAACAAAGTTAATTTAAAATCGCAATTAGAATTTGTGTTTATGCTTATTAGAGGTGCAATTTTGTTGGAAGAGTTCCAAGCAGAAATTGTAGCCTATTCTACTACTAAGGCCGAATTTTAGCAACATATGATGAGGCTAAAAGAGGCAGTTTGGATCAAAAGTTCATTAGTGTTTTGGAAATGTTCCAAGTATCACTAATCGGTGAAACTTTTGTTATGACAAATAGTGGTGCCACTTGTGTAAACAATGGAATCAAGGTCACAACAGCGATCCAAACACTCACTTAGACGTTCTTCGAGAAATTCATGAAGAATGAGAAGACGTTAAAATATACAAAGTATCAACCGATGATGACATAAGGGATTCACTTACAAAGACCCTCGCATAGGCAGAAGCATGATGGGCATGTTAGATCCATGAGTATTCGATACATAAATGAAGCCTAGTGCAAGTGGGAGACTGTTGGTGTAATGCCCTAGGCTTTAGTTATGTTTAACTGAAAACCGTTATGTATCATCTTTATCGTTTATGTTTATTATTTGATTATTATATAGTTTGCATATTTATTGTAATAATCTCCGTCCCTAATTATTAAGAGAATAATTAGTATAATTGTCAATGGATAATCATATGATGATTATATGCATAGAGATGCACATTGAAATTATGGGTACTTGTTAGAGAACAAGTGACTGGACTTGACCCGTATGAGATTTATGTCATGGTCAAATGTCATAAGTAAATCTCATAAGGTTACTTCATTTAGTCCCTAGACCTGAGATTATCATGACCTTACATATGATGAAAAGTTATGTTTGATTTTAGTCAAACGGTATCTTAACACGATATCTATAAAGGCTATCTTTGGCATGATTGGATTCATGATGGGAAGGATGATAAGTCAAGATGGAATTTGTCCCTCAAAAGAGAGATGTTTTGCTTGGGCCCCTCGATGAGTGATAATGATGAAAGCGTGTGGCCACACCCCAATATGATTGGACTATCATTATACTCAAGATCGAGAAAGCATTGAACAAATACAAGTTGACGTGGACCATGACTTGTGTTCAATATAACATCGTGAGACAAAGGGAAAAATGGAAGTGTACCATTGGAAACGTGAACTCTTACGTTGTGTTATTTGGGTAGACATAATGGCTTGCTAGAGTCCGCTTATGTCTTATGAGGGTCGATATGATCGGACTCATTGCCAACATAATACAATCCTATTGGGTCACACACAAATAGAATGAGTTGGTTGAACCAAGGGAAGAATGATTGAGAGTTTTTGTATTTGGCAACTTATGTCACGCGACATAACTAGCCACTGGCTAGTTATGTCACGCGACATAACTAGCCACTGGCTACTTATGTCACGCGACATAACTAGCCACAGACGCGTTTTTGACAGCCTGTTCTCCTAATTCAATTAGGAAACATATTTACACTAAAGTAGTATAAATATGTGAGGTCTGTCAACCCTAAGGTCTGGCCGAAATTTTCAAGGGAAAATCATAACAAAATAATCTCAATATTCTTCCATAAGTTTTAGGAATCTAGCAATTCCCAACCCGAGAATTGTTCTCGACATTCATATTTGTGTGGATTACCAAAAGAGGGTCTTAGTTTTGTTCAAACAAATCAAAGACCTAGAGTTCAAATCTGAAGATCCAAAGGAGTTGAAGATTCGAAGATTTGAAGATCAAAAGTTTGTGATTACGAATCACATAATTATCCGTTCGATAGCTCAAGACCGGAAAGCAATTTAGGTTGGTAAATTCTATCTCATAGCAATTCAATTTAATCGTATAGAACGGATCTTAGGGCTTGGGTTTTGTGTTAATTTTATGCTTAATTCCGCTGCGCATGGACCCATAAAACCCAACAGCCGTATGGCTTCCTCTGTTGCTGATGTTCCTTTAATGCTTATAAAGGATATATTGTCAACAATAACAACAGAACTCTGCATTCGCCATAATAACATATGTAAAGATCCCATTTAATAAAAATGTAATCTTTTACTCTCTCCGCCTCAAAATAAATGTCGCATTTGACTTGTCAACATTTTTAAGTGGTGTGTTTTATATGTTTGTATAGTGATTGTATTATGATAAAAATGCAATCTTTTATCTATTTTCAACCATCTACAAACCTTGTTCTGACATGGCTCTGGCGAATCACAGTAATATTGACCTACTATGATTGGATTGGACACATTTTCCATCCACACGTCCTGAAAAGTAATCCTGCTGGCAAAACCGCTACCTCCCTGATGAACAGATGGATTTTTTTTTATAAGAGATGGAAAATATTGTTAAGCAAGGACTGTTGCAGTAATTAACCATATTCTGATGTGTTTGAGAGAGAGAGAGCATGATTTATACCTGCTATGTTTTGATCCTAACTCCATTTTCAGTGTTGGACAGAACTACCCCCTTCAACTCTTACATCATGTACTTGAGTCCAGGTGTCTCCTTTCCCCAAGCTTCCAATGCTATCAAAATAAAGAACCCAATTAGCTACAAAGATTTCATAATAAAAGTCCACCCAAAATTGTATTTAAAAGAAAAAAATAGTTTTCTTTTCACCTAATCACGTGGCCTGGGCCACAAGCAATGTTCTTGATCCTGATTCCTGAAGAATTGCTGACAGTAGATATGCAGTCATCACCTGTAGCAAGCTCATTAAGAATAATGTATAACGGGAAAAGGAAAAATAAGAGGATTCAAAAATTACAATTAAAACAACAGAGATATTCATGATCAAAATCAATTTTCATAAGACGGTAAAGACCCAAAGCATATTAAAATTGAGCAAAAATTCTACTTGTATCAAAACCAATAGAAGCATTAAAACCAGAGCTGGCAAAATATGCCAAAAGCAGTCCTTTTCCATACACACAAATCACATAGAGCGAGTACATCCACAAAAACAACAAAGCTAATCAAACACCAAAAATCAAATAAAAGCCCCCAACTTTATCAACACCCAGATTCTAAAAATTCAAATTCCACAACACCCATAAATTAAAAACTTCAAAAGAAACTAAAAAATAAAATAAAAGATACCTGCTCTGTGAGACATCATAGATCTGACCCTTAATCGGCATCAAAAGGGGCTTCTTGGAATCCGTACCATCATAATTCCTCAGCTCCTCCTCAGTGATCTCTCCAAGCAAAACAGGCGGCGGCAAAGGCTGCATCTCTTCTTCAAAAGATCGAGGCCTGGACTGTGGACGATGATCGAAAGAGTCGATCATCTTAGCAAGAGCTCAAGCAGAAAATAAGTATTCCATTTATGAGAAAAGTTTATCCCACAATGAGTGCCCATTTTATTAATTACCTCTTGTATACTACTACGTTCCAGGGTACACTTATTGTGGTGGAAGTAGAACACGGAGTACCTAAATGGGCTTATACATAACTTTCTTAAATTCTTTAAAAAGTCAAAAAGGATGCTCATTTTGGTACGAATGGAGCATTTAACACCTAGAAATCATTATGAAAGTCAGATATGAATTAGAATATACTCTGTATGTATCATGTATTTAGCAAGCATTAAAAGTATGCAAATGCTGGCCGGTGATGTGCTATGTATTTAGCTATCAGACCTTTTCAGTTACTTATTTTGGATACGTAACTATCTGAAGAAACCAAACTGGAAGATCTTATTGTACGATGAGAGTACAGCTTCACATTTTGAGGTATTAGGTCTCCCTGTACATTTTGTTATCATTGTTCAATACCGATGACTCACTTTCTGACTTAATGTGGTTTAAGAGAAGTTCAAACCATGACTACTCATTATAGAAGTTCTTTTTCTTATTATTTGTTTAGATTCGAAAAGGAAAAAAACATGTACGTAGCATTCAATTATTTTGATATTCATGTAAACATCTTCAAGTAATTCAACTCGTAAAATAAGAGGATTCAAAAATTACAATTAACACAACAGAGATATTCATGATCAAAATCAATTTTCATAAGACCGTAAAGACCCAAAGCATATTAAAATTGAGCAAAAATTCTACTTGTATCTAAACCAATAGAAGCATTAAAACCAGAGTTGGAAAAATATGCCAAAAGTAGTTCTTTTCCATACACACACATCATATAGAGTGAGTACATCCACAAATACAACAAAGCTAATCAAACACCAAAAATCAAATAAAAGCCCCCAACTTTATCAACACCCAGATTCTAAAAATTCAAACTCCACAACACCCATAAATTAAAAAGTTAAAAAGAAACTAAAAAATAAAATAAAAGATACCTGCTCTGCGAGACATCATAGATCTGATCCTTAATCGCCAACAAAAGGGGCTTCTTGGAATCCGTACCATCATAATCACTCAGCTCCTCCTCAGTGATCTCTCCAAGCGGAATAGGCGGCGGCAAAGGCTGCATCTCATCTTCAAAAGATTGAGGCCTGGACTGTGGACGATGATCGGAAGAGCCGATCATCTTAGCAAGAGCTCTGCTGGCATCTTTCCCAGCAAACAATGCATAGGGCCCACCAAGTCCGTAGAACATCCTTAACAAACACCAAAAAAAGATAGGTTGAGTGGGTATCAGATAATAAATGAGGAATATTTATAAAATAAGGGAGAAAAAGGTAGCACAAAGTGCGGTCGTAATTCCCCCAGTCTCTGATACAAGTTGAATATCTTCCAAATATAACTTTTCGCAAGGAAAAACATCACTGCAAGCAAGCCGTATGGCTTCCTCTGTTGTTGATGTTCCTTTAATGCTTATAAAGGATATATTGTCAACAATAACAGCAGAACTCTGCATTCACCATAATAACATATGTAAAGATCCCATTTAATAAAAATGCAATCTTTTACTCTCTCCGCCTCAAAATAAATGTCGCATTTGACTTGTCAACATTTTTAAGTGGTGTGTTTTATATGTTTGTATAGTGATTGTATTATGATAAAATGCAATCTTTTATCTATTTTCAACCATCTACAAACCTTGTTCTGACATGGCTCTGGCGAATCACAGTAATATTGATCTACTATGATTGGATTGGACACATTTTCCATCCACACATCCTGAAAAGTAATCCTGCTGGCAAAACCGCTACCTCCCTGATGAACAGATGGATTTTTTTTTATAAGAAGATGGAAAATATTGTTAAGCAAGGACTGTTGCAGTAATTAACCATATTCTGATGCGTTTGAGAGAGAAAGCATGATTTATACCTGCCATGTTTTGATCCTAACTCCATTTTTAGTGTTGGACAGAACTACCCCCTTCAACTCTTACATCATGTACTTGAGTCCAGGTGTCTCCTTTCCCCTAGCTTCCAATGCTATCAAAATAAAGAACCCAATTAGCTACAAAGATTTCATAATAAAAGTCCACCCAAAATTGTATTTAACAGAAAAAAATAGTTTTCTTTTCACCTAATCCCGTGGCCTGGGCCACAAGCAATGTTCTTGATCCTGATTCCTAAAGAATTGCTGACAGTAGATATGCAGTCATCACCTGTAGCAAGCTCATTAAGAATAATGTATAACGGGAAAAGGAAGAATAAAAGGATTCAAAAATTACAATTAAAACAACAGAGTTATTCATGATCAAAATCAATTTTCATAAGACGGTAAAGACCCAAAGCATATTAAATTGAGCAAAAATTCTACTTGTATCAAAACCAATAGAAGTATTAAAACCAGAGCTGGCAAAATACGCCAAAAGCAGTCCTTTTCCATACACACAAATCACATAGAGCGAGTACATCCACAAAAACAACAAAGCTAATCAAACACCAAAAATCAAATAAAAGCCCCCAACTTTATCAACACCCAGATTCTAAAAATTCAAATTCCACAACACCCATAAATTAAAAACTTCAAAAGAAACTAAAAAATAAAATAAAAGATGCGCGTTCCTGGACCGGAACCGGAGCGGACCGAATATATATATCTATATATATATATATATATATATATATATATATCTATATATATATATATATATATATATATATATATATATATATATCTATATATATATATATATATATATATATATATATATATATATATATATATATATATATATATATATATATATATATATATATACTCCCTCCGTCCCATCTTAGTGTAGACTTCTTTCCTTTTTCGTCCGTCCCACCTTAGTGTAGACTGCCAAAATTAGAAAGTTTTTTATTATTTTTTATTTTCCCTATCCCACCCACTCATTCTCTCTCTTCATTTTTCACCATACAATTTATTCAACCAACCTACTATTCACTCCACTCATTCTCTCTCTTCATTTTCTACCACACATTTCCATTATCTTAATAATATTCCTTAGTTATTGTGCCCACCACCTTAGTCTACACTAAGGTGGGACGGAGGGAGTATATATATATATATTATAACTTTCTTACCATTTTCCAATACGGCATAGCCCTTATGTTTCTTTTAGCTAGTTAAGTTTGTTAGTTGGGCTCAAGAGGTTGAACATGAAACTCTTCTTTCCTAACTGTTGATTTTATTATTGTAATTTGATTCTTAAATATACTTGCTTGTAGGCCCTATATACTCTCTCCATCCCGAAATATTGTTCAACAATTTGGTTCTTAAATATGTTTGCTTGTAGATTTTGTTATTATAAAAATTATATTATATTGTAATTTGTAGAACCGGTGGAACCGGATCATTAAAACCGGACCGATGGGACCGGTCCTATAATGTAATGGTCTGGTCATGGTCCTAAATTTTTAGAAAACCGAATTTTGGATCATCATCATCCTATATTTCTTGAGTTTCATTCCTGTGTACCCTATAGCTGCTTATTTTCATGAGGTATTTTTCCGTTCACCCTGTCTTGACTTAGAATGACCATGCTGTTTCTTCAGGTCTGCTGATAATTCTGTTCGCTTGTATGATCGCCGAAACTTCACTTCTGGTGGAGTAGGGTCCCCAATCCATGTTTTTGAGGGTCATGACGCAGTTGTTCTTTGTGTACAGGTAGTGTTCATTTAATCTATTGTTTTAGTATTAAGTCAATCAATTGCTTGTGCGATACTGCAAGTATTTCTTCAAAAAATGTTTATTTCAGTGGTCTCCAGACAAGTCTTCTGTCTTTGGAAGTTCTGCGGAGGATGGTGCTTTGAACATTTGGGATCATGAGAAGGTGTGAATTGCAGCTTTAATTTGTAATTATTATGTGGATCATTCTGTTATATGCTTCACAATGGAAAGAAAATCCTAATATATCATTATATGCTTCACAATAGAAAGAAAACTCTATTAAATAGTTAAAAATCTAATTCCATCCGATCCTGTTTTGGTCATATGAGAACAGTGTTATGACAGAAAAATCAGAAATGCTCATATCCTGCTTGTGTTAGGTGAGCTTACAAATATCATGTGTAGATCATTGCACTCTAACCCAAATTGAATGTCCTTTTTTTTTCCCCAAAATGAACGACCTTTTGAAACTTTACCTTCAAACAACTGTCCTAAATAAATTTCTTTTCTTCATAGTTCATTATATATTTGCAAAACTAAAATTTTAAAAGTGAAAAGCAAGAATGTTTATGTTTTTTTCTTCAAATAATCAACCTTTTCAAAATGACCCTTGAATTCCAAATGGACAGAGGGGGTTATTGAGGCTACAATTATCATTATGAATTATTGTGTAGATCGTTGCAGAGTAAGAGGCCATGTTTTCTATTTCAAGATAGAGAGTGCTAATACACGAAGGGGAGCACTATCTCAAACTTGTTTCTTTCTGACTTGACCCATACACACCTTGGTAAGACCGTGCTTTTGATCTTTGAAGACCTTGGTTTGCCTTCTCTCTGGTTGAGGATCCGCCGCACTTTGAGTTTTGATGGGTTGGAGGGAGTAAGGTCAGGTCATGGTTTCTAAGATCAATAAGTTCTAATTATATCATTCATCCTGTGTGAACTTTCCTAGGTGGTCACCGTTTCTGATATTCACGAGGATGGGAGAGCTGAGCTGCACTAAAATTTCTTTTGGATAGTTTAATGTGTTCTCACATAATTACATTTATCCAGGCTTTTGATGGATTCTTTATAAACCTTTCTTCAGACTTACTTCTTTGTTCAAATGTATTTTCCTGTCAGAGAAATTAAAATTAAGGTTAAGGTCTAGATGCTGTCTCTTTTTACTGAGGATTTACTGTTTAGGAGTTTATACTGAATTTTGAAGGAAGCAATAGTTGTTAGGCATACATAAATGCAAGTTTATTCATGCCAGTCTTTCTATTTGCAACTTTGAAGAGTCGAGTTGTATTATCTTTAAGTAGTCTTCATATAATCTTTATTGAGAGTTAAAATTCTCTCTGATCATTTTTATTATCATCAACTTAGTTTCTGGAAAGTTTGTTTTTATCAAACCTTCATGATTACATTTGGTACATGTTCCCGACTTTTTCTTGGTTATTTAGTTAACCTACATTCTACAATATTGAGAAAGGCCATTGTTGAAGAAAGCGATTTCACTTTCAGTAAACTGTAGAACGGTTACTTTCTCCTTTTTCATGTCAATTGTACTATGTGATACATATTCTTAGAACAACTACCTTGCATGCATAATTGCATACTTTCAAGTGAGTTCGAAAGTTGTTGTATATGGTACACCTTATTACAGAAGATGGATGGATGTGGATATCGATTTTGCATGAGCATTCTCCATGGCAAATACTCCAGAATGGAGTTCATGCATTTAAGCAAGTCACTGTGATTTTCGGCAACTTTCATTGTGAGGAAGTAACTGACATGCACAGTTATTTCACTCTTTTTATCTGCAACACATCAGAACAGAAACTAAAGTGAAAGCTCTTTGCTCATAATGAAAGATTCATATCCAAAAAATTTAGTAATTCATCACGAAATCTTATAAGAAGCTGCTCAGTACTTGGACTATTGTTTGAACTTGATCAAGAGCAAATTTGAAATTGGTCCATTCATTTTGGGACGGAGGGAGTATCACACTGTTTCTAAAATATTATTCCCTCTTTATCTGTGCAAACGTTAATCGTGTTGACAGTAGTAAAATTTTTTGATAACTATTGTTATATACATCTATGTGGACTCTCTCAATGTGAACTACTTCTCACGTCTGCTATCTCTCTCTCTCTCTCTTTCTTGCTCTCTTTTGCATTCTCTCTGCGAGTTAAGGTTAGATACCATTTATCATGATTTGCTTTATGATTCTTACCACTTGAATTCACAAGAAAATTGCACAACTTTGCATTAACCAAGCTAGATATAAACACTAATACTTGTATAGTTGTTAATCACCATATCATCCAATTGAATCGTAAACATAGCAACAACATATAACATACATATACATGAACCCACAGATACCTCATTAATAGCAAGCATTTGTCCATTGCTCTTCTTCACTTTCTTCAGCTTCCTCAAGTAGTACCTTCCAACCAAAAAACATACCAAATAAGAAAAGCCCACAGTTCCTAAATCACTAACAAAGCATCCATAAACAGTAAATCTGAAAAGCACACTGCTCGAATCATCAATGCATACAGATTGTATTCAAATACACACGAAAAAAAAAACATATGTAAGAAGGAAATGTAATAACATGTAGAAATTGAGGGACATACCAGAACTTGGATTTGGCACGAACTTCATTGGTGGCCCAACGCTTCATACGGTATGTCACGACCCTAAATCTAGGCACTAGTTTAATCACGTGTTGAGCACGTAGATATGGCGTGAGTAGCATCGCATTTCATACTTCGCATCTTGTTTGTGATTATTTGTGTTAGTTTAATATTTCAATAACTGATTTGGTCTTTTTAACTATGTTAATAAATTAAAGGAGAGAGAATGTGACACCCCAATTAGTCGTTCCATATTGAGTATATATATTTGTGTTTTAAAAATAACGTTATTATTTTAAAGATAATAATAATAATAAGTAGTGTTCGGTTTAGAAATAATAATAGTAAAAGTAAAGTAATAAAATTTTGGGTAAGTAGCATTTTATTTTGAGACGGAGGAATTATAAAGGTACAAAAATAATTGGGCCTCTTTTGTTTTAGTTGCATGGAAATAAATGGACAGCAAGTGAGTACTTCACGTGGCAATGGTTGAGGTGTAAGTTAATTGGGATTTAATCTATCAAAGTAGAATGACTCATTTTGTTTACCTCATTTTACTCATTCATTCATCCAGCCAAGGGGAGAGAGTCAAAAAGCCATTTATTTTCCTTCTTCCTCAAAATGAAATCCATGGAGAAAACCCAAACCATTTACTCCTTCTTCCAAAAATTCTACGCTCTTCAATACTTCTCTGTTTTTAAATCCGTTCGCGTATTATTGTTCGTGGTGACGAGGGAAACGCGTAGAGCCGATCAAATAAATATTTCATTTCGCACTATTTTTAGGCAAGTTATTATAATCCCTTCTTTGTATGCTCATGTTATGTATGTGTATATTAATTCTTGAATTATACATGCTATTTGTAAATTTAGTGAAATTACTTGCTTGGAAAATTATGGATAATTGAAATAAATCCTTGCATGTTAATTTAATGAAACTATCTACTTGGGAAAATTAGGGGTGTTTATGAAAAGCTCTTGCATGTCTAATTTAGTGAAAGTATTTACTTGGAAATAAAAGGAATTAAAATGAATAAATGGAATGGGTAAGTTATTACTTGCTTGTTGGTTAAATTGTGAAATTCTTAGTCATATTAATATTGTTAGACTAGAGAAAACAGCCTGTTTTGAGCTAACTTTATTTAGGTGCTGTATAAAATTTAGCCATGGGTTTGAGTTGAAGTTTTGATATGTGTTTCATATATGTCTTAAGAGATATCCTGCCAAGTTTCAAGTCATTTGGATAAGATATAGACATAGAAATAGAATTAGTTTCACAGCTGCTCCAGATTGGAACTTAAACAGGGCAGTAACTTGGGAAGAGTATTGTGATTAAATGAACCATGGGAATTCTATGATTTTTGGATATGTTTTACATTTATATGTTATTTATATCCATGTTAAATTTCAAGTTCATCTAAGTTTAATTGTGCCTGTTATGGATAAAGTGGTACAGCTGGTCTGATAATAATACATTAACTTATATAGTAGATGAATATTGTTATGATGGATTTGAATTATGTATGTTAAGTATAGTGAAAAATGAGGGTACTTCCCTAGTTGGTCCATGGTTGATATTGATACTAAAATTTGGTACTTTTGAATTGAAAAGTATGCACTTGGGATAACACTAATACAAGGAAAATTTTCTAAAAATGTTTTGGAAAAAGTTTACTCCGTTTTGGCCCCAGAGTCACTCGTCCTGTGCCAGGGGACGACTTAGACCAATTGGGGACGACTCGTCCCCGGAACCCGAACCTTGAACAAATTCTAGAGCTGTCCAAACTTATTCAAACTCGAACCAAAGTGAATCCTCTCTAATCTAGATTAAAGTAGAACACTTTAACTTCACAATGATACCTTAGTTGGTCAAAATGGAATAGTAGAAGTACTTTAAATAGTGTACGGAAATGGGTTGATAACCTTGATTTAATTCCTTAACCAAAGTGAATCCAACTTGGTAAATGGAACTTGGACCTTAATAGAGGTTATTTATTATTGCATATTAACTATGTAGAACTAGTTTATGATGCATTATATTTTACTTGAGTTCATGTGCATTGATTTGATTAAGCATGAGTAGTGTTTTATCATGTTGTTATATTCTTATTCATTTGAGGGATTGCATTTGATTGAACATGAGTAGTGTTTTACCATGTTGTTATATGTAGCATGACTCGTTATAATAATGGTGTAGACATTTGGTGTTGCACTATGGCATTGATGGAACATGAGTAGTGTTTTACCATGTTGATTTACTTTCATCCCTTTGGTGGATTTTCTTTCAAGTAACTTATATGTGCTTGAATTGTTGTTAATCAGCTGATGTTTAGGGGTATAACGGAATACGATCAATTATGGAAAGTGTGACCTAATGTGATCGGATTACGTTATACCTGTGACTGTCCCCTTCTGTGGCCACAGATTGGGGTTATAGCATCTGCATTGAGCCAAAAGCCTTACAGAGTTGCTACTATCTTATATGGTTCCCTGAAAAACGGGTCTTATAAGATGTGAATATGCCTAAGCAGTTCACAAGAGAGGAGTTATTATAATAGCTCTCTCCGTTATATGTTATTGGTTGTGATGGAATTGTATCCTCCAATATTGTACGACTTATTGGTCAGACGGGAAAAGGTAAACCAAGGTAACGTAAGGTGTTTACGGCTTTTCCAATGTGTTATATGCACCTTGTATATGTTGCATCTTAAATGGCATAATGTTGCTTATATGATATGTTATGAGTACATTCTTCTTGTACTATGAATGTGATATTAAAATGAACTATGAATGCCATCTTTGTAATGCATGTCATATTGTTGCATATATAATAACTTGTTGAGATTTATCTCACCCCGTCCCCTTTTACTGTTTTAGACAGGGCGAGCCAGGGTATAGGACCGGTTGAGGAGGACGCCAGTTTGGGGTTATGATTTGGGTAAGATTTGGAAATGGTTACATTATATAAATGTGAACCAGGGGTAGTATACCCGAGACAGTTTTTGTAGCTATAGTATTTTGGTATTTAAAGTGTTGTAGTTATATTTGTTATCTCCGTGGTGGAGCTTATGTAAATATAAATTTTGGTTTAAAACTTCGAAGTGTTAAATTTTATAAATGTTGTAAATAAGTTAGTTTATGTTTTTATTCCCTTTTCCTCCAAGTGGAGATGCCCCAAGTTTGTAGTGGGATGTTTAAGTTAAAGTTTGTTGTTTTCAAGATTTTCTTTAAAGTTCAACAGGTTCTTATATCAAATTTTTAGAAAGGACATTTCGAAAAAGTTTTTAAAATTTTGGCGTCTCCAGTTCGCGTCCCGGATAAGTGGCCAAGTAGGTCTACGGTTTGGGGTCGCCACAGTTGGTATCAGAGCCTAGGTTATGGTTTGACTAGTGTGTCTACGTGACCTAGGAGGGTAGTTAAGTATAAGTGAGTGACGCTCTAAGTAATTATTATTGCAGGTACTAAGACAGCATGGTAGAAGGTGGAGGTAATCCAATTTGAAGGTATTATTTTATTGCTAGTATGAGAGCAAGCGCACTTATAGACCCTGGCTCATTACATTTGTATGTGTTCATACATTTTGCATCGCAATTACATGTTTCTGTTGAATCTATGCCTTATGTGCTAGAAGTATCGATTCCTATTGAAGACTGTCTTGTTTCTTCTTTGGTATATAAAGAATGTGATGTGTCTATTGGTGGGCATGTATTGCCAGCGGATTTAGTAGAGTTACAAATTCGGGACTTTGATGTTACCTTGGTATAAATTGGTTGAGATATTGCTATGCCTTGATTGATTGTCGTAGGAAGAAGGTTACATTTGATATACCTGATATGCCTACTTTAGTGTTTAATCACCGATGAAGTATTACGTGCATGTGACGTGCATGTTTGTGATTATGTGTTATCTGCCAATTTGGTAGTGTTATCCCTACATGATTTTGATGTTATTTTGGATATGGATTGGCTAAGCAAGTAGCATGCTCTATTCCATTGTTGTAATAAGATTGTTATATTTTCCGTCTCGAATATGCCTGAGTTTATTTTGAGGCTATTCCTTCGGCAAGGATTATTCGTGTTATTTCTTATGTGAAAGCTAGTAAGTGTTGCATCATAGTTGTATTAGATTCTTGGCTAGTGTTTTAGACACTCCGATAGAGTTACCGGAATTAGAGAATGTACCCGTAACTAGCGGATTTCCCGATGTATTTTCCTCGGAATATGTGATGCCTTTGGATAGGGAGACCGAGTTTAGTATTGATTTACTTCAGAGTACAGATCCTATATCTAAGACACCTTATGGAATGGTATCGATTTTGTTTATGGTTATGATGAGCAGAATTTTAATCATTATCTTGATGGCTTTGTAGAAATTATTATGGATGACATCCATGTTTAATTAATGTTCCGAGGAGATTATAAAAATTATTTGCGAATTATGTTAATGGTCCTTTGTGAGAGGCTATTGTTTGCAAAGTTAACAAGTGTGTGTTGACTCGGGAAGATTTTTAAATTTGGGTTCGATAGTTTTAAGCTTAGATGTTACCATGGATCTTTCGAAGACTTAGACTGTGGTCAAATGGAAGTAACCGTCGTCAGTGGAAGAAGTCCGTAGTTTCTGGGTTAGCAAGTTGCTGCTGAAGGATTATCTAAGGATTCTTGAGAATTGTAATATTGTTGATTAGTTAACTCGGAAAGATGTATCAATGGGTAGGATGCAAAAAGGGTAAATCTTATTGGTAGAAGTGAAGAATAAATTGACTAGAGATCTGATCCTTACCTTAACTGATGGATGCGAGAACTTTGCGATTTTCAGTTGCAAGTCCAAGGAAAGATGGATTGTGTTAGGATGCAGATGAGAAAGTAATAGAGTGTGCTTCGAGGAGGTTTACTTCGGCAAAGTAGAAGTATCCTATTATCAGCTCGGAAGTGGCTACGAGTATTTCGCGCTATATAAGTGGAAACCTTATCTATTTGAAGCTCCATTGGAGAATTGGTACCGATCCTAAGTGTTTGAAGTATTTAGTTTCGCGAAAGGAATTGAACAATAAGTAGAGTCGAGGGTTGCAACTATTAAAAGATTTTAATTGCGTTATTTTATATCCTACGGAAAAGTTAATGTGATTGCAAATGCGATTAGCCGAAAGGCTTATGTGTCAACATGTATATCCTTTGAGTAGCCAGGTGAGATATTATTGTGGATGTTCAAGTTATACCTATATTATATGGAGACCTTAAGGAAATTCAACAAATTGATTCAGAATTTAAGAGGATTATCGGACAGTTTCAAGATGGGAAGACCGAAGATTTTGTATTGAATAAGGATGGAACTTTAACCTTCAACTCAGAATTGGTGTACCGTCTTTACAAAAGAGTAAAAGATCAGTTTTAGAGGAAGAACCTAAATCTAGAATTGCGATTCGTCCGGAGAGTTCGAAGATGTATCAAGATTTGAAGATGAAGTTAGAAGATTAGAGTGAGAAAGCATTGCGATGGATTGTGTAATTGGACTATTTTCAACGTCGCTGAAGATGGATGCGTTTGGGTACTAGTGGATAGATTAATCCAGTGGGTTCAGTCTCTACTTATATCAACGATGTATTGATGGAGAAATTAAAACAATTGTGTATGCGAGAGATTGGTTGATTTCGTGAAGTACCAATCAACATTGTATCAGATTTTGATCTGGGATTCATTGCGATTTTGGGAAGCCGTGTGTCAGGTTTTGAGTTCCAAGCTGAGTTCCAGTGATATATTTCATCTTCAGACCGTTGGACAGACAGAGAAGACTATCCAGATTCTTGATTGCGTGTTGTATGATGGATTTTCTTTCAACTTGAGAAGTCTATTTAACCTTAGTTCTCCTTATGATTCTTAGAGTATGGAGTTCTTCAACCATTGATATTCAAATAGATTTGACTTGTATGGAAGAACCATTGAGAGTTATTAGAATTGCAAGTTCGGGAATTGAAATACTAGAGCATTCGGGTTGTGAAAAAGGTGTAGAAGAATCATGTCGTCAAGGAAGCTTGGGTTGAAATATGAAATGTGTGGGAAGTAATCTTTGTTATTTGATCATTCAGGTAAATTCATTTAAAATTCGGGGCGAATTTTCTTTAAGGGGGAGTGAGTGTCACGACCCTAAATCTAGGCACTAGTTTAATCACGTGTTGAGCACGTAGATATGGCGTGAGTAGCATCGCATTTCATACTTCGCATCTTGTTTGTGATTATTTGTGTTAGTTTAATATTTCAATAACTGATTTGGTCTTTTTAACTATGTTAATAAATTAAAGGAGAGAGAATGTGACACCCCAATTAGTCGTTCCATATTGAGTATATATATTTGTGTTTTAAAAATAACGTTATTATTTTAAAGATAATAATAATAATAAGTAGTGTTCGGTTTAGAAATAATAATAGTAAAAGTAAAGTAATAAAATTTTGGGTAAGTAGCATTTTATTTTGAGACGGAGGAATTATAAAGGTACAAAAATAATTGGGCCTCTTTTGTTTTAGTTGCATGGAAATAAATGGACAGCAAGTGAGTACTTCACGTGGCAATGGTTGAGGTGTAAGTTAATTGGGATTTAATCTATCAAAGTAGAATGACTCATTTTGTTTACCTCATTTTACTCATTCATTCATCCAGCCAAGGGAGAGAGTCAAAAAGCCATTTATTTTCCTTCTTCCTCAAAAATGAAATCCATGGAGAAAACCCAAACCATTTACTCCTTCTTCCAAAAATTCTACGCTCTTCAATACTTCTCTGTTTTTAAATCCGTTCGCGTATTATTGTTCGTGGTGACGAGGGAAACGCGTAGAGCCGATCAAATAAATATTTCATTTCGCACTATTTTTAGGCAAGTTATTATAATCCCTTCTTTGTATGCTCATGTTATGTATGTGTATATTAATTCTTGAATTATACATGCTATTTGTAAATTTAGTGAAATTACTTGCTTGGAAAATTATGGATAATTGAAATAAATCCTTGCATGTTAATTTAATGAAACTATCTACTTGGGAAAATTAGGGGTGTTTATGAAAAGCTCTTGCATGTCTAATTTAGTGAAAGTATTTACTTGGAAATAAAAGGAATTAAAATGAATAAATGGAATGGGTAAGTTATTACTTGCTTGTTGGTTAAATTGTGAAATTCTTAGTCATATTAATATTGTTAGACTAGAGAAAACAGCCTGTTTTGAGCTAACTTTATTTAGGTGCTGTATAAAATTTAGCCATGGGTTTGAGTTGAAGTTTTGATATGTGTTTCATATATGTCTTAAGAGATATCCTGCCAAGTTTCAAGTCATTTGGATAAGATATAGACATAGAAATAGAATTAGTTTCACAGCTGCTCCAGATTGGAACTTAAACAGGGCAGTAACTTGGGAAGAGTATTGTGATTAAATGAACCATGGGAATTCTATGATTTTTGGATATGTTTTACATTTATATGTTATTTATATCCATGTTAAATTTCAAGTTCATCTAAGTTTAATTGTGCCTGTTATGGATAAAGTGGTACAGCTGGTCTGATAATAATACATTAACTTATATAGTAGATGAATATTGTTATGATGGATTTGAATTATGTATGTTAAGTATAGTGAAAAATGAGGGTACTTCCCTAGTTGGTCCATGGTTGATATTGATACTAAAATTTGGTACTTTTGAATTGAAAAGTATGCACTTGGGATAACACTAATACAAGGAAAATTTTCTAAAAATGTTTTGGAAAAAGTTTACTCCGTTTTGGCCCCAGAGTCACTCGTCCCAGGCCAGGGGACGACTTAGACCAATTGGGGACGACTCGTCCCCTGGAACCTGAACCTTGAACAAATTCTAGAGCTGTCCAAACTTATTCAAACTCGAACCAAAGTGAATCCTCTCTAATCTAGATTAAAGTAGAACACTTTAACTTCACAATGATACCTTAGTTGGTCAAAATGGAATAGTAGAAGTACTTTAAATAGTGTACGGAAATGGGTTGATAACCTTGATTTAATTCCTTAACCAAAGTGAATCCAACTTGGTAAATGGAACTTGGACCTTAATAGAGGTTATTTATTATTGCATATTAACTATGTAGAACTAGTTTATGATGCATTATATTTTACTTGAGTTCATGTGCATTGATTTGATTAAGCATGAGTAGTGTTTTATCATGTTGTTATATTCTTATTCATTTGAGGGATTGCATTTGATTGAACATGAGTAGTGTTTTACCATGTTGTTATATGTAGCATGACTCGTTATAATAATGGTGTAGACATTTGGTGTTGCACTATGGCATTGATGGAACATGAGTAGTGTTTTACCATGTTGATTTACTTTCATCCCTTTGGTGGATTTTCTTTCAAGTAACTTATATGTGCTTGAATTGTTGTTAATCGGTGATGTTTAGGGGTATAACGGAATACGATCAATTATGGAAAGTGTGACCTAATGTGATCGGATTACGTTATACTGTGATCGTCCCCTTACGTGGCCAGATTGGGGTTATAGCATCTCGCATTGAGCCAAAAGCCTTACAGAGTTGCTACTATCTTATATGGTTCCCTCGAAAACGGGTCTTATAAGATGTGAATATGCCTAAGCAGTTCACAAGAGAGGAGTTATTATAATAGCTCTCTCCGTTATATGTTATTGGTTGTGATGGAATTGTATCCTCCAATATTGTACGACTTATTGGTCAGACGGGAAAAGGTAAACCAAGGTAACGTAAGGTGTTTACGGCTTTTCCAATGTGTTATATGCACCTTGTATATGTTGCATCTTAAATGGCATAATGTTGCTTATATGATATGTTATGAGTACATTCTTCTTGTACTATGAATGTGATATTAAAATGAACTATGAATGCCATCTTTGTAATGCATGTCATATTGTTGCATATATAATAACTTGTTGAGATTTATCTCACCCCGTCCCCTTTTACTGTTTTAGACAGGGCGAGCCAGGGTATAGGACCGGTTGAGGAGGACGCCAGTTTGGGGTTATGATTTGGGTAAGATTTGGAAATGGTTACATTATATAAATGTGAACCAGGGGTAGTATACCCGAGACAGTTTTTGTAGCTATAGTATTTTGGTATTTAAAGTGTTGTAGTTATATTTGTTATCTCCGTGGTGGAGCTTATGTAAATATAAATTTTGGTTTAAAACTTCGAAGTGTTAAATTTTATAAATGTTGTAAATAAGTTAGTTTATGTTTTTATTCCCTTTTCCTCCAAGTGGAGATGCCCCAAGTTTGTAGTGGGATGTTTAAGTTAAAGTTTGTTGTTTTCAAGATTTTCTTTAAAGTTCAACAGGTTCTTATATCAAATTTTTAGAAAGGACATTTCGAAAAAGTTTTTAAAATTTTGGCGTCTCCAGTTCGCGTCCCGGATAAGTGGCCAAGTAGGTCTACGGTTTGGGGTCGCCACACGGTAGATCTTGGGATGCTCAACCGTTTCGGAAGGAAGACCCCTCCCAACCACTCGGTACCGATGAAACTGTACATATCCAAGAACATATTCTAATTATCCAATCCAACACGTAAATTTCACGCCCATTTCACAATACCCATCTTACAATCTACAATTCCGAATGAAAAATTAACCAATTTTCGATAAATTATGATGAATTAATTATTTTTATCTACCTAAAACTAAAGAAAAAATAGATAACTGAAGAAATAAAACCCATTTCACACTACCCATCATATAAGCTATTCTACATATCTAATCTAATACATCTAAAACAACCCCATTTTTAGAAGACCCATCTTAAAATCTACAATCCCGAATGATAAATCCACCAATTTCCGAGAAATCATGATGAATAAACTATTATTATCTACCAAAAACTCAAGAAAAAATATAGATTGCCGATGAAAACAACAAAGGAGAAAGGAGCTTACTCTGTAAATGCCCATGGTGTCGGCTGATCGTTTCCTGAAGATCTCCCTCTATCACTCCAACAGCCGCGGGTTTAGGTTTAAAATCCTAGAAAACCAATTCAAGCATAAATCACCAAAATATTCCGAAATGAACTAATACACGACGGAGTATTCAATTACAACTAAACGTCTAAAAAAGTACCTTCAATAAAGAAAGCAGACGAAGGGCACCCTCTAACAGAGTTGTGCGATGAAGACTTCAACCAATCCATGACGCCCATGGGGAGGTGGGACCCAGTATGACCCGTCGGGAGCGAAAGGCAGCCAATCGGGAGCGGATCTCTTCACAACAATACTATGAATAACATCCTCAAGCTTGCGTATGCCCAATACCTCCGCATCGCAGTCAGATTCGAGGTCGTCCTGGATCAATTGAGCCTTTCCCGATTGATTTGAGTGGTGGCGTTGCGTCAGGATGCCCAAAGGCGGTGACTTTCCATGGAGTAGAGATTGGTATGAAGACGAAGAGGTTCGAATTAGGGTTTGGGAGAGGAGACGCCATTGTCGGTTGAGAAAGGGGAGAGGGGAGAGAGAAAATGTGAATTGGCATTAATTTATGGATCAAAATGCAAAAAATTGGCTAAAATTAAAGAATTTTAAGGACCAAAATGCAAAAAATTGGCGAAAATAGAAGAATTTTAAGGACCAAAATGCAAAATATCGGCGAATAAGAATTTGACATGTGGCGCACTGTGGAGCTTGGATATTCTTCTGCTTTAATATTATATATAGATGTAATTTTTAAAAACAAGTTACATAAAAAAAATGTTATGAATTTTTAAATAAATTAAAGTATATAAAAGAAAAAGGAAGGATGGGTACCCTTAAAATTTATTAATTAAAATAATATTATAAAGAGGGGATAACCAACCTAGACGTGGCCGGTCCGGTTAAACTGCCGGTTGACGGTTAATAATCGGCGGTTATTAACCTTGAAGCCCCTTAACCGTAACCGAACCGGTTAACCGGCATGACCGGTTACGGTTTGACGGTTAGCCGGTTAGACCGGTTTTACGGTTAAACCGTATAGTTTTTTTTTTTTTCAAATTAAGTGTTTACAGTTAAGTTTTTAGCAGTTTTTGAAAAAAAAAACAGTTAACTTTTTAACAGTTTCTGTTAAGTTCTTAATTGTGTATTAACTTTTTTTTTGCAATTTTTTTTGGATAGAAAATACTATTTTAGATGTTTGTTAATACTGATTTTTTTTTTTGCAAAAAGTTTTATAAAAAAGTTAAGAATTTTTAATCGATCCGATTTAACCGCGTTGACCAATTTTGACCGGTTATTAACCGGCCTGTTAGCCGGTCCGGTTGGAAAAGTGGCCACCTCTAAACCAACCAACCTTAATCCTTTATAATTAATTAAAGGGAGATATTTAGGTTAGGAGCCTTTAATTTTGATTTTCAACTTTATCAAAATGATTGCTTATAGTATAGTGCTTCAACATTAATCTATATCTGCAACGCTATACATATACTTCTTACATATCGCATAGACTTTCATGTTGTCGTCTTCAATCGAAACCTTCTTAAAATGAATCGTAAATATGGTTGGTGTAATAGGATGTCATTGAATGTTGTTTGTGATGATTCTCGAATATTTTTTAGAAAAGTAACTGAAAATGGAGTAATATAGTTTAACTGAAAATTGAGTGAGAGTAATGAGAGTATGAATATTAGAGAGTAGAAAGAGAAAGAGTAGAGCGAAATAAGATGTAAAATAAACTGAGAGGAGGGAGGTGATATTTATAGTTAGTAAATTAGTCAAAAAAAACTTTTTTTAAAAAAAAATAATTCGACCTCAGTTAGATTTCTAACGGAAATAAACAGCTAGTTTAAAAAATTGGCAATTTAAACCGGCGGTTTAGGGTTTTCAATTTTCCAAACTTAAATTGAAGATTTTAAATTTTGATTTCGGTTTAACCCTTTGGACGGTTTTGACCCGTTGAAATCGGACAATTTTTCAATTTCGGTTCAAAATGATTTTATCGCTTATTAATTATATTAAATTTAATATTTTTATATAAAATTTCAATATAATTTTTTTTATTCTTACTTAGCCTCTACATATAATAGAAAAACTAGTGAATGAATAATTATCAATCAACTCTTTCATACATATTTGAATATTTTTTAGTTAATTTGATGTGAAACGCAGCGGAATATCAACACAAGATTAACCGGTTAAGGAAAAACTTGACAAAAGATGAAGGAATCCACCTTCAAACAAGCCAACAATGGCTTCTAGTTTAAAAGAAACCCAAAGAATGCTAAAGCAATTCTATAAAAATAATAATAATCAACTTGTTCAATACAATAATGAAAAAGAGTATTTATGCTCCCAACAATATCAAAGCCCTAAAAAAAACGAAATAAATAAAGTGCCAGAAATACCCTAATTAAATAAGTCTTAATAAAATTGAACATAAAATAAATCTGCCAGGAATCAGCGGGGTGCGGCCGCTCTCCTCTCGAGCGCGGGCGCGCTAGCGACCAGAGCCTTGTCCTCGCCGATCCTTCCCGTCTTCAGCCCGCTTAACGTTTTCAGCCCGCTTCACGTATTCAGCCCGCTTCCAGTCTTCAGACCGCTTCACGTCTTCAGTCTGCAAGCCGCTCTTTAAATGAACGCGGGCTCCCTCCTTTGTCACATTATCATGACATGAATCGGAATATGAATATCGTTGGGGCGTTTCCTCAGTAGCGACACGCTACACTTTAAAGACCTGGGTGTAGTGATAAGTATGTAAAGGTTGCTAGGTCATCGCCCGCAAGCGACGCGCCATCTCTTCACCCGGGGGTGGTGTCAAATATGCAAGGGTTCCCGCACTACGGACGAGTGCGGGTAAAGAAGCTAGTCCATGGTAGGTGTAAGGGTAGTGGGATGCGCTTTGAAACTTGGAACATTGAATCCTTGACAGGGAGATCAGCAGCGGTGGTGGAAGTTATAAGGAGGAGGAAGATTCACATAATGTGTCTACAGGAAACTAAGTGGGTTGGATAGAAAGCAAAAGAAATATCGCCTTGGGGTTTTAAGCTTTGATACTCAGGAAAGGATAAGGGTGGAAATCGAGTGGGTATCATTATTGATAAGGATTATATTAATGATGTGGTAGAAGTGTACAGGAAGAGTGATCGAATTATGGGCATTAAACTGGTGATACGTAATGAGATTATAACTATTATTTCTGCCTATGCACCACAAGTAGGGTTGGATGCATCTATTAAACAAGTATTCTGGGAAGATTTGGAGGAGGTGGTGCAACGAGTACCTAGTGGTGAGAAATTAGTGATTGGTGGTGATCTGAACGGGCATGTGGGGTCTAGTCGACATGGCTTTGAGAGCATACATGGAGGTTTTGGTTTTGGGGAGAGGAATGAAGCAGGAAATAGTATCCTGGACTTTGCGTTGGCATATGACTTGAGTATAATGAACACTTGGTTCAAGAAGAGAGAATCTCACTTGGTGTCCTATAGGAGTGGAGGTAATGCGAGCCAGATTGACTTCTTCTTAGTAAGAAATGCTTGTAGAAAGAGTTATACAGATTGCAAGGTTATTCCGGGTGAGAGCACAGCAACTCAACATAGACTGGTGGTACTTGATTTTCGAAGTAAGAGAATTTCGAGGAAGAAAAAACCACAGGTAGACCCTAGAATCAAGTGGTGGAGACTTCAAGGGGAGAATCAACAGAAATTTGTAGCTAAGATGGTCGATACCGGTATTTGGTCGGATAATATGGAGGATATGGATATAGATTCGACTTGGACTAAGATGGAACATACCATAAAGGAGGTGGCGAAAGAAGTCCTTGGAGAATCTAGAGGAAATGGGCCACCAAGTAAGGACACATCATGGTGGAACGAGGAAGTAAAACAGGCAATAAAGGGCAAGCGAGAATGCTACAAATTATTGGGGAAATGTAGGAGCGACGAGAACTATGAGAAGTATAAAGAAGCTAGAAGAGATGCTAAGAAAGCGGTAAGAGACGCAAGAGCAAAGGTGAATCAAAAACTTTATAATAAGTTGGATACAAAAGAAGGGGAAAAGGACATCTACAGAATCGCTCGTATGAGGGATAAGAGGACACGAGATATTGGGACGGTTAAATATGTGAAAGATGTAGATTGGTTGGGGATAAAGAGATAAAAGATAGATGGAGTTCGTACTTTGATACCTTGTTCAATGGCTGTCAAGAGCAGGATATTGGAGATTTAAATATCTCTTCGAGTATGGTTAATCGAGATTTTATGCGGAGAATTCAAAAGAGTGAAGTGGAAATGGCAATGAAAAATATGAGATTGAAGAAAGCTGTAGGACCGGATGGTATACCAACTGAGGTTTGGAGATGTTTCGGGGAGAGGGGAATAGATTGGTTAACAACGCTATTTAACAAGATATGGAGAATTAACACAATGCCATTGGAGTGGCGGAAGAGTACTCTGATCCCTTTGTATAAGAACAAAGGTGATGTCCAAGATTGTGCTAACTATCGGGGGGATCAAACTAATGAGCCATACTATGAAACTTTGGGAAAGAGTGATTGCACAAAGGCTGAGAAAAATTGTGGATATTTCGGATAACCAATTTGGGTTTATGCCGGGAAGATCGACTATGGAGACAATATATTCTATGAGACAAACCATGGAGAAATATCGGGATCAAAAGAAAGATTTGCATATGGTTTTCATTGATTTAGAGAAGGCGTATGATAAAGTGCCAAGAGGGGTACTTTGATGGGCATTAACAAAGAAGGGTGTTTCAAAGAAATATATTGATATTATCAAGGACATGTATAATGGAGTTAGTACTTTTGTACAGACTAGTGTTGGAAAGACTGAAGAGTTCCCTATAAAGATTGGAGTGCATCAAGGTTCGGCACTTAGCCCCTTTATTTTTGCTTTGATAATGGACGAATTGACGAGGTCAGTCCAAGATGATATACTAAGGTGTATGTTGTTCGCAGATGATATTGTGCTGATTGATGAGACAAGAGAGGGTGTTGAAAGTAAATTGGAATTATGGAGACACACTTTGGAATATCGAGGTTTTCTACTAAGCAGAAGCAAGACTTAATATTTGGAGTGTAAGTTTAGCAGAGTTGGAAGTAAGGAGGCAGGGGCGGTCACATTTGATGGAAATATTGTCAAAGCTTCTGAGTTTTTTTCGCTATCTTGGATCCATTATCCAAAAGGATAGAGAATTAGATGGTGATGTGGCTCATAGGATTAAAGCAGGTTGGTTGAAGTGGAAGAGTGTCACAGGGTTTCTATGTGATCACGGCATGCCCAATAGATTAAAGGGAAAATTTTACCGCACGGCAATTAGGCATGCATTGCTTTACGGCACTGAATGTTGGGCCGTGAAATAGTGTCACGTGCATAAGATGAATGTGGCGGAGATGCGTATGCTTCGATGGATGTGCTGTCATACAAGAAAGGATCGATTGGGGAATGAGGTGATCAGAGGTAAAGTAGGAGTTGCGTGTTGGGTTTCGTGGGTCCATGCGCAGCGGAAGAAAGCAAATTAACACGAAAACCCGAAGCCATGGATCCGTTCTAGATGATTAATTAAATAGGATGAATTAGAAATACCAACCTTGATGCCCTTTGTCTTTGATAAACACGTTCCAACTCCAGGTTTGATGATCTTGTGAATCATTGATGAACGAACCTTGAATCACGAACTTTAGATCTTGAATTGCGAAGATCCTCTATGTGTATCCACGCGTTGAACGAACCCTAGAACAGTTCTAGGTGGATTGCTAGATCCTTTGATTGAAACCCCTTTCAATCTATGGAGAAATATGGAATTTTATGGTTTTTTATTTTCAATTCCCAATTGAAAAACTCACAATTGTGTTTCTCTAAACTCAATTTTCGTGACTTACAGCTAGGGTAAAAGGGAGGCAGTATTTATACTGTATAAATACCTTTTCTTATTCAGAAAACCCTAATTACAGGCCCATTACGTATCTGCCGGTACCGACGGGACGACTCGTCCCATAGGGCACGAGTCATCCCCTTCTCACAATGCTCAAATACACTCGTCCCCCTTAAGGGGAATAGTTTGTACAAATCTAGGGCACGAGTCGTCCCTATGGGCACGAGTCGTCCCATATGGGATGAGTCATCCCTCAGGACATGACCTCTAATACACTCGTCCCAGACCAAGGGAATAGTTGGTTCTGGCCTGGGGACGAGTCGTCCCCTCTGTACAAAATTCCATATTTTCTATTTTTGACAATTCGTTCGATGCGTGTGATCCCATAGGACTATATTATGTTGGCAATGAGTTCGATCACATCGATCCTCATAAGACATGAGCGAAATCTAGCAAGCCATCATGCCTACCCAAATAATATAATATCAAGTTCGATTTCCTACATAGAACATATCACAATCCCATTGTCATACGATGTTATATTGAACATGAGTCATGGTCCACGTCAACTCATATTGTTCAATGCTTTCTCGTTACCAAGTAAATTGATCAATCGAATGTTATTAATCACATTAATTCATTCGGACATGGCCATGTACATCATCAATCTTACTTACGAGTGGCCTAGCAAACATCTCTCTTTACGAGGGACAAAATTCCATCTTGACTTATCATTCTTCCCAACAAGAATCCTATCATGCCAATAATAGCCCTTATTGTTATCCGGTTAAAGATAACGTTAAACTATATCAAACACAATATTCATCTAGTGGAAGACGATGATAATCTCAGGTCAAAGGATATCAATGATATAACTATATGAGATTTAATTATGACATTTGACCATGACATAAATCTCATAACGGGTCAAGTCCAGTACCTTGTACTCTAACAAGTACCCATGAATTTAATGTGCATCTCCATGCATATAATCATCACATGATTATCCATTAAACTTCATACTAGTGATTCATAAGTACTAGGGACACGATTATTACAATAAACATGCAAACATATATAATAATCAAAATAACAATCTCTTATATAAATGAATAATGACATTACATTTAAGTTTATCTCTATAGGCCTAGGGCACTAACACCTACAGTCTCCCACTTGCACTAGGGCCAATCATTCATGTATCTTATACCCATGGACCTAACATGACCGTCATGTTTAGCTTGTGGCAAAGGCTTGGTGAGAGGGTCCGCAATGTGTCATCCGTTGGTACCTTGGATATCTTAACGTCTTCCCTTTCACAGATTTCTCGAATGAGGTGGAAATGCCTCAGAATGTGTTTGGATCGTTGATGTGACCTTGGTTCTTTTGCTTGGGCAATAGCACCATTATTGTCACAATAAAGCGCTATCGGGTTAGTGATACTTGGAACAACTTCTAAGTCACTAACGAACTTCTTGATCCAAACCGCCTCCTTAGCTGCATTCGATGCTGCTATATATTCGGCTTCGTTTGTAGAATCAGCAACAGTGCTTTGCTTAGAACTCTTCCAACAAACGGCACCTCCATTTAGCATAAACACGAACCCAGACTGCGATCTAAAGTCATCTTTGTCAGTTTGGAAGCTTGCATCTGTGTAACCCTTTACAACCAGATCATCTTCCATTCCTCCAAATACCAAGAATACATCCTTAGTTCTTCTTAAGTACTTAAGGATATTCTTGACTGCTATCCAATGGTTCTCACCAGGATCAGACTGGTATCTACTCGTCATGCTCACAGCATACGAGACATCAGGTCTAGTACATGATATGGCATACATGATAGACCCAATTGCCGAAGCATATGGAATATCACTCATCCTCTTTCGCTCATCATTTGTCTTAGGACAATGAGTCTTGCTAAGAGTAATGCCATGTCCCATTGGCAAGTTCCCTCTCTTAGAATTTTCCATACGGAATCTTCTAAGGACCTTGTCAAAATATATACTTTGACATAAACCAATCATCCTTCTTGATCTATCTCTATAGATCTTGATACCAAGGATATAAGCCGCTTCACCCATATCTTTCATTGAGAAACATTTTCCTAACCAGAACTTGACAGTCTCAAGCACAGGAACATTGTTTCCAATGAGTAAGATGTCATCAACATATAACACCAGAAATAGTACTATGCTCCCACTTATTTTCTTGTATACACAAGGCTCATCTTCGTTCTTGATGAAGCCAAACTCTTTGACTGATTCATCAAAACGTAGATTCCAGCTCCTCGAAGCTTGCTTTAATCCATAAATGGATCTCTGCAACTTACATACTTTGTTAGAATTCTTTGGATCGATAAACCCTTCAGGCTGTATCATGTATACATTCTCAAGTAGGTTTCCATTAAGAAACGCTGTTTTGACATCCATTTGCCATATCTCATAGTCATAATATGCGGCTATGGCAATTAAGATTCTAATAGACTTAAGCATTGCTACGGGTGAAAAGGTTTCATCATAGTCAACACCATGAATCTGCCTATACCCTTTAGCAACAAGCCTAGCCTTATAAGTATGTACCTTCCCATCCATGTCGGTTTTCTTTTTGAAAACCCATTTGCACCCTATGGTTTTTACACCTTCAGGTGGATCAATCAAGTTCCAAACTTGATTATCGTACATGGATTTGATCTCGGATTCCATGGCTCCTAGCCACTTGTCCGAATCAGGAGCGGACATCGCCTCTTGATAGGAAGTAGGTTCATCATTCTCAATGATTTCTACTTCGTTACTTTCCGTCATGAGAAATCCATATCTCTCAGGTTCGGATCGTATCCTATCCGATCTGCGAAGAACTTGTGTATCTTGAACCGGTTCCACAACTCCTTGTGAATTTGGTTCCGTCTCTACTATTGGTTCCTTGTCATTTTCGGGTTCTTGAATTTCTTCAAGATCAATTTTACTCCCACTAGTTTCTTTAGAGAGAAACTCTTTCTCTAGAAAGACACCATGTCGAGCAACAAACACTTTGTTCTCGGATCGGTTGTAAAATTGATATCCTTTTGTTTCCTTAGGATTACCAACGAAAATACATTTATCGGATCTGGGTGCAAGCTTATTTTCAGAAACCAATTTCTTTACATAAGCTTCACATCCCCAAATCTTCATGAAAGATAAACTAGGTTTTCTTCCATGCCACATCTCATGTGGGGTCTTAGGAGCTGATTTAGTAGGGACCCTATTAAGTGTGAAAGCAGCTGTTTCCAGCGCATGTCCCCAAAAGGAAATAGGAAAGTTAACCTGACTCATCATCGATCGAACCATATCTAATAGAGTTCGATTTCTCCTCTCGGACACACCATTCCATTGCGGTGTTCCGGAGTAAGTTCTGAAACGATTCCACAACTTTTAAGATGTTCGTCAAATTCTTGGCTTAAATATTCACCACCTCAATCGGATCGAAGTGTTTTAATAGTTTTGCCAAGTTGATTTTGTACTTCATTTTGAAATATTCTAAATATCTCAAATGCTTCACTTTTGTACTTCATTAGATAGACATAGCTATATCTAGATAAGTCATCAGTGAACGTTATAAAGTACCGAAATCCTCCCCTAGCAATGCTATTCATTGGTCCACATACATCAGTATGTATGAGAGCCAACAAATCACTAGCCCTTTCACTACTCTTAGTAAAAGGTGCTTTAGTCATCTTGCCCAATAAACAAGATTCACAAACATCATATGATTCATAATCATGTGAGTCTAAATATCCATCTTTATGGAGTTTAGAAATGCGTTTCTCATTTATATGACCAAGACAGCAACGCCATTTATATGTGTTGTTCACATTATTTGGTTTAGATTTCTTATTTACATGATAGACATTTTCAACATTATTTTCAACATTAATGACATCAAGGCCATTGAATGAATTCGCAATACAATAAAGCATATCATTCAAATAAATAGAAAATTTCTTATTCTTAATAAGAAAACTATAACCTTCATTATCCAAACAAGAAATTGAAATAATGTTTCTACTCAAATTCGAAACATAATAGCAATTATTCAAAACTAATATTAGTCCGCTAGGTAAAGTGACTTCATAAGTCCCTACGGCTAAGTACCGATTTCATTTAAGAGTTTGATTAGGGTTTGATGCCATTGATCTAACTATATGAGATTTAACTATGACATTTGACCATGACATAAATCTCATAACGGGTCAAGTCCAGTACCTTGTTCTCTAACAAGTATCCATGAATTTAATGTGCATCTCCATGCATATAATCATCACATGATTATCCATTAAACTTAATACTAGTGCTTCATAAGTACTAGGGACACGATTATTACAATAAACATGCAAACACATATAATAATCAAAATAACAATCTCTTATATAAATGAATAATGACATTACATTTAAGTCTATCTCTATAGGCCTAGGGCACTAACACCTACATTGCGCCCATTGAGGATAAAATGAGGGAAAATCGTCTGAGGTGGTTTGGACATGTGAGAAGGAGACCGAGTGATGCACCGGTTAGGAGGCCGAAACAGTGAATAAATGATAAAATGGCGAGGGGTAGGGGAAGACCCAAACAAACTTGGATTAGAGTGATTGAAAATAATATGAGTTTACTTGGAGTGGATGAAAGTATGGTGTTGAAGAGGCTGGAGTGGAGGGCAAAAATCCATGTGGGGGGCTGATTTTTTTTTTATAATTATAATTATAATTATAATTATAATTATAATTATAATTATTATTTTATTTTATTATTTTATTATTTTTTATTATTTTTATTATTTTTATTATTTTTATTTTTTTTATTTTTTTGTATTTGTATTTTTTATTTTATTTATTTATTTATTTTTTTTTTCCAACAACCTTTCCACACGATGATATATGAGGATTCATGTTAGCCGACCCCAAATTATTTTGGGACTAAGGCTTTGTTGTTGTTGTTGTTGTTGTATGCCCCATATTTTAACACATTTCCCCTTACTTCATTTACATTTAAGATGGACATAAAAATATAGGTAGGAATAAAAATGCAGTAAATTGTATTAATGCTAAAACCTTAATTTAAAAAATCCGTCGCTAAATTCGTCGGTATTTAGGAAATGGGGTCTTCTGTCATTAATCCGTCGCTAAACAAAAGATGTCCATTTATTATTTTCTTATATAACGACAAACAAAATCCGTCGGTAAACGAAAGAGAATAATCCGTCGTTATTCGGTCGCTATATAAAATTAAAGAAAATCCTTTTTTTTTAATTATTTATATAGCGACATATATTGTCCGTCGTTAACCTTTTTTAGAGATCCGTCGGCATTCCGTCGTTATTCTGTCGGCAATAATTGCGCGCACTTTTTTGGCACCAATATCACGACAGATACTTTTTCGTCGGTAAATCCGTCGTTAAGGATGTCGTTATCAACTTATTGGAATTTATTTCTCAAATGTCGTTGTTTCGTCACTATTTCGTCGCTATCTCCAACAGATTTATATCCGTCGCTAACTTCCGTCGGTATTTGACAGTTTTCTTGTAGTGAGAATACAAACTTGCTTTGTAAATTCATCTTAGAAATTTTTTTAAAAGCAAATGGAGTCTGAATTTCAAAAGTTTGGCCTTTTAGTGGCAACTTCGTTCTCATGGAAACGGGTCTAAGAGTAGCAACCATGTTGTTTTGCACTTGTCATTGGAACATTTCCTTAATTTCAAGGAAAATTTGTCAATTACTACCAACATTCTGCTCCACTTTGTCAATTACTACCTGTAAGTACCCAAATATGTGACGCTTGTGACCAAAATGAGTGAAACAAAACTGGGACACTTACTAAATGTACGGGATTTTTCGGTGTAAGTTTGGACGAATTTCGAGACTTTTTGGGACAAAACCTTGACTGTTACGGACTTAAATTTATAAATGCAAAGCTTATCATCAGCAAGGGGGCCCTTGGCCAAACTTGGGGGCCAAGGAACCCACCATAAACCGTACGGACCAAGGGGGAGGAGCCCCTTGGCCGACTCTTCCTCCTCCTTTTCCCATTATACCCCTCTTTCTCCTACTATAAATACCCCACTCATCTTACCATAAATCTCACCAATTCACTACCTACTTCTCTCTCTACTTTCTCTCTCTAGTTTCTAATCAAGAAACGCTCTTCAGAGTAAACCCCATTTCTCGCAACGCTCATCCCGAGCACCCCTGCTCGCTCTCGTTATCTTGAGGAGTAGCCACCTAGTATATCTAGGGTTCCGATAAAGATTCCTCAAGGAGCTTATCGAACGCGGTTACGCTGCCCAAAGCGAACCACGAAATAAACAAAGCGCGGTTACGCTGCCCGAAAACGAGCCACGAAGCAAACCGAGCGCGGTTACGCTGCCCGAGTGCCAGCTATACCCCCGAAACCACCAAAGAAGATAGACACGAACCACGATTGGTAAGGTCCCCTTCTCCAATTTAAATATTATTTCCGATACCTGTCGTTACTCTATTTGAACGCTTGCTCACAAAACGAGTCCTGCCGTTACGCTGCTCGGATTTTAACCACAAAACCAAACTTTTCCAAAATGTAGACATCCGATCCGGATTTTCATAAAACACATACACACACACACACAATATACACTTTTCAATAGTAGAAAGACTCGTTTATTCGAGGCATTACGGGTGCGCATCAAATAGACCTTCCCATAACGTAACGTGACCCCCGGATTCACATCTCTGAAATAAAGCTTTTTTCAATGTTTTGGGCTAACAAAATGGCGTAGCGACTCTCCTTTCAAAAGAACTTATCACTTCCCCCAAAGAGCGGACAAAAGTAAGTTCGGACAGATCCGAGCGCGGCGATGCGGCTCTCGCGGATAGGGTAACATCAGTTGGCAACTCCGCTGGGGAGGGTGTTTAAAGTTTTTTAAAAAAAATAGCGGAACTCATTTTCAAAACTTTTTGTGGGTCAAGCTTTCATATACTGTTGAAACGATGGTGATGATGAACATTTTGGGCCTAAGCCTGCTAGCCAGTCCGTAGCCCGCTGCCCGCCAAGAATTTTTTTTTTTTGGGGACGGTGACAAAAAGTCTCGGTCAAAGTGCGCGGTCGCGCTAGTCTCTAGAGCGGTCGCGCTGCCCGCTAGCCTGCTCATCAGCCCGCTGCCCCAGCCTGCAGCCCACCAGGCCAGCCCGCCAGCCTACTGCCCGCGCCAGCCTGCTATTCGCCTAGCCCGCGCCAGCCTGCTGTCTGCCTAGCCCGCTTGTCTGCTGTCAGCTTGCTGTCTGCCTAGCCTGCTGCCCGCGCCAGCCTGCTATTCATCTTCAAATGGTATTGTGTGGGTGTGTGTTCTTTACAGTTCTGTACTTTCCTTATATATCCTGTGCATATTCGTAAAACACATTTTTTGAAAATCTCTGTTTTACTCAGAAAAGGAATTTAGTGAAACCGCACACCACGCGCACATTTCAGTTTCTGTACACACTGCACACTACACCTATTAAACCCGGGAGTGTTTACAGTGCATGCCCAGCTGATCCTACTGCGTCATGGGGAGCGCACGAACATTCCCAAACTTCCATTCCTAACCCGTGTCAACCTACGCACACTGTCCGTGTCACACGTTTTGTACCAAAACCTCAGTTGGTTTTTAAAGATGGTCAGTGTCGTACAACCTTAGTGTATACCCTGTGTCTATCAAAGCCTCGACCCGAGATTCTTATACCCTTCACAAAATGAAGAAATGGGGAGGTCATGCCCGACTTCGGTCAGGAAGACCCGACCTGGTAAAGAACCTCTGGTCCAGACTCTGGCCTACGTCGGAATATACACCTACGCTCACTACGACACGTCATTGTTAAGGCCCTGATATGCAGTCCTTACCAGTCATCCCTTAGTCAACCCAAAAAGCCGGGATCACTTATGAAAACAAGACGAAGGAATGTCCTCCCCTACTCGGGAAGAAGGCGTTACCCGATCTCGACTTTACGGTGCCGACTCTGGACATGATCCGTACGGCACGCAAATCGAACCTCATATGATGAAATCGCTCTTTTAAAAAGGTATGGTCAGTGTCGTACAGCCTCAGTGTATACCCCGTGTCTGTCTAAGCCTTGACCCAAGAGTCTTATACCCTCCACAAAATGGAGAAATGGGGAGGTCATGCCCGACCTCGGTCAGGAAGACCTGACCTGGTAAAGAACCTCTGGTCCAGACTCTGGCCTACGTCGGAATATACACCTACGCTCACTGCGACACGTCGTTGTTAAGGCCCTGATGTGCAATCCTTACCAGTCATCCCTTAGTCAGCCCAAAAAGCTGTTGGGTTTTATGGGTCCATGCGCAGCGGAATTAAGCATAAAATTAACACAAAACCCAAGCCCTAAGATCCGTTCAATACGATTAAATTGAATTCCTATGAGATAGAATTTACCAACCTTAATTGCTTTCCGGTCTTGAGCTATCGAACGGATAATTATGTGATTCGTAATCACAAACTTTTTGATCTTCAAATCTTCGAATCTTCAACTTCTTTGGATCTTCAGATTTGAACTCTAGGCCTTTGATTTGTTTGAACAAATTAAGACCCTCTTTTGGTAATCCACACAAATATGAATGTCGAGAACGATTCTCGGGTTGGGAATTGCTAGATTCCTAAAACTTATGGAAGAATATTGAGAGTATGTTGTTATGATTTTCCCTTGAAAATTTCGGCCAGACCATTAGGGTTAACAGACCTCTCATATTTATACTACTTTAGTGTAAATATGTTTTCTAATCGAATTAGGAGAACAGGCTGTCAAAAACGCGTCTGGTGGCTAGTTATGTCGCGTGACATAACTAGCCAGTGGCTAGTTATGTCGCGTGACATAATTAGCCAGTTACGTAACTTTCAATCATTCTTCCTTTTGTTCAACCAATTCATTCTATTTGTGTGTGACCCAATAGGATTGTATTATGTTGGCAATGAGTCCGATCATATCGACCCTCATAAGACATAAGCGGACTCTAGCAAGTCATTATGTCTACCCAAATAACACAACGTAAGAGTTCACGTTTCCAATGGTACACTTCCATTTCTCCCTTTGTCTCACGATGTTATATTGAACACAAGTCATGGTCCACGTCAACTTGTATTTGTTCAATGCTTTCTCGATTTTGAGTATAATGATAATCCAATCACATTGGGGTGTGGCCACACTCTTTCATCATTATCACTCATCGAGGGGCCCAAGCAAAACATCTCTCTTTCGAGGGACAAATTCCATCTTGACTTATCATCCTTCCCATCATGAATCCGATCATGCCAAAGATAGCCTTTATAAATATCGTGTTAAGATATCGTTTGACTAAAATCAAACATGACTTTCATCATATGTAAGGTCATGATAATCTCAGGTCTAGGGACTAAATGAAGTAACCATATGAGATTTAATTATGACATTTGACCATGACATAAATCTCATACGGGTCAAGTCCAATCACTTGTTCTCTAACAAGTACCCATAATTTCAATGTGCATCTCTATACATATAATCATCATATGATTATCCATTGACAATTATACTAGTTATTTACAAGTTTGTAATGTGCATCTCTATGCATATGATCATCTCTATGATCATCCATTACCAACTTACACTAAATAACTAGGGACACAGATTAATATAATAAACATGCAAAAAAAAACATATATTAATCAATAATAAAATTTCTCTTTTATTAATGATAAAGACGATACATCAAGGTTTATAGAAACTATAAGCCTAGGGCACACACACTAACAACTCCCACTTGCTCTAGGCTCCATTTATGTATCGAATACTCATGGATCTAACATGACCATCATGCTTCTGCCTGTGCGAGGGTCTTTGTAAGTGAATCCCTAATGTCATCATCGGTTGATACTTTGTATATCTTGACTTCTTCTCATTCTTTATGAATTCCTCAAAGAACGTCTAAGTGAGTGTTTGGATCGTTGTTGTGACCTTGGTTCCATTGTTTGCACAAGTGGCACCACTATAGTCATAACAAGAGTTTCACCGATTAGTGATACTTGGAACATTTCCAAAACACTAATGAACTTTTGATCCAAACTGCCTCTTTTAGCCACATCATATGTTGCTAAAATTTGGCTTTAGTAGTAGAATTGGCTACAATTTCTGCTTGGAACTCTTCCAATCAAAACTGCACCTCTAATAAGCATAAACATAAATCTTAATTGCGATTTAAAATAACTTTGTCAGTTTGGAAGCTAGCATCTATGTAACCCTTACAGCAAGATTAACTTCCAATCTTTCAAATACCAAGAACATATCCTTAGTTCTTCTTAAGTACTTAAGGATCATCTTGACTCCCATCCAATGGTTTATATCAGGATCAGATTGGTATCGACTCATCATGCTTGGAGCATATGAAACGCTGGGTCTAGTACAAATCATGGCATACATGATGATCCAAATGCCGAAGCATATGGAACTTCATTCATTTTCCCTTTTGCTCATCAGTTGTCATAAGACAATGAATATTGCTAAGAGAAATACCATGATCCATTGACAAGCTACTCTTCTTAGACTCTTCTAAGAATCTTGTCAATGTGAACACTTTGACTCAAACCAATTTATCCTTTTAGATCTATCTCTATAGATCTTGATGCCAAGGATGTAAGCGGCTTTACCCATATCTTTCATTGAGAAACCTTTCCTTGACCAAGACTTTGACAGTCTTAAGTGTCGGAACTTGTTTTTCCAATGAGTAAGATATCATTGTAATAAAACAATAGAAATACTCCTACGCTCCCACTGAATTTCATGCATACACAAGGTTCATCTTCGTACTTGATAAAGTCAAACTCTTTGACCGATTCATCAAAACGAAGATTCCAATTCCTTTAAGCTTGCCTCAACCCATCTCATGGATCTTTGCAACATGCATACTCTATTAGAGTTTCTTGGATCGACAAACTATTCGGGCTGTGTACTCTACACATCCTTAATAATCTTTCATTTAAAGAAAGTCGTTTGACATCCATTTGTCATATCACATAGTCACAATATGTGATAATGGCAATTGAAATTCTAATAGACTTTGACATTGTAACTGGCGAAAAGGTTTCAACATAGTCAACACTATGAATTAACCTAAATCCCTTTGCTACAATCTTTAGTCATGAAAGTATACACCTTCCCATCCATGTCAGTCTTGAAGACCTTCTTGCACCCTTTAGTTCTTACACCTTCAGGTAGCCCAATCAAGTTCCAAACTTGATTGTCAAACATGGATTGCAATTCGGACTCCATGGTTCCTAACAATTTATCCAAATTAGGAGAGGACATCGCTTCTTGATAGCAAGTAGGATCATCATTCTCAATGACTTCTACTTCATCAGTTTCCGCAACGAGAAATCATTATTCCTTGAGTTCGGATCGTGACCTATCCAATCTACGATGGACTTGTGCATCTTGAACCGGTTTCACAACTCCTTTGTGAACTTGGTTCTGTCTCTACTCTTGGTTCCATATTATTTTCGGGTTCTTGAACTTTTCAAGATTAATTTTACTCCCACTAGATTCTTTATTGAGAAACTATTTCTCAAGAAACAAATCGTGTAGAGCAACAAACATTTTGTTCTCTTTGTGGTTGTAAGATTAATTTCCGAAAATAACTTTGTCGAATTTGGTGCAAACTTATAAGAGACAAGTCTCTTTACATAAGATTCGCAACCCCAAATCTTCATGAAAGACAAACTAAGTTTTCTTCCATGCCACATCTCATGTGGGGCCTTAGGAACCGATTTAGTAAGGACTCAATTCAGTGTGACCGCATTATTTCTAATGCATATCCTCAAAAGGAAATAGGAAAGTCAACTTGACACATCATCGAATGAACCATGTCTAACAAGGTTTAATTCCTCCTTTCAGACACACCATTCATAGTGGTGTTCCTTGTGGAGTCAATTCTTGAAACGATTTCATAATTTTGAGATGATTGTCAAACTCTTGGCTCAAAAATTCACCACCTCGATCCAATCGAAGTATTTAATAGTTTTACCAAGTTGTTTTTGTATTTCATCTTGAAATGTTCGAAACATCTCAAACGATTCACCTTTGGACTTCATCAGATAGACATCGTCACATCTAATAAGTCATTGGTGAATGTGATGAAACACCAAAATCCTCCCCTAGCAATGCTGCTTATGGTCCACATACATCTCATGTATAATGACCAATAAAGCACTAGCCCTCCCACTACTATTAGTGTAGGGTGGTTTGGTCGATGATCCCAATAAATAAGATCCACATTCCTCAAATGATTCATGGTCATATGAGTCTAAAAGTCCATGTTAATGGAGTTTAATATGTTTCTTATTTATCTGACCAATCCGGCAATGCCATATGAACGCGTTGTTCATATTGTTCGGTTTAGATTTCCATTTATATTATAGATATCTTCAACATTATTTTGTTTCTTATCTTCCAGGATATGAAGACCATTCAATGACATATGCAATACAATAAGGCATATCATTAAATAAATATAAAACTTCTTATTGAAAATAAGAAAATTATATTCTTCATCATCCATTTAAGAAACCGAAATAATACTCCTACTCAAATTGAACGTAGTCATACTTGTTCAAAACAAGTACTACTTCACAAGGTAAAGTGACTTCATAAGTCCCTTATGGCTAATGTTGCAACTCTTGCTCCATTCCCATGCTTAGGTTTAATTTACCTTCTTTGAGTAGCTTTCTATTCTTTGTTCCTTGCACATTTAAACAAATGTAGGATTCAATCCGGTATCATATACCCAAGAACAAGAAGTCAAAGGGAAAATATCTATCATATAGATACTTTAAGTAGTAGCAATCATATTGCCCTTCTTCACCTTTTAGGCCTTCCTAATAAGCCTTGCAACTTTGCTTCCAATGACAATCTTATTGCAATGATAGCAAAATGCATCCTTTTGAGACACTTTGGGTTTAGCCTCTTCGGCTTTGACAACTTTTGTCCTAGGTTTAGCAACCTTTGCTTTACCTACTTTTCCTTCCTTTATGAACCCTTTTATTGTGTCAACCATTAACATAATTTGCGGATTGCTCCTTCTTTCATCATATGAATTAAGAGCCTTTACCACAACATATATCTTTTGCCTAGCTTGCACTTGGAACATTTCCCTTTTGCTTTATGCTAAAACAAAAGAATAGTTATCATGTGCTCAAGGTTCTTCATAAGAACCTTTAAGCATGGTGGCAAATACAAGGCAAGCAATATTGTCAGAATCATCAATATGTTTCTAATGTTGCTTCCTTATTTGCCCTTTGCAACATTTGCAATGGGTTCAGTAGGAACGAATTCGTCAAGAACATACACATTATATATTGTTCCTTTCGAACTTTGTCTTTCATAAGGACGAATCGCAATTATCATTATGTAATGCTATTTCTACAACAAAATATACAAATTATATGAACACATATCAAAATCAACGCATTTATCATTTAAGAGCAAATAATATATTTTACAAATACTCCCATTAAATTATACACCTTCAAATATAAGCATGTATCATATAATTATAATGGGCTAAGATCCATATTTCACTTCAATTTTGGTTTAACTGAGTCAATGCCCAAAATTAAGTTATTTAGGTAGATAACATTTATCAATCACATCATATGTGACTCTTAGATCCTTTATGAGATTTTAGACATCATATGTCAAAACATGTTTTAATCTCATCTTATGCCTTGGGTCAAAACTCTTTTGAAAGCACCAATTAAGTCTAACCAATTTCAAACGTATGAGACACATAGAACGATGCACCCAACTGAGTCGAAACTACATCAACCATTATCTCATCTTGCTCCATACTAGAATAGAATGATGCACCCAATCCGAGTCGAAACTACATCAGCCTATCCCAATACTTCTCAAGTGTTTTACTTTCGGGGTGGCATAAAACTTAAACATTAAATGAAGGTTCTTTAAAATAGATCATAAGCATGTCAACAAAGATAACTGTAAAGTACACCGTAAGTTCCACAGAAACCGGTGAGCCACAAGGACTACTTAAGTACCCAATCCTTAGACAGAACTCTCCTAGACATGTACAACTACAATATCGGTTGATCGCAAAGCATAATCCTACTTGTAAACCGACTTGTTTCATAAACAATCATACACTAACTTGTTTCTCATAAACAATTAGTGAACTATAATTCAATGTTCAAAAACATTCTAGAATTATAACAGTTCTTTATGCAACGCAATAATTAATAAAATCACATTTTTAAACAATTAAGCAAGCATAAGAACACTTTAATAATTATGCAACGCAACAATTAAATAAACATCTTTTAATTAATTAAGCAAGCATAAACAATGAATTAATCTAGCATAGCCCTATAAACTCAATTTCCAGAAATTTATAGCATCCAGATTAAGACATAAAACATCTCAGATTGTAAACACAATCACAGATTAGCAGAAAAATTAAACAAACTGATTCTGCCCAGATTTGGCTTATTATGTCGCGTGACATAACTAGCCAGTGGCTAAGTATGTCGCGTGACATAACTAGCCAGATTACCAGACTTTTCTCCTCGTGGCCAACTATGTCGCACGACATGAGTTGCCAGTTTGGCAGATTTTCTGAATTTCAATCAATTCCAATCATAGAACAATCAAATCAAGTAAACAACTTTTACGGATTTAATTCAACATAATGGGAAACGATTTTAGCAGATTAGCAAATTGTTTCTCATAAACAATTAAATCTAACTCATATAAAGCAAGCCTAGAACATTTATAAACGATTTATAACAACTTTCTAGCATGCCAATTCGAATCTAACCATACGAACGGGGCTCGATACCCTTTGTTGGGTTTTATGGGTCCATGCGCAGCGGAATTAAGCATAAAATTAACACAAAACCCAAGCCCTAAGATCCGTTCAATACGATTAAATTGAATTCCTATGAGATAGAATTTACCAACCTTAATTGCTTTCCGGTCTTGAGCTATCGAACGGATAATTATGTGATTCGTAATCACAAACTTTTTGATCTTCAAATCTTCGAATCTTCAACTTCTTTGGATCTTGATTTGAACTCTAGGCCTTTGATTTGTTTGAACAAATTAAGACCCTCTTTTGGTAATCCACACAAATATGAATATCGAGAACGATTCTCGGGTTGGGAATTGCTAGATTCCTAAAACTTATGGAAGAATATTGAGAGTATGTTGTTATGATTTTCCCTTGAAAATTTCGGCCAGACCATTAGGGTTAACAGACCTCTCATATTTATACTACTTTAGTGTAAATATGTTTCCTAATCGAATTAGGAGAACAGGCTGTCAAAAACGCGTCTGGTGGCTAGTTATGTCGCGTGACATAACTAGCCAGTGGCTAGTTATGTCGCGTGACATAATTAGCCGGTTACGTAACTTTCAATCATTCTTCCTTTTGTTCAACCAATTCATTCTATTTGTGTGTGACCCAATAGGATTGTATTATGTTGGCAATGAGTCCGATCATATCGACCCTCATAAGACATAAGCGGACTCTAGCAAGTCATTATGTCTACCCAAATAACACAACGTAAGAGTTCACGTTTCCAATGGTACACTTCCATTTCTCCCTTTGTCTCACGATGTTATATTGAACACAAGTCATGGTCCACGTCAACTTGTATTTGTTCAATGCTTTCTTGATTTTGAGTATAATGATAATCCAATCACATTGGGGTGTGGCCACACTCTTTCATCATTATCACTCATCGAGGGGCCCAAGCAAAACATCTCTCTTTCGAGGGACAAATTCCATCTTGACTTATCATCCTTCCCATCATGAATCCGATCATGCCAAAGATAGCCTTTATAAATATCGTGTTAAGATATCGTTTGACTAAAATCAAACATGACTTTCATCATATGTAAGGTCATGATAATCTCAGGTCTAGGGACTAAATGAAGTAACCATATGAGATTTAATTATGACATTTGACCATGACATAAATCTCATACGGGTCAAGTCCAGTCACTTGTTCTCCAACAAGTACCCATAATTTCAATGTGCATCTCTATACATATAATCATCATATGATTATCCATTGACAATTATACTAGTTATTTACAAGTTTGTAATGTGCATCTCTATGCATATGATCATCTCTATGATCATCCATTACCAACTTACACTAAATAACTAGGGACACAGATTAATATAATAAACATGCAAAAAAAAACATATATTAATCAATAATAAAATTTCTCTTTTATTAATGATAAAGACGATACATCAAGGTTTATAGAAACTATAAGCCTAGGGCACACACACTAACAAAAGCCGGGATCACTTGTGAAAACAAGCCAAAGGAACGTCCTCCCCTACTCGGGAAGAAGGCGTTACCCGATCTCGACTTTACGGTGCCGACTCTGGACATGATTCGTATGGCACGCAAATCTAACCTCATATGATGAAATCGCTCTTTTAAAAAGGTATGGTCAGTGTCGTACAACCTCAGTGTATACCTGTAGACACCCTATTCTGAACCCATCGGATCAAATTTATACCACTCTAAGTCTCGCTTTGAGTTAAGAAGTAGAAATCCACCATTTCGTCATGTTTCGTTAAGTTTTGACTAACCACCGTTAGTTTGGGACTAAACTGCATACGAGACAGCGAGGGAAGGACATAATTGTCCACAGGAGCAATATCTCGCGCGGAATGGCGTGTCTCGCGCGAGATATTGTCCCTCTGCAGCATGCAGATGACAGTTTCCTCGTCGATTTCAACCTCTTTTCGGGATAAGACTTTATCCATCCGGCCAACCAATGATTTTGGGAGTCTGGAACCTTCTTGAAGTGTTTGATCTCATCTTCAACACCTCTCCAACACCTATAAATACTTGGTGACTTCCAAGGTTCAAGAGGTCCACAATTTCACAACTCACACACATTTTGTTAGTTTCTCTCCCTGAAAGATTCCTGCAAAATCACCCTAAAACACCTCAAAGTTTGTTTGTCAACCTTGTTGATAAACAAACATCAAGATCCGAGTCAAGGACCGAGGCGAAGCTCTGTCCGTATCAAGATTCAATTCTAAACTTGAGTCGAAACTCTTCCCAAATCACCTCACGCAAGGTAACCCCTAAAATCCCTTTCTAATTGATTGTTAGAGTGGTATAAATCCATAGAATCTAGGGTCGGCCTAGAGCCTCTCCAAATCATGGGGACGGTCTCGAAGCAATCTATCCTACATTCCGTTTAATCCCGTTAAATGGATCTTTGTTTATTTTTATTTGCAATCTTCTTCTCTTTTTTCGAAAACCTCTCTTTTTTTAGCAAGACCGATCTCCGGATTGGGTGGAATGGGTGCTCCTTGACCTTCCCATTCCATAACCTAAGTCCGAACCCAAATCTCTTTTCAAAAGAATGGTTTTTCTATATTTTCCAAACGAATAATATAGGTGGCGACTCAAAAAGATGTTAAAAAATACTACGCATCGCTACAGTGGCGACTCCGCTGGGGACTTAAAATTGAGAGGCTTAAACTTGCGTCAAAATTAAAAGAGAGGTTTTCAAAAAAAAATTTGTAAATTCGATTTTCTGTTCCCAGATCAGGCATATCTCACACGAGATATCCTATCTCGCGCGAGACATCGCCTCGGCAATCTGTGGCTTTCTGGTTTCTCCTGTTCATCTCAAGGTCCGAGACCAAGGTCGAACACGCAAGGGGGATCCCAGAATCCATTATCTGCAGAGTTCCCTCATCTTAAGGCCTCCCTCACTACTAGAAACAAGCCTTTTACCGACGAAAATTTTCGTCGGTAATTCCACATATCCGTCGGTAAATTAATATTACCGACGGAATTCGTTCGTCGGGTTCCGTCGGAAATAATTGGTTAGTAATACCGATGGACAAATTCCGCCGGTATTTCTGGCGGATTGTCCGCCGGAAAATCCAAAATTCTGCCGGAAACCGTCCGTCGGAAATGAGTTACGCCGGCCGGTTAACCGAAGCAATTGCCGGAGGTTACCGACGGAAATATTCGTCAGTAAATATTAAAAAAATAAATAAATAAACCCCATTGCCGACGGTTATAACCGTCGGAAACCATAAAATTTACCGGCGGATATGTCCGTCGGAAATCTAAACCCTAAACCGATGGACATATCCGTCGGTAATGAGTTTTATTTTTTTAATTTCTTATTATTTTCCGACGGATATTTCCGCCAGAAATTAGTTTTATTTTTTTTTATTAATTTACCGACGGAAATTTCCGTTGGTAATTTGTCCAGATTTTTTTAAAAAAATTCTATTTTATTATTAAACCACCTGTAAAAGGCTGTAAACCTGTTCAAACAACCCGTTTTAAACAAATACAATTACAAACTACAAACACACACAAACAACCTGTTTCGCTTGTACATCAAATAAAATACATATTTTAGTCCAAATCAAGCGACAGGGGAAGGGGAAAGGGGAAACGGCCGGGGAAAGGGGAAAGGGGAAACGGCCGGGGAAAGGGGGAAAGGGAAAGGGGAAACCGGGAAAGGGGAAAAGGGAAGGGGAAACGGCCGGGGAAAGGGAAAGGGAGAAAGGCCGGGGAAAGGGAAAAGGGAAAGAGAAACTACATATGTTTGTTTGTTTGTTTAATTACATGTCAATGAAAATTCATGTTTAACAACCACGAGCGCTGCCGCTGCTGCTACCGCTACCACCACCATGCATGTATAAACCTATCAAGATATTAATTAAAAAACAATATATCAATATATATACAAATAAAAAGACAATAATAAAATGTAAACATTATATATATGACATTTACAATTAAATAATACTTACTGGCCACTGGAGAGATAGATATTTCCATTTTTCCTTCCTCATTAATAATTGCGTCCAAATTAACCCGTCCGGATGGTTCACTACGTCCAGAACCAGAAGTAGAGCCCCTCCCTCCCGTCCTTGGTGAAACAAGACGATGGACAAAACCCGCAACCTTCCCTCTCTTTGAACGATTGCCACCTCGACCCGACATATCTAAACTAGTATATTATATATGTAGACAGAAAATATTATCAAGTAGAACAAAATTTAAATAGTAGGAAGCATTCAAATTAATGACTACATGTCCAAGTAAATTATGGAGTAAGATGTTTGCAGTTTGCATTTAAAGAGTAACCAAGTAAAATTGAAAATCATGAGATAGATATAATATTACAGTGATAAGTGATATAAAATGTAAACATTATATACAAAACATTATCTGAATTAAAACTAAACTGATTCATTCACTACAATCTTGATCACTATCACTACAAAATTCAATTTCTTCTTCACTAGTTTCCTCGTCGTTGTCTTCTTCCCCATCTTCATCATCGGACCCAGATATATACCCTTCTCCTTCCTCATCCTCCACATTGTCATCATCGATTTCATTGAAAGTGACTTCCTCCCCTAGTGGACGGGTGTTTTTGGCCATTAATGCTTCATCCTCGACATTATCATTCAAGGAAATAATCGGAGGTATAGGCATTTCCTCTTCCTGATAACAATCATTTAATGATGAATCAATATTTGAAGTAGACGTTTTGCACGCAATGGTATATCAAAAGTGCTTCTTGCTTTGGTTTTCCATACGGCCCACCATCCGCTAGACTCTCTTCGTCGACGGGGGTAGGGGGTCATATACACCTGTTGTGCTTGAGATGCAAGAATGAACACATCATCACCATTATGCCTAGAAGAATGCTTTAAGTGAACGAGATCAAAAGTGCCATGTTTTGTAATGCCTCGCTCAGCGTCCCGCCACTCACAATTGAAAAGAACTACAAAATTTCCAAGCAAGTACTCCAATTCAATAACTTCTTTCAATACGCCATAATAATCGAGATTTCCCTTGAGATTGACCCCGCTATTCCAAGTTGATTTCGTTTGGCCATATTCTTCGGTGTGGAATACGTAGCCATTGACAAAATATCCCTTATATACATTCACTCTTAAGGACGGACCGTGTGCTAATGCTTGTAATCTCGCAGCTTTTGCATCTCCACGGTTGTTCAAAATCTAAATAAAAACACATAGATAGTAAAAAACTCATACTTCAAATTCTATTAAAAACATTGAATTAATGAATTGGCATTTACATAATTATTAAACCAGGAGGGAAATTCGTTGTCTGTCCTTATTGAAATCAATTCAGGCGCAATGTCTCCAGCCTGTTCTTCGAACATACTGCATTCAAGGAGAACATAAAGTTGCTTAGTTCGTATTAAAGTTATTAGGATTAACATTACTACGATTATCCATCCAACTACGATCTTCTCCAGACATAATTAACTCCTGCATTTCATAATGTATTAACAGTTTAGATGTAATTAACGCATTACAATTCCCAAAATTTGGATTACAAACATATAAGCAACAAGACATGTTTCTTTAGGTTTAGAATTGAGGTTGGCTTCTATCGCACACATCTATCACATTTTTTTAATTATTAATATTTTGAATAATTTTAAATATTAATATTTAATTCTTTGTTGTAAAGTATATCATTCCCTATGATGAAAGGACAATTCATGTCCATTAGGTTTAGAATTGGGCTGGCTTCTATCCCATCCCGAAATACACGTATGAATTGCAAATATCACCTTGTCTACTTGCTTTATAATCGAAAATCAAGAAATTTCGGCAGCATAACCCCATGGTCTCCAAGTGCACGACATAGACTAGGTCAATCAAACACTATCGATTAGAATCGACAGTGTGTAATCAACCATATATGTCTAGTATACACTCAGAGAACAATAGGATTAATGCAACCGAAATATCTCAACTATCTACTATTCAAGCAATTTTAATAGACAATGATGATATTTACAAAATCATATAATCGTGCATTTCAAGACTGTCCACACGTACAATTTAAGAATCGATGACTACATGTTGACCTCAACATGATAAATTAAAGATTCTTAAACGGGTTTCTAAGCTTTTGTGTTTCAACCGTCACAACGTCACGTCGTAACATTAATTTTTATTCATTACCGTAAAATGTATAATTTTACAATAATGAATTAACACACACATCTATCATAATATTTTGAATAATTTTAAATATTAATATTTAATTTTTTGTTGTAAAGTATATCATTCCCTATGATGAAAGGACAATTCATGTCCATTAGGTTTAGAATTGGGTTGGCTTCTATCCCATCTCGAAATACACGTATGAATTGCAAATATCACCTTGTCTACTTGCTTTATAATCGAAAATCAAGAAATTTCGGCAGCATAACCCCATGGTCTCTAAGTGCACGACGTAGACTAGGTCAATCAAACACTATCGATTAGAATCGACAGTGTAATCAACCATATATGTCTAGTATACACTCAGAGAACAATAGGATTAATGCAACCGAAATATCTCAACTATCGACTATTCAAGCAATTTTAATAGACAATGATGATATTTACAAAACATATAATCGTGCATTTCAAGACTATCCACACGGACAATTTAAGAATCGATGACTACATGTTGACCTCAACATGATAAGTTAAAGATTCTTAAACGGGTTTCTAAGCTTTTGTGTTTCAACCGTCACAACGTCACGTCGTAACATTAATTTTTATTCATTACCGTAAAATGCATAATTTTACAATAATGAATTAACACACACATCTATCATATTTTTTAAATTATTAATATTGTGAATAATTTTAAATATTAATTCTTTATTGTAAAATATATAATTTTACAATGATGAATTAAATTAACATTTATAAACAAGATAAGAGTCGTTCTCATCCACAACTATCAAAACCCTATCTCATCTTAGACCAAGAAAGACAGAGAAAACAAGTTCATTACCGTTTGAGCAAAGGATTTTCTGTTTAATAAGATTTTTTTCCAGTTTCACTGTCCTCCTCTCTAAGGATCTCAAGTATTGTTTGAGATCCTTAGAGAGAAAGAGGACAGTGAAACTGTAAAAACTCTTATTAAACAGAAAATCCTTTGCTCAAACAGTAGAGAACTTGTTTGCTCTATCTTTCTTGATCAAGGATAGACGGATTTTGATAGCTGTGAGTGAAAAAGGCTCTCATCTTATTTATATTTTAACTTTAGACATTAATTAGTAAAGCAGTCTAAACACATCAAAATTGCATTCAGCTCCACAATGCATTTACAAACATTTATCTCTAATCAAACATATTATTTCACAAATAAACACACATTTTTTAGGCAATCAAATAATTATATTGAATCATATACAATACACATATAAAACAAGAAATAGTAATAGTTACGGTAACAACTTGAAACTGAGAAATTCAGAGGACGAATTTGATAATGTCTTTTATAAAACAAATATTTTGCTAAATTTCGGAAATCAAAACCAAATCAAAACCTAAACAAATTTAAACAAACACCTAAATTTAAACAAACACATTTCTCATCTCTCAGATTCAATGAACATGCAGTAACATTCACTCCGAATCAAAATGTCGAAATAAACAAATATTTTGCTAAATTTCGGAAATCAAAACCAAATCAAAACCTGAGAGTGACGGCGATGAACGGTGAGAGAGGGCGAGGAACGGCGACTTCTGAACGGGACTACGCTATGACTAATGAGAGTGAGAGAGAGAGAGAGAGAGAGAGAGAGAAAGTGAGTGAGAGAGAGAAATCGAGTGAGAGAGAGACAACGATTGAGAGAGAGAACGTACCGGCGATGGCAAACAGCGAATGGAAAGAGACGGCGGCGACGGCGTGTTCTTGGCGAATTACTGATGAGAGAGAGAAAGTGAGAGAGAGAAATCGAGTGAGAGAGAGAAAGCGATTGAGAGAGAGGAAAGAGGGCTTACCGGCGACGGCGTTGGCGTTAGGGTTTGCACTGAGGAAGAAGGAGCGTAATTAAAATGAAGCGTAATTAAAAATGGGGAATTTTCGCGTATATATATATTTCTTTTTTACCGACGGACATATTCCGTCGGTAATACCGACGGAATTTCATCAATTACCGACGGACAAAACGAAATTTTTTTAAAAAAAATTCCCGGTAAATTGAAATTATTTTCCGTCGGTAAATGATTATTTTCCGTCGGTGTTACCGACGGACTCCGTCAGTCGGTAAAAATCCGTCGGTAAAAGCCCTGTTTCTAGTAGTGCCTTAAGATGTCTAACTCGAAATCATATTTTGATTAAATAATTGATTGTTATTTATAAACTGCGTGCGATTGAGTTTTATTTAATTAAAGTCCGGTCCATTGGGGATTCGGGAGTTGTAACTTAATTTATTCCTCTCTCTCTCCCTATCTCTTTACATGGAACTACGATGGCCTGAGTCTCCCTAAATTGGGAGAAACATAGGCAACCACTTGGTGCGGCCACTATTTGTTTTCCTTTTGATTTTCAAAAAAAAAATCTCTATTTTTATCTATCACCTAGATTGACTATCACACACGCGCACTCATGATATATCTGTCATTGCACTGCATACCCTATATAAACCCGGGACCCACACTAAGGACGGATGACGGTAACCACCTAGTCGCCGGTCTCTCCGAAGTTGGATCATCCCACTCCGCGTATTCGATCCACCTAGATTGTCATATCGCGGGGAGCCTAGCCTTCCAGCCCTGCATCGCCACATTTTCATGTAGATTGTCTTTTTAGGATCACTCCGTGATCGGTCGGTTTTGACTCGGTGATCTTTTCTTGTTTTTGACCAAAACAAAGCCATGTAAAATTGACAATAAAGAAGGACTCGGAAAAGTCCCCTCGGAAAAAGTCCCTTCGGAAAAAGTCCCTTCGGAATGACCCTTTCGGATGTCCCTTTGAAAAAATAATAATCCTTCAAAAAAAAAAAAACGATCTTACATGGCTTTGTTTTACAAAAATCGGATTGATTGCTTAGTCGTTAGGTTCTGATAAAGGCCTTAGAAACCCCTCAAAACGGATTTTACGTTCTGACCAAAAATTAGGATTAATAAAAATTGACTTTCCGTGTGATTATCTCGCGCGTGACTACATATCTCGCGCGGGATAATGTCTCTGTTTGCTGAAATTGAGCCTGAGCCATTTAAGCCTGCTTCCGACTTGTTGGGGCTAGATTTGATCCTGATATCGTCTCTGCATCTCTTCTGTCAGTTTTTCGAAGCTAATCAACTTCAAGACTCCCAACACAATGTCTACCAAAAAGCACGTCATCACCAAGAAGGACCTTGAACAACAAACTCTGCAAGAGTTGACCAAATCCCTTGTCGCTGAAATGGAACATGTGGAAGGTTGGAGAGAAGCCTTTGATTTACCTTCCACCCGCATTGCTAGAGATTTCCGAAAGATGGAAAGTGGCTCTGATAGCGGGCAATCATCTGTGCAAGAAGAGCTAAGTGACATCAAGGCTCAACTCGCCAAAGCCCTGCAGCAAATTGACAACAACGTTGCATGGCACAACTTGGAAGAATCCATCCAAGCTGACAAGACAAAGATGCTGATTGAAGAACTTGAAGAAGTCAAAAGCGAACTCGAGGCTATGACCCAAAAGTGTATCAACCTCGAAGCCCACATTGAAGATGACATTGATGAGAGGGTCAAGTATTGCCTCAATACTCTCTACCGTGACCTCAAGGAACAAATGGAAGCAGAATATCAGTCTCGCCACAACGTCTTTGTGCAACACTATGAGAACCATATTCGAGACCTCCACAATCAAATGGCTAAGTGAAGGAAGGGTAGGATCTTCTCCGACATCGGAAATATATCTCTCGGTCATCTCTTCAGAAGTCTTCGCAAGGATGGAAAGATGAGCCCAATGGAGGGTTACATACCCAAGAGAGAAGGGCGAGCTCCACACCTCTACTGTTTCTACCACCAATGTTATGGCCACCATACCGATGATTGTTTCAACCTGAAGAATGCAATCCAAGATTTAATTGACAGTGGCATCGTCAAAATTTCTCCTAGCGGAGGTGTCATAAGTTGGAAGAGTTAGAGGAATGAAATCTTTTTTTTCCTTTCAGTCATTTACCTTTATTTGCAAAAGAAACGATTGGTAGTCTAGTTTAGTTTAGTCGGGTACTACTTGCCTAAAGACTTCATTTGTGAGCAAGAGTATCAAGTTTGCTTTTCAATAATAGTTAGTCAGTATTTCCCTTTCAATTTTGATTACTTATTCTAAAGCACCGTGAATGTCATAGAAACTTGCAACAAAAATGATTACTCCAGGGCACTTCGGTTTTCTGGAAACCTTCCTGTCTGGAGAATGATGCAAGAAAAAGGATACTTCCCTAGCTTGGGACTTGGAAAACACTTGCAAGGGATAACGGAACCACCACCGGTTCCCCCACCTCACACAAAGCATGGCCTAGGATACATCATTTCCATCCACGACGGGGATGACGAAGAAGAGTGGAACTTCACTCAAATCAAGTGGGAAGGAACCGCATACAAAGGCTACAATAACCCAAAAGCCAAGAATTACAACCTCGAGCCATATCGAAAGACACTCAATGGCTACTTTTCCGGGAAGGGGAAAGCATTCCCTACTTTATCTTTTCAGAACCATGGACTGATGATAAAGGAAAGCGCCAACCGGGCTTTGAAATCTTCAGTGACTGCGATGCTTCTCCAGATGAAACAGAACCCGTCTCACTAATCCCTAATGATTTGTGGGGCACGAAGGCAGAAATGACAAGCGAATGGGACTTTGTGTTGGGAGAAGACATGCTGCGACAGTTTGAAGACCTATGCCGATTAGAAGACAGCCAGATCCATGCAATATCCAAGGGGGACGCTCCAACCATTGATTAAACAAGGCTAATAAAGAAATTTGATGAGCCAATTCTAAACTGGCACGTCATCGGAGGACCGGTTGTTGATGAAGATATCATGATCAAAGAGCTTGGTTGCACTCCCCATCCCCGCAGGAAGATAGGCCCTGTAACTTTCACATTAGAAGCAGGCTCCACCTCTGATGAACTCACTCAAGAGGAAATCGAGGCGGTGGCCGAACATGTATTCCCTTACTTCCTTAATGAAAACTTTGATCTTTCCGAGTACCCCGAGATTGCTAACATCGTGAATGATGAATTAACTAATAATAATCAATATAACGAACACGTTAATAATGAATCATACGATGAGATAGATCAAGAAAACAAACAAATTTTAATAGAGTTAGCTAAGCAAGTAGGTCGTTGTGGAAAGAATGGCCCTGTTGACGATGAGGAAATGGAAACGGTTAATCTTGGGACGACAGCAGACCCCAGAGAAACAAAGATTGGCAGCTTCTTCAAGGGGGAAGACAGAGAGACCTTGACACAGCTCCTCAGAGAATATGTCGACGTCTTCGCTTGGTCCTACAAGGATATGCCTGGGTTGAATCAGTCAATTGTAGAGCACAAGATACTGCTGCTACCCAACGCCAAGCCAGTCAAACAGAAACTACGCAAAATCAAAGCCGGAATGGTCAATGCAAGTAAAAGAGGAAATCATGAAATTCTTGAACGTAGGGTTTATCAAAGTGATTGAATATCCGAAATGACTAGCAAACACGGTGCAAGTAGCCAAGTCAAATGGGAAGATACGAGTTTGTGTTGATTTCAGAGATTTGAACAAGGCATCCCCTAAAGATGACTTCCCGCTACCAAACATAGATATGTTGGTCGACGCCACAGCCGCATACGAAGTTCGCTCATTCGTTGACGGCTTCGCAGGGTATAACCAAATCCTCATGGCAGAGGAGGATCAGCACAAAACAGCATTCACCACACCTTGGGGGACATTCTGTTACACGGTCATGCCGTTTGGTCTCAAGAACGCTGGGGCTACTTACCAAAGGGCAGTCACGACACTATTCCATGACATGATCCACAAAGAAATAGAGGTATACGTGGATGACATGATTGTCCAATCAAAGGGGACAGATGGCCAGCACTTCAGTGATCTCAGAAAATTCTTCGATCGACTGAGACAGCACAAGATGAGACTCAACCCCGCCAAGTGCTCATTCAGAGTGGTCAAAGGGAAAGTCTTAGGGTATATGGTCACTGAGCGCGGCATAGAAGCAGACCCCGCCAAGATAAAAGCCATCACAGACATGCCTCCACCCAGAACACAGAAAGAAGTAAAAGGATTCATGGGCAGACTCCAATACATCAGTCGATTCATCAATCAACTGACTACAATGTGCGATCCTATCTTCAAGCTACTTAAGAAAAACGCACCCCAAGAATGGACCAAAGAATGTCAAGAAGCATTCGAGGAAGTTAAGCATTACTTAACTTCCCCACCCATCCTGGTTCCACCACACAAGGAGAAGCCCTTGAAGCTATACCTCACGGTTACTGACAATGCGCTAGGGGCTATGCTCGCTCAAGAACAGCCTGCCTCACACACAGAGAATGCCATCTACTTTGTCAGTCGCAGATTCCAAGGCAGCGAAATCAACTACTCTCCCCTCGACAAGTCCTGCGCTGCTCTTGTTTGGGTTTCACAAAGGCTAAAACACTATATGGAAGCTTTCCCAGTCCGTCTCATTGCAAGAATGGATCCGTTGAAATACATCCTAGACAAATCAAATTTGTCTTCGAGATTGGCCAAATGGTACTTCATGCTCGCGGGATATGATATCACTTACGTCACTCAGAAATCCGTCAGGGGGAGTGTATTCGCAGATCAATTGGCCGAATTTCCTTGTGACGAAGTGAAGGGGGATGACCCGCGATTCCCTGACGAGGACATCATGAGTATAGAAGAAGAAAATAAGTGGCAATTATTTTTCGATGGCGCGGCCAACAAGAGAGGGTTCGGCATCGGAATGTTGTTAGTAGACCCTGACGACATCTATACTCCACTGGCAATACGTCTTGATTTTGACGCCACCAATAACACCGCAGAATATGAGGCTTGCATAGCGGGGCTTGAGGCAGCCCTAGAACGCAACGTAACTGAACTCGAGGTATTTGGGGACTCCCAGTTAATCATCAATCAAACACTGAAGAAGTGGAGGATCCAAGATCCAACCCTTCAAAGATACAGTGCCCACCTCCAAGAGTTGGCGCAACAATTTCAGGATGTCTCGTTCCACTATCTTCCTAGAGACAAAAATCGGTTCGCAAATGCCTTAGCTACGCTCGCCTCCTTGGTCGAAATCCCTAAAGGAAAGGCAGTCAAACCCTTCAAAATAACACGGCGTTCAACTCCTGCCTACTACGCCGTTATAGATCTTCATGACTGCAAAGACAAATGGTTATCCGAATGTGCCATTGTTGAGAACTCCGAAGAAAAACCATGGTACCATGATATTTGGCATTTCATCCTAGATGGAACCATCCCACCTGAGACAGATCAAAAGACTCAGATCACCCTTAAGAGATTGGCCGCTAATTACTCCATCATAGCTGGCCGTCTATTCAAGAAACATTCCCAAGGAAACCTCCTTTGTGCCACCAAGGAAGAGGCCCGAGAAATAATAGACCATGTTCATCAAGGCATATGTGGAACCCACATGAGCGGAAACATGCTCGCCAAAAAGATCATCAGACAAGGGTACTTTTGGCTAACCATGGAAGCCGATTGTACCAAAATGGTCAAGAAATGCCATAAGTGTCAGATACATACCAACCTTCAGCACGCACCGCCTTCCCTGCTGTACCCTATGACTTCTCCTTGGCCGTTCTCGACATGGGGGATAGACGTGATTGGAAAGGTCACACCCATAGGAGCCAATGGACACTGTTTCGTTCTAGTAGCCATCAACTATTTCACTAAATGGGTCGAGGCCGCCTCCTACAAGGTTTTGAATGCCAGAAAGGTCGCATAATTCATCAAACATAACATCATCTGCCGATACGGGATCCCGCAAGAGATGATATTCGATAATGGGTCGCACTTCGAGAACGAAACCGATCGCCTCCTAACCGAGTACAAAATCACAAGGCACAAGTCGTCTCCTTATAGGCCTCAAACGAATGGAGCAGTTGAAGCCGCAAACAAGACAATCGAAACCATCATCAGAAAAATGGCAGTCACTGGGAAAGACTGGCCCGACAAGTTACCTTTTGCACTATGGGGATACCGCACTTCAATCCGAACAGCTACAGGAGAAACTCCCTACGCCCTCACATTCGGAATGGAGGCTGTCTTGCCAATAGAATTGGAAATACCATCACTTAGGGTTCTCCTAGAAAACCAAGTGAACGAGGTCGACTGGTTAGAAAGAAGATACGAAGAGTTGACACTGCTAGACGAAAGGAGGCTGAAAGCAGCCGAGCACACCCAAGCTTACCAAAGAAGAATGGCAAGAGCTTTCAACAAAAAGGTCAAGACAAGGAACATCAGAGTGGCGACCTGGTTCTCCGCGAGCATCGTCCTGGACCTTTCAACCCGTTAGGCAAGTGGGGACCAAGATGGATAGGACCCTACATTGTGAAGAAAATATTCTCTGGGGGAGCCCTTCAGCTGGTGGACCTAGACGGAGATCAACTACCAAAGCCGGTCAACATGGACAAGCTCAAGAAATACTTCGCGTGACTTGGCCTCCTAAAAAGAAAAAATTGCTCGCTAGGTTGAAAATCCCGAAGGGGACGGCCTAGGCAAAAATTAGAGCTTGCACAAGAAAAAAAAGCCCGCTAGATTGAAAACCCGAAAGGGCGGTCTAGGCAAAAGAAAGGGTGTGCACAAAAAAAAAAGGGAGCCTTGTCTCGCGCGAGATTACCCCTCGGCCTGGAACAGTATTTTGTCCTTTTTTCTCAAAAATGAACTATGTTAGACCTGAGCCTCTTATTTAATTGCTGTAAAAGAGGAACGTAGGCAGCCTTCGGGTTCGATCTAATCAAATAAATAAATCTACTTTTGTCCTTTTATTAATCAAATGCATTTTATTAATAACAAAAGGGAAATCCTAACCACAACGACTAATTTGCTAAGCTAACAACCTTGAAAAAAAAATACTAATTAAATAAAACTATTGATCTATCAAAGCGATCTCTTGGTACTCCTTAAGATCTAGCCTTTCATTGACTTGGTAGGCCGGCGGACATGGTCACCACCGTCTTCGCGATCCTTCTTGCGCTTTGAGCCCTTCGAAGCAGAGCATCCCTCGAGACGATCAAAGACGGACTCCGAAAGCCTCTTGAAGACATTGGGCCTATCCAAAGCTTGCTTCTTTCCAGGCATCCCTTTGCCTTGCCTCTCATACCAATCCCCGTCAAGAAAATCCTGAGTTGGATCGGTCCGCACATTAGCAGGATCAGACTGAGCCTCGCTCCTTCGCAAAATGCTGCTAGCTACAAAAGAATCCTCTAGCAGTGAAAGCCGCAGATCATCAATCTTCTCCGCACTAGGGTGACCGATATGCAGAAACCAATCCAAATACTTGTCGGATAAGAAGATGCTTGCATTAAAAGTCCAAAGGTTCGACCAGCGGTCCCGACTAGTTCCTTCACCCCATGCTTGAGCTAGCACCTGCGCAAACTCTATACCAATATAAGACACATCACGAGAGGCCCCTTCGAAAAGATAAGTGTCCTGCTGCTGACCAAACTGACGGAGCACCCGTTTGGGAAAATAAAAGGAGGAATCTCGCAAACCCGGAAGAACAACCCTGTCAAAACCCCTGGTATTGGCAACATACTTGTTCAATCTCCAATAAGGTGGACACCAAAGGATATCAGCAGTTACCGTCTTCGCAATCAACTCAGCCCATTCATCCATCGAGAGATCCTTGATCAACAACTTTCGCGTATGATATGTGAAAGGGGAATATTCCAACAGGGGACCTACCAACTTGAGATGCTCCCTAAGCCAAATAGTCAACAAAAGAGGACTCCCTTGAGTCATGGCACTGGTCTTATGCAGCTCATCAAGACCATGCAGGGTTTCACCCAAAATAAGCGGGATAATGTTTCTAGAACGTTTCCTAGCTTGCAGAACAATTTCCACCAATTGGGAGTCAACCAAGCCATCCCTGCATGTGAACAAAACATCTCCGAAAAGAGAAAGGGCCAGAAAGTTCCGTTTGTAGGCATAAAAGGCATCATCATCTGAATCTCCGCTGAATCGCCCAGGAAAAGAAGAACAATCTACCCACCTGCGGTGAACCAACCCATAGCAAGTATCAAGGGGGATCCCTAGCAATTCATTCAAGGCCTCCGAATGATTCCTATTGTATTTAGGAACAGCAATCTCACCAGTCAAAGGCATATCCAAGATAATGGCAAATTTCTCCACAGTAGGCACCATCTCATTCAAAGAAAAATTGAAGAGATGAACAGAGGGATCCCAAAATCGAGCAGCACCCTGCAGAAGATTCCAATCCGGTTGGAGGTTCTTCAAAGTAAAAAGGATTCTGAATTCGAATTCTGCTATGAACCTATTGCGAGATCGGTTGCGAAACGACCTCACAAAATCTCTTGATGCTTGCTTGAAGGCTTCAATCACATCAGACGACAAAGAAAAATCATCGACAATCATGGACGTTGGGGCAATCTCCTTAGAAGCCATGGATCACAGGGTTGGAAAAGAAGACAAGAACTTTACCCTAACAGAATATCTCTAGAGTTTGAAAGGCTAGGATGTGTTATCTGGCCGGACTACAGGGCGTTTATATAGGGAAAACTAACAAAATCTCGTTCGAAGAAGGAAAAGGATTCTGCCTGGGTAGCGTGTCTCATGCGAGACACCTTGTCCCGCGCGAGATATCGCCTCGGCAAGACAGCAACAGCTCTGCACAAATAGCAATCTAGCCCCGACTTGACCAAGCAAGTCTCGAAAAGCATACGCATACAGTTCATAACATGCAGTGCAACACCAAATTCAAGCTCAAAATTGTGGCCTAGGCGGCCATTCCATTTCCAACCACGAAAAGTCGAGAAAGTTAATATACTAACTAGTTAAACCTAGGATTAGGACTTAAGAAAACATGTTTTTTTTGTGCTACCTACTTGTTCCTAACAGGTACCAAAGAAAAAGAAAAATTGTCTGGGCCCACACGGCCAATATGTACAAATCATCAGAGAAATTAAACAGAGAGAAAAGGAGGGGATCACGCCATCAAGTCTCCCGAGCCACCGACACCTCCGCCATCACCGCCACGGGGGCTACCATCCCTCCTCGACCTCCTGGCTCCACAAGTAGGGGTCACCGTAGAGGCCACCGTCGAGGCTGCCAAAGAAGCCTTCTGAAACAGCCTCTCAGACAGGTCCGACACCAGGGCCATCAGTCCCGCCATCTTGGTCGCTCCACGGTTGTAATCGGCCGCAGACATAGTGACCTGACAACAAAGGAAAAGAAATGCTCAGATGAAGTCGGACATATACACTTATATGGACGAATACGTGAAATATAAACAGAAACATACCGAGGAGACATCCGGCGGAAGGCGGTAACCCTCGGGAATATGGTCCAGAGTCGGGATATGGCCCATCATCGGCATACTCCCCATCATGTACGTGTAGCTCAGAGGACCGAAATCTGGCGCAAAAGGCAGAGAACCAGCAGACTCGAGAAGTACTGTGGGGCCGGGCGAACCCCGAGGCGTAGGCGGAGCCACGAGCGTGCGATCACCTAACGCCCACCGTGAGGGGACCCATCAGTCGAGGCAAGAACTCCTCATAGGAGGCCCCGTGGACAACACAAGCAGTCGCCGCATCACCCACCATAAGATCGGCATAATCATCATCTGGAATGGAGTAGGTGGGGTACATCGCCCTCGGCGGATCCGCTGGCACCATATATGATAGTCTACCCCGGCCATGCTGTGGGAAGACCCGCTCACCAAGGTACATAGTATCCCCCTCCAGAGATGCCAACATCCTCTGCATCCCAGTAGCATCCCAATCACGGTACACCTCCCGCTCCAACAGGGTCCATGGATAAAGGCCTAGCCGCTCATACTCAAAAGCATCCAGGAAGGCCCGCGCCTCTGCGACCGTCAGGGTCCACTCCTGATCCTCATCCTCGTCAACTCTCCGATTGGGGTGGCTCCACCTCCTGATATCCGGGAACAAAGGGGTTCGGCTCTCCAACTCAAACTTGTACAGCCCAAGGACAGTATAGCCCCATATCTGCACAAGAAAACAGAACGGATTCAGTACGCAATACAGACAAAGTATACAGATAAAGGACAGAAACAGAATCAAGAGCATACCTCCCAAGCATAAGAATACCCCGACAGGGTATCCCTGGTGTGCCTACACGCCTTGTCCATGCGTGATAGCAGAAAGCCAGCCCCGCTGAGCCTCAATCATATGTACTCACCTCATCTAAATTCACCAACAGGCCCAAAAGAGAGAGACGAGCCGTAGAGGAGTGGTTCACAAAAATGGTCTCGGAAAGAATGTACCAAAGGGCGCCCCGCACCAACCGATCAGTAACCGCATTCGGCTTAAGAGCATAATCCTCAATCTGACGCCGAAGGGGTGTTAGCTCAGCAGCAAATCCCTTAACCTTGTTAGGGACGAAACCGATCAACTTTCTCCACACAGCTGGACTCGCAGGCTTATAACCCGCAGTCTTCGGAAGGGGCTCGCCAGTGAACTCTAGCCCCGTGATAGCAAGGAAGTCCGTCGGAGTCAAGGTTGCTTCCCCGAAGCGCAAATGAATGGTGTGGGTAGTATCCCACCACCTTTCCCTGATCGCCTGAAGAACTTGGGGAGTCCGTCTCATCCCCTGAAGGTTATCAACAAAAGTTAGAAGCCCCATTTGGGCCACCCCATCTTGAACACCATCAAGATCCTTGATCTTGTCCCACACAGCTCTAGCCAGTTTTGGACTCCCACGGCAATTCTTCGTCGGCCTACACGACTGCAAAACAGTGGAAAAGCAAAAAGGGCAATATCAGAAATCATTCCATGGCAAAAACTCAATGAAATAAAAGAAAATTTTCATTGAGGCTTTTCGTCGAACACTTGGCGTGCATACAAGAAAAGCTTGCCCAAGGATGCCATTGATGACCCGAATCAACCCCTCCTACAATCCATGATATGTAGGAGACGCATACGCACACAATGCAACGACAATCATTCAACAAATCCAATGAAAAACGAAGCATGCAAGAAGGAACCTAGTTCTAGACAAAAACAAGAAAAAATGGCCATTGATGGAATTTGAATTCAAGAAGAGGTGGGTTCAAACTCAATGCAATATGAGAAACAAGAATTGAGGAAGAAGTTCTTACCAAGCCCTCCCGAACAGCGGTGGAGATATGCGCGTCCCTATCGAATGTAACGTCGTCGTGGGGATAATCCTTCCCGAGCAAATAACTTCCCAAAATCGGATTCTTTCGCTCTTGAGCCATTGATTGTGGAGAGAGGAAGGATTGAGAGATGTTTAGAGGGAGGAATCAACAAGCAATCCACAAAAATTTGCAGAGAAAACGACCTTGGCTCGACCTAGGGAGGGAATTTGAAAAGGATGTTTTCAAATTAAAAAGAGGAGCTGCTGTTTTATATTGCCCCGACAGTACAAGTCTCGCACGGTATACCTTATCTCGCGCGAGATATACCTTCGGGAAAATGGAAAAAATTGTCCCCGATAATAAGCATCTACGCAACGTCAAAATTCAAAATTTTGACACATTTACCCTTGGAAATAATACACTAGCAAGGAAACGTGGAAAAATCGACACCGCAAGTCACGGAACAAGCCGAACGTGACACTCGCACGATCGCCCGGTACGGCACCAGTCGCCCGAAAACCAAGTGATCCAAAAATCAACTCATTTCACATGATTCAGAGCCCAGAAAGGTGAATCATCAAATTAAAAGCCCGGTCCAACGCCCAGACAGGTGGATCGTCAACATAAAAGCCCGGTCCAACGCCCAGACAGGTGGATCGTCATCATAAAAAGCCTGGTCCAATGCCCAGACAGGTGGATCGTCAACAGAAAAGCCCGGTCCAACGCCTAGACAGGTGGATCGTCAAAATCAAAGCTCGGTCCAACGCCCAGACAGGTGGATCGTCAACAGAAAAGCCCGATCCAACGCCCAGACAGGTGGATCGTCAAATCAAAAGCCCGATCCAACGCCCAGACAGGTGGATCATCAAAATAAAAGCCCGATTCAACGCCCAGACAGGTGGATCGTTAAAATAAAAGCCTGATTCAATGCCCAAACAGGTGAATCGTCATCCTCAACAACAAAAAGCCCGATTCGGAGCCCAGAAAGGCGAATCGTCACAAAAACCGACAGGACTCAAAGGATCGGACAGGTGAGCCTTTGTTTTCTAACATATTTCCCCGCAGGTTCGGAGCCCAGACAGGCGAATCTTCAGAAAGACAGGTATATTCAGAATTGGGTCTTGATTTGATTCCTCAGTATGAATTTACCTTTTCAAAAAAACAAAATCTCCTCGATTTTCAAAATGATTTTCAAAATACCTAAAGCAGCCTTTTCGTATTTTGGAGTCGAACTACGTTATGGTCTGATTCTCCGATAGAGATACGTAGGAAGCCGTGCGGCCCGACCATCCCGATGTTCAGAATGATATCTTTTCTATCGTCGACATGTCTTCTTTCATAAGACTTGTCGACGAGGGGCTCTGTAGACACCCCATTCTGAACCCATCAGATCAAATTTATACCACTCTAAGTCTCGCTTTGAGTTAAGAAGTAGAAATCCACCATTTCGTCATGTTTCGTTAAGTTTTGACTAACCACCGTTAGTTTGGGACTAAACTGCATACGAGACAGCGAGGGAAGGACAGAATTGTCCACAGGAGCAATATCTCGCGCGAGATATTGTCCCTCTACAGCATGCAGATGACAGTTTCCTCGTCGATTTCAACCTCTTTTCGGGATTAGACTTTATCCATTCGGCCAACCAATGATTTTGGGAGTCTGGAACCTTCTTGAAGTGTTTGATCTCATCTTCAACACCTCTCCAACACCTATAAATACTTGGTGACTTCCAAGGTTCAAGAGGTCCACAATTCCATAACTCACACACATTTTGTTGGTTTCTCTTCCTGAAAGATTCCTGCAAAATCACCCTAAAACACCTCAAAGTTTATTTGTCAACCTTGTTGATAAACAAACATCAAGATCCGAGTCAAGGACCGAGTCGAAGCGCTGTCCGTATCAAGATTCGATTCTAAACTTGAGTCGAAACTCTGCCCAAATCACCTCACGTAAGGTAACCCCTAAAATCCCTTTCTAATTGATTGTTAGAGTGGTATAAATCCATAGAATCTAGGATCGGCCTAGAGCCTCTCCAAATCATGGGGACGATCTCGAAGCAATCGATCCTACATTCCGTTTAACCCCGTTAAATGGATCTTTGTTTATTTTTATTTGCAATCTTCTTCTTCTTTTTCGAAAATCTCTCTTTTCTTTAGCAGGACCGATCTCCGGATTGGGTGGAATAGGTGCTCCTTGACCTTCCCATTCCATAACCTAAGCCCCGAACCCAAATCTCTTTTCAAAAGAATGGTTTTTCTATGTTTTCCAAACGAATAATATAGGTGGCGACTCAAAAAGATGTTAAAAAATACTACGCATCGCTACATTCCATGCCCGACTTCGGTCAGGAAGACCCGACCTGGTAAAGAACCTCTGGTCCAGACTCTGGCCTACGTCGGAATACACACCTACACTCACTGCGACACGTCGTTGTTAAGGCCCTGATGTGCAATCCTTACCAGTCATCCCTTAGTCAGCCCAAAAAGCCGAGATCACTTGTGAAAACAAGCCGAAGGAACGTCCTCCCCTACTCGGGAAGAAGGCGTTACCCGATCTCGACTTTACGGTGCCGACTCTGGACATGATCTATATGGCACACAAATCGAACCTCATACAATGAACCACTCCTTTGGGTTTAGTCAGTGTCATACAGCCTCAGTGTATAACACGTGTCTGTCAAAGCCTGGCTCTAGAGTCATCTACCCTCCACAAACAGTGGAGACATGGGAAGGTCACACCCGACTTCGGTCAGCAAGACCCGACCTGGTAAAGAACCTCTGGCCACGACTATGACCCATAACGGAATATACACCTACGCTCCGTGCGACACGTCTCCTTAGGGTCTTGAAACGCTATCCTTATCGGCCATTCTTTAGCCAGCCTTAAAGGTAGGGATCCCTTGCAAAAGTAAGGTGAGGGAAACGTCCTGCCCCACTCGGGAAGCAGGCATTACCCGATCTCGACCTAAACGGTGCTGACTTTAGACATGACCCGTGCATCGTTCCGCTGTGATCTAACCCCAAAAGGCGGATTACCCCCTTTAGGTTCCCTTTTTCACCTTTCGACCGGTGGATTCCGCTTGCCTTATAGGACCCTCGCCCGGGACTGTCCGTCTTTGGGATCGTGCAGACGTAGTGATGGAATCCACTGATCCAGGAACAGATTAGTTGCGAAAAAGAAGAGAAATCTTTTCCAACCATCTAAGATCTGAGAAAAACGCGTTTTAATTAAACTCGAACAATTAATTAATAAACGCATGCTAGTCTCGAGCTCCTGCATTTTAGCCTTCAAGCTAAACACCCTCCCCGGTCGCTGCCTTTTTCGAGTCAACGCTACCGACCCGGATAGCTCTCTAGCGTCCTCGGCCCCAACAGCCCGGTGTGCCGCAATATAAGGGTCAGAGGACAACGGCAATGGGAACAGTACCCCGCCATCGACAAACACTCAGACAATGGAAGAAATCCGTTAGGTCCACGAAGACCTCAGGAAAACGCCAGGAGGACCAGCACGCCTGGTATCTTGACTCAATGTGCGATATCAGCAATCCCTCAGCCCGACGGTACATTCTCCCTAATCAAAGACGTCGAAGCACCTGCTCGCTTTTGCTCCCCTGAAATCATGGGAACATACCTCCTCCATACGAGTACGGTAACCCATTCGCACAAGGAAAATCCTCGCCCACGGCTCCATCGCGAGACTGCTCAAGCTGCCCCTGCGACACCGACTCAATTCAATCAGCCACCCGAGATACACAACCATCTTGGTTCCACTACGGATTGTCCCATGGGCTCAGTTCACCAACGCCCTGTGAGCCCCCTATGCTAGATTCAGACAATCTTCAGTATCCACCGAGATTCACTCTGCTGCCTCCACATGAACCTAGGGGCTACGGGTCCAGAGCACATTTTCCCCGAAAAGCAACCGATTCCTGGAATACGTGACTCTCTCCAAAGACAACGAGAAAGGCATCACCACGATCTGGGAAGACAATGACACCTCCGAATCAGTCGAACCAAATGACATACCAGTCTTGGAGATCCGACATTCTAATCAGATTCTCGGTGGAAGCTTCCAAAAGTCCAGGGGCTCGGTCTGGGAAAACACCATCAAGGTACCCATCAGGTCATTGACGTCAAAGAACAAGCCAATCTTTACGGTTTAAGGTGCAAACACACCCGAAAAGGACGCTAAAGAAGATGAGCAAACCGCTCGTGAATAATGCATTGCAAAATCAAGGGATATCCTGCGTGCAATCCCCACCTCCGTCCTTATAACTTCAATCAACACAAGCTTTAGCCCGAAAATATCAAGAATCAAGGACCCAGGGTTCATCAAGAACGCCCTGAACGGGCCTGCACTTCAACAGCTATTCGGGAAAGACATCCTCACCCCCGACTTGGTGGATTAGGAGGCCGACAACATGATCGCCATGATCAAGGTCCACAACGGCATGCCGCGCACGTCGATGGCCTCACCGACAATGCCACTGAAGGAATACATGACTCTTCCCGGACCGACCACAGGTAAGTTCTCGATAACCGAGAAACATGGATTGGTTCCCGGTCCCAAATAGTCCAAGTATGATAGGTTCCCAAAGTCTCTCACCTTTGACTTCACCTCATCCACTCCATCTGAGGGCCTTACGCCCAAGGATTATGAGTTCGTAGCCAATATGGTCTACCCTTTCGTTTTGAATAAAGTTTTCGACCTTTCGGGGTATCCCCTAATTGCCACTTTAACAAAATGATAAATTAACTTAAAAAATAGTTAATAATGATTCACTCAATAAAGTGCAGACACACTCAACAAACAATACATTAAATAAATCTTTTAATGTGTTATCGAGAGGAAAGAAAACCGTGCCCAAACTGCCAAGGAGGTTTTGACCAAAGTAAATTCGGAGATTGCCGATGAGCCGAAAGAGACACAGATCAGAAGCTATACGGCACAGAACAAGAAGCCTTGGTCAATTTACCCAAAGACTACATGGGCGTGTTCACTTGGTCCTGCAAAGGATATGCCGGGACTCGATCCCTCCATCATCAAACACCGAATTCCACTCGGTCTAGAGGCCAGAGGCGAGTCCTATCAAGCAAAAGCTCTGTCGAGTCAAAGGCCCGATACTGGGTCAACTTTCGCAACCTCAACAAAACTAAATCCAAAAGGCAACTTCCTGCTCCCGAACATGGACATTCTTGCGGACACAACCGCCAAATTCGAAGTCAAAATCCTTCCTGGACGGGTTCGCCGGCTACAATCAAATGAAGATGGCCGACCACTTTCACCACCCTCGGAGGATGTACTGCTGCACGATTACGCCATTCGGTCAGAAAAGTGTCGGGGCTACCTATCAGCGAGCGGTCACCGCTCTCTTCCATGACACAGTCACCGAAAGATGCATCGAAGCTCCAAAAAAAAAAGAGACTTCATGAACGGACTACGATGCATCAGTCTCTTCATAAATAAGCTGGCCTTGGGATCCTTGTCTTTTTCGACGACGCTACTTCCTTCGCAAGTAACGTCACCGAGGGGCTTTGTAAGTACCCAAGTATAGATTTACCTGATCCGATGCTCGCCGCATGGGACAAGTCACTTCTCATACACTGGACTGGCCCATTCACCATCAAAGAAAAACTTCTCAGAAGGAACCATGAAGCTGACAGATTTAGATGGGAACCCCTTCGTGAACCCGGTAAATGGAAGCAAGAGAAGCAAGCTTCATCGCTATTTCACTCGAAGAGATCAAGTCTTCTCTCCCCCATTACACTAAAAAAAAAACACAAAATTCCAAGATTTGTATCAAATGCAAATCGAGGATCTGTGTCTTGAATAAACTCAAAAGCAATCAACTTTTTCATTACAGTTAAAATCTCCTTGATGAGCGAAAGCACGGTCACTTTCCTACTTACAACCAAGTCAAAACAAGATTAAAAGACTTAAACAAAATAATGTGTCTGCAAAAGACAATAAGTGGATACTCCGAACACCCAGGTCAATCTAAGCCGCTAGTGCTTGTTCCTTCGTCGGTCAGTTCCTTTCTTTCCCCGCCTTCGGCGTGAGTTTCTTTTTCCTAAGTCACGGGAGTCATCTTTGATTCCTTTCCCCCGATGTCTGGGACCCTATAAGTATCTTCCATTAAACCAACAGCCCTCAAAGCAGCGTTGGTCCAGACTCTTGTCTACGCCTCATGTCTTCGGGCATTCTTCTACGAAGTCATCTTAGCCAAGCCATCGGCTTGAACCTCGTAAACATTCATTTAATTCCTAGACTTATTCCGAGGATCAGCTCTAGCCACATTTGGAAAAGCCAAGTAAAGCAAAAACTCAGCCAAGTCATCTCTCAAAGATAAAGGCCTGGGGCTTCGTCAAAAGACGTTCACTCAAGCAATGACTCCGCCAAGTCATCTCTCAAGATAAAGGCCTGGGGCTTCGTCAAAAGACGTTCACTCATGCAAAGACTCCGTCGAATCATCTATCAAGATAAAGGCCTGGAGCTTTGTCCAAAGACGCTCACTCAAGCAAAGACTCCGCCGAGTCATCTCTCAAGATAGAGGCCGAGGGCTCCATCAAAAGACACCCTCATCAGAAGACACTACTTCAATTCAAGACTCCCCTAAGTCATATTTCTAAAAAAGGGGATTCGAGATGATCACCCAAGCAAAGAGATTGCTCCTAAATTTCAGGGCTTCGTCAAAAGAAATTTCCGATGTCACAATAAAAGGATGGAAAGAAGCGTAAATTCAAAACTCTCGTCCTAGATTGAAATCAGGGCTTGCACTGTGTTGCCGACAAAAGCAGAACGTCAGCAAAAGCAACAGTTTCCTCCAGAAAACCCCATCTCATTTGGGCGATTCTGCCCCAAACAGTTCAAATTGAACTCTCCTCACCTGGAGGTCAGCCTTGGGGCTCATGTATCATCTCCACCTCCTCATATCATCTCATGCTTATATGATTTATGGTTAAATATTGCATATATGCATGTTTGCTTCTCTGCTAATAAATGCAGATCACAAAGGACTCATTCTCCATCACCGCGAGAAGCATGTCCACCAACAAAGACGCTCCCATGAGGATGCAAATTCATCTTTTCAGCAACTCGGTCAGAGGCGCTACACGTCCTCGACTTTTCAGCAACTCGGTTAGAGGCACCACACGTCCTCAGCTTTTCAGCAACTCGGTCAGAGGCACCATACGACCTCAGCTTTTCAGCAATTCGGTCAGAGGCACTACACGTCCTCGACTTTTCAGCAACTCGGTCAGAGGCACCACACGTCCTCAGCTTTTCAGCAACTCGGTCAGAGGCGCTACACGTCCTCGGCTTTTCAACAACTCGGTCAGGAGCACCACTCGTGCCAAAGAAGGCCAACATCTCGAACGGGGATGCCAAGTTCCCTAAATCAGAGATGAGACAACAAGTTCTCAGCAGCCATGTTTCAAACTCTCAACCTTCACTACGTCTCATTTCATTAAGGCTCCAAATGCCCACCTCTGATTTTGTTAGGCTCACAAAAGCCTACATCTCATTTCGTTAGGCTCCAAACGCCTACCTTCTCATTTTTGCTAGGCTCCAAAAGCCTACGTTTCATTAGGCTCCAAACGCCTACCTTCTCATTTTCACTAGGCTCCAAAAGCCTACGCTTCATCAGGCTCTGAATGCCTACCTCTGGTTTTGTTAGGCTTGCAAAAGCCTACGTCACATTAGGCTCCGAACGCCTACCTCTAACCCTCTCTAGGCTCCAAAAGCCTACATTTCATTAGGCACCGAAAGCCTACATCTAACTCTCGTTAGGCTCCGAAAGCCTACGTTTCATTAGGCCAATGCCTATCTCCAAATCTCCACTAGGCTCCGAAAGCCTACATTTCATTAGGCTCCGAATGCCTACCTTTAATCTCTGTTAGGCTCCGAAAGCCTACATTTCATTAGGCTCCGAACGCCTATCTCCACATTTCCCCTAGGCTCCAAAAGCCTACATTTCATTAGGCTTCAAACGCCTACCTTTGATTTCATTAGGCTCCGAACGCCTATCTCTAACTCTCGTTAGGCTCCAAATGCCTACCTCTGATTTCGTTAGGCTCTAAATGCCTACCTCGCATTTTTTGCTAGGCTCCAAAAAGCCTACATTTCATTAGGCACCGAACGCCTGCATCTAACTCTCGTTAGGCTCCGAAAGCCTACGTTTCATGGCTGTGAGGTAGTCACCCGACTTTTGACTAAGAGGGAGTCACCCGACTTTTGACTATGAGGGAGTCACCAGAATTTGACTATGAGGGAGTCACCGGATTTGACTATGAGGAGTCACCCAAATTTGACTATGAGGGAGTCACCCGACTTTTGACTCGGACTTATGTGAAAGTCATTGAGTCATGACTGTGAGGTAGTCACCCGGCTTTTGATCTGGACTTGTGTAAAAGTCACTTAATCATGACCGTGAGGTAGTCACCTGATTTTGACTATGCAGGGAGTCACCCGAATTTGACTATGAGGAGTCACCTGGATTTGACTATGAGGAAGTCACTCGGATTTTGACTATGAGGGAGTCACCCGGATTTTGACTATGAGGGAGTCACCCGGCTTTTGACCCGGACTTATGTGAAAGTCATTGAGTCATGACTGTGAGGTAGTCACTCGGATTTAATCTGGACTTGTGTAAAAGTCACTTAATCATGACTGTGAGGTAGTCACCCAGATTTTGACTATGAGGGATTCACCCGGCTTTTGACTATGAGGGAGTCACCCGAATTTGACTATGAGGGAGTCACCCGGATTTGACTATGAGGGAGTCACCCGAAATTTGACTATGAGGGAGTCACCCGGATTTGATCTGGACTTGTGTAAAATTCACTTAATCATGACTGTGAGGTAGTCACCCAGATTTTGAAAGGTAGGCTATTCGAAGCCTAATGAAATGGGAGTTAGGCGTTTGGAGTCTAATGAAACGTAGGCATTTCGGAGCCTAGCGGAAATGAGAGGTAGGCGTTTGGAGTCTAATGAAACGTAGGCTTTCGGAGTCTAACAGAGATTAAAGGTAGGCATTCGGAGCCTAATGAAACGTAGGCTTTCGGAGCCTAGCGAAAATTAAAGGTAGGCGTTCGGACCCTAATGAAACGTAGGCATTTCGGAGCCTATCGGAAATGAGAGGTAGGCGTTTGGAGCCTAATGAAACGTAGGCTTTTGGAGCCTAACAGAGATTAAAGGTAGGCTTTCGGAGCCTAGCGGATATGTGGAGATAGTCGGAGCCTAATGAAACGTAGGATTTCGGAGCCTAGCGGAGATGTGGAGATAGGCGTTCGGAGCCTAATGAAACGTAGGCTTTCGGAGCCTAACGAGAGTTAGATGCATGCATTAGCCTAATGAAATCAAAGGTAGGCGTTCGGAGCCTAATGAAACGTAGGCTTTTGGATCCTAGCGGAGATGTGGAGATTAGGGATGGCAATCGGATCGGATCGGCTCGGATCAGCCATAATCCGTATCCGATCCGAATACTAAAAGGCCATATCTGAATCCGATCCGATCCGAAATTACTTGATCCGAGCCCCGATCCGATCCGAGGCCAAGGGCGTGGGCCAAGGGCATGGGCCAAGGGAAAGGGCCAAGGCCATGGGCAAGGGCCACGGCCGGCCTAAATGGGATTGCCTTGGCCAGCTTCAGCAATATATAGGGCAGGGAGAGCATTTTAGTTTGGTTTTAATTCAATGTGGGATAAACTCCTATAGGCCACGGCCAAGGCCGAGCCACGGCCAAGGCCAAGGCCGGCCAAGGCCGAGCCAAGGCAAGGCCACGGCCAAGGCCAAGGCCGAGCCACGGCCAAGGCCAAGGCCGGCCAAGGCCGAGCCAAGGCTAATGAATGAAAAAAAAATTAGTTTGATTTTATTTCAATGCTAATTTTTATTATTTTTGACAAATCGTTTTTTTGGATATAAATATTTTTTTGGATATAAATAATTTTTTGGATATATATATAAATGAAAAATAGTAAGGTTAATAAAGCGGATCGGATCGGATCGGATCGGATATCTGATCGAATAATAAATTGAAGGGAATCGGATCGGATCGGATCGGATCTCGGATCGGATCATGCCTGATCCGAATCCGATCCGAAATCCGATCGGATCATGAAAAATCCTACCAAATCCGAAAATTTCGGATCGGATCACCCTTTGGAACGGATCGGGTTCGGTTAAATTGCCATCCCTATAGGGTGACTCCCTCATAGTCAAAAGCCGGGTGACTCCCTCTTAGTCAAAAGTCGGGTGACTACCTCACAGCCATGATTAAGTGACTTTTACACAAGTCCAGATCAAAATCCAGGTGACTACCTCACAGTCAGATAAAGGTGAAAGACAACCTCCAGTGTCTCAATCAGGTGAAAGACAACCTCCAGTGTCTCAATCAGGAGATGATGTGCAAACCGACGCCGAGGGTACAACTCAATACCCCCCATCTATCCATGACCAGCACTACCTTAAACCCTTTTACAACAAGGCGACTTCCTTCAAATAGTCACAGCAAGGCGACTTCCTTCAAATAGTCACAGCAAGGCAACCTCCCGCAAATCGTCACATCAAGGCGACTTCCTACGAATAGTCACAACAAGGCCACTTCCTTCGAACAATCACAGCAAGGCGACTTCCTCCGAACAGTCACAGCAAGGCGACTTCCTTCGAACAGTCACAGAAAGGCAATTTCCTCAGAAAAATCACACCAGGGCAATCATGTCCTGCAGGTAAACACATCAAAGGTACGTTAACTCTTGCAGTTACTACAATAATTAAAGTGCAAGAAAGATGAACCAAATTTACTTCATTCCCCAACAAGATAAAGTGAGATGGCTCACATAAGCCTCTTCACCACATCTTCGAGTGATATGGCTCACAGAAGCCTCTTCACCACATCTTAGAGTGATATGGCTCACAGAAGCCTCATCACCACATCTTAGAGTGATATGGCTCACAGAAGCCTCATTACCACATCTTCGAGTGAAATGGCTCACAGAAGCCTCTTCACCACATCTTCGAGTGATATGGCTCACAGAAGCCTCATCACCACATCTTCGAGTGATACGGCTCACAGAAGCCTCTTTACCACATCTTCGAGTGATATGGCTCACAGAAGCCTCTTCACCACATCTTCGAGTGATATGGCTCACATAAGCCTCATCACCACATCTACGAGTGATATGGCTCACAGAAGCCTCTTCACCACATCTTCTAGTGATATGGTCATCACCACATCTTCGAGTGATATGGTCATCACCACATCTTCGAGTGATATGGCTCACATAAGCCTCTTCACCACATCTTCGAGTGATATGGATATGGCTCACAGAAGCCTCATCACAACATCTTCGAGTGATATGGCTCACATAAGCCTCTTCACCACATCTTTGAGTGATATGGCTCACAGAAGCCTCTTCACCACATCTTCGAGTGATATGGCTCACAGAAGCCTCATCACAACATCTTTGAGTGATATGGCTCACAGAAGCCTCTTCACAACATCTTAGAGTGATATGGCTCACAGAAGCCTCTTCACCACATCTTCGAGTGATATGGCTCACAGAAGCCTCATCACCACATCTTCGAGTGATATGGCTCACAGAAGCCTCTTTACCACATCTTCGAGTGATATGGCTCACAGAAGCCTCTTCACATCATCTTTAAGTAAAATGGCTCACAGAAGCCTCTTAAACTTCAAAAAATGGTTGACTACCTCATAGTCATGACTCAGTGACTTCCATGAAAGTCCAAGTCAAATTCGATTGACTACCTCACCGTCAAATCAAGGTCGGCACCTTAAAATTGCCAAATCTCGGTTGACTACCTCATAGTCATGACTCGGTGACTTCCATGAAAGTCCAAGTCAAATTCGATTGACTACCTCACCGTCAAATCTAGGTCGGCGCCTTAAAATTGCCAAATCTCGGTTGACTACCTCATAGTCATGACTTAGTGACTTCCATGAAAGTGCAAGTCAAATTTGGTTGACTACCTCACCGTCAAATCTAGGTCGGTACCTTAAAATTGCCAAATCTCGGTTGACTACCTCATTGTCATGACTCAGTGACTTCCATGAAAGTCCAAGTCAAACTCGGTTGACTACCTCACCGTTAAATCTAGGTCGGCACCTTAAAATTGCCAAATCTCGGTTGACTACCTCATAGTCATGACTTAGTGACTTCCATAAAAGTCCAAGTCAAATTCGGTTGACTACCTCACCGTCAAATCCAGGTCGGCACCTTAAAATTGCCAAATCTCGGTTGACTACCTCATAGTCATGACTCAGTGACTTCCATGAAAGTCCAATTCAAACTCGGTTGACTACCTCACCGTCAAATCTAGGTCGACACCTTAAAATTGCCAAATCTCGGTTGACTACCTCATAGTCATGACTCAGTGACTTCCATGAAAGTCCAAGTCAAATTCGGTTGACTACCTCACTGTCAAATCTAGGTCGGCGCCTTAAAATTGCCAAATCTCGGTTGACTACCTCATAGTCATGACTCAGTGACTTCCATGAAAGTCTAAGTCAAACTCGATTGACTACCTCACCGTCAAATCTAGGTCGGCACCTTAAAATTGCCAAATCTCGGTTGACTACCTCATAGTCATAACTCAGTGACTTTCATGAAAGTCCAAGTCAAATTCGGTTGACTACCTCACCTTCAAATCTAGGTCGGCACCTTAAAATTGCCAAATCTCGTTTGACTACCTCATAGTCATGACTCAGTGACTTCCATGAAAGTCCAAGTCAAAATCGGTTGACTACCTCACCGTCAAATCTAGGTCGGCACCTTAAAATTGCCAAATCTCGGTTGACTACCTCATAGTCATGACACAGTGACTTCCATGAAAGTCCAAGTCAAATTCGGTTGACTACCTCACCATCAAATCTAGGTCGGTGCCTTAAAATTTCCAAATCTCGGTTGACTACCTCATAGTGATGACTCAATGACTTCCATGAAAGTCCAAGTCAAATTCGGTTGACTACCTCACCGTCAAATCTAGGTCGGCACCTTAAAATTGCCAAATCTCGGTTGACTACCTCATAGTCATGACTCAGTGACTTCCATGAAAGTCCACGTCAAACTCGGTTGACTACTTCACCGTCAAATCTAGGTCGGCACCTTAAAATTGCCAAATCTCGGTTGACTACCTTATAGTCATGACTCAGTGACTTCCATGAAAGTCCAAGTCGAACACGGTTGACTACCTCACCGTCAAATCTAGGTCGACGCCTTAAAATTGCCAAATCTCGGTTGACTACCTCATAGTCATGACTTAGTGACTTCCATGAAAGTCCAAGTCAAATTTCAGTTGACTACCTCACCGTCAATGCCAGGTTAGCACCTTTAAATAGCCTTATCAGGTTGACCACCTCATAGTCACGATCCAGGCGACCTTCATGCAGGTCCAGATCACTCGCTCCTTTGGGATCCTTGTCTTTTACGACGATGCTACTTCCTTCGCAAGTAACGTCGCTGAGGGGCTCTGTAAGTACCCAAATATGTGACGCTCGTGACCAAAATGAGTGAAACAAAAACCGGGACACTTACTAAATGTACGGGATTTTTCGGTGTAAGTTTGGACGAATTCCGAGACTTTTTAGGACAAAACCTGGACTGTTACGGACTTAAATTTAGAAATCCAAAGCTTATCATCAACAAGGGGGCCCTTGGCCAAACTTGGGGGCCAAGGAACCCCCCATAAACCGTACGGACCAAGGGGGAGGAGCCCCTTGGCCGACTCTTCCTCCTCCTTTTCCCATTCTACCCCTCTTTCTCCTACTATAAATACCCCACTCATCTTACCATAAATCTCACCAATTCACCACCTAATTCTCTCTCTACTTTCTAATCAAGAAACGCTCTTCAGAGCAAACCCCATTTCTCGCAACGCTCATCCCGAGCACCCCTGCTTTCTCTTGAGACGCTCTCGTTATCTTGAGGAGTGGCCACCTAGTATATCTAGGGTTCCGATAAAGATTCCTCAAGGAGCTTATCGAACGTGGTTACGCTGCCCAAAGCGAACCATGAAATAAACAAAGCTCGGTTATACTGCCCGAAAACGAGCCACGAAGCAAACCGAGCGCGGTTACGTTGCCCGAGTGCCAGCTACACCCCCGAAACTACCAAAGAAGATAGACACGAACCACGATCGGTAAGGTCCCCTTCTCCAATTTAAATATTATTTCTGATACCTGTCGTTACTCTATTTGAACGCTTGCTCACAAAACGAGTCCTGCCGTTACGTTGCTCGAATTTTAACCACAAAACCAAACTTTTCCAAAATGTAGACATCCGATCTGGATTTTCATAAAACACACACACACACACACACAATATACACTTTTCAATAGTAGAAAGACTCGTTTATTCGAGGCATTACGGGTGCGCATCAAATAGCCCTTCCCGTAACGTAACGTAACGTGACCCCCGGACTCACATCTCTGAAATAAAGCTTTTTTCAATGTTTTAGGCTAACAAAACGGCATGGCGACTCTCCTTTCAAAAGAACTTATCACTTCCCCCAAAGAGCGGACAAAAGTAAGTTCAGACAGATTCGGGCGCGGCGATGGCCCTCGCGGATAGGGTAACATCACTATCAATTAAAAAAATTGTCAATTACTACCAACTTTTGGCAAATTCCTTTGATTTTACTACCATCAGGGCATAGCCATTTAAATTTAACAAAGAATCGAGGTAGTAATTGACAAGAATTTGTCAAAAGTTGGTAGTAATTAACAAAAAATTGCCAAAAGTTGGTAGTAATTGACAAAAATTTTTAATGTCTTATGTGTTGGGATTTGGATCCTAAACTGCAAGGAAATAAACGTCCGAGGAGTTTCTGCGAAGGAGAGCGGCCGCGCTCGGGGTGGAGGGCGACCGCGCTGGGTGAACGAAATTGGGGGTTGCATCTCGGCAAAGGAGGGCGACCGCGCTGCAGGTGCGCGGCCGCGGCTGGCGTCTGGGAGTTTGAATCCTGTTCGCATTTTGTTTCCTATTTTGTGTAGATCTCTTCTTTGACTGAGCTAGGGTTCCTTGTATTGCTATATAAACATAAATCCGGCCTAGAACATATTGTAGCAACATATTAGAGAGGTGTCTAATACATATTGGGTTGGCAATTGCCCCCGGACGTAGTTCACGAGTTGGTGAATGAACCGGGTAAACAACTCTTGTGTTCTTGTGTGTGATTGTTTCTTTCTTGTACGTGTGGGTGTGTTGATTTCTTTGTGTTGATTGCAACGGGGTATCACCAATTTCACAACAACTGGTATCAGAGCTTTGGTTTGGTGGATTCAAAATTCTTTCATTAGTTGATTAATTTTGAATCGCGTTCTTGGGGATTTTGGTGAAGCAGTCAAGATGAAGAACTCAATCGAGAAATTCAACGGTGTGAATTTCACGTTTTGGAAGACAAGGATTGAAGACTACCTTTATTGTAAGGATCTTCATAAGCCCTTGAAGGAGAAGCCCGAAGACATGTCACAAGGGGATTGGGAGACGTTGGATCGGAAGGCGTTAGGAGCGGTAAGGAGTGCCCTAACCGACGACGTTGCACGGAACGCTATGGAGGCCAAGACAACGGTGGAGTTGCTACAAACGCTGTCGGACATGTATGAGAAGCCGTCGAATATCAATAAGGTGCATTTGATAAAGAGGTTTGCGAATGCGAAGATGTCGAGAGGGCGAGACGGCGGCAAGTCATATCGGCAATTTCAAAGGTATGGTGGACCAATTGAAAAGTGTTGATATTACTTTCTCCGATGAAGTGCTAGCTTGTTTTCTTCTAAAATCATTGCTCGATAGTTGGGAGGTTACTTGTCACAACGATTAGTACGTTGAAAACAAAGATTGGTGTATACGGAGGTTAGAGATCTCGTCCTTCAAGAGGAGTTGCGAAGGAAAGAGAAAAGGGGAGAATCGTCCGTAGATGGGGCTGCACTTAGGGTGGAGAGAAATAGGGGGAGACCTAAGGGGAAAAAGGTCAAGTGCTACAACTGTGGCGAATTGGGGCACATCGGTTATGATTGTCAGGGAAAAGGTGGTGGTGCGCACGTGGTGGATGATGGTGGTGATGTATTAATCCTAGGGGAGGAGCAGTCGGGTGAAGATTGGGTGTTGGATTCTGGAGCTTCTTGTCATGCTAGTGGGGATGCAGAATCAATGAGGCGGTACAAAACCGGAGATTTTGGGGTTCTCTATCTTGGTGATGGTCAACCATTGAAGATCAAAGGTAAGGGGGACGTAATGATGAAGACACCTAATGGGGCTGTTTTACAACTACACAACGTGATGCATGTTCCGGATTTGAGGAGGAGAGTGATTTCTGTGGGACAACTTGACAGTGAAGGGTACCGCACTTAGGGTGGAGAGAAATAGGGGGAGACCTAAGGGGAAAAAGGTCAAGTGCTACAATTGTGGTGAATTGGGGCACATCAGTTATGATTGTCCGGGAAAAGGTGGTGGTGCGCACGTGGTGGATGATGGTGGTGATGTATTAATCCTAGGGGAGGAGCAGTCGGGTGAAGATTGGGTGTTGGATTCTGGAGCTTCTTGTCATGCTAGTGGGGATGCAGAATCAATGAGGCGGTACAAAACCGGAGATTTTGGGGTTCTCTATCTTGGTGATGGTCAACCATTGAAGATCAAAGGTAAGGGGGACGTAATGATGAAGACACCTAATGGGGCTGTTTTACAACTACACAACGTGATGCATGTTCCGGATTTGAGGAGGAGAGTGATTTCTGTGGGACAACTTGACAGTGAAGGGTATGGTGTTTCTTTCATTGGTGGGTCTTGGGAAGTCACAAAAGGGGCTAAGGTGTTGGCTCATGGGGTTAAGGGGAAGATGTTGTACTCTACCTACAATGTCGTTTTTCGTTCCGGTGGGAGCAAGAGGCTTAAGAACCGGCCTGTTGGTGTGAAAAGGGGAGACATCAAGAAACGGTATGTTGGGGAGGACACAAAGTTGATCAACGCGGTGTGGATGTCCAAGAGGCCCTAACGAGAGCGGTTTCGGACCAAGAATGGTCGATGCAAGAAACAAGGTGTGTCCAAGTTTCAAGGGGAGGCATTGCGAGGAAGGTGGGTCTGGAGGGAGAAGGCGAAGTTAGACTTGCGGGGAGAAATCAAGGTAGAAGCTGATTTGGGGAGGCAAGAACGATCTAACACGGGGAGGTTGAAACGTCGCTTGGTTTTAACTCACCTTAGTACTTAAGGAGAGGTGCGGTAGTGTCAAGCCAATATGGAGGAGGGGGAATGTGTTCGAAGGTCTTTACTCTGTGGTGGGAGTTAATGGGTGATTTTGTGTTTGTTGGTTTAGTCTCCGGTGGGAGATTGTTGGGATTTGGATCCTAAACTGCAAGGAAATAAACGTCCGAGGAGTTTCTGCGAAGGAGAGCGGCCGCGCTCGGGGTGGAGGGCGACCGCGCTGGGTGAACGAAATTGGGGGTTGCATCTCGGCAAGGAGGGCGACCGCGGCTGCAGGGTGCGCGGCCGCGGCCGGGCGTTGGGGAGTTTGAATCCTGTTAAGATTTTGTTTCCTATTTTGTGTAGATCTCTTCTTTGACTGAGCTAGGGTTCCTTGTATTGCTATATAAACATAAATCCGGCCTAGAACATATTGTAGCAACATATTAGAGAGGTGTCTAATACATATTGGCTTGGCAATTGCCCCCGGACGTAGTTCACGAGTTGGTGAATGAACCGGGTAAACAACTCTTGTGTTCTTGTCACTACAAGAAAAGGGGCTATTTACGGCGCTCATTTACGGCGGTGGACACGCGTCCGCCGTATATATCATATATATACGGCGGTTATGTATACCGCCGTATATAATTAATATTTACGGCGGTCTAGACCGCCGTAAGTAAGTAAATATGTATATTTCTCAGTGAATGCGTATGAGATCGAAGTTATATACGGCGGTGTATAAGTAGCCGCCGTATATAGTTAACTATATACGGCGGATTATACTCGTCCGCCGTATATAGTTAACTATTATCGGCGGATTATACGCGTCCGCCGTAAATGTTATTAAATACCGGGAAACCAAATTTCCCTATTCAGTTTCGCGGTATCTCTCCCTCTCTTTCTCTCCTCCATAGCAGCAGCTAGGGCACGAAGACTCCATAGCTAGGGCACGAACGAACGAAGATCTCTTTCTCTCCTCCAAATCAGCAGGTTGGTATTTATTTTTAATTTTTTGGATTTTATTGTTCTTGGTCTTGGTCTTATTACTCAGTCTCTCTTTCGTCTCTCCTCTAGCGATCTCAGTCTCTCTCTCTCCTCCAGCCTGGGAAATTGAGCTTTGATTTCTTCAATCAACAACAATCAGGTATACATTTCTTTCCCCTTTTCTAATTTACTTTTAATTTCTGGGTTTTTTTTTTTTTTTAACTCAATAATGTTAGTACTCCGATATATTATATTTTGTTCTTGGTGTTGTGAGTTATTGTTGATGTTGTTGTTGTTGTTGATAATGGTAAGCTAAGATTTTGTAATGCAAGAACCGAGTATGTAAGTACATATGTTTGATAGGTTTTAGGGCTATGAGAGACCTCTGTAGAACACCAACCTAGTTCCTTAAAGCTCGTGGTTTATATACTGGTTCAATTTTGTTGTGCTTCATGTTTAGTTCAATTTTATCGTGCTTCATGTTTAGTTCAATTTTATCGTGCTTCATATTTTGATTCAAATGGAGACATCATAGTAAATACGTAGTGGTTTAAGAAGCTTTCGGTTTCCCAATCCTAGTTGGGCATCCTTTGAAAAAAAAAAAAGTAAACGACAAAGATTAGACAAAGAGTAAGTGAATGATGAATTTGATTCAGTGTGTTGTTTTGTATTGCAATAAGAATGTTTATGGCTAGTTTTTATCCTTATTATGTGGTCCATTATTAGTTCAATTTACTTTATGTGTCATGATCTTTTTCTTTGAACTGAGTGTTGTCATTACACGTTGGAGGCTCTACATTATTCTTCTCTTTGTTATCTCTTTTGGTCCTGTTTATCTCATTATGATGTAATAGTGTGGATAATGGAAATGGAGAAAATTGTAAAATATCTAAACTTGGCCACTTGTCGAATTGTAAAATATCTAAACACCAACCTAGTTCCTTAAATATAATAACACTTTTCTTATATTACCATCGCTCTCCTAAGATAGTACCCTTCGTAGACCCTACACAAAAAATAATGTTGCGCACTTCAATCTAATTCCTAAAAATAGTTCCAAATCTTGTTGCATGTGCATATTCTTTTGCACATCAACCTAGTTCCTTAAATTAGCTTCTCAATTAGGGGGGCTTGTGAGAGAGAACGAATGATGTTGTCATAGGGTTATACTATATCATGGGCCCAAGTTCGACTAATAGGCTAGGCTCCAACAATGTATATTATCTATATCGAGCCAAAAGTTGTACATATTTAGACTATGTTTGTTTATGAGTTTATTTTTATTCTAAACTTTGTGTCTCTCGGTCTTATATATAGGTTGTATTTTAACGTTAAAAATATCCAAGTCAAGTCATATATGGACAAAAGTTGGATTGATTTGGATAATCGAATTTCAAATGAGTATTTGTCTGGGGTTGACAACTTTCTCGATTTTGCATTCTCAAAAAGTCTCGTTGGTGTTAAAGAAATATATTGTCCTTGTAAAAAATGCGCAAATCGTTACCAAGAAGACCGTGCAACCGTGAGATCACATTGTATTGCGGTGGGATTTCAAAAGATTACAAGAATTGGATTAGGCACGGGGAAGAGTACATTTCGGCGCGTAAGAATGATAATAATGATAGGACAACTGAAGATGGCATTGAAATTGAATTGGGCGTGCAAGATTGTATGAGGCGAATGGTACATGAAGGGATGGGTATGCCGGATAGTAACCAGCCGGGAATTGAAGAAATCGTACAATCGATGCATCCACCGCAAAGTTTCTTAGACTTTTGAGAGATCTTGATCAAGCCTTGTGGGAAGGGTGTGATAAGTTTACAGTACTCTCATTTATTGTAGAACTTATGCACTTTGGAAGGCTAATTATCGAGTGACCAGATAAGGGATTTACTTCTTTATTAAAAATTTTCATTAGGGCATTGCCTCGGTCGGCGAAAGTGCCAAGTTTCTATCGTGAGGCGTACAAGATGACTGCGGATTTGGGTTTTAGTTATAAAACGTGGGACGCGTGCATTAATCATTGTATGTTGTTTCGAAATGAAACTGAAAAACTTACTAAATGTGAAATTTGTGGAGCCTCTAGATATAAGCAACAAGAAGAAGGGGGTAGCGGTGAAGGTGCGGAAACAAGTGGCAAGAATAAACTTCCCAAGCCGGTAGCGATGAAGAAAGTATGGTATTTTCCCTTAAAGCCAAGGTTGCAAAGGTTGTATTGGTCATCTAAGACCGCGACACTCATGAGATGGCATGCCGAGAAAAGAATAGACGATGGTGTGCTTTGAGGCATCTGAGACTCTCGTGTGTGGAAGGAATTCGATGAACGTTATCCATTATTTTCAAGTGAAATTCGAAATGTTAGATTGGGATTAGCATCGACGGATTTAATCCTTTCAGAACAATGACTATATCTCACAGTACTTGGCCGGTTGTGCTTATGCCATACAATCTTCCACCTTGGTTATGCATGAAACAACCATATTTCTTCTTGTCGGTGCTTACTCAAGGCCCAAAAGGGCCGGGCAACAAGATAGATGTGTATCTCCAACCGTTAATTGATGAGTTGAAGGAATTGTGGGAAGATGGTATATCAACTTATGATGCATCAAGGAACGAGTTGTTTACTTTACGGAGCTTCACTATTATGGACAATAAATGACTTTCCTGCATATGCAATGTTGTGCGGATGGAGCACTAAAGGTGAATATGCTTGCCCTTGTTGCAATGTGAGACCTCAAGCACGATGGTTGGATCATGGTGGCAAGTATTGTTATATTGGTCATCGACGCTTCTTGCCTAGGAGTCATGCTTTTCGTAAGGATAAAGGCTCTTTTGATGGTACTCATGAAGTGAGAGATAAGCCCAAGTTATTGTTTGGAACAAAATTGCTTAAACAAGTTGAAAATATGGAAGCAGTATAAAATAGAAGATGTTATTAAAAAGAGGAAAAGAGAAGAGGGTGAGAAGCAACAAGCCAAGTTGGAGAAAAGAAAGGTTCCTAAGTTGTGTCACAATTGGAAAAAGAGGAGTATCTTCTTTGAGTTGCCTTATTGGGCAAATAATCATGTTCGTCATAATCTTGATGTTATGCACATTGAAAAAAATGTGTGTGATAATGTGCTACATACTCTGTTAGATGCTGGGGGAAATCAAAAGATAATGATAAAGCAAGAAAAGACCTAAAAGTGATGAACATTCGGAAACCATTGCATCTACAAAAGCTTCCATCGGCAAAGATATTATGCCTCCGGCTCAGGTTTACAATGAGTAAGAAGCATAAAGACACATTCTTGAAAGTTCTAAAGGGAGTCAAAGTCCCTGATGGCTACTCGTCAAACATATCTCGTTGTGTACATCTAGAGGAAAGAGCTATTTGGGGTCTTAAGAGCCATGATAGTCATATTTTGCTCCAACAACTACTCCCTTTAGGCTGTTCGAAAAGCGTTGCCTATACATTTGTAAAAGCCATCATTGAGTTGGCAAATTTCTTTAGGCAATTATCCTCAAAGGTGAATACACTTGCTTGATCTCGAAAAGATACAAGATCGGATGGGTTTGTCACACTATGTGCTCTCGAGAAAATATTCCCACCGGCTTTCTTTGATGTTATGGAGCACTTGCCGGTGCATTTAGCCGAGGAGGCCTTGCTAGCGAGCCCAATACAATTTCGTTGGATGTATCCGGTAGAGAGGTACATCCATATTAGAATTACTTTGAAAAAGTTAAATTCCTTTTTACATCTGCTTTAGCATGAGTAAATGTTTTTGTAGGTTTCTACTTACATTAAAATTATATGTTCGAAATCAGAGCCCATCCAGAGGCCTCGTAGCTAAGGCAATTGTGGTGAGAAGAATGCATGACTTTTTATGTGCAATATTTGGATAACATTGAGACAAAGTCCAATCGTCCTAGAAGAAATGATGATGAAGGTGATGAGTTAGGCCGCTTTGTAGGAAAAGAAGAGGTAATTATCCTTGATTACATCACACGAGTACAAGCGCATAGATATGTGCTTTTCAATGCGAAGATGTTGAACAATACCTAGAGTAAGTGATTCCTTACATGAGGCTTACATTCCTTATATCTTTTATATTTCAAATTAATACTTAATTCATATTTTCGATCTGCTCAGAATGCATCGTGTACATTTGAGGAGACATTACCTCGTAATCAACGACATCTTATAGAGAAAGAACATAATGATAAGTTTGTTAGCTGGTTTAAGGATTATGTAAGTATGAAACCACCTTCATATAATAGTTTCAATTTATCGTTTTAAATATTTTCTTATTAAATTTTGTTTTTATAAAAGGTATGCACGACGAAAGATGTAGTGCTAGAAAGAATTACGAGTCTTGCATTGGGTCCTCATATGGATGCGAGGCGGTATAAGTCTTACATAATAAATGGTTTTCGATTTCGAGTGAAGGATGTCGATAGACGAAGGAAAACTCAAAATAGTGGAGTCATGCTTGAATGCAAGTGTGACAAGTTTTGCAAGCCGAAAGGATAATAATCCCATTGTAGGGGATGTTAACTTCTACGGGGAGTTGATTGAGATCCTTGAAATTCGTTATAGCAACTCAATAAGATTTGTATTGTTTAAATGTGATTGGGTTGATAGCTTAGGACAGAGCAAGATGGAAGATGAGCAAAAATTTACTCTTGTAAACTTCAATCACAAGTTGTATAAGGATAATCGAGTTGGTGATGAACCATTCATATTAGCATCTCAAGTGAGCAAGTTTGGTATGTTAAAGATCCTATAGAAAGTGATTGGAAAGTTGTGATGAGGATTACGCCAAGAGATAGTTTTGACATATATTCAAATGATGATAAACAAGTTGCAAATTCGATTCCACAATTGGTACCATTTTGCTCACAAAATGCGGATGAAAATGTTGCTAACGAAGAAGCATCGTGGGTGCGAGAGGGAGTTGATGGGGTCGAGATTGAAACTACTAATATCAATGACCTAGATGTTGATATGGTAGATAATGATGATGTTGATATGGCCGATAATGATGATGATTAGTTTGAGTAGTATTTGTTTAGATCTTATTTGCTTACTATTTACTAAGACAATGTTATTACTTAAGTTTCATGTTTCAATCAAACTTCTTATTTTTGTATGGTTGAATATTAATATTGTTACTTCTATATAATATGTATTTGTTTAGGTCTTATTTGCTTACTATTTACTAAGACAATGTTATTACTAAAATTTGTGTCTCTCCGTCTTATGTATAGGTGGTTTTTGTGTTGAAAATATGCCTCCTAAGGAGAGAGAGGGTAGCAACAAGAGGGGTAGACAAAACCCGCCGCCCGTAGTCCCAAATGATCCGTATATGGGATTGACCCAATTGACCGCCGCTCAAAAGAAAAAATGGCGGAATTTGGAGGGTAGGAAATTTCAAGTCACCACTTTCCTTCATTTGCCGGTGTTGAGGGATTTGGGTTTAGAGACGTTAGTAACGAGAATTGATGACGCAATGGCCGGGTTAGGTAATTTCTGGGGAAGACTCCATCTACGTATTTGAGATATTCACTTGAGTTCCTTTCAACTTTGGAGGTAGGCCGGGGTCACAAGAAAATACTATTCGGTTTCATATGAATGATGAAGCCTATCGAGTGGATTATGATGAGTTGAGGCAAATCTTTGGGGTTGATCGGTAGAGAGGAAGCGGGTCGAGTACGATGGGGGACTTGTTTTTCTTTTCGGAGCTCACGGGATTGCCACTGCAAAAAAAAATACCTTAGGGCTTCCTCTCTTTCTCACCCGGCTTGGAAATTATTTTACTGAGAGGTCTATCTATGTCTTGGTTGGCAAACGGAGAGCCCGCTCAATTGAATGTGGCTATGGTAAACCTTTTGCGAACGGGGTTGAGGAGTTTTCGGGTGATTCTGATTGGGTTGATATTTTTGTTCGGAGATGTGAGACATTTGCCCTTACCAAAAAGGGAAACATATCAATAGGGGGATGATCACATTGATTGCTCAAGCTTGTGTGGGTGAACCAAAACCCGAGGCGATGAGATTGATGGGGGCACGAGTTTTTATTACGTAGGCGCTGGTGCGGTATGACAAGTTTGTGAGGGACCGGAGGGCGACGGACAACGAGGTCTTTATTATTTGAATATGGTACTCCCGGGAGGACGGTCCGTTGCGGGGTAGGGGCCACGTTTCCAGTGGTGAACAAGCCGAGCATTGGCGTATGCCGGTGTTGATGATCAAATGGATCCCGTTGATGAGGAGGATGATGAGGAGCGGGAAGAGGAGGATCGGGAGAGACGGGGTGGTCGGGGAGGAGAGGAGAACCCGAGCCGGCGGGGTTCTTTTGATCGAGTGGGATACCATGAGGGCATTTTGGAGGAGCGGGAGCGATCGAGGATCGCTCGGGAGCGAAAGCCGACATGCTTTGGAGGATGCTAGATGGGGAGGTTATCGCTCGGGAACGAGTTGACGGACTTTAGAGGATGCTAGATGGGGGAGGTGCAAGATCGTTTTGAGGGTTGGAAGATGAAAGCTTGCCATTTGGGAGCCCGGTATACGCGAGTGGAGGCTTGGGCGATGCGAGACGAGCCCGGAGTTACGAGCCGGTTTCGGAGGATTATTTGACTATGATGCATTCGAGAGCCACTTTGCTCGTGCACGAGGCGTTCTTCCCGTCGAGACCTACTATCGGGGACAAACCTCAGGCTCTCATCGGTGATGTTATTATTGTGATGTTATTATTAATGTTTCATGTTTCAATCAAACTTGTTATTTTGTATGGTTGAATATTAATATTGTTAATTGTAATATGTATTTGTTTAGATCTTATTTGCTTACTATTACTAAGACAATGTTATTACTTATGTTTCATATTTCAATCAAACTTGTTATTTTGTATGATTGGATTGAATATTAATATTGTTAATTGTAATATGTATTTGTTACGCTTCTTTTGATCAAACTCTTATTTCCTACGGGATCTTGTTGCGGCGGCTCTTACTTTCTACCTCCGTCATCCGCTTCTCCAGGTACTCCTTTTACTTTGGGATGTCCCCGCCTCGCTTCCCCACCGATTTGGTACCGCGGGAGCCCCACCCCCGTACTATTTTATACTTTTACGTATCAAGCAAGGCTTGCCCTATAGTGTTGTTGTTGTTGTTGTTCCTTGTGGTTGTTGTTCCCCCTGCCCGCTTCCCCACCGATTTGGTATTTGTTTTTGTTAAATGTGACATATAACAAATGTGTCCACAACCATGAGAGCCCCCGTAATGTCATGTTTGTTGTTCCCCCGCCCCGCTTCCAAAAGTATTATTTATAGAGCAAAAGAAATGTAGATTTGGTTACGTACATGTGCTCGTGAATGCAATTTGTTATTTTTCCCTTATAAATCAAATTCTAATACCCCTTTGCAACAAGTTTTCGGCTTGTCCATGCATTTTGAAATGACATTTGCATGAGCAGTTTTTATGAATTAAGCGTAATTGTGACTTTAAAGTTTGAAGATGATCTTTCTATAAAATTTAAGGAATTCTTGTTTGGAAGCCTTTGAGAGTGAATATATCTTATATTGTTGTTTGGAACTAACCGACAATATAAGGAATTGTTAGTTAGAAGCCTTAATCTCAAATCATTTCATGACTAAAGCTTTGTTCTTTGTTGTTGTATTGTTGGTTAATCTTGTGTAGTTCAATTTGTTTTTGTAGCAAGTGCTTTATTGGATCCTTGTCGTTGTTGTTGTTGAGACGAAACCACTATTTTATCCAATCTTTATTCATGAAATGCATTTCAAAACAAACTTGGGTTTTGTGCTCAAAAATTTGGAATTATCATTGAGAATCTCAACAAAGTGAAATGTACAACACTATCGGCTCCTAGACCATAACACATTAATCACATGTTGTTGGTAGTTTGTGTTCGTTTTACCATTAGAAAGATACCTTGACATGCATGTAGTACCTTTACATTAGCGGCTATAAGAACAATTGTTCAAGATTAATGCATGCCCATAAGTCATCTCTTTCTAAAGTATAATTTTTTTTAATGAAAACGATACTTGGTATATAGGTGGAAACCATTAACCTTCTGTATCGCTCCACTAACAGGGCTTGGGATAAATTGTGGTCTAACAATCCCACGTACCGGTATCATTTTCTTTAAAAAAAAATGGAAAAAAATTTCATTCTATCGACTTTTTATTAGTTTTAGATGCAATTTTTTTTGTTTGGGAGGGGGTGATTTATAACACTGATTTATTACATAGTTGTGGTTCATATTTGAGCTATAGATATGGTTACAGGGCTAGTCTGGTATGTTTTTTGGCCATCTATAATTTGTGGTTAAGTGAAGTGAACCAATATTAAAGTTTCTGACCGAATTTCTTGGAGGATTCAACCTTAAATTTATACTTCCACAATCAAACTTCTCATGAAAGACAATGATTTCTTTGTTGTTATTGTTCTTTATTCTTTGTTCTTGTTTCTATTCTTTATTATTGTTATTATTCTTTATTCTTTGTTGTTGTTGTTGTTGTTGTTGTTGTTTCTTTATTCTTTGTTGTTATTCTATTCTTTATTCTTGTTTCTTTATTCTTGTTTGTTATTCTTTATTCTTGTTGTTGTTTATTTATTCTTCTTTGTTGTTTATGTTCTTTGTTGTTGTTGTTGTTGTTGTTGTTGTTGTTGTTGTTGTTGTTGTTGTTGTTTCTAGGCATTTTATAGGTCTTATACATGATACATAAGACCTATAATAAATTTATAGGTCTTATACATATATTATAAGATTGTTTTTTTGGGTCCTTTACTTGGTTTATCCAATTCTTGTGCTATAATTGAATTGTCATATGACGAGATATGCCTCCAAGGAAAAATTTATTACCAGTCGGGGCTCTAACCCTAAAGGAAGAGGGTTGGCAAAACCAACCGCCAAATGGGGTAAAGAGAGATTGATCATAATATGGAATAATTATGGTCAACCGGTTGGTGGGAAATGGCACAATTAGCTACTCAGGAGATAGGAATTTTTGCTAAAAATGGGGAACATTTCCCATTAACTAATGAGTGGTCTCAGATGAACCACGAGTGCATAAATAACGTATGGAATGACGTTCTGGTAAGTTGTAATCCATATTTCTTACATATATCTCTAGTACGTAGTCAAAAGTCTTATGATTCTCTAACAATTGTTTTTTTTTTCTTTGTTGAATTGTGTATATAGGAAAATACAAATGCTCCTCCTGGAGTATTTCCCGGTTATGACTCTTTCTCTCGCTAAAGCGTGGCGTATTTGGAAATACAATGTGAGACAAGCATATAATAAGTATTATATAGTTATGAATATTACTCGGTTATGACTTTGTTATGAATATTGACTCGATTATGAATATTATTACTCGGTTGAAACTGACATTATAAGATGTATGAATCGACGAAGACGCATTGGCTCACCCACCCCGTGGGTGCGTTGCGGATCAATGGGCTGCACTTGTTGCGATGTGGGGTACGCCCGAGGCTCGGGTATATTTCAAATTAATCTCAATCTATTATCGTGAATGTCTTATATAAGTAGTCAAATTAATACTAATATTATCTTTTTTTTTTCCGGGAAATATCGAAACAAATAAATTGAATCGAGAAAAACAATCGTGCACGAATAGGACCGGAAAACGTCCCATCCCAAAGTCATCAAAGAGGTTTGTCATCGTTCAATTTAGTTCTCAGTTGTCAATTCAATTAATGTTTCTTTTTGTATCGTATATAAATCTATTTTTTTTTTTGCAAATGATTCTATTATAAATTGTAGAGAGGCGACAAGGGATTACCAGCGATCGCTTAAGCGTTTTCATACATACGCGCACGGGCAAAACACCCGCAGATCAAGAAACCACTCAAATGATTGTAAGTTAAAGTTTCAACCTTTTACATTTCGGTTTTGTTATTCTATAGAATACTTTTTTCATTTCTAACTTCATTTTCATAATATTAATTAAAGTTAAAACATTTATATTGAACATGTTGTTTTTGTTACAGCAAACGCTTAATGATGCAGTTGAGGAGCTGCCAGAGGAGCAACAAGACTCTCCCGCGGCGCGTGAAAATATTTTTGTTGGTATGTTTGGCTCGATGACCATGGGAGAGTTCGATGTATGGGAGGCGGTACGAACAAAACTAAGGTGTTTGGTAAATCCCAACCTTCTCGGGCAGTGTAGCGGAGGCGGTGGCGGGGGTCAGAGCAGATTTTGAAAGACAACTTGAGGAGGAACGCCGAAAAAATGAGGAGGAACGCCAACGACTTCAGGAGCAGTTACAACAACAACTTGATGAGGAACGCCTTAAGTTACAACAACAAATTGATGAATTGAAACGTTGTTGGATGGAACGACGTGGAAATGACGGTAATGAATAGGTGTTCGTGGATTTTAGACATTGTGTATTTTGGATACATTCAACAACTAATAACTTTTTGTATAATGGTTATTATGTCTGGAGACATTCAACATTAATTGTGTTAATATGTAGATTGTAAATATTGATTGCATTTGTGTATTTTTGGTTATATTGTGTGTGTACGGGTTGAATTTGGTTTTTGTGAACGTATTTTTGGGGAAAATGAATTATACAAAGGCTGGGAAAAAAATAGGATTATTTACGGCGGTGACTAAATCCGCCGTATAAACCTAGGGACGACTCGTGCCCAAAGGGGGACGAGGGAACCCGATAGGGGTGTAAATGGGACGACTCGTGCCATGTTGGACGAGTCGTCCCTATTTAGTTATTTACGGCGGATATAGTGACCGCCGTATAAAATGGCCATGGACGACTCGTTTGGACGAGGGAACACAGTGGGGGTGCAAGCTGGGACGACTCGTCACGGAGCGGACGACTCGTCTCTTATTTACGGCGGTTACACATTTCGCCGTATAAAGATCACTCAAATACGCCATTTTATACGTATGTATTCCATTTATATACGGCGGTGGTATATCCGCCGTATATACTATATACGGCGGTTGTCCCGCCGTATATAGTATATACGGCGATGATTTATACGGGGATCTATTTACGGCGGCTAGTCCGCCGTAAATACTATATACGGCGGGGCGCGTATTATTTACGGCGGATTTTAACCGCCGTAAATAAGCCTCTTTCTTGTAGTGTGTGTGTGTGATTGTTTCTTTCTTGTACGTGTGGGTGTGTTGATTTCTTTGTGTTGATTGCAACGGGGTATCACCAATTTCACAACATTATGCCCCGATGGTAGTAAAATCAAAGGACTTTGCCAAAAGTTGGTAGTAATCGACAATTTTTTTTTTTTTTTTTAAATTGGTAGTAATTGACAAAGTGGAGCAGAATATTGGTAGTATTTGACAACTTTTCCTAATTTCAATGATGATATACATTATAACTATGTGATGAATCAGGAACAAGAGTAATAGGCATAATAAGAAACGTAATACTCCCTCCGCTCCTAAAAGATTGTCCAATTTGTCATTTTGACTTGTCTCAAAAAGTGTCTCATTTTTAAACTTAGGCATGAATGTTGGTGCAAATCTACTAAGGTACAAGAAGGTGAAGCTCTTCCTTAATAATTACAAAATGTACAACAAGACAATCTTTTAGGGACGGGGGAGTACCATAAAAGCTACCTGGTTTACAAAACTCGTCAAGGTTACATGGAGATAACAAATCTCTTGATAAAAGCGTTAATGCTCTCTGATCTTCCAGTAGTCACCATGCATAAAAAAATAATTTCAAAGATAAACCGGTGCCCAAAAATGTCTCGCATTATATAAGACCTTGGACATACTTATTCTTGCAAGTTATACTTTGCAATTGTCAAAGTCTAATTCTGAGTTACTTTTTTTGTCAAATTCGTTCCCACATTGAAATTACAAGAAATTAATAAGGCTTGTCATTAATGCTTATATGTAGCCTTGAGGGCTACATATATCATTCTCTCTCTGTTTTTTGGTTTTTTTTTTTTTTTTTTATCCAAATTCAATCCGTTTTTTGAATGTTGATTATATTTGTACGACATCATTCAAAAAGATCTTATACCCTCTTCAATTGTTATTGTCCTGTGCATTTATTATTGTTTGGAAAAAACCCGAGAATAATGTACTTCCTCTATTTTTCTTTAGATGCAACAATTTTTATATTGTCAACTTCTAGGTAATTTTTGGAGCGGTGAGAGATAGAAAGAAAAAATGGGACCTACATCATAGGAGAGAGATCAAAAGAGTTTTTAACCCAAAAAGAAAGTGTTGCATCTAATTTAAAATTTCCTTAAAAAGAAAGTGTTGTATTTAATAAAAAACGAATGAAGTATTATAATAAAATAGTTTGAAGCGAGAGGGGATAAAATAAAACGACGAAAAGTAAGGGAATTAGGAAAAGTGAACCAAAATGAGGTTCAGAAACATAAATATAGATTGAAGAAAAAATGTGTCAAAATAGAATAAAGCACAATGCACATATCACTATAATCGGCCCAATGAGGAAATTGTAATGAACAATAATAATCGCAGTTTAATTCCTACCTAAAAACAATCCAATTTCTATTTTAAAAAATTATTTTGTTATTTTTTTCTCAACTCTAATTCTAATCATATGACGTCAATGGAAATATATATGCAATTATAATCCTAAAAAATCCTATAACTATTTGGAATATATGATTTTAATAATCCAACATTTTCCCCATCCGCAACGAATAATCCAACCTTTTGATTATTCATGAATAATCCAACCTTTACACCCCAAATTTCCACACTAAACCATAACCAATTAAAACTTATAAAACTGGTAAATTAGGACACGTGACAACGTATTATTGGTTCTTTCCTCAGAAGATTGAGAAATAATAATAAATCAAAAATTATAATTAATTTGAAATAAAAAGATCAAAAGTTTTTATCCTAATTCTAATTTGCTTAATTTTAAATCCTAATATTTAATTCAATTTTTCTTCTAATATTTATCTATTTGATTCTATTTTTATATAATTAAATTCTAATGATTTGTAGACTTCTTACACATTTGTTAATAATTTGTAGCTTTCTTATAGACTATTACATAATTTGTAGTTTTTGTGTTATAGATTATTTTTATGATTTAAGAGTCTTTGATTAATAAGAATTTAGTTTAAACAAAATGTATTTTTCTACCTGACGCGCTCTATGCTTTCAAATTTATACCATTTGAAAATATATAATATTAATTTCTATATTAATGTACAAATAATACATTATATACTAATAATATTAAAACTTATATGTATTTCATAATTTTAACCGTGCATTGCACGGGTTTTAAATCTAGTACACTACTACATACTCCCTCCGTCCCGGCATACTTAAGAAATTTTCATCCGGCACGGGATTAAGAAATACTATTATAATATTAGGAGAGAGAATGAGTGAAAAAGGTGTTGTGAGTATGAAAAGTAAAATATGAGAGATAATGAGTGTGATGAATAGTAATGGGATTGTTGTTGTGAGTATGACAAGTGGGTCCTATATAATATAAAAGTAATATAAACTTTCCATTTTGAGCTTTCTTAAGTCGAATGAGACGCCCAAAATGAAAATATTTCTTAAGTATGGTGGGACGGAGGGAGTATACTCCCTCCGTCCACAAAAATATAAACTTTTTGGCCCGACACGGAAATTAAGGTAAAAAGTGATAAATGTAATGTGTTGTGAGTGTAAAAATAAAATAGGAGAGAGAATGAGTGGAGAGAATAGTAAATTTAAAAAATGTTCTGAATAGAGAGAAGTGGGTATATATATATATATATATATATATATATATATATATATATATATATATATATATATATATATATATATATTCCCTCCGTCCCACATTTTTATAGACTTTTGGGTTTTGCACGGGAATTAAGGGGAAAATATTAAATTGAAAGTGTTGTGAGTGTGAAAATAAAATAGGAGAGAGAATGAGTGAAGAGAATAGTAAATTATAATGGTGATGTGAGTATTAAAATAATGTAGGAGAGAGAATGAGTGGAGGGAATAGTAAAGATTTCTTTCCATTTTAGGAAAGTATATATTATTGTGGGACACTCAAAATGGAAAGTTTATATATTATCATGGGACGGAGGGAGTATATGCCAAAAACTTATAAAAAAACGCGTTTTTTGTTAACTTAACAAAAAACTTGTTTTTGACCCGCGGTTCAATTTAACGGACGGTTCATACGCTTTTCCTGTCCGGTTCAATTTCTCGCGGCGTATTTGATTTTTGATTTCCTCATTTGTGCCCTTCAATTCGATTTTCCGTATTTTCATCATCTCCGAGCTGTTGCGGCATATCAATTTCGACCTAGTTTCATCATCTCCGAGCTGTTTTCATTCGTGTTTTTACTTGTTAACCGACATTATGACCGGCCAATTCAAAGAAATCAGGAGCAAGCAGCGTAACGAAGGTATAATTTTACTTGTTTTCAGTCATATTGTTCTTTGATTTCAAATCAGTTGCACTGGTACTTTAGAAAACACAAGCAAACATAAGTAAATGTTGGCTCTATTGAAACCCTAAATATAAGCAAACATAAGCAAATGTTGGCACTTTGAAACCGTTGCACTGTCACATTTACTTGCACTTGCACTATCGAAACAGTTGCACATTCACATTTAATTGCAAACATAAGCAAATGTTGGCACTATAGATAACACTGGCTCTTTGAAACCGTAACACTGGCACTTTCAAACGTAAGACTGGCACTTTGAAACCATAAAACTGGCACTATGAAATCATAACACTGGCACTTTGAAATCATAACACTGGCACTTTGAAATCATACTGCTGCCACTGATGTAATGTTTTTTGATATTTATTTTCAGTTTTATCAAAGCGTAAAAGAGTTGTGGATGATGATGATTTTGATATCACTAGTAAGAAGCCTAAAGGGGGTGATAAATTTGAGCATTCGTGAACTCTCAAAAGACTCGTTGAGCTCTGTTTAACTCTAGAACAGAAGAGAGATGTTAGGGCTATTGGATTTGGATCTCTGTTGAATCTTGAGGTTAAGGTATTGCCTCTTAGGCTTGTTCAGTTTCTTGTTGATAGATTTGAACCAATAACGAGGATACAACAAATCAATTCATCAGAGAAATATGTTATTATAACATCAGATGTTTATGATATATTTTGTCTACCTAGGACTGTTGCAAAGTCTAAGATAAATCGATCATCCAGCACAAATATGGAATTGAGAAATCGATATTTTGAGGAATTTGGGCGTACTAAAGATGGTCTTCCTGCCTATAAACTTTTGGAACGCATTTCTGAGTTACATCAAGGTGGGGATGAATTTAAACGCTTGTTTGTGCTATTTGTTGTTGGAATTTTTCTTGCCCCAGTAGTTACAAAAACAATTGATGTGTCACTGCTAAGTATTGTAGAAGACGTTTCACAGATAAACAAGTTTGATTGGTGTCAATATGTGTTGGACAAATTATGTGAGGGTGTATCGAGGTTTAAGAATCAAAAAAAGAATTCAAAAAACTGTAGTGGATGTGTTATGGTGTTGGTGATTGCTTACCTTCAAAGATTTCCATTTCAAGGGGTGAAAGAATCAACTGTTCTCCCTTTGATTAATCATTGGAATGCTGAAAAATTCAAAGTGAGGATTGATTCCGAAGTGAAAGTTGGCTGGGAAAAATTAATTTTTTATGGACAGCATGTTTATCCTATAAGTAGGGTTGAAGACGATTTCGTGGAGGAAGTACCTAGTGATTTTGTGGAGGAAGAATGTATTCCGTTAAGGATTGAAAGTGCTGCAAAGGAAAGAAATGCAGAGTCAAGCAATGTAAGTACTGTCACTATTTATTACTTACACTGGTACTTTGAATTTCTTATGCTGGCACTATTGATTACTTACACTGGCACAATGAATAACATGTACTGCACTTAAAATACATACACTGGCACAAATTTTTGGCTGCTCTGACACTATTGATTACTTGGACTGGCACAATTGCAATCTGAAACTGGCACAATTGTACTCATTCTTACTATTTTTCATTGATGTAGGCTGCTAAGGAGTCATGGGATATATTGAGGAAGGACCTTGATATTGCTGTCCATGCTCACATTGAAAGACTTAAATGTATCAAGAAAGATAAGGGAAAAAATGCAGCAGATGAGACGGGGGAAGAGGAAGAGAATGAGGGGAATGGGGAGGGGGAGGAAGTAGAAGATGATATTTTCAACGAGGAATATTTTTCTGAGATTGACAATATAGTTTCAGACATTTTGAAGACAGGAAAAGCTGACATGGGAAAGAAAAGAAAAGGTTCAATTCCATCATTTGACCTTTTATCTCAGGTATCTAGTGAGGAAAGAAGAGAACAGAAAGAACATGAATTTAATGAGACTTTTCGGGAGAGAGATGATGATGATGAAGAACAGATTGTTAGAGCTGTTGATAACATTATTGCGAATATAAATGAGAGCAGCTTTATGAGTTGTTTTGAGATGTTGAATGTAGGGTGCACAGTGGACTGTGGGGAAGCTAACGAGGAATTTGTATACTGTTCTCGGTTTATGATAAACAACGTTGATGTCTTGCGACCGATGTTGAAACTGAGAAAGGAGGCTGTTGACATGTGCATGTCTACACACTTTTCAAGAAATCTGAAGGAGTAAGCTATAAATTTATCAATACCCAAACAATGGCACCTTTTATGAATGTATACACTTGTACTTAAAAGCATTTACTAATTTATTTTTCTTTTACAACAGTTGTGATCCTATTTACACAATGTTTCATAGCTTAACGATTGAAGATATTTTGAGCTTGGATGAGGACAAGGAAATAACTTCAAATACTATCGATTGTTGGGCTATACTTCTTAATAAGATGGAGCGAAAGTCTGGTAGAATGAAGAAGTTTATGTTTGGGCTTAGTCATAGTGTAAGTTCTTTATCTATGATGCTAGTATATTAAAAAATTATATTATCTATGATTGTTTGTTAATTAAATTATATTTGTGTGCATTTTTAAATTTGATGTTATTAATGTGTTATACAGGTTGCTTGGATTCAACGTACAACGAAGAGTTCTCCCGATGTTATATCATAAGCTGGGCAAGAAATCACTGATAGTTTAAAACATTGGATTGATATTAACTTTGATTATGCTGAGGGAGCTGATTTGAGTGAAGTTAAATTGGTATGCATTGTCATTTTATACATACATGTACTGGCACTTATTAATCAATACACTGGTATAAAAGATCACTTGCACTGATACTTTCAAACTCTGATGCTGGCACTTATTTTCTTGCAGTTCTTCTTGCCCTGCCATAGAGGTGACAACAATAGTGGCCATTACACACTTTTTGTTGTCAATACTGAGAGTCAATCATTTCAGTATCTTGACAACTTGCCAATGAATGATTGGAAGAGAGAGAACGTGCCAAAACTTTCTCATAGCATGGTAATATTATTTATTGATTTGTTTTTTTTTCTTGTTATTTTCTTTACCAAAACTTCCATATTAATTTTGCTGTTTTTTTTTTGTTGCAGCAAGCACCCTTCAAACACTTCTTAAATCACATAAATCATCCAAGTGCTGCAGATATATTGAAGTTTCAGTTTGAGCATATGCAAGTTGAATGGATTTTGAAAGAAAATTCTGGTGGTAATAATGACTGTGGAGTATACATAATGGCTGAAATGAGACAATTTAATGGCGCAATTTACTCATGCCCTGAGTTGTGTGATAATTCATCAAGAGTGCGTATGAGGGCCGAGATTCTAGCAAGCTTACTTCTCTGTGATATTAATACTGAACGGCATCATTTACTGAAGCAGTTAGGGTTGTTTACAAGCGATAAAAGAGAAGCCTTGAATAAGAATGAAGAAGAAGAAGAAAAGAAAAGGAAAGAAGAAGAAGAAAAAAAGAAAGAAGAAGAAAAGAAAAGGAAAAAAGAAGGAAAAAAAAAGAGGTAGAAAAGAAGAAAAAATCAGATGATGATATGAGGGTTGGGAAGAAGTATAAGACTAGGAAAGCAACAACAAAACAATGAATTAGCGTTTGTATTTGAATTGTTTGTATTTCAATTATTATTTTTTTTATGAGTGAATTAATGTTATTTTTAACATTTTTATTGATGCAATGTTGGTACATGTGTCCATGGAACATCTTATGGTCAATGAATTCAATGCACTTACCATTACAGACAAACTTATCACTATTTCACCATTAAAGAAAAACTGGCACTCCAAATAACATAAACTGGCACTCCAAATAAGTAATACTGGCATTCTAAAAAATACAAACTGGCACTTCAATCAACAAAGTATTACTGACTCTAAACAACACTCACTGGACAATATTATAAAAAATACTGGCATTCTAAATAATACAAACTGGCACTTCAATAACAAGAGAGTGGCTGAAGCTACAAATAAGTAGGACTGGCACTCGAAATAACACAAACTGGCACTCCAAATAAGTGATGCTGGCACTCCAAACAACACAAACTGACACTAACTGGCACATTAATTTTGCTTTTTTTTTTTTTTTGCAGCAATCACCCTTCAAATACTTCTTAAATCACATAAATCATCCAAGTGCTGCAAATATATCGAAGTTATTTTATTTGATGAACCAGGCCTTCACTGGTTCATCAAAAATAAACACTGGCACATTCAATAACAAAGACTGGCAATACAAAACCTATGTACTGACAATATATTTAATAAACAGAAACATGCATCACTTGTACTTCAAATATTAAACACTGGTACATTCAATAACAAACACTGACATATTTAATATGAAAAACTGGCACTACTTAAAAAATTATAATACAATCAGTTGTAATAGTGTGAAAACAATAAAGTTTGGTTACAAAAATATCAAATCAAGTGTTCATTCGGGGTCTTCCAACCATACTCATTAGTAATTGGTTTTCTCCATTCAAACTTTGTTTTAGGTTTTCTTTTTCTACCCTTTGTATCTGCACGTACAGGATCCGTCACTGTAGGTGCACTAAATGTTGTGCTTGTTGAAGCACTATTATTTTCACTTGTTGTTGGTCCAACACCTTGTACATTTCGGGAGAGTATTTCTTGTACTAGCAATGTATCTCTATTAAACCCATCTTCTAAAATTCTTCTTGCATCACTGTTTTCATGGCATGTCATCATTAAATCGTAGTACTTTCTCGCCATCTGTTGTTTCCAAGGAAGTGAATTATGTTGCTCAGTTGGAGTAGTAGATATACCTTGGTAAGTTTTATTTCATACATTTGATTTGGCTGTCTTTGTCCACCTTTTTTGAATGTACTCTTCCGGTATCCGATCGATATTTGTCAAGTTGAGAACCTTAATGCAATGAAAGCACAACCAACCGACTTCACTAAAATGATTGCATGTACAGTTCACAGTTATCTTTTCATTATTTCGCGAGAAAAGTACCCTTTCAAACTTGTCTAGATGGTTCTCATGAGCAACGTCAAACAACTTGTTGTTTTCATCTAAGCAAAAGCCAATATTAAAATTTGCAGCAAAAGCTGCCTTGACCTCATTCTCAAAAAATCTGAATATTTCCTTCGTGTAAACCTCCCTTGCATGTCTTATTAAAGCTCCATGTATTTCTGTGCGAGGCTTTGAGTTTATTGAATCAAATTCCTTTCGTTGCTCCATACTTCTCCAACGTTTTACCGTCTCATTGAATATATCAAAGAATTGTGTTAGGGACGTGCTTCTATTTGCTTTGAAACATATGACATGATTTGTGCTCTCACTTCTCTGTGAAGATAATATGCCAGCTGAGAAGAAATCTTTACTCAATGCTGTACACCATTTCTCTCTTAAGCTATATAAACGATTGAACCATCTGTTTTCAAGAAGGTTATATTTTTCTAGCATTGAATGCCAACAATTTTCAAACTCAGATTCATCACTACATCCTCTCAAGCAATTGTTGAATTCCTTTTTAAATTCTTCATCTGTCTTTAGTTGTTCAAAGTGAGATATATCATTTTGTTGAATGTGCCACAAGCATAACCTATGTCTTGTTTTTCCCTCAAAAACCTGTCAATAATTTATAATATAGTCAAACACTATAAAATCTAACACTGGTACATTATAACACATGAATTGACACTTACTAACACAAGTACTGGCATTGTGTAAAATATGAACTGGCACTTAATTAGACAAGTAGTGGCACTGTCTAAAACATGTACTGGCACATACTAACACATGCAATGACACATATAAAAAGCTGTTACAAATCACCTACTATTAAATTAACAGTAACATAGTAAAAAAAACAATAAATGAAACATTGGAAATAAAATAAAAGTTACCTCTTCAATTGCTTTCGACATTGCAAAGTCTTGATCGGTGAAAATTGTTTTTGGTTCTTTTCCACCCATTGATTTTACAAATTCTTTGAGAAGCCAAGCAAATGTTTCTGTCTTTTCACTTGTTAAGAAAGCACAACCAAACATCACAGTGTTCCAATGATTGTTCACCCCAACTATTGGTGCACAAATCAAATTGTATTTATTTGTTTTATAAGTTGTATCAAACACAACAACATTCCCATACAATTCATAATCCTCCCTCATCATACCATCTCTCCAAAATAAAGTACTGAGTCTACTTTCTTTCCCAAACTGCATTTTGAAGTAGAATCCTTCATCCTGAATTTGGCTCAGTCTCTGTACAAAGTTAAGATGATCTCTTCTAGTATGCCCAACATATATATATAATTCTGCTATTAAGCTTATTACTAATAATTAATTACTAATAAAATTGTAGCAAAAATTACTAGAACATGCAACTATAAAAGGATCAACCAAAAAGAAACTTAATCAGATCGAAAATACAGATCAAAATCAGACTAAATATATCAATTATACCAAGAAAAAAAAATATGAAGTTAATAATAGAAAAAAAATGAAGAATTAAGTAAAACAAAAAACATAATCTGTTAATCACACATGGAAATTAATCAATATTCAGAAAAGAAGAAATTACCTAACACTACTAGAATCTGTCCGATTACTCACGGAATATTACCCACGGAATATTCCGTGGGTATTACCCACGGTATTACCCACGGAAAAACCTAATTACCCACGATTTGAAAAAGTCAAAGTAAAACAAAAAAAAAAAAAATTCCCACGGAAATTCCGTGGGTAAACGTCTTCATTACCCACGGAATAGATTTCGTGGGTATTTTCGACGGAATTTCCGTGGGTAATTAGTATTAATTACCCACGGAATTTATTCCGTGGGTATTACCCACGGAAATTTCCGTGTGTAATCTGATAATTACGTGGGTAAATTGAATTTCCTTGGAATTACCCACGGAATGGTTTCCGTGGGTAATACCCACGGACATTTCCGTGGGTAATCTGAAATTTCCGTCGGTAAGTTTTTTTTTTAAATAACACGAGAATTCCTCTTTCTCCTTCTGTACGTTTTTCGATCACTCTTTACTCGGCGTCGACGGCGATTGACGAGCTACCATTGACGTGAGCTCCCTCTCTCTTAAGGCGGCGAGGATATTTGATTTCACGACGATTGACGAGCTCCCAAGTCGGCAGCCTCCATTCATTACACCGAATTTGTCACTACGGCGTCCATTTGGATCTCTTCTCTCCCTTTCGGCCACCTCCTCAGTGTATTCCCTCCTTCTCTTTCCCTTCTGGCCAGTTCAGCCGTCCAATTTGCAGAAAGTATGTAAGAAAAATCGGAATGTAAATTCATTGAATTAGTTAGTCTGTTTTTTTTTTCATTTTGATTGAGTTAGGTTCCTGAATAAAAGATTCAGATTTTATATTACTCCATAAGTGAAATTCAAATAAATGTCCGTTAATGTTATGGGCATTATGAAAATAGACGATCATTTCAGTAATCGAATGAGCTTGATGGTTAGGCTATGAAATTTGGAATGATGAAATTTTGACATTATTGATGGGAAAATACATGAGAGATTATAACTATTTAAGTTGAAGTACAATAAACAAGTTTGATTAATCGGTCTCAATCAAACAAAAATAATGAAAAATGACAAAGGGGATAATGACAGATATTCTTCCAATAATGTACTTCACTAATTAGGTATTGCAGCCCGCACTACAAGAAAAAAGCCTTTTCACAACGTTTTTAAGGACAACGTTTTGAAAAAAACGTTGTGGTTCAGATAATTAGACAACGTTTTATTTTAAAATGTTGTCATATTTTGAGATGACAACGTTTTATTAATAAATGTTGTAGAAATAAAATTAGGAGAACGTTTAATGAGAAACGTTGCACAAATTAATAACGTTTTTGGTGAAAAACGTTGTGCTTTTCTTCCACATTTTTAATGAAACGTTGTAGAAAGATTGTGAATTTAGCCCGCGAATGTGAATTTAGCCCGCGTCTGTGAAAAATCAAAACCCCTCTTTCCTACCCTATACCGCTGCTTAAACCATACTCACCTTCCTTCTCTCTAACAAAATGACTATTTCTTCTCTCTAACAAAACCCCTCTTTCCTCCATTGCCGGTATCCATTGCCAAGGTCGCTAGACGGAGTAAGCTTGATACTTCCGTTTCCAATAGCCAAGATCAACTCAGTCAAATCCCCCAATTTATTTTCTACTCCCCCTTCTCTCTCTCTCAACTGGCCATACCCTCGCACATCTTCATTCATCGCCAATCCGATCAAAGGATTCAAAGGTTAGTAGACTACATTCGTCATTAACAAGGTTTGTTTCAATTCCAATTAATGTTAGGGTGTAATTTCGATTGGCCCTAAAATTAGGGTTTCAATCGATGGATTTTTTTCACGAATTTGTGCTAATTATTTGGGTTAATTTACGGTTAATTTCTTAAAACTACCTTCGGTTTTCACTGTTACACTATATTGATCGACCCTCTTTTGGATGTGTAGTTATTCCATTTTATTATCTCTTCGCTGAAGTCTGGAAGATCTTCATATTTGATGGATGTTATTGTGGGCCTTCTGTACCCTGTAGTCTCATTACAGGTAAGTAAATAAAGTATTCTTGATTCTGTTGTAGTACTTGATATTTGGCAGCCAGGATTTTGTTGAAACAAGGCCAAGAATTTTGGGGGTAGAAAACTATGAAGGTAGTATCTGAATTTGATGTCATCTTTGTTTGACAGGGAAGCTTTATCTTAAAGAAACTGTGGGATCAAGTGTAAGACTTTGTCGATTCAGCAGTTGCTACATTTATGGGTGAATGTTTCTTTTCTTTTAGAATTCAATAATAACATTAATATCAGGAAATTGTTACAAAAAGGTTCCTACTTTAAACAAATTACATTTATCCAAGATGAAGCCTCAAAAAATCTCTATGTACATTTGATTAATATCGTCTTTTTTCCTCAGATGCGTTCGAGAGTTTTGATGTTCACAAGCCTACACGTAATCTCAAGAAGCATTCAAGTATCAGCAATTCATATCGTAAGCTTCTGACATCCCTCATATGATCAAAATATGATGTATGCCTTGTGGTTTCGCTTAATTAGTTACTACCTTTATCAATTTGGCTTGCTAGAAAACTCCATAAGCAAAAAGAGACGACATTGAAAAATTTGCTCTAAAACATTGAGCAGATTTTTTGGTCCACTTCATGGATTTTTCTGTACCGACTCACAATTTTCAAGGGTCATTGGCTATAATTTTTGGAGAGGTCTATCAGTGTATTTTAAGTAGGAAAAATTGGTGTAGGATTATGAGCTTTGGAGTGAGAGAAATTGCAGTTTTGGTGAGGTTTGTTGTCAGCAAAAAGGTGTCTGCTGTTTGAGGACAGCAACTTCAAATGAAATCTGGTATTGACTCACGAGGTTGTTGGCTTTGGTTTTATATATTCTGGAAAGGCATGTGAGTGTACTTTACTTACGAAAAATCGGATTGCAATTTCGTGAAGCGGAGAGAGAGATATTGCAATTTTTGTGAAGGGTGTCAAGTTTATTTTTTGTCATTATTAATTGTTTTTTGTTATATATATTTGACAGGAAACATATGTGAGGCGTGCTCGTGAAGAGGCTATTGAGGAAGGAATTATCGAGATTGAAAGCACTGGACTGTCTCCATTTCGAGCTGGACTTTGGAAGGCCATTGTCATTCATCACGGGCGACAAAAAGGTGATCGATTGCCCGGATTCGAAAATCATGGAGCTGCTTTCTTTAATGACTTGCCATTAAGGAATGTCATTAAACATCCAAGTTGACACTCGTGTAAACACCCAGGTTAAGGATATGGAAGATCGAATGGAGGAACGATTGCGGCAAGAAAATGAACAACTGCGGCAAGAGATGGAGCAACAAATGCAAGAAATGATGAGATCTATGCTCCAACAGCATCAACAACACCCTCCTAGTGGTAATAACTCTTCACTCTTCTATTGAACCATACCTAAATTCGAATGTAACTTTGAGCGGAAGTGGGCGTAGAGGTAGTCGTGGTGGTAGCACCCAGAGTCGTAAAAGTTGAATTTGACATGTTTTTATTTGGTTTGGAATGGTAACTTAACTACCACACTTTGTTTTTTTGGTTTGTAATATGATATATTGTTTAGAGAATTGTACGTTAATGTTTTATATGGTTTGGAAGACATTGTTTTGAGATTGTTTAAGAATTGTGTATATTGTTTGTTTGGATGGTATGAATGTTATATATTATGGGATTGGATTTTTGGTTTTTACAGGTGGTTTTTTGGCTTTTACAGTTGGTTTTATGAATTTTCAATTTTTTCTTAAATTTTGAATAAATTACCCACGGAATTTTTCGTGGGTAATCATTTTTAAATTCTGAATAAATTACCCACGGAAATTTCCGTGGGTAATTTATTCAGAATTTCAAAAAATATTTGATTACCCACGGAATATTCCGTGGGTAAAATTATTCATAAAATATTATTAATATTTACCCACGGAAAATTTCGTGGATACATATAAATTTTTATTTTTTTAAAGTATATTACCCACGGAATATTCCGTGGGTAATTTTTAAAATCATTATTAATACAATTATTACTCACGGAATTTTCCGTGGGTAATATTCGTATTACCCACGAAATATTCCGTGGGTAATGTCCGGCTAGTTTTCGTTGGCTAATTTTCCGTGGGAAATTTTCATTTATTTACTCACGGAAATTGTTGATTTCGACGGATATTCCGTGGGTATTACCCACGGAAGTTTCCGTGGGTATTACTCACAAAAATTTACCCACGGACGTCCGACGGACAATTTCCGTGGGTAAATGAATATTACCCACGGAATTCGTTGATTACCCACGGAATTTTCCGTGGGTAAATGACCAGTTTCTAGTAGTGTAAAAGGAACGAATACCAGTAGAGTGAGGGTACAATAATTGCGAGAGAGATTAATGGAAGAGAAATTAAGGTCGTATTAATGAATTAATTGATGTGAGTGAGATTGAATGGAAACTTAGAAAGTAAACCCTAGATTTGATTTTCTATATACTCCCTCCGTCCCGGAACTTACTTCACAAACACTGTTTGCACCGGTTTTAAGGAGGGAGTATTATATTGAAAGTGTTGTGAGTGTGAAAATAAAATAGGAGAGAGAATGAGTGGAGAGAATAGTAAATTATAATGGTGTTGTGAGTATTAAAATAATGTAGGAGAGAGAATGAGTGGAGGAAATAGTAAAGATTCCTTTCCATTTTAGGTAAGTTTTAAATGTGTGAAGTAAGTTTTGGGACGCCCAAAAGGGAAAGTGTGAAGATTGTTCTGGGACGGAGGGAGTATGTCGTTTATGATGGAGTTCGTAATAATAATAATAATAAAAATAAGGGAGAAAAAGAAAAAGATGGGAGGAATTAATGAATGAATGGAATGGATCAACAACGTGATAACGAAGGAAGGAGCGGGTAATTTTTCTTTTCAAAGATAACAATTAAAAGTAATTTATATCCTACACGGAGGCTATTTATACACTTGAATTGTGTAAAAAGAATGTATATAAACATCAAAAACATCATCAATATTAAATTGAATATTTTTTTAGATTGAAACTAGGATTGAAACCCGTGTGTAATCTCAAATTCTTTTAGAAATGAGATCAAACTTAATTTATTGATTAATTAACGTAATATAAATGTCTTATAATATTATCAAAAACATGTTCAGATGCATGACTCATATTGCATTACATGCACAACTTAGGGTTAATTTGTAAATTCTTGAGCTATTTGACTAGAGCTTATTGTAATTGTCAAGGACCCTTGGCACAGTCGGTATGACCGAGTAATGACTGTAGCCCTTTACTAACCCCATCGCGAAAAGCTGATAAACATGCTTCCACCTCCATTTGCAGCAGTAGACGTGTTCAAAATCTAACCGGAATCGACTAACCGGAGGTTATTAACCGGTCAAATAACCGGTCAAAACCGTCAACCGTGGTAACCATAACCGGCTTAACAGTAACCGGCGGTTAACCGGTTCGGTTAAGGTTAAGGATTTTAAAAAACCGGCAACCGGCGGTTATAACCGCCTTAACCGGCAAATTTTGAATTAATGATCCCTTCCGACGGCTACCTTGCAACGACTATTTCCCTCCCCCAAGTCAAACGGCTACTTTGACCGGGCAGGCTGTCCCCTTCCCCATCCCAACGCCCAGTCAGTCCCACACTCCCACTCCAGCGCCCAGGCCCAGCTCCCAGTCCCTCCCTGCCTCCCCATTCAATTAAAAAAAATTTCTTTTAAAAATCAACCCTATAAATATTACCTCCCTCCTATCATTTCATTTTCACCTTACTTCTCTACTTCTACTCTCTCTCTCTACTCTCAAATATCCTAAGCCTCTCTCATACTCTCACTATATTCAATTTTCAGTTTCAGTTAGTTTCCTTACAATTCCAGTTAGTTTTTTAACGATTCTTTTTTTTTGTATTTCGAGAATTCCAGTCAGTTTTTTAACATTTCCAGTTAGTTTTTAGGAATTTCAGTTAGTTTTCTAGAGTTTTCAGTCAGTTTTTTAACATTTTCAGTTAGTTTTTAGGAATTTCAGTTAGTTTTTTAGAGTTTTCAGTTAGTTTTTTAACGTTTTCAGTTAGTTTTTCAGAATTTCACTTAGTTTTTTAGAGTTTTCAGTCAATTTTTTAGAGTTTTCAGTTAGTTTTTCAGTTTCAGTTAGTTTTTTAGAGTTTTCAGTTAGTTTTTTTAGAGTTTTCAGTTAGTTTTTTTTTTTAACAAAAGTTAGCATTTTTTTTCAAATTCCAGTCACTTTTCTAGCAAAAAAAAAAATGTCTTCTTCTCGAAGAGGCAAGGAAGTTGTTGGTTCTTCCTCCCATCATAACGAACAAGAATCCGAATTTTTTGCCAAACCATTTAGACAAAATGAGCAAGATGTGGATGAAAATGTTTTTGAAAGTGGTAGAAGGGGTAGGGGCGGCCGAGGCCAAGGCCGAGCTCGAGGTGGTCGTGCTCGGGGACAAGAACAAGAACAACCGCCAACGGTGCCACGTTCACGTGCCCCTACGTCCGACACTTTTACAAATAATTTTCGAAAAGAGCAAATTGATTCCGATGACGACCGCTATTATCGAGCGACTTGCAACTATTGTCCAAAATCCTACCCATTTAGAAGGGTGGAGGGCATGGGTCACTTAACGCCCACACACGCACACAACATCCGGATAAACTTGGCATTTCGAGTGATTAAACTCAATTAGCTCCAACCACCACCCAAGGTTCGTCTTCCGTCCTTTTTTAATTTAATAAGGTCATTTATAGGCAAGAATTGGCCAAATTTGTTTGTGTAAAGGACTTGCTTTTAACTTTGCGGATGATGAATTTTATGAAAGATTTATACGACTTTCTTTAAATCCCGCTGCCTCAAGAGTACCACGTTCGACTCTCGTACGTGATATTCATAAGGTGGTGTTGACATATCAAAAAACTTTAATTGAGGTTTTATCAAATTTACCAAACAAAGTTTCAATTTGTGCCGATGGTTGGAGTGATCATTGGCAAAGAAATAGTTATTTAGGTGTTACTTGCCATTGGATAGATTATTCTTGGACTATCCAAAAAAGATTAATTGCATATGAAAATTTTGATCCCCCCCATACCGCCGAAGCAATTTGTTCAAAGTTGCGTGTAATTTTTTTAAAATATAACATTACGAATAAAATATTTAGTATTTCTTTTGATAATGCTAGTGCTAATACCGCTAGTTTACCGGATTTGATTAGAGTTTGTCAACCGTCATTTGGCGGTAAGTTTTTTCATATTAGATGTTTATGTCATATTATTAATTTATGTGTTAAAGGTGGTTTGCATGCATTAGAAGAACATGTTTCCCCAATTAGAGGGGCTCTTGAATATATTTCTAGAAGAAATAGTGTTACAAAAAAATGGATTAAGTTTTTAAGAAATTAAAATCTTGGTGACAAATATTTTACTTTCGATGTTCCAACTAGGTGGAATTCCACCTATAAAATGTTAAAAGATGGTTTTGAGTATAAAGAGCTTCTTATGGATTTTTTTGCTATACTTGGTAATAATCAACCTTTATTTGCTTATCAATGGAATGCATGCACTAATTTGTGTAAATTGCTAAAGATTTTTAACACCGCTACTTTGGCATTATCGGGAGAACTTCCATTTTGGTTCTTGAGCAATGTGTTGCAATTGTTACTAGTTTTAATAATTTAAAAGATTGCTATGCTTTAAAAGATTGCATTTTTTCCATGAGACAAAAGTGGATTAAATATTTTGCCACTATTCCGTCTTTATTTTTGGTTGCAAAAGTATTAGATCCCCGTGTTAAATTAGAGGAGCTGGAGTGCATTTTAGCTTTTTATTATTTGAATTTATACCCCGAAGGTGACGGTGATAATGAAACTCCGTCGAATATTGTTGCTACTACAAAAAAATGATTTAGTGTCTCTTTTTAACGAATATAATGCAATTTATGGAAATCCTTCTCAAAAGGTTGACTCTACTTCTTCCCAAGATGTTGGTGGTGATTTAGTTGAGGCGGATCCGTATCATTTTTTTGCTAGTTTGTATAGCAAAAAGAAACGTCCTCGAGTAGGGACTTTTTCTTCCTCTAGCATTCTCTTGGAGTTAGAAACATATTTCAACACTACTTTTGAATGGGATCAAAGTAGTGATAATCCAAATGATTTTAATGTTTTAAAGTGGTGGTCAAGAAGGAATTTAAAGTTATCCTATACTCTCTATAATTGCAAAAGAATTCTTAGCTTCTCCCGCGTCAACGGTGGCGGTCGAATCCGCATTTAACATTGGAGGAAATGTTTTGAATGAAAGACGTTCCCAACTAACGGTTGAAAACTTGAAAAATCAACTATTACTTGGGAATTGGGTTAGATCGGAAAAGAAAGAACAAGATATGTCTTATGAAGAGGATACACTTGACCCAAAATATCAATACGATGTGGATGACTCTACGGGAAGTGACCAGTGAGGATTAGATTAGGTTTTAATTTTAATTTTTTAGATTAGGTTTATTTTTATTGAATTGTAATAGTTAGGTTGAGGTAAAGGCTCCTAAATGTCCCCCTTTAATTATAAAAGGGTAAGGTTGGTTGTCCCCCTCGTTGTAATTTTATTTAATTAATAAAATTTAAGTGTACCGTCCCGTTTTCTTTTATATACTTTCGTTTATTTTAAAAAAAAGTTAAATTTTATTTCTTTCAAAATTCATAACTTTTTTTATATAACTTTTTGCAAAAAATGTATGTAGTAAACAAAAGTCTAAAATGGTCTTCTTTATCAAAAAAAAAGTTAATTTTTTTATAGAACTAGTTAAAAATCTGTTAAAAAGTTAACTGTTTTCTTAAAAAAAAAAAAGGTTAAAAACTGTTTTTAAAAGAAATATTTCTCAAATAGCTTTGCTTAACCAAAAAAAAAAAATGTTAAAAAAATCTGTTAAACACATTTTCCGTTAAAATTTCATTTATTTAAAAATTATTAACTTTTTTTATATAACTTTTTCCAAAAAAAATCACTAATAACTAATATCTCAAATAGTATTCTTTATTAAAAAAAAAGGGATATACAGTACAAAAGTTAACAGAAACTGCTAACTATTCCGTTAAAAGGATTAATCTGAAAAAAGGGTCCATTTTTAACCGTGTTAACCGTGATAACCGGATATAACCGTTAACCGTATAACCATAACCATTAGTACACGGTTAACGGTTAGGTTACGGTTAGGACTTAACAGATTTTTTAACCGGCGGTTATAACCGTTAACCGCCGATTTTAACCGGATGGACACGTCTAATTTGCAGTGCGCTACTGGCTCGTGCACATAGAGATGCTAAAATCTAACCCGACCCGTTATTAGCGGGTTTGGGTTGGGAGATATGACCCGTTTATGTAAACGGGTCAACCCGACCCGCGTAATAAACGGGTCGGGTTCGTGTCATGCATCTCACCTCGTTTGACCCATTTGACCAGTGTTAAGCGGGTTAGGCAGGTCATATTCAGGTTAGGCGGGTCATATGCGGGTTGAGCGAGTTAGGCAGGTCGAGTTCGGGTTGACCAACTTGGCCCGTTTAACTAAACGGGTCGGGTTGGGGTTAAGGGTCCTTGACCCGTTTAAGTTTTGGCCCGACACGAAATTGACCCGACCCGTTTAACACCTCTACGTGCAAATGAACCAAAACCATGCCGATGATTATCCAGAGAACGAGTACAGATCCAGCCATAACTACCCACACAAGTTCAGGCATACCAAGCCCCATCAGTCACATACACACAAGAGGAAGAACCCTGCAGATCCTTACCCAAATTTGCAACAACAAAACCAGGAGGAGTAGGCTGATACTGTAATGAACTTCTGAGCTTACCTCGATCAAAGACACGCTGTTGTTTCTGCACACTTTCAAGGACCGCAAATATGTCAGCATCAGTGAGCAAAGTAGAAGAGAAGATCACTGATGCTACACAGAAAAATGTGTTGCACAGGAGTTGAACCCACAGCTACAATGGAGGATACTCCGGCTGGACTTCTTCGGATGGTTTGCCTTGACTCCTACACACAAGTAAACAAGATAAACTAAACCGGGGGTGGCTCCGGTAAAACCCCTCCGGCGTGAGAATAAGTCACTGTTTGGGAGATAAAAGAGAATATTAATGGAGATGGTAGAGAGGGAGGGAGCTTAGAGAGAGATGATAAAACTTACCAAATAATACCTCTTCTCGCGTTTTTATACCACCATGCAATCATAGGCCATACTCTTAGGGGACACATGTCAACCATCCATGATTTTTGGGTCAACTACCCCCAAAGTTGGTAGGAAAATACTATTTGCCCTGTCACATCACACTGTTAACCATTATGGGGGATATCCACGTGTCAATGTCACAGTCACTTATCACTTGTGTCTTGTGAGTCATGGTTGTCGCCTGGCGACAATCCTTCTAACGGAGCAATGCCAAGATAATCGCCTAGTCTAATCCGAACACTTGTCGCCTAAGAGCTAATTACATTAGGTCACTTCTCACCAAGGATGCTTCCCGCATACCGCCTACTCTCACGCCCAGGCAGGTCCTTGTCGCAGATTGCAATTCTCGCCTTTCAAGGAAAAGTACCTTTTATTATACATTTTATTATTCTTTACCACCTTAATGCGTATGGCCCATCTATGGCCCATCCCAGACCACCTGACCCACTAAAACCCATTGCACTGTTCAAACCCAAACCCACATTTCACAATCACTTCAGTATCCCCTAATTTCGAGACCTGGATCATTTATGTTCCAGGCGAGAAATTTAATTTGCTCGCCACTTCCCGCATACGTGCAACCCTTTCTGCGAGATGTCATGTAATGATGACACCTGTAAGCCACGTGTCACTTTCTTAAGCTATTCAAGTGACTGACGGTTGTGATGGGACATATGAAAATACATTTTTGAAATTTGAAATCATTAAATGGGGGGAATTTTAAAATTTTGGGGGCCAATTAATTTTAACTGTTCCCAATAAACCTCTTAATATTCTCTTAATATAAATACTTTCCCCCCTCCTACCTCTACACTTTTTCGTTCCCCTGAATCTGATAATCCCCTTGCGAATTCCGGCAACTCTTGAGATTTTCCGGCGAACTTGTTACGATCATCCCCTTCAGTTTCCTTCCTCTTAGTGACTTAATCCTTGCTCCCCCTCAAAAACCAGCCATAAACACTCACCTATTAGCTTGATTCACCCATCGAATCACCCTGGAAAATAAACCCTTAGGCCGTACCTTGAACATTCCTGTGAACCTACAATCAATCTTTGATTTCCTCAACGACCCTTCATATTTTCCAGGTAATCTCTTTGATCTTTAGTTTTCCTTGTTTTCTTTAAGTTTCTGTTTGTCGCCATGGCTAGATTTAAGAATTGCCTTAGGCAAATTATGTATGGTCAGTGTCAGAAAACTGGGCATTTACTACTTAACTACGGGTATTTGGGCGAGAATCCCACGAGATGACTTAGTAAATTGCTTAAGAATTCATAGGGTAGATCCCGCCATTATTGCCGCCATTGAAATTAGGGGTAAGTGTTTTCTTCATTCCTCAGCCCCCATGTCCAAAACATTTTTTACTCCTCGCGAACTTTGTGACCATCTTTGTCACTTCTATAGATCCCCCATAGACTCTGATAGTTCTGACACTGACTTTCTTGCCGCGAGACCTTTAGCTAACATGATTCGTTATAAACAAGTTCTTTCTTCTTCTGATTCAGGCGAGATGTCCAACTTTGGAGCCTCTGGCGCTTCTACCTCAACTGGCGGGAATTCGAACTTAACAAATAATCCCTCAGCCTCTCCTGCGGCGGGAATGGGCCCTTCCCAAAATCTTCCTATAACACCTTACCACACCCAGTATAACATTGACCACCTCAATTACCAAATCGCCAACTATGACGGCGGGATGTCCCTCTTAGTCATTAGACATAGGTAGGACAGCATTGTCATGTTCCCGTCCCAGCTTGAGGCGGGACTTAAAATTCCCGTTGACCCCTTCATTTCCCTTGTTCTCTATAAAGCTCAAGCGGCAATAGCTGAGCTTCATCCCAACGCTATCCGAGTTTTGACCTGCTTCATAACTATTTGTCGCACCCTTAGGCGGGAACCCACCCTTCATCTCCTCATGGATACGTTCACTGGATATCCACAGAAGGATAAACAGACCAATGAACTTCGCATGTCGCTGAAGTACAAAAAACCAAAAATTCTAACTCCTCTTCCTTCTAAAGTCCATAACTGGCAAAACAACCCTCTGTTCATCATTTCTCGCGTCGGCTGGACCCTTCCTACTGACTTGCAAGGAATTCATCCCAAGGTTGATAGGAAATGGGCCTTGGATGAGGATGAGAAGCGTTTAAAGAGAAGGATGCTTCAACTTCTCGCCGATGCTAACACCGCCGATCCCTCACCCGCCCTGTTTTCATGCCAACAAATACTGGCCGATCATCCCCTTTTGAGCCAAGTGGGGCTTTCTTATGACTTCCCGCCTCTGCCTCCATGCGTAGCCGTAGATCACACAGAGTCTTGGCCTGGATGGGAGCTTCACACAGGTGCCAAATTTGGCTCTGAATGCACAATCTGCGGGAATGGCCAGAACGTGTGCCCCGCGATGCGGCAAGTACAACGTATGGTTTCCGCCATTTCATGTTTCTTTTATTTTCAACTCTTAATTGTCGCTAATCATTCTCTATTTTTTCTCACAGTACACAGAGCAATGAGTATGAACCAAAAAAGGTTGGCCCAGGGCACCTCTGAACAACAGGCCAAACGTTTAGCCTTGGCCAGGAACGCAAGCCTCATAGCCCAACCCACAGATCTCGCCATTCCTGTCGCAACTTCTGGTGTGTATGAATGGATTGCACCTGAAAATCCTCGCAGGAGGGCTCCTTCAACCACTCCTCGACAGCCCAAGCGGCAATGCACTTCTGCCCCTGCTCAAGCTCAAGGAAACCCAGCTGAGGTTTTGAACTTAGAAGAAGAGGAAGAAGAAGAAGAAGAAGAGCCTTAAAGCGAAGATGGAGTTGATGTTCCCCTTGAGGAACAGGAAGTTGAGGTTGATGAGGCTCAAACTGAAAATCCTGTGGAATCCACTATCTCGCCTCCATCACCTCCTGCCAACGACTCTGGCCCTACCGATGGCCAAAATGCTTCTCCAACCCGCCCCTCATCTTCTCGCCAAGCTCCTCGCCACCGCGCCAGCTGGCTGGAAGAAGGCTTCCAAATTCCTGCGGATGAGGCGGGTATGAAGATTCATTACCCGGGAGGCCAATGACATCCCTAAGCTTAAGGGACTAATAATTGAGCAGTTGGAGCCAGTTTCCTGCTTGCTGGGCTCTACTGCCCTGAAGCATTGCAGTGACGCTGACCGGTTGCCTATGTTGAAGGGGAGGATCCCGCCCATTCAGCATATCACGCGGGAATTCAACTTTCCTTGGTAAGACATTTTTATTTCCCTTTCTCTTCGTTCCAACTTTTCCTTTCTAAGTTTTTTCCTTAACACTTTATTGTCGCTTTGCATTTCACAGGCTAGCAACACTATCCTGGGATTGAGCAACAAATGCATCAAACTGGAGGTGGAGCTTACTGACGCTGAGCGTGAACGAAATGTTTACAAAAGGAAGGTATCCAGGCGGGATGCTTCCATCAAAGAACTCAAGGACCTACAAACCAAGACCGATGCCGATCTTGCGGCGGGAAAAACCCGGTTGGAGGAGCTTGAAAAGAAAAATAAGGAGGCGGAAGAAAAACTAACCCAACTTGTCGCCAAAAATGAGAAGAAAAAAACTGATGCGGCCAAGCTCGCCGAACTTACTGCCGAGAATAGGCGACTTAAAAATGACAATTTTGTCAAGGCCAACCAGGTGACCAAGTTGAAGAGTGATCTTGCCGAGGCAAAGACCAAGACTAAAACAGATGAAATGGATGCCTTTGACGACGCAATCCTTCATACCCTCACGACCATCGCCGCCGATGGTGATCCCGCCATCACTCCTGCCAAGCTGACCCAATGGGGTTCCGAGACCATTTTCAGTGAACAAAGCCACAAGGGGCATCCCCTTGTGCCTTACAGTGAGGAAGAACTAACCCAATTGGCGGCGGAGGATGCGGTTCTCAGCAAGGCGGCATGGTCCGTTCCTGCCATCCGCGCCGACAACATGGTCCCTACTTGGTATGAACTGTCCCAAAAGAAGAAAGACGCCCTTAACGCCGCCTACAATGCCCAATGAACTTATGTTTGTGATTTGTGATTGCTACCAACACTTTATTTTTATTTTTGGGTTTGTAACAAACAATATTTACTTTCTGTCCTTTAACCTTGCTTTTCGTATTTGTTTGTCGCAAACAATTGTTACTTTTAATCTTCATGATGGGCCTTCGTGCCCAAACAATTTGTAATCATTTTCTTGTCGCTCTGTTGCGACCTTTTGTCTTATGTTTTGCTTTATCCTTCCTCTCTTGCCATCATGAGTGTTTCTTCTTGCTTTGCTTCTTGTGGTTTGTCTTAAATCTTCAATTGCTTTACATTTTAACTTTTTCATGTCGCTTGTCTTTCTTTTGATAACTCTGATTTTGCTTCGATAGTTCATCAAAGATTGAACATTACCATCTTATCTCTATATACATACTATTCCCTTCAATAAAGTGAGGCTTGTCTTTAAGCAGCCTCACTCCCGAGTAAAAATTCTCGCCAATTATGTTATGCGACAATCTTAGACGCATCATACACATCATCTTAACTTATTTCCGCCGCCTCTGCGACAACAATCCTAACCTGTTCTTATCACCTAAGCGACAACCATCATAACTTATTCTTACCGCCTCGGTGACAACCATCCTAACTTGTTTTCAACCACCATTGTAATTACCATCTTTGCATTCATCTTGTTTTTGCGCGCCTGAGCTTCTTCCCAGTTTGCGAGATTTTCGACACCTGGGTCCCTCCCCAGGTCGCACGGTCTGGTATCTGGGCCTCTCCCTAGGTCATCGCGACAACTTGGCGCCTGGGTCTCTCCCCAGGTCGCAAGGTTCGGTGCCTGGGTCTCTCCCCAGGTCACCGCCCCAACTTGGCGCCTGGGTCTCTCCCCAGGTCGCAAGGTTTGGTGCCTGGGTCTCTCCCCAAGTCACCGCGACAACTTAGCGTCTGGGTCTCTCCCCAGGTCGCAAGGTTTGGTGCCTGGGTCTCTCTCCAGGTCACCGCGACAACTTAGCACCTGTGTCTCTCCCCAGGTTGCTAGGTTTGGTGCCTGGGTCTCTCCCCAGGTCACCGCCCCAATTTTTCAAATATTAGCGGCAATTTCTTCTCGCTATCATCATAATGCCTCAACGGCAACTTCTTTTGTCAACTTTCTTTATCAACTCTGAGGGCAGCTTTCTTGATCGCTTTTCGCCTGCTCAGATTTTGCTCCTCCATTCACTGATTCATGAAACACAAAATAGAAACTTGTCAGATTTTTACAAAAAATGCTAATCACAGTAAAATATGTCGTTGAGTAATTTCTGCCATCTTTCTTCCATCATATTTACGAGTTACATCAGTCTAGAATGACAAATTCTACATAACTTTTCCGTCAATGTGAGACAAACAAAACACATGACCTACAAGAAAAGTTACATAACTTTTGTTATCTAGAACAAAAATCAAAAGATATAACTACAAAAACTCGCGACAATTTCATTGATAGAAACGCTTCAAATGATCAACACTCCAGGCATTTTTCAACTCTTCACCATCCTGCTTCCTTAGCTGATAGGTCCCCTCCCGGATAACTTTGGACACCTGAAATGGCCCTTCCCATTTTTCATTTAGCTTGGTGAAACCTAGTTTGGGCCCTGTAGCCTCCACACTCCTCAACACCCAATCACCTACATTGAAGGACCTCTTATTTACTAGCTTATCATGTTGGGCCTTCATCCTTTGTTTATAATTCACTATCCTCATTCTCGCTTGGAGCCTTCTTTCATCAATCAAATCAAGATCGTTACACCGTCGTTGGCCATTTCTCGCCTCATCATAGTAAGTACCTGGTACGTCGGCAGCGCCATCTCGGCCGGTGCCATGGCCTCAGATCCATAAGTCAAAGCAAATGCTGTTTCACCAGTTGAGCCCTTTATAGTGGTTCGAACATACCACAAAGCCGTCGGCAATTCTTCTAACCATGCGCCGCCTCTTCCCTCCAAATTCTTGTGCAGGGCGGCAATTATTTGCTTGTTTGCCGCCTTAGCTTGCCCATTGCACTGCGGCCTATATACTGCCGACATCCAATGCTTCACATTCATCCTCTTACATTCCGCTGCAAATTTCTTCCCGAATTGCGTCCCATGATCAGAGACAATAGCCCTGGGCAACCCATATCTGCACCAAATGTTTTCTTGAACAAACTTGATCACATTATCTTCACTTATTGTTGCCAAGGCTTTCACTTCAGTCCACTTCGTAAAATAATCAACGGCGACTACCACATGCTGGCATCCTCCCTTGGCCTTTGGGAATGGCCCAATCAAATCTATCCCCCACATATCAAAGGGCCAAGTCGCGACAATCGGAGTCTGCTCAGTCGCTGGTTGCCGCGGGATATTTCCAAATCTCTGACACTTCTCGCATTTCCGTACATACTCCTCTGCATCCTTCCTCAATCTTGGCCAATAATAACCATGGAACAAAACCTTCTCCGCCAGGGATCTCGCTCTCGGATGGCCACCGCAAACACCTTCATGAATTTCAAACAAAACTTTCGCTACCTGTAGCGTTGTGAAGGATTTTTGAGTCGCCACCTATATTATTCATTTGGAAAACATAGAAAAACCATTTTTTGAAAGAGATTTGGGTTCGGGGCTTAGGTTATGAAATGGGAAGGTCAAGGAGCACCCATTCCACCCAATTCGGAGATCGGTCTTGCTAAATAAAAGAGAGGTTTTCGAAAAAGAAAAGGATTTCAAATAAAATAAATAAAGATCCATTTAACGGGGTTAAACGGAATGTAGGATCGATTGCTTTGAGACCATCCCCATGATTTAGGGAGGCTCTAGGCCGATCCTAGATTCTATGGATTTATACCACTCTAATAATCAATTAGAAAGGGATTTAGGGGTTACCTTGCGTGAGGTGATTCGGGCAGAGTTTTGACTCAAGTTTAGAATCAAATCTTGACACAGACAGAGCTTCGCCTCAGTCCTTGACTCGGATCTTGATGTTTGTTTATCAACAAGGTTGACAAACAAACTTTGAGGTGATTTTAGGGGTGATTTCACAGGAATCTTTCAGGGAGAGAAACCAGTAAAATATGTGGGATTGTGGTCCTTTGAACCTTGGAAGTCACCATGTATTTATAGGTGTTGGGGAAGTAGAGGTGGAGAGATAAAACACTCCTAGGAAGGTTCCAGACTCCAAAATCATTGGTTGGCCGGATGGATAAAGTTTTATCCCGAAAAGAGGTTGAAATCAACGAGGAAACTATCATCTGCATGTTGTAGAATGACAATATCTCGCGCGAGACACGCCATTCCGCGCGGGATATTGTGGTCTGTGGACAGTTCTGTCCTTTCCCCGTTATCTCGTATGCAGTTTAGTCCCAAACTAACGGTGGTTAGTCAAAACTTAACGAAACATGATGAAATGGTGGATTTCTACTTCTTGACTCAAAGCGAGACTTAGAGTGGTATAAATTTGATCCGATGTGTTCAGAATGGGGTGTCTACAGAGCCCCTCATCAACAAGTCTTATGAAAAAAGTCATGTCGATGATAGAAAAGACATCATTCTGAACATCGGGATGGTCGGGCTGCACGGCTTCCTACGTATCTCTATCGGAGAATCAGACCATAACGTAGTTCAACTCCAAAACACGAAAAGGCTGCTTTAGGTATTTTGAAAATCATTTTGAAAATCGAGGAGATTTTGTTTTGAAAAGGTAAATTCATACTAAGGAATCAAATCAGGACCCAATTCTGAATATACCTGCCTGTCTGAAGATTCGCCTGTCTGGGCTCCGAACCTGCGAGGAAATGTGTTAAAAAACAAAGGCTCACCTGTCCAGTCCTTTGAGTCATGTCGGTTTTTGTGACGATTCGCCTGTCTGGGTTCCGAATCGGACTTTTTGTTGTTGAGGATGACGATTCACCTGTTTGGGCATTGAATCAGGCTTTTGATTTGACGATCCACCTGTCTAGGCGTTGGATCGGGCTTTTGTGATGAAAATCCACCTGTTTAAGCGTTGGATCGGGCTTTTGTGATGACGATCCACCTGTCTGGACGTTGGACCGCGCTTTTGTGATGACGATCCACCTGTCTGGGCGTTGGACCGGGCTTTTCTTTTGATGATTCACCTTTCTGGGCTCTGAATCATGTGGACTGAGTTGATTTTTGGATCACTTGGTTTTCGGGCGACTGGTGCCGTATCGGGCGATCGTGCGTATGTTATGTTTGGCTCGTTTCGTGACTTGCGGTGCCGATTTTTCCACGTTTCCTTGCTAGTGTATCATTTTCAAGGGTAAATGTGTCAAAATTTTGAATTTTGACATTGCGTAGACGCTTATTATCGAGGAAAATTTTGTCAATTTCCAGAAGGCATATCTCGCGCGAGATAAGATATACTTTGCGGGATATCCACTTTCGAGGCAATATATAACAGCAGCTGCTGTTTTAATTTGAATCATTTCTTTTCAAATTCCCTCCCTAGCTCGAGCCAAGGCAATTTTCTCTGCAAACTTTTGTGAGTTGCTTGTTGATTCCTCCCTCCAAACAACTCTCAATCCTTCCTCTCTCCACAATCAATGGCTCAAGAGAGAAAGAATCCAATTTTGGGGAGTTACTTGCTTGGGAAAGATTATCCTCGCGACGATCTCACCTTCGATAGAGACGTGCATATCTACACCACTGTTCGGGAGGGTTTGGTAAGAGCTCCTCTCTCAATTCTTGTTTCTTATATTGCATTGCATTCGAATTCATGCTTCTTGTATCCCAATTTCATCAATGGCCATTTTTCTTTGCTTTTTGTCTAGAACTTGGTTCTATCTTGCATGCTTCGTTTTCTGTTGAATTTTTTGGATGTTTGTTGTTGCATTGTGTGCGTATGAGTCCCCTACATATCATAGATTGTAGGAGGGGTTGATTCGGGTCATCAATTGCATCTTTAGGCAAGCTTTTCTTGTGTGCACGCCAAGTGTTCGATGAAATGCCTCAATGAGAATTTTCTTCTATTCCTTTTAATTTCTGACACGGAATGATTTCTAACATTGCCCTTTTTGCTTTACCTCTGTTTTGCAGTCGTATAGGCCGACAAAAAATTGCCGTGGGAGCCCAAAACTGGCTAGAGCCTTGTGGGACAAGATCAAGGATCTTGAAGGGGTTCGAGATAGGATGGCCCAAACGGGGCTTCTGACTTTTGTTGATAACCTTCAGGGGATGAGACGGACTCCCCAAGTTCTTCAGGCGATCAGGGAAAGGTGGTGGGATACTACCCACACCGTGCATTTGCGCTTCGGGGAAGCCACTATGACTCTGACGGACTTCCTTGCTATCACGGGGATATAGTTCGCCGACGAGCCCCTTCCGAAGACTGCGGGTTATAAGCCTGCGGGCCCTACTGTGTGGAGACAGATGATCGGTTTCGTCCCTAACAAGGTTAAGGGATTTGCTGCTGAGCTATCCCCTCTCCGTGGTCAGATTGAGGATTATGCTCTTAAGCCGAATGTGAACACTGATCGATTGGTGCGAGGTGCCCTCTGGTACATTCTTTCTGAGACCATCTTTGCGAACCACTCTTCTACGGCTCGTCTTTCTCTTTTGGGTTTGTTGGTGAATTTGGATGAGGTGAGTGCTTATGATTGGGGCTCAGCGGGGCTGGCCTTCTGTTATCACGCCATGGATGAGGCGTGTAGGCACACCAAGGATACCCTGTCGGGGTATTCTTATGCTTGGGAGGTATGTTCTTGATTCTGTTTCTGTCCTTTGTATACTTTATCTGTATTTCATACTGAATCTGTTCCATTTTCTTTTACAGATATGGGGCTACCTTGTCTTCGGGATGTACAAGTTTGAGCTAGACAGTCCGAACCCTTGTGATGATGTCCGATTTTTGAAAATCAAACGGAGTCGCCACGCCGTTTTTAGTTTAAGGGCCAAAACTTTGAAAAATGCCCAAAATGAGAGAAGTGAGTTCGGAGGTCACGTTACAGTCCGGGAAGAACGTTGGTGTTCACCCGAAATACCTCGTAAAATGAGTCTTCCTAACTTAAAACCATTTGTGTATGTGTGTGTGTGTGTTTTGCAAAAGGAATTTTCTGGAAATAAGAGTTTTGACTGGACTGGACTGAAATTTATCAAAACAGTGTGTTTCTGTGAGTGAGAAAAGATTGAAAACAAAAATATTTGTCCCTTACATTCCTGTCCGCGCAGATCAGGCCGAGCCTCAATCCTGTCCGCGCGGATGGGACAGTAATATTCCTTTTTTGCAGCTTTCCAGTCTGATTCTGTAAATTCCAGAATGTAAACTGGAGTTACAGAATCAGAACTGGAGTTTGCAACTGAAAGTGTTAAATAAAAAACATTTTTGGATTTTGCATCCATGCTTGTCCCCACTTTCCTTAGGCTTTGATTAGTGATCACTAAACATGATTAGTGGTGATCTACTATATCAAACCATCCTTAGGGTACATTAGGACTTAAAAGCACTTCATTTGCTTGAAATGGGAAGATTTGACATAAATTAAAGATTAATACATGAAAATAAAATTTAGGTTAAGGGTGTATCAACTTTAAAGTGGATTTCTAAGGTGGTCATTAAGATGACCATCCTTGAGATCTTTGAACTCAATGTATCAACTTCACCCCTTTTGTAACCTAGGAACCTTAATGGTCTTCATCCATGGAAATTGTTCCAAGGTGAAGATCTTAGGTTAGGAAAAAACATTTACAAGGAAGTAAAAAACAATTTAGACCATTTAAAATGGTCATCCATGGAAATTTATTCCAAGATGACCACATTTTAGGTCAAGTAAGAACTAATAACATAAAAGAAGATGAAAATAAGAATATGGACCATTTAGTGTGATCATCCATGGAGATGAACTCCAAGGTGACCACACTTTAGGACAAGAGATCAAGTGACAACTAGTTAATGTAAAAAGAGGAGCAAAAATTTAAAAGGATGTGGATCCTTGTAGAAAATCATCCATGGAGATGAACTCCATGGAGATCCTCTTGGATCTAGGACAAGAGATGAACAACAAGTAAATGAACAAGTCACATCTTTAAAATGTGAGATGTATGCATGGATGAGGGAGATTAAGGTAAGGAGAAGGAGGGTTTACCAATGATTGTACCCTATCTTCATTGGATTTGTGTTTGGGGCTTGAATATGATCAAGATTTGTGTTGGGATTTTGTGTTTTTGCTTGGTGTTTAGGCTGTTTTCTGGGATTTTCGTGAATATAACAGTAGGGTTCGAATAATGGGATCCTCTAAACTGAGAGAGAATGATTTAATTTATAGGCTGATTTTAGGTTTCAAAGATGTCCGCGCGAACGAGACTGAGTCTCATTCCTGTTCGCGCGGATTGGAGTGTCAGCGTGCCTGATTTTGCAGAAAGCAGTTTTGGCTGCTTGCATTTAATGAAAAGTTGGTCAATTTCTTGGAAATGACTCTTCCCAGCGAGATCCAACCTATTTTTGTTGTTCCTTTAAGGTCCTTCCTTGTTTAAATTGCCTTAGGAAGTGACCAAAATGCCCTTAAATATTTATTTGACGTTGAAAATGTTAAATTGGGCTAAAGGAACATTGGCGGCTCAGATTGGGACACTTACAGTAGCCCCTCGGCGATGGCACTTTTGGAGGAAGTGGGGTCGTCGATAAAAGTGAGGTCCCAATCTGTTGGGGAAAAGAGGATGACCATTTTGGTCGGACCGCTCGGGAAAGGAATGACCATTTTGATCTGATGGCTGAACCTAATGGTAGGCTACCTACGTATCCTTAAGAGAAATCAAGCCAGTCGTAGTTCGGGTCTTTCGACTATCTTCAGGCGTCGACCCTAGAGTGACTATTTTGGGGTGTCAACTTGGTGAGCGAGTTCTGCAGTCGGTTGCTAAAAGAAACTCTGCTGGGGATAGAAGATGACCATTTCGGTCTGGTGGCTGGAGTTGTACATCCACACCGCTGATTTCGGTCCGGTGGCTGAACCTAATGGTAGGCTACCTACGTATCCTTAAGAGGAATCAAGCCAGTCGTAGTTCGGGTCTTTCGACTATCTTCAGACGTCGACCCTAGAGTGACTATTTTGGGGTGTCAACCTGGTAATGATTTTGGCTTGTCGAATCAGAGGATGATTGCGATTCATTGTTTTCCTCGTATGTCGAAATCGAAGCGATAGCGTTTAGGTGCCTCAAGCCTTGATGATGGCGTTTTAGGTGCCTCAAACCTTAAAGATGGCGTTTTAGGTGCCTCAGACCTTGAAGATGGCGTTTTAGGTGCCTCGAACCTTAAAGATAGCGTTTTAGGTACCTCGGACCTTGATGATGGCGTTTTAGGTGCCTCGAACCTTGAAGATGGCGTTTTAGGTGCCTCGAACCTTGATGATGGCATTTTAGGTGCCTCGGATCTTAAAGATGGCGTTTTAGGTGCCTCGGACCTTGGAGATGGCGTTTTAGGTGCCTCGAACCTTAATGATGGCATTTTAGGTGCCTCGGACCTTAAAGATGGTGTTTTAGGTGCCTCGGACCTTGGAGATGGCGTTTTAGGTGCCTCAAACCTTAATGATGGCGTTTTAGGTGCTTCGGACCTTGATGATGGCATTTTAGGTGCCTCAGACCTTGATGATGGCGTTTTAGGTGCCTCGGACCTTGATGATGGCGTTTTAGGTGTCTCAAACCTTAAATATGGCATTTTAGGTGCCTCGAACCTTGATGATGGCATTTTAGGTGCCTTGGACCTTGATGATGGCGTTTTAGGTGCCTCGAACCTTGATGATGGCATTTTAGGTGCCTCAGACCTTGGTCATGGCGTTTTAGGTTCCTCGAACCTTGATGATGGCGTTTTAGGTGCCTCGGACCTTGATGATGGCATTTTAGGTGCCTCGGACCTTGATGATGGAGTTTTAGGTGCCTCGGACCTTGATGATGGCATTTTAGGTGCCTCAGACCTTGATGATGGCATTTTAGGTGCCTCAAACCTTGATTTGAAATGATTTCCTTCGATGGTTTGCATCCTTTCATTGGGGATGGGCTCTGAGGGGATAGATGGTCCTTTGGTGGACTTCACTTGAAGGGATCGGTCTTACGTTTGTTGCCGGAGGTGAACACGAGGAAAGAAACGAAATTTCGTTAGCTTTCGTCGAGAAAATCGGGCTTACGTTTTACTGCCAGAGGAAAGGATGACCGTATTGGTCGAGTGGCTGGACCTATGGTAGGCTACCTACGTATCCCGAATGGGAATCAAGCCTATACGTAGTTCGAAAGCTGCTGGGGGTGGAAATGAGGAAAGAAACGGGATTCCGTTAACTTTCGTTGGAGAAAACGGGCTTACGTTTTACTGCCGTAGATGAAAATGAGGAAAGAAACGGGATTCTGTTAACTTTCGTTGGAGAAAACGGGCTTACGTTTTACTGCCGTGGATGAAAATGAGGAAAGAAACGGGATTCCGTTAACTTTCGTTGGAGAAAACGGGCTTACGTTTTACTGCCGTGGATGAAAATGAGGAAAGAAACGGGATTCCGTTAACTTTCGTTGGAGAAAACGGGCTTACGTTTTACTGCCGTAGATGAAAATGAGGAAAGAAACGAGATTCCGTTAACTTTTGTTGGAGAAAATGGGCTTACGTTTTACTGCCGTTAGTTTCTTTTGAAAGGGGATTAACTTGGGTTAACTTTAGTCATCCTCAGTTAAGTCCGGGGTCAAACAGCAAAGGCTGGATTTTTTAAAGGGCAAAATAGGAATTTTACCACTCAATCCTGTCCGCGCGGACATGAGCAAAGTGGAGACAGGTTTTAAAAAGGGCCGCGGCCTTTTCTTCTTCTTCTTCACCGCCTTTTACAATTTTAGAGAGAGAGACGGAGATTCCGCCATTGTTGCCCAAAAATCACTCGAAATCCTTCGAAATTTCTTGATTTTCTTCAATTCTTGGATCTATGGAACACGGGGAGGCTGCTATTCAACGTCAGGGACGTGGTCCGATTGCGGAGAGGAGGCTAGAGCTCGTGAGGATGCAGAGGCATTATTCGCTTTCGCAATCGATTGCGGAGGAATCCTACCCAGATATGTGGCAGCATTGGTCCACTGATCCGGATCTTCGCACGGTATATTTTTAACCCATTTATTGTTTTTGTCGATTGTTAGAAATAGGGTTTTAATTTTTTTTGAAAAAATTTGAAAACCCTTGTTCTTGCCATTGAAATTTGAATTTGATGATTTGCATGCTTCGTTGAGTATATGGGTAATTCAAATATGCATTTTGTTTGAAAAAAGAATGGGCGATTTGCCATTTTTGAAATATGAGATGACGGAAATTTTGCCGAATCCGGGATGGACTTTTGCATGTGGAATTTTTGCAATGAGATGATGCTGAGATGAATGTAGAGAATTATTCATGCGTGCTATTTTGTGAAAATAGGATTTTATGTGAAAAATGGGACGGAGTTTTGTTTCTGTTGACTCCTTGTGAATGAATGTGAAAAGATTATTCATGTATGCTATTTTGTGAAAAGCGGGACGAAGTTTTGTTTCTGTTGACTCCTTGTCATTGGCATGTCCCTTTATGCATGGATGAATGTTTAAATGGTGATTGCTGAAAATTAAAAACTTTGTCTTTTGTGCAAGAAAAATGGGGTTGAGTTCACTGTATGCCGTTATGCTGCCGAATTTTCTTCAAAACTCTATGATGCTTGTGTATGCAAATGCGGTTGTTTATTGACATTTTGTCTTTCAATTGCAGGGTGGTGATCGATTTGTGCAGGATCAGCTGAATAAGCTGAAGACCCGGGGATCAGTCGAGGCTGTGATTAGCCTGTGGGACCAGCTTCCGATCTTGGGTAGAGGGGCGATGATGAGTCCGAGGCAGATCGTTATTGAGACGGGGTTGTACGAGTTCGTTGAGTGCTTGAGGGGGTTGGTGAAGTTGCCGAAGAGCAAGGGCTTGACTTTTGCCTTGGTGGAGCATTGGTGGGACGTGACCCACACCTTCCACTTCTTTTGGGGCGAGGCTACAGTTACGCCTTCTGACTATGCTGCGATCACGAGTTTGTCCTTTAAGGGACGTAGCATTGAGTGGCGGGATGGCTACAGTGACCGGGAGTTGCAGGATCTTTTAGGTTTTGTCCCCAGTCCCAAGAAGGGGATGGGGATGGAGTATGCAGTGATCCACGGGAAGATCGTGGAGAGCATAGCGAGGTATGAGGCTGGTGATGAGAGGATAGCTGCTGAGCAGATTGCTAGGTCTTTTCTGTGGTTCACTTTTTCGATTACGTTGTTTGGACATGCCGAGGGGACGGCTGTGTTTGCTTTGCTGAGGACGTTGACTGATGTGGAGAGAGCTGGAGAGGTGGCCTGGGGGGAGGACGGGCTAGCAGAGCTTTATTTTGCTCTAGACAGGTACTGCCGGAAGGCTGTGAGCTCCCTTACGTGCTCTTTGAGTTTCCGCTGGAGGTACCAGCTTCTGCCTTTTCTTTTCCTTTTGCGCGTGTTGTTTCTTTTTCGAACTTAACTGGTGTAATCTTTTCCTTTCGCAGGTATGGGCTCTGGAGTTCTTTCACGTCACGATGTGGCGGCAGCCGGCGGAGCACATTGGGGCGTATCCGGCTATGCTCTCCTGGACTAGGCAGGCTCGGGAGAAGAGGGGTGCTCGGGGGCGCACGACCCTCAAGTATAAGGAGTGTCGGCCCCTTATGAGAGCGGAGACGGATGAGAGGATTAGGTTCTACCCCTGGGGTCGTTTTGACGAGGAGCAGTTGAAGGGCGCGGAGAGATGGACGGTAGAGAGGAGGATCTTGAGGGGGTTGTCTTGTGACGTTTATTACTTGGGGGATAGGGTGACGCGCCAGCATGGCAACGGCGCGCCTTTGCTGGCACCGATGGAGCCTTCTGTTGACATGTTGAGTCCGACCGAGGGTTCGGAGACTTGGGCTTATTACCGGGGCGGCCAGCACTTTTCCGGGTTTGTGACAGATGAGGAGTATTCGCTGTTTGTGTTGAGGAGGCTGAGGACGCCCCAGGTGCTTGAGAGAGAGGGGATCCCGGTTGTGCGGTACCCTCGGTCAGACTTTTCATACGTCCAGGATGGGGTGAGATTGAGAGTGCACATTCCTATCCCCGAGAGGGTGATGTAGTAGATTTCAGTATATGTAATTCCCTAATTTTCTATACATTTTATCCGTATTTTGATGTAATTTAGATTAGTTTTGATGTAATTTTGAGTAAACTATGAATTGGTGAGTTTGTGGGAATTATTTGTAATTGTGAGACACATTTTGAGTGATTTTGTGTTGTTCCTGCAAAAGTTTATTAATGTGGAGGATAAAGTTACTATTATCAGAAGTGCAGGGATCAAACTGCGAGAAGCTGAAGTTCAAGAATCAAATTTACAAAGCAGCAGAGTTCGAGGACCAGAAGGAAAAAGGTTGGAATTTCAGGGACTGAAATGGAAACAAAGAAGTTGAATTTTGGTATTGGCACGTGTGTGTGAAGTGAATTTGGAAAGCAAATAATTGGAAAAAGGGATGAATCAATATTAGTAAATTGGGCAATTCAAGTTTCTAAAAGCAATGCAGTGACTGGTCTCACGTGGACCCAAGGCGTGTTGACCAAAGCCTTGGGCGTTGACCGAGGGAATCCAAGTTGACCGTGGCTAGAAGAAAGTGTTTTAATGATTAATTAATTTCCTTTTTCCTTGATCTTTTATTATTTCTTTAATTATTTAGATTAGGTTTTATTGGACATAGGAGTATATATACTTCTTTTGTCAATTGTTTTAGGGAGACTTTTTATTATTATTTTTCCTAGAGAGATTTCATAGTTTTCATGGAGAACTAATTCCATTGCTTCGGATTTGAATCCTGAACCGTTTGTTTAATTCAATTGAGGTATCGATTTCTTTATTTCTGAATCCCTATTCATAGTTTTACTTGTTTTAATTGATAAATCGTTTCTAGGGTTTTGAGATTTGATCACCCTCTTTTCCCCAGTAATTGATTTAATGCTAGTTTAATCTTAAGTCTGTGTCAGATTAGGATTTTTCACAAGTAGCATCTTTGAGATTTATGCACGTGTCGTGGTAAATTAAAAAGGGGGTAAAACTAGGTTTTGTTCTATTTGCAAAAGAAGAGTGAAATTCTTGATCTTAATTTCTTAAAGCTTCATCAATCAATATTGTGAATTCTAGACTGTGTCAGTAAGGTTTAGGTATTGATTAGTGGTATAGGTGAGTGTGTCACTGCTTATAACCATTAATAAGAAAGAAATAGGGATTGAAATATATCCCGAATCAAGTGAATAGGGAGGAAGGGAAAGAAATTATACCGATGATATTGGATTGATAAACGGGGACAGAAACAAATCTGAAGTGCTTGTCGTTAATTGTTTACAACTTAGTTTTCTTAATTTCTATTTTAGGAATTTAATAAAATCAATTTTAAACCCCCAATCTTGTCAAGTGACAATTGTGCAATCGAATAACCGTTCTTCAGTGGATCGACCCTGGACTTGTCCTAGCTGTAGTTTTTGTAGCCGAGTATAGTCTTGGTAATTGGAGCGTAGGGTAGGATTGATCATTCTTGGCGTAGGAGGTTTTGTTTAGAGGCGTTAGGCTAGAAAATCCTCGTAATTCTTCTTGGTGATATAAGGGGGGTTGGTGTATTTCACGAGGTAAGTCTTTGCTTGGGCATAGACTTTATTTTTTTGAGGGAGTAGTAGTAGGAGGATAGCGTGGGGGAAGCTTAGGACATTGTAGTTTCCCCTAGCTTTTTGATGTGTGGGCCTTAGCTTGGATGTCCCGTTTTTGCATAATTGGAGTTGGGGTCGAGCTAAGGCCATTGATACCATTGTTATTTTTGGAGTGATAAGGAGCGGAGTTCCATTCTCCGAGTGCATTGAGTGAGTGTTTGATTTTGTTGACTATTGATGTGGAGGTTTAGAGGAGATTAGGGATCATTTTTCTCCCATGCTACGCTGATTAGACCGGTGCTTAGAATGGGGTTAGGATATTACTCAGGGACGAGTAATGGTCTAAGCGTGGGGAAATTTGATGTAGTGGATTTCAGTATATGTAATTCCCTAATTTTCTATACATTTTATCCGTATTTTGATGTAATTTGGATTAGTTTTGATGTAATTTTGAGTAAACTATGAATTGGTGAGTTTGTGGGAATTATTTGTAATTGTGAGACACATTTTGAGTGATTTTGTGTTGTTCCTGCAAAAGTTTATTAATGTGGAGGATAAAGTTACTATTATTAGAAGTGCAGGGATCAAACTGCGAGAAGCTGAAGTTCAAGAATCAAATTTACAAAGCAGCAGAGTTCGAGGACCAGAAGGAAAAAGGTTGGAATTTCAGGGACTGAAATGGAAACAAAGAAGTTGAATTTTGGTATTGGCACGTGTGTGTGAAGTGAATTTGGAAAGCAAATAATTGGAAAAAGGGATGAATCAATATTAGTAAATTGGGCAATTCAAGTTTCTAAAAGTAATGCAGTGACTGGTCTCACGTGGACCCAAGGCGTGTTGACCAAAGCCTTGGGCGTTGATCGAGGGAATCCAAGTTGACCGTGGCTAGAAGAAAGTGTTTTAATGATTAATTAATTTCCTTTTTCCTTGATCTTTTATTATTTCTTTAATTATTTAGATTAGGTTTTATTGGACATAGGAGTATATATACTTCTTTTGTCAATTGTTTTAGGGAGACTTTTTATTATTATTTTTCCTAGAGAGATTTCATAGTTTTCATGGAAAACTAATTCCATTGCTTCGGATTTGAATCCTGAACCGTTTGTTTAATTCAATTGAGGTATCGATTTCTTTATTTCTGAATCCCTATTCATAGTTTTACTTGTTTTAATTGATAAATCGTTTCTAGGGTTTTGAGATTTGATCACCCTCTTTTCCCCGGTAATTGATTTAATGCTAGTTTAATCTTATGTCTGTGTCAGATTAGGATTTTTCACAAGTATCATCTTTGAGATTTATGCACGTGTCGTGGTAAATTAAAAAGGGGGTAAAACTAGGTTTTGTTCTATTTGCAAAAGAATAGTGAAATTCTTGATCTTAATTTCTTAAAGCTTCATCAATCAATATTGTGAATCTAGAATGTGTCAGTTAGGTTTAGGTATTGATTAGGGGAATAGGTGAGTGTGTCACTGCTTATAACCATTAATAAGAAAGAAATAGGGATTGAAATATATCCCGGATCAAGTGAATAGGGAGGAAGGGAAAGAAATTATACCGATGATATTTGATTGATAAACGGGGACGGAAACAAATCTGAAGTGCTTGTCGTTAATTGTTTACAACTTAGTTTTCTTAATTTCTATTTTAGGAATTTAATAAAATCAATTTTAAACCCCAATCTTGTCAAGTGACAATTGTGCAATCGAATAACCGTTCTTCAGTGGATCGACCCTGGACTTGTCCTAGCTGCAGTTTTTGTAGCCGAGTATAGTCTTGGTAATTAATTTATAGGCGTGCAACTATAGACCTATCAGGGCCCCCCGAGCATTCCGGCCTCGTCCGGATATGAGGGTACGCCTCTTTATTTCTTCTGTCTCTACTTTTCTCTCTTTTTTTTCGCTTCAACCACTTCTAACGCCTTTGTTTCTGTGCAGTTCCCGGCCACGGTTGTCGAGAAGCTATTGCGGCAGGTGATTGGGGCCAAGAGGTTCATCAAGCGGCTTGTCACTCGTGGGGCCGCTCGGGGCAGGGAGAGACGAGCACAGCCAGCGCCAGTAGAGCGAGAGCCCTCCTCTACTCCTTCTGAGCATTTCGCAGACACTCCCCCTTCTCCCTTCATGGATTCCAGTAGGGAGCTGCCTCCAGATCACGTCATCCTCGAGGATTTGCATGGACCGGGGCACGTTTGGCACCAGGGCGGATCATCTTCGCAGGGCCAGGGATCCGACGCGTTCACGTTCGGGTATGATTTCTTCGCGGATCTTGGCCTGCCCTATCATGGCGTACCGACTGGTCCAGACGAGCCTCTTTCTGGAGACGAGGATGACGATCCCGAGCCTGAGATGTTTATGACTGCAGAGGAGACGGGCCCGAGTCGCAAGAGGGACCGGTGGAAGGCGCTAGCTTCTGATGATTCTGATTAGTGATTGGTTTGTTTGGACAAGATACAATTTATGTTTCATGCACATTTTTTTTTGGAATGTAATAATCTAGGATTATTGTCACTTACTTTCTTTTCTTTTCCTTTTATTTATTTATTTATTATGCATGTGAATGTTGCATGAGCCCGGTTTTGTGGCAAGGGTGTGAATATTTGGTATATGGACTGTTCCGAACAGGTTTTGTACAGGTTTCGAGCGGCTGGGATGAAATATTCCTCCGCGGTGTAGAAGTAAAAACTGCTGCAGATTTTTTTTCTGATGGTGACATTCTTGTCCGCGCGGATGGGGATGAGGCTCAATCCTGTCCGCGCGGATAAGGCTGAAGTCTGACACTGGCATTTAATTTTTGCTTTGGATCTGGTTTTCCCCTCTTTTAATTCAAACACCCACTCCAACTACCTGTTCAAACTGCATTTTCGGGGAGAAGGAGAGAAAAAGCCATGGAAAACTTCATGAAAAATCCTTCAAAATTATCCCAAGAATCCCAAATGTCTTTCTTCAACAAGTTCAAGGAGTGGTCCCGGGAGATCATGCACGAGAGAAAATCATTTTTCGAAGAGAGGTACAAGGTAAAATGCTTGTGGTCTCTCAAGGAATTGGTTCCAGATTATGATCTTTTGAGGGCTTTCGCTTCATTTTGGGATACTAGAAGGCATGTCTTTTGCTTTTCTTACAATGAGGTGATCCCGACTGTTGAAGAATTCCGAGCTTTGCTTGGTGGTCCCGAGGTGGAAGGCATTGCGATCCCTTTGCCCGGAGGAGCTTCTTTTGTTGATAGGTTGTGCAACCTTCTTCATCTTTCCCCGGAGGAAGCACAAGGTATGATCCGTGGCCCTGATCATTTTGACATTTCCGGTCTTCCAGATAGGTTTAGGAGTTTAGGAGTGGTTGATGATGCATATTGGGATGCTTTTGCACTCTGCATGTTTGGGACTTTGTTTATGGTTTACTCCTTCGGGATTTGTCACCGGGCTTTGCTGGATGTGGTTGTTCACTGTCGTTTGGCCCGGGACGTTGTGCCCTTGATCTTGGGAGAGACCCTTCATGCTCTCGACCGGTTGGCTATCGGGAGGCGGTATATGCACGGGGGCAGCCCGTTTCTGTTGACCATGTGGCTGATGGAGCGTTTGGGGGTCCTTCGCGAAACTTCTGATGCGGTTAAGCCTTGGACATTTGCCCGGAGGGGAGTGACTGTGGATCTTGATGATAAGGGCTCATGGGAGTACTGGATGGCTTGTCGCCGAACTGCGGATATCAGGTGGTCGGTGCCTCATTGGCGGGTAGAGACTCGGAGAGTGCTTCAAGATGGGTCTCATGTGGTTATGCTTCCGGGGCTCTCTCAGTCATCCTTTTATATTCCATCTCTGGTTCGGAGGCAGTTTGGCTTGGAGCAGACACCTTTGGAGGGCTTTGAGGACATAGCTACCAGGGTGGTGGCTTCTGCTTCGATGGATGATCCTTCAGTGTTTTCGTTCCCTTCCCGAGCATGGAGGTATGACGTCTTTCCTCCCAGGGTTATCCTCAGGCGTCCAGGGCACGTGTTTCTGACCACTTGGTACTTGGATTGGTACGAGAGACATCTGGGGGAGACACATGTGGATATTTTGAGGAGGCATGAGGCCATTGTTGGTTTGGAAGACATGACGGTTTCAGAGATGAGGAGAGCCGAGGCGAGGGCCAATCCTCATGATAAGAGCGGGGATGTTGTGACGGACTATGAGGCTTATGTCAAGAGATAGGAGGGGAGGATTCCCATGTTGTCGGCTCGAGTACAGGAGATGAGAGATGAGGCTAGGGCTACTAAGGCCCTGGCGGACGCTGCCCCTATACCAGAGCTTGGCTGGAGGAGGACTGACATTTTTCCTGTGCAGAGGAAGAAGACCCGAAGAGGAGGAAAGACAAGAGGAGACGCTAGTACAAGTAGCTTGGAGTGACCTTGAGGTCTCTGAGTATCCCCTGCTTGTCATAGCAGGCACATTAGTTGTTATGATTTTTTTTGTTTCTTTTAGCAGGTTGTAAGTCATAGGAGTGAACCGAGCTTAGACTCATCAAAAAGTTTTTGACTGTAATGAATATATGAACTGTTTTAGATTTTTCAAAACGCCTTCATGGCTTGATCAATATGTCGATGACAAAGTATGATTTTTATTTGTGTTTTAGACCGAACCGTTTCCGGCTGCCTACGTTTCCCTTGGACCAAAGGGCTCAGGTCTCCGTAGTTCTACTCGGTTAATTGTTTTTTTTTATGTGCAGCCCTGTTTTTTGTCTAGACTGCCTTTTTTGGGTTTTCAGCCTAGCTGGGCATTACTCTTTTTGCACTAAGATTTTTATTTTTTTTATATTTTTTTTATGTGCAGCCCTTTTTTTTTTGCCTAGACTGCCCTTTTTGGTTTTTCAGCCTAGCTGGGCATTACTCTTTTTAGCACTTTTTTTTTTATATATATATATATTTTGGTGCAACCCTGTCTTTTACCTAGGCCGCCCTTTCGGGTTTTTCAACCTAGTTGGGTATTACTCTTTTAGCACTTTTTTTTTATATTATTATTATTATTATTTTTTTAGTGCAACCCTGTCTTTTACCTAGGCCGCCCTTTCGGGTTTTTCAACCTAGTTGGGTATTACTCTTTTAGCACTCTTTTTTTTATATTATTTTTTTTTTGGTGCAACCCTGTCTTTTACCTAGGTCACCTTTTCGGGTTTTTCAACATAGTTGGGTATTACTCTTTTAGCACCCTTAGTGGAAGATGACTCGGTGTTTCACGCGTAGTATCTGTGCAGCTTGTCGCCATTTACTGGGTGTACAAAAGGATTTCCGTCGAGGTCTGCAAGTTGCATGGCTCCTCCGGAGAAGACCTTTTGAACGACATATGGTCCGACCCAGACAGGCTCCCATTTGCCAAGCGGGTTGATGCGGATGTAAGTACCCAAATCTGGCTCATGCCTTCCGGTTAAGTTTTCCGGCAATTCCCCGGACTTTCCTAAAGTCCGGGAGCAATTTCGTAACTGTTCCAAACCTTCCGAGGAATGAAGGGACTGCTTTAAATTAAAAAGACACGTTTTCCTTAATATGGAAAACCTTCTAGAAGTGCCACCTTGCATGATTCTAGAAACATGCTGAGTCACAAGGGATAATGCCGCACGGCTGCATTTGGAGGGAACTCCTAGCCGCACGGCCTCATTTGCTCTATCCAGACTGCCTATAAATAGAGCCCTCCTCTACCCATTTTGATACCAATTTCCAGCATCAAAACTCTATAAAAACATCCCTACGAAATTCAGGAAGCTGAGAGTGCCAAGAAGCCACCTCCCTCCTCCTTGAAGCCTTCAATGTTGGTCCATCCACTAGGCAAGCTCCAAAGAAGAAGAGGTCACCACCATTGGTAACCTCTCACCCCCTTATCTTGCATTATACTTGCCTTATGTGATTCTTGCTCCTTGCATTCATATATTGCTATATCTTGCTTGGGACTTGGTAGATTATTGTTAAAGATCATATCTTTATTCATGTAAATCATATCCCCTTCCCTTTGCATCCTTTGCATTACCATTGCATCCTTTGCTCATAAAAATGTGATCTTTAGCATCCTTTGCTCATAAAAATGTAGTCTTTGCATTAAAGGTGCATCCTTTGCACCTAAAAATCTCTTTTTTACAATAAAAATGCATCCTTTGCATATAAAAATCATGTCTTTACAATAAAGGTGCATACTTTGCACCTAAAACCCATTTTCATATACAAAGATGCATCCTTTGCACTAAAAATCATGTCTTTATAATCAAAGTAGCATCCTTTGCTTTCAAGATGTTGTCTTTATGCATCCCTTGCATATAAAACACTATTTTTCCACATAAAAAATGCATCCTTTGCATTAAAAATCATTTCTTTACATAAGAAGCATCCTTTGCAAATCAAAGAGCATCATTTGCACCTAAAAATGTCATCTTTTCATTAAAAATGTCATTTTATCATAAAACATGCATTCCCCTAGTCCCCAATTGGTACTTGATGCAACCTTCGAAACGGACCGGTGTAAAGATCCTATCTTTACATCGTTTCTTCCATTAAAGGTGCCACAATCTCTTTAGAAAGGGATAAACCTTGAACCTATATCTCCGATTATCGCTTGAGACGAGCATGATAGCTTCAATATAAGCTCAATCGTCTCAAGGCGTAGGATTGATGGGCTAAGGACACTCCTTTTCTAAAGAACCCCATTTTGAACTATAAAAGAGAGTCCTTCTCTCGATCACGCGAAGACCCAAGGTCAAATAGCGATGATCACAAGTCCAAGATGAGGACGGGATCAAAGTCCCGAACACATAAAAATCCAAGGAATCCCGAGGGACAACCAACTAAATGGTTTGTACGTCCGGAAGACAACTTGGAACATTCCCCCCCTCTTTTCAACACATGCACACAAGAAAGCACACAAGCAAGCACGAAAATGGAATCTAGGGAGACTTGCTACGGCAAGGCACCTTGGGTGAACGACGATCTGTTCTTCCCAAGGGGTAACTTAACCTCCGAACCCTAAAATCCTTTTTTTCAAAGTTTTGAGGAAATCAAAATGGCGTGGCGACTCCGTTTTTCAAATTAAACCGGATGTTTTCAAAATCGAGTGAATCCAAACTAAAAACAAAAAAATAGAATTTGGGCACACATTCACAGTTTGGCGACTCCGCTGGGGAAATCCCAAAGGAGAAAAGCTTTCATTTACAAAACAAAAACGATACCCGGTATATAGGTGGAAACCATTTAACCTTCCTGTATCGCTTCCTAACCGGGGCTTGGGATAAACAGTGGTCTAACAATCCCACGTACCGGTATCTCTTTTCGAAAAAAAAAACTAAAAAGAAAGCTTTTTTCCTTTAAGCGGGTTAGACTCCCGTCCAATTATCGTGCTCGCTTTCTTTCTTTGCATTGCATTTGCATCTTGCATCTTGGGAATTGTGCATACTCTGGAAACTGAACAGGAAGCCTACTGAAAGGTGCCTAAAATGTTCGGGGAGCAAGCTGAAACTGCAAAGGAGTGGAACCTGGAAAATTTATCCATGCAGCCGTACGGCTTAATCCTCCCTGGATTCTGACCGGGCGGCCTCATTGGCAATTCCACCAGGATAAAATTGAGGTTAATCTGGCAGCCTTGGCAGCTTGGGGCTATTCAGTTCCAAGACTGACCGGGGCTCCCAGAAAATTTACGTGCCTTAACTGTTGCATTTTCCCCCATCCCGAAAAATCATTCCTTTAAAACACATTTCTGAAAATCTCTATTTTAACTAAAAAAGGAACATTTTTAGGAGGCCGCACACTACACGCACCTTATATATCCTGTACACTTTGCACACACGTCCCTTTAAACCCGGGGTGATTTTTCAGTTGCAGTCATGGACAGCCTTACGATGCTCCCGGGCGCGCACGGAATCACCCCAAACTCCCCATGGCAGCCAGTGTCGACCAATGCACAGTCCGTGTCACACGTTTCAAAAAACCGTGACTTTTGATTGGTTTTTGGTCTAGTTCGTGTCATATAGCCCAGTTGCATTTCCCCGTAAAGGTCCAACCTTAGTCCATAACGGAAATCAAGATCTTTCGCGTAAGCGGAGCTCTGCCAAAATTCCGACAAAGGAAAAATTGGCAAGATCTTGATTCCGGCATTCACTTTGACCTTGACCCGCACGGAATGCGTAAGAGTCGAGACCGAGTCTGTGCCAAAAAAAAAATCCAAAGATCTTCCGCGCAAGCGGAGCTCTGTCAAAATTCCGACAAGGAAAAATTGGCAAGATCTTGACCCGGCATTGACTTTGATTTTGACTCACGCACTGCGTATGCAACGAAGTTCAATGTGACACTGTGTCATCCGGCTTTTGCCACCCGAACCATGCCTATTATCTTCTCGGACATTACTGAAAAGTCAAAACGTCAATTGCGCAAGCGAAACTCTGCCGAAATTCCGTTAAGGTTGAAAGACGAGACTTTCCCGGTATTGCCTTGACTATAATCCGCATCGCTCGTGCGTTAAAAGTTCCTATGACCCGCTAGACCCGTTAGGAGCGTTCTTTTCTCTCGGTCGGTGGGATCCGTGTGCCCTATAGGATCCTCGCCCGGGGCTGTCCACCCTGGGAGGTCGAAATACAGGTGGAATACGAGGGGCTTATAGACGTAGTGACGGAACCCACTGATCCAGGATCTAAAGTAGTTGCGAAAAAGAAGGGTAAACCCCCTTTTCCAACCAAATAGAAATAAATAAAAGACATTGTTTTAAGTAAACTTGAACAATTAACGGAATCATAATTGCATGGTCCTATCTCTGAAATCCCTAATCGTGACCCCCTCGGTCCGATCTTCGATTTTCCATCTCGACCTTTCATGGTCAAATTCCTAATCGAGACCTCCTCGGTCCGATCTCCAATTTTCCATCCCGACCTTTCATGGTCAAATTCCTAATCGAGACCTCCTCGGTCCGATCTCCGATTTTCCATCTCGACCTTTCATGGTCAAATTCCTAATCGAGACCTCCTCGGTCCGATCTCCGATTTTCCATCTCGACCTTTCATGGTCAAATTCCTAATCGAGACCTCCTCGGTCCGATCTCTGATTTTCCATCTCGACCTTTCGTGGTCAAATCCCTAATCGCGACCTCCTCGATCCGATCTTTGATTTTCCATTTCGACCTTTCGCGGTCAAATTTCTAATCGTGACCTCCTTGGTCCGGTCTCCAATTTTCAATCTTGACCTTTCAAGGTCTCATCTTTTCCAATCAATTAGGATTAGGAGAAAAGGTGTTTTGAGTAAAACTTAAGCAATAAGTGCATGTTACTTGAGCCTTCAGCCTAAACACTTACTCCCGAGTCTAAACCTTACCTACCCCCGAGTCTAAACCTTGCCTATTCCTTTCCCGCAGCGAGAAAGAAGTGGACGAAAATACCGGGTTAGCGGCCTTTCAGTGTGGAAGCCTTAGGTTCAGACAATTCAGAGAGTCAGTTTTGTCAGCTCAGAGAGTCAGAATGGCAGATTTGACAGAAAACATTGAGGGTACAGGAAATCCGATGATTAGGAAAGAAGAGTTAGTCCTGGCTTTGGAAAATGCCCATAAGGTTCATGAAGAGCAGCTGTCACTGCTCATCGGTGCACTCCGCCGCCATGGAGTTCAGGTAACAGTTGAGACAAATGGTCCTCTGGTAGTGGTCGAAGATGAGACTTCAGAAACAGTGATTTCAGTCCCTTCATCCTATAACCAAGACCTTCCGTCCTACAGCCAATACCTTCCCCCATCCGCATATGATCCCTTGCCAAGGACCACTCCTCCTCAGTCTCTTCCAACATCCCAGGCCATCATGGCCCCATCGCCCTCAGCTCCCCAGAACGGATTGGGCTTCACCCCACCTGTCCCTCAGTTCCAGCAATACCTGCCAGTTTATGCTCCAGCTTCACATAATCAGTTTGAGCTATGTGGCTATGTTCTGAAACCCCTATACCCACCTGAATGCAATCATGAGTTGCCAAAAGATGGTTCAAGTTTTCAGCTGCCACTGCCTGGACTTAATGAATTCAGCCGTCAGTTTCACCAGTTTGCTACTGTGGTTCCCTCCGCCGATACAAGTCCTGTTGCGAGTTCCAGTAACTCGAGAATTCCCGTTGACCCCCATGTGGCAATGTTGATGGAGCAAGTGAAACAAATGCATGAGAAGCTTGACCTCATGATGAGTATCAATACTCCTTTGACCCAAGACGTTAAACTAGACAAGGAAATGATTCCACCAAACATAACCCAATGCCACCAACACCAAGCAAAGAACTGCACTACCAAAGACTCCGCTCCTAACAAAGGAAAGAGTGTTGTAGCCTCCTTCAGCCAAATCCAACAATGGAACCAATTGGACAATGGAAATACAAGTCTTGATGACAACAATGTCTCCCAAAAACTCCGCTCCATTCATTTTGACAATGCGGAGATGCCTTTAAGCAAGATTCTGGAAGAGCTAATGAAAGAAAAGCTGATAAAGCCACTGGAGAATTGGAAGCCCAAGAACCCCAATGTTCGGTTGGATGAGTCTAAGCATTGTCTTTTCCATCAATACCCTGGGCACGACACTGATGACTGCAGCTATTTGAGGTATTGGATCCAGAAATTGATAGAAGATGGGAAGCTCGAGAACCTATATGGGCCAAAAACAAAAAGTTATGGTAAGAGGTCGATTTAGGAGGTGCAAGGTCAGAAACGTCAGCTTGATGATTTTGGGATGCCCATGAGCAAAGTTTTTGATGATTTGGTGAAATGAGGCCTTCTCACACCTCTCGAGAATTATAAGCTGAGAAACCCACGTAACGTTGACAGGACCAAGTTTTGTGAATACCACAATCATTATGGTCACGTGACAGACAAGTGTTTGGAATTGAAGAAAGAAATCCAATGGTTGATCTACGAAGGAAAGCTCAAGTTTCCTGGCAGTCCAACCGGCAAAGAATAGCTAGACTAGGGTCTACCTATCCTTAAGTAAGACTAAAAAAAAAATAATCTCTCAGTCAACCTTCGTAGGTTCTATTACTTTTCTCCTTCAATCAAGTCCTCCACGGACATTGTAATTAATCTTCAGTTTTCTATAAAAGAGTCTTCTTCTTTTCTTGCTAGACTTAAGACATTATTTGCACACCTACATTACATTTAATGAAATGGTTTTATTTTATATGATCATTCGCATTGCTCAACAAATAATCTCTCGAAATAATTAACGTTTTGATTAATCAGTGTGAGAAAGTCAACTAATGCCTTCCCCATATACTTTCCTTACCTCACAAAAGGCCTTCATCAAGCCATGCACTTTCCCAATCATGCCCCCACCTCCATCTTGACCAAGTCAACGACGGCGGCATCGTCAAGGGACAACAAAAGGCCACTCAGCTTCGAAAGATTGACCCCATGTCGACAACAACCTAGGAGCTTGCCTTAGACCTCAAGGGTATCAAGAAAGTTCAAGCAGGGGCTCGCCTTGGCCCTCAGGTGCTTCAAAAAAAAAAAAAAAAAAAGAAGAAGAAAAAGAAAAAATCTTAATGCAAAAAAGAGTAATGCCCAGCTAGGCTGAAAATCCCAAAAAAGGGCAGTCTAGGCAAAAAACAGGGTTGCACATATAAAAAAAGAAAAAAAAAGTAGTGTAAAAAGAGTAATACCCAGCTAGGCTAAAAACCTTGTAAAGGGACAGTCTAGGCAAAAAACAGGGTTGCACATAAAATAAAATGAGGCCAACGACCCAGCGTCACCAATCAAAAGTTTGACGGACAGACAAAGTCAAAGATCGAAGAACAGATGTTGTCGATAACAATGGGGCGGTCGAAGCAAAGGCAGAAGCATTTCATAAGCCTTTAGGCACGTGCAAATCCTTTCTTCCCCAATGAAAGATGAAAATCAGAAGCAACCGTCCAAAATGACTTGGTCAAGGAATCATCCCGAGGCCCACGCCTCATCATCCAATCTTCTCATCCAAACCTTTCCACTAAAGGAACCACAAATCCCATTTCCCAAAGCCAAACACAGTCCGGCCAAAGCCGAACTACGGCGACCTGAGCTCCTCACAATGAGGGGAACGTAGGCAACCAGCAATGGTCCGGTCATAAGCATATTCAAATCCTAGAGAATTCGGTCTCATCAAATGACCTCTCCCATAAGCATATTCAAATTCCAGAAAAATCCGGTCCCATCGAATGACCTCTCCCATAAACATATTCAAATCCCAGAAAACTCGGTCTCATCAAATGACCTCTCCCATAGACACAGTCAGATCCCAGAAAACCCGGTCTCATCAATGACCTCCCTATACGCAAACCTTTCTTTCACACCAGCCAACCTTGATCCGCGACACTGGTTGACTTTCTCCTCATGATTAATCAAAATGTTTATTCATATCGAGATTAGTGGTTGAATAACCCGAACATTAATAAAGAATTTTAAGTAATCTTGTGATCATTGTAAATAAAACAAGTTTTCAGATGTCTTGACAAGTCTTCTTTTCTACATCTTAGGAAAAATAGTGCTAAACACTGATTTTCTGTCAGCAGGGGCTTCCATACACTTTTACAAACCTTTCTACGCTTATACTCTCTCAAAAGAGTCAAACCCAAAGCGAGTTTTTGTGCCTACATCGAATAAGGCCATCAAGATAACACAAAATCGGGATCTATTCCCACCTTTCGAAAAATATGCCCCTGCATGTATAAATTTCTAAAAATTCCCTTCTTCCACATCTTCTTGCGATTGACTGAGTGACTAAAGAAAATAAGAGAGCAAGTACGTAAGGATAGGTTTTCCCTCTTCTGCTACAATTCGCATTAGGGCTGCCTCGAAACTCTTCAAGGTTGGGACTTTGCCAAGCCATTCCTTTAAACTGGGGCTTCTTTAGCCATTTTTGGGGTCTGCATCGGGTTCTTCACTAGGTCCATAGATGGATTCAGTTTTGTTCAGATCAACCTCAGGATCACTTTCGCATTACCAATCAGATTGGGATTTTTGCTAGGTCATCAGATTGGGGCTTCACCAAGTCACTTCTTCGAAACCTAAAACTTCGCGTACTCAGTTCATCCAACCGGGGCTTTGCCAAATGAAAGGATCTTTCCTTGCTTTAATAAGACATGGGGCTTTGCAGAAAGTCTTTCCTTAGATCGGGGCTTCGATAAGTTGCATCCACCCCTCGAAGAGAGGTTTGGTCACTTCGACATTTGCTTTAGTCTTTGGTTGTAAAAGCCTGTCAGCATCAGCTTCAAATGCCAGAGCGTGAGAAAGGAACATTCATCGAGACCTGAGGTTTAAACCTAGTCTCAGCCCAAGAAGGAATTCTAGTCCACGTTGACAACATCTCAGCAACAACAGCAGTTTGGTTCGCACCCAAGGGATACAACCCCACCTGCTCAAAACCCGTCTCAAACAGTTCCCAAACACATACATCCAAATACATGCATCCAAACACATTCTTTCATAAATCCTCTCACATTGCCTTTCCGCAAAAGAGTCGGCCCGTGGCTCATGTGACATGCACAAAGAAAAATAACCTTAATAGATTACCAAATCAAAATAGGAAATACTTTTGCCCAAAATATTCTCGTTATCTCCAAATGGAATAACGCTTTCTCCTAAGTTTTCCCGTTACATCCAAATGGATATAACTTTGTCTCCTAAAAATCCTCCGTTATCGCCAAATGGGATAACGTTTCCTCCGGGAAACCCTCCGTTATTGCCAAATGGGATAACGTTTCCTCCGGGAAACCTTCCGTTATCGCCAAATGGGATAACGTTTCTTGTTAAAAATCTAAGTTATTGCCAGAAGGCAATAACATTTTGACCTTTTTCGATCTCCGTTATTCCCGAAGGAAGGAATAACATTTCGACCTCTCTCGTGATCTCCGTTATTCCCGAATGAAGGAATAACATTTCGCTATCTCTTTCGATCTCCGTTATTCCAAGATGAAGGAATAACATTTCGACCTCTCTCGCGATCTCCGTTATTCCCGAATGAAGGAATAACATTTCGCTCTCTCGCGATCTCCGTTATTCCCGAATGAAGGAATAACATTTCGCTATCTCTTTCGATCTCCGTTATTCCCGAAGGAAGGAATAAAATTTCGCTCTCTCGCGATCTCCGTTATTCCCGAATGAAGGAATAACATTTCACTCTCTTTCGATCTCTGTTATTCCAAGATGAAGGAATAACATTTCGACCTCTCTCGCGATCTCCGTTATTCCTGAATGAAGGAATAACATTTCGCTCTCTCGCGATCTCCGTTATTCCAGAATGAAGGAATAACATTTCGCTCTCTTTCGATCTCCGTTATTCCAAGATGAAGGAATAACATTTTGACCTCTCTCGCGATCTCCGTTATTCCCGAATGAAGGAATAACATTTTGCTCTCTTTTGATCTCCGTTATTCCAAGATGAAGGAATAACATTTCGACCTCTCTCGCGATCTCCGTTATTCCAGAATGAAGGAATAACATTTCGCTCTCTCGCGATCTCCGTTATTCCCGAATGAAGGAATAACATTTCGCTCTCTTTCGATCTCCATTATTCCAAGATGAAGGAATAAAATTTTGACCTCTCTCGCGATCTCCGTTATTCCAGAATGAAGGAATAACATTTCGCTCTCTCGCGATCTCCGTTATTCCCGAATGAAGGAATAACATTTCGCTCTCTTTCGATCTCTGTTATTCCAAGATGAAGGAATAACATTTCGACCTCTCTCGCGATCTCCGTTATTCCAGAATGAAGGAATAACATTTCGCTCTCTCGCGATCTCTGTTATTCCAGAATGAAGGAATAACATTTCGCTCTCTTTCGATCTCCATTATTCCCAGATGAAGGAATAACATTTCGACTCAATAAAAGCTTGAACTACGATCAAGGCTTGATTCCTCCTGGATACGTAGGTAGCCTTTCATAAAGGTCCAGCCATTCGACCACATTGGTCACCCTCTTCCATCATCGCTCCTCAGTGGTGAGGCAGCCTTTCATAAAGGTCCAGCCATCAGACCACATTGGTCGCCCCTTTTGTCATTCATCACTCCTCAGTGGTGAAGTAGCCCCTCATAGAGGTCCAGATATTCGACCACATCGGTCACTTCTAGCATATCCCCAGTAGGATCAATCGCCTGACCTCCTAGGTCACTTTCTCTTCTATTTCCCCAGCAAGAGACCAGTTTTCTCTTCACCATTTCCCCTGCGAATCTTGTTCTGAACTACGGCCTGGCTTGATTCCTCCGGGATACGTAGGTAGCCTACTTTAGGTTCAGCCAATTCGTCACATATGACACCCCTTTCCCCAGTGGATATCTATTCCGAACTACGATTATGGCTTGATTCCCACTCGGGATACGTAGGTAGCCTCCCAAAGGTTCAGTCACTCGACCACCTTGGTCACCCAATCCATCTCGGCATTCGCCAGATCGGATCCTTTTCTATCGACAACCCGACTCGCCCTGCAAGTGATGTTGCCGAGGGGCTTCTGTAAGTACCCAAATCTGGCTCATGCCTTCCAGTTAAGTTTTCCGGCAATTCTCCGGACTTTCCTAAAGTTCGGGAGCAATTCCGGAACTGTTCCAAACCTTCCGAGGAATGAAGGGTCTGCTTTAAATTAAAAAGGCACGTTTTCCTTAATATGGAAAACCTTCTAGAAGTGCCACCTTGCATGATTCTAGAAACATGCTGAGTCACAAGGGATAATGCCGCACGGCTGCATTAGGAGGGAACTCCTAGCCGCACGGCCTCATTTTCTCTATCCAGACTGCCTATAAATAGAGCCCTCCTCTACCCATTTTTATACCAATTTCTAGCATCAAAACTCTATAAAAACATCCCTACGAAATTCAGGAAGCTGAGAGTGCCAAGAAGCCACCTCCCTCCTCCTTGAAGCCTTCAAAGTTGGTCCATCCACTAGGCAAGCTCCAAAGAAGAAGAGGTCACCACCATTGGTAACCTCTCACCCCCTTATCTTGCATTATACTTGCCTTATGTGATTCTTGCTCCTTGCATTCATATATTGCTATATCTTGCTTGGGACTTGGTAGATTATTGTTAAAGATCATATCTTTATTCATGTAAATCATATCCCCTTCCCTTTGCATTACCATTGCATCCTTTGCTCATAAAAATGTGATCTTTAGCATCCTTTGCTCATAAAAATGTAGTCTTTGCATTAAAGGTGCATCCTTTGCACCTAAAAATCTCTTTTTTACAATAAAAATGCATTCTTTGCATATAAAAATCATGTCTTTACAATAAAGGTGCATCCTTTGCACCTAAAACCCATTTTCATATACAAAGATGCATCCTTTGCACTAAAAATCATGTCTTTATAATCAAAGTAGCATCCTTTGCTTTCAAGATGTAGTCTTTATGCATCCTTTGCATATAAAACACTATTTTTCCACATAAAAATGCATCCTTTGCATTAAAAATCATTTCTTTACATAAGAAGCATCCTTTGCAAATCAAAGAGCATCCTTTGCACCCAAAAATGTCATCTTTTCATTAAAAATGTCATTTTTATCATAAAACATGCATTCCCCTAGTCCCCAATTGGTACTTGATGCAACCTTCGGAACGGACCGGTGTAAAGATCCTATCTTTACATCGTTTCTTCCATTAAAGGTGCCACAATCTCTTTAGAAAGGGATAAACCTTGAACCTATATCTCCGATTATCGCTTGAGACGAGCATGATAGCTCCAATATAAGATCAATCGTCTCAAGGCGTAGGATTGATGGGCTAAGGACACTCCTTTCCTAAAGAACCCCATTTTGGACTATAAAAGAGAGTCATTCTCTCGATTACGCAAAGACCCAAGGTCAAATAGCGATGATCACAAGTCCAAGATGAGGACGGGATCAAAGTCCCGAACACATAAAAATCCAAGGAATCCCGAGCGACAACCAACTAAATGGTTTGTACGTCCGAAAGACAACTTGGAACATTCCCCCCCCCCCTCTTTTCAACACATGCACACAAGAAAGCACACAAGCAAGCACGAAAATGGAATCTAGGGAGACTTGCTACGGCAAGGCACCTTGGGTGAATGACGATCCGTTCTTCCCAAGGGGTAACTTAACCTCCGAACCCTAAAATCCTTTTTTTCAAAGTTTTGAGGAAATCAAAATGGCGTGGCGACTCCGTTTTTCAAATTAAATCGGATGTTTTCAAACTCAAGTGAATCCAAACTAAAAACAAAAAATAGAATTTGGGCACACATTCACAGCGGACTGGGGGCTTTTCTTTCAGAACGAGGTCTCCTTTCCTGATGTCCCGGTGTTTCACTTTTTTATCGAAGGCTCTGGCCATCCTTCCTTGGTAAGCTCGGATATGTTCCATGGCTCTCAATCGGTGTTCATCTAGCAGGGCCAATTCATCGTGGCGACTCTTGAGCCATTCGACCTCGTTGATCTGGCTTTCTAATAGCACACACAGTGAGGGAATCTCTAGCTCGACCGGGAGCACGGCTTCCATTCCGTAGGTGAGAGCAAATGGTGTTTCCCCGGTTGCCGTTCTGACGGATGTTCTGTATCCCCAGAGAGCAAGGTGAAGTTTGTCGGGCCAATCTCTGCCTCGAACAGCCATTTTCCGAATGATGTTTTCCAAAGTCTTGTTTGCTGCTTCGACGGCTCCATTAGTTTGGGGCCTATAGGGAGATGACTTGTGACGGGTTATTCTGAATTCCGCCAGCAGCCTATCACATTCCCCTTCAAAGTGGGATCCATTGTCTGAGATAATTTCGGCTGGCAACCCATATCTGCATATGATGTTCTCTTTGATGAAGAGGGCTACCTTCTTTGAGTTAAGGACTTTGTAGGATTTGGCTTCAACCCATTTGGTGAAATAGTCCACTGCTACCAGGACGAATTCGTGGTCGTTGCTGCCTGGTGGTGTGATTTTGCCTATGAAATCAATTCCCCAAGTGACGAAAGGCCAAGGGGTTGTCATGCAATAGAGCTCGTGTGGAGGCAAGTGGTTGAGGTTCGAGTACCGCTGGCATTTGTCGCAGCTTCTGACGAACTGAATGCAGTCGGTTTCTATGGAGATCCAAAAATACCCCATTCTCAGTATGATTTGCATTAGAGCCCGAGCATTCATGTGGGGGCCACAGGTACCACCATGTACTTCTTTCATGAGTTCGGTAGCCTCTTGTTTGCTGATACACCACAGGAGGGGGCCTTGATAGCGCTTTTTGTACAGCATATTCCCCAAAAGAACATAATGGGAGGCGAGTCGCTTCAGGGCTGAGAGACTTTTTGCTTTGATTCCCTCTTTATATTCCCCATCTTCATTTTTGAAAGAGGCTTCACCGTTCTTCAAGTACTGATAAATCTGGGTATACCAGGGATCATTGGCCAGTTCGGCCTCCACTTCGACCTCAAAGCAATAAGCTGGGTTTTCTCTTCTCCCGACTCTAAATGGTTTGACAGACTTTCCTTCAGGTATTTCAACGAGAGAGGCTAGTGTTGCCAGAGCATCTGCGAACCTGTTGCGATCCCTGGGCAAGTAATGAAAGCTGATTTCCTTGAACTGAGTCACTAGCTCTTCCATATAAGTGTGATATTTCTGCAGACCCGGATCAATGGCCTTCCATTTATTAGAGACCTGGTTGATGATGAGGGCAGAGTCACCATACACTTCCAATTCTTTGATATTTCTTTCAAGAGCGGCCTCCAACCCGGCTATGCAAGCTTCATATTCGGCAGCGTTGTTGGTAACCTCGAAGTTTAACTTTATTGCTATGGGGGTGTGCTCATCAGTAGGATTGACCAAAAGCATTCCTATTCCATTTCCCCTTTTGTTTGACGCCCCGTCAAAGAAGAGCTGGCAACAATTTTTTCCTTCTAGAGCTAAGATTCCGTCATCAGGGAATTGAGGTTCAGGTCCTCGAGACTCATCACTTGGGAAATCGGCCAATTGTTCTGCCATTATTTGCCCTTTCATGGATTTTCTCGTCACATAAGTGATGTCGTATTAAGCCACAAAGAACGACCACTTTGCTAACCTCATGGATATGGAAGGCTTATCGAAAAAATATGTGATGGGGTCCAACTTCGAGACCAGATGTATCGGGTGAGACTGTATGTAGTGCTTCAACTTTCCCACTACCCAGACCAGGCCTGCGCAAGTCTTTTCACAAGCAGAATAATTGAGCTCGATCCCTTGAAGCTTTCTACTTACGAAGTAGATGGCATTTTCAACCTTGGAATCTTTCTTCTCTTGAGCTAACATAGCCCCCATTGCTGTATCCGTGACAGTTAGATATAGCAATAGTGTCTTTTGCTGATGCAGTGGGCAAAGAATCGGGGGATTCACAAGGTATGCCTTGATCTTTTCAAAAGCGAGATGACATTCTGGAGTCCATTCCATGTAGGCGCTTTTCTTCATCAACTTGAAGATCAGCTCGCAGATCGAGGTTAGCTGATTTACAAAACGGCTTATGTATTGCAGTCTTCCCATGAAGGATTTTACTCCTGTCAGCGTCCGAGGTGGTTTCATTTCGACTATGGCCTTGATTTTCTGGGGATCTGCTTCAATTCCCCGTTCTGTCACCTTATATCCTAGCACCTTGCCTCGTCTTACACCGAAGGTGCATTTGGATGGATTTAGTCTCATGCTGTGGTCTCGGAGGCGGCCAAAGAATTTTCTCAGATCAACGAAGTGTTGGCCATCGGATCCTTTGGAATGTATTATCATATCGTCCACATAGACCTCAATTTCTTTGTGGATCATGTCATGGAATAAGGCTGTAGCTGCCCTCTGGTAAGTAGCCCCGACGTTCTTTAGTCCGAATGGCATAACTGTGTAGCAGTACGTTCCCCAGGGGGTTGTGAAGGCTGTCTTGACTTGGTCTTCCTCTGCCATTTTGATTTGATTGTAGCCGACAAAACTGTCAACAAAGGATTTAACCTCATAATTGGCCGTGGTATCCACCAGCATGTCAATATTTGGTAGGGGGAAATCGTCTTTTGGACTAGCCTTGTTCAGATCTCTGAAGTCCACACAGCATCAGATTTTCCCGTTGGCCTTGGTCACCGTCACTATGTTGGAAAGCCATGTCGGATACTCGATGACCCTGATGAACCCTGCTCTGAGCATCTTTTCTATCTCCTCCTTCACATGCAGAGACCATTCGGGCTTAATTCTCCTCAGCTTACGTTTCTTGGCTTGACTTCCGGGTCGAGCGGTATCCGGTGTTCAACTATGGAGGGGTCGAGGCCAGGCATATCCTTATAGGACCATGCAAACACATCCACGAATTCTCTCAGTAGCTCTATCAGAGCGTCCCTTTCGATTCCTTCGAAGAAACTACCAATCTGCGTCTCTTTAGGCTCTTCCGCAGTTCCCAGATTCACACATGTCAAAATCTCTTCGGCAGCTTGGGCTCGATTTTCCTCTTTCCGAACAACCTGCTTAAAGATTTCTTTAATATACTGTTCATTTAATGTTTCTGCTTCTTTATCTAGTGAATCATTATTAACTGTTTTTAAGTTATTAGTTAATTTATCATTAGTTAAAGTGGCAATCAGGGGATACTCAGAAAGGTCCATCATTTCATTAAGAACAAAGGGGAATACAGCATTTGCGACAGCTTCGTAGTCTTCAGGCGTAAGGCCATCGGACGACTCTAGAGACTCGAACTCGACAATGAGAGACTCGGAGGACTTTACATAGGTTGACACAAGGGGACGGGGGACCAATCCAATCTTGGTGATCATTTCCTCCTTGGTTGCGGACGAACCCGAGAGAGTTTCCCAATTCTTCAATGGCATTGCTGTTGGTGGCTTCATGACTCGGGAATCGAATTGCTTCTGTCCTCCTCCCTCAATCATTGCTAACATCTCCTTAACCGAAGGGTAATCTCGCGCGAGACAAGGCCCACTCTTTTTTTTTTATGCACACCCTTTCTTTTGCCTAGACTGCCCTTCCGGGTTTTCAATCTAGCGGGCTTCTTTTCTGTGCAAGCTCTAATTTTTGCCTAGGCCGTCCCCTTCGGGATTTTCAACCTAGCGAGCGATTTTCTTTTTGAGAGGCCAAGTCACGCGAAGTATTTCTTGAGCTTGTCCATGTTGACTGGCTTCGGTAGCTGATCTCCGTCTAAGTCTACCAGATGAAGGGCTCCCCCAGAGAATATCTTCTTTACGATGTAGGGTCCTATCCATCTTGGTCCCCATTTGTCTAGCGGGTTGAAAGGTCCAGGACGATGCTCACGGAGAACCAGATCGCCCACTCTGATGTTCCTTGTCTTGACCCTTTTGTTGAAAGCTCTTGCCATTCTTCTTTGGTAAGCTTGGGTGTGCTCGGCCACTTTCAGTCTCCTTTCGTCTAGCAAGGCTAACTCTTCGTATCTGCTTTCTAGCCAGTCGACTTCGTTCACTTGGTTTTCTAGGAGAACCCTTAGTGATGGTATTTCCAGTTCTATTGGTAAGACAGCCTCCATTCCGAATGTGAGGGCGTAGGGAGTCTCTCCTGTGGCTGTTCGGACTGAAGTGCGGTATCCCCACAGTGCGAAGGGTAACTTGTCGGGCCAGTCTTTCCCAGTGATTGCCATTTTTCTGATGATGGTTTCGATTGTCTTATTTGCGGCTTCAACTGCTCCATTCGTTTGAGGCCTGTAAGGAGATGACTTGTGCCTTGTGATTTTGTATTCGGTCAGGAGGCGATCGGTTTCCTTCTCGAAGTGTGAGCCATTATCGGATATCATCTCTTGCGGGACCCCGTATCGGCATATGATGTTGTGTTTGATGAATTCTGCAACCTTTCTGGCATTCAAAACCTTGTAGGAGGCGGCCTCGACCCATTTAGTGAAATAGTCGATGGCTACTAGGACGAAGCAGTGCCCATTGGCCCCTGTGGGTGTGACCTTTCCAATTACATCTATCCCCCATGTCGAGAACGGCCAAGGAGAAGTCATAGGGTACAGCAAGGAAGGCGGTGCGTGCTGAAGGTTGGCGTGTATCTGACACTTATGGCACTTCTTGACCATTTTGGTACAGTCGGCTTCCATGGTTAGCCAAAAGTACCCTTGTCTGATGATCTTTTTGGCGAGCATGTTTCCGCTCATGTGGGTTCCACATATGCCTTGATGAACATGGTCCATTATTTCTCGGGCCTCTTCCTCGGTGGCACAAAGGAGGTTTCCTTGGGAATGTTTCTTGAATAGACGGCCAGCAATGATGACGTAATTAGCGGCCAACCTCTTAAGGGCGATCTGAGTCTTCTGGTCTGTCTCAGGTGGGATGGTTCCATCTAGGATGAAATGCCAAATATCATGGTACCATGGTTTCTCTTCGGAGTTCTTAACAATGGCACATTCGGATAACCATTTTTCTTTGCAGTCATGGAGATCTATAACGGCGCAGTAGGCAGGAGTTGCACGTCGTGTTATTTTGAAGGGTTTGACTGACTTTCCTTTAGGGATTTCGACCAAGGAAGCGAGTGTGGCTAATGCATCCGCGAACCGATTTTGTCTCTAGGAAGATAGTGGAATGAGACGTCCTGAAATTGTTGCGCCAACTCTTGGAGGTGGGCACTGTATCTTTGAAGGGTTGGATCTTGGATCCTCCACTTCTTCAGTGTCTGATTGATGATTAACTGGGAGTCCCCAAATACCTCGAGTTCGGTCACGTTGCGTTCTAGGGCGGCCTCAAGCCCCGCTATACAAGCCTCATATTCTGCGGTGTTGTTGGTGGCGTCAAAGTCGAGACATATTGCTAGTGGAGTATAGATGTCGTCAGGGTCTACCAACAACATTCCGATGCCGAACCCTCTCTTGTTGGCTGCGCCATCGAAAAATAATTGCCACTTATTTTCGTCTTCTATACTCATGATATCTTCATCAGGGAATCGCGGGTCTTCCCCCTTCGCTTCGTCACAGGGAAATTTGGCCAACTGATCTGCGAATACACTCCCCCTGATGGATTTCCGAGTGACGTAAGTGATTCATATCCCGCGAGCATGAAGTACCATTTGGCCAATCTCGAAGACAAATTTGATTTGTCTAGGATATATTTCAACGGATCCATTCTTGCAATGAGACGAACCGGGAAGGCTTCCATATAGTGCTTTAGTCTTGTGATACCCAAACAAGAGCAGCGCAAGATTTGTCGAGTAGAGAGTAATTGATTTCGCTGCCTTGGAATCTGCGGTTGACGAAATATATGGCATTCTCTTTGTGTGAAGCAGGCTGTTCTTGAGCAAGCATAGCCCCTAGCGCGTTGTCAGTAACTGTGAGGTATAGCTTTAAGGGCTTTTTCTTGTGTGGTGGAACCAGGATGGGTGGGGAAGTTAAGTACTGCTTAACTTCCTCGAATGCTTCTTGACATTCTTCGGTCCACTCTTGAGGTGCGTTTTTCTTAAGTAGCTTGAAGATAGGATCGCACATTGTAGTCAGTTGATTGATGAATCGATCGATATATCGAGTCTCGCCCATGAATCCTTTTACCTCTTTCTGCGTTCTGGGTGGAGGCATGTCTATGATGGCTTTTATCTTGGCGGGGTCTGCTTCTATGCCACGCTCGGTGACCATGTACCCTAAGACTTTCCCTTTGACCACTCCGAATGAGCATTTGGCGGGGTTGAGTCTCATCTTGTGTTGTCTTAGTCGATCGAAGAATTTTCTGAGATCTCTGAAGTGCTGATCATCTGTCCCCTTTGAGTGAACAATCATGTCGCCCACGTATACCTCTATTTCCTTGTGGATCATGTCATGGAATAGTGTCGTGGATCGCCTCTTTGGTAAGTAGCCCCAGCGTTCTTGAGACCAAACGGAATGACCGTGTAACAGAACGTCCCCCAAGGTGTGGTGAATGCTGTTTTGTGCTGATCCTCCTTTGCCATGAGGATTTGGTTATACCCTGCAAAGCCGTCGACGAATGAGTGAACTTCGTATGCGGCTGTGGCGTCGACCAACATGTCTATGTTTGGTAGTGGGAAATTATCTTTAGGGGATGCCTTGTTCAAATCTCTAAAATCGACACAGACCCGTATTTTCCCATTCGACTTGGCTACTTGTACCGTGTTTGCTAGCCATTCCGGATACTCGATCACTTTGATGAACCCCACGTTCAAGAGTTTCATGATTTCTTATTTTACTTGCATTGACCATTCCGGCTTGATTCTGCGTAGTTTCTGTTTGACTGGCTTGGCGTTGGGTAGCAGCGGTATCTTGTGCTCTACAATAGACTGATTCATCCCAGGCATATCTTTGTAGGACCAAGCGAAGACGTCGACATATTATCTGAGGAGCTGCGTCAAGGTTTCTCTGTCTTCCCTCTTGAAGAAGCTGCCAATCTTTGTTTCTCTGGGGTCTTCTGTTGTCCCGAGATTATCCGTTTGCATATCCTCATCGTCAACGGGGCCATTCTTTCCACAACGACATACTCCCTCCGTCCCACCGATCTTAAGAAAAGTTTCTATTTTGGGCGTCCCGCTAATCTTAAGAAATCCCAAAATAGAAAGTTTTTATTATTTTTATACTCTTTCTACTCCACTCATTCTCTCTCCTACTTTACTTTTACACTCACAACATTCTCTCTCCTAACTATTCATCCCACTCATTCTCTCTCCTATTTAATTTTTCACACTCACAACACTTCTTCCACTCATTCTCTCTCCTAATACTATAATAATATTCCTTAATTCCCGTGCCATTTCAAAATTTCCAAAGATCACTGGGACGGAGGGAGTACTTGCTTAGCTAATTCTTTTAAAATTTGTTCGTTTTCTTGATCTATCTTATCGTATGATTCATTATTAACGTGTTCGTTATATTGATTATTATTAGTTAATTCATCATTCACGATGTTAGCAATCTCAGGGTACTCGGAAAGATCAAAGTTTTCATTAAGGAAGTAAGGGAATACATGTTCGGCCACCGCCTCGATTTCCTCTTGAGTGAGTTCATCAGAGGTGGAGCCTGCTTCTAATGTGAAAGTTACAGGGCCTATCTTCCTGCAGGGATGGGGAGTGCAGCCAAGCTCTTTGATCATGAAGTCTTCATCAACAACTGGTCCTCCAGTGACGTGCCAGTTTAGAATTGGCTCATCACATTTCTGTATTAGTCTCGTGTAATCAATAGTTGGAGCCTCCCCCTTGGAGATCGTGGATCACAGCATTTGTCTTCTAACCTAAGCACAGATCTTCAAAGCTGTCATGCAAGATGTCTTCTCCCAACACAAAGTCGCATTCGCTTGTTAATTCTGCCTTCGTGCCCCCACAAATCCTTAGGGATTAGTGAGACGGTCTCTGTTTCATCTGGTGAAGCATCGCAGTCGCTGAAGATTTCAAAGCCCGGTTGGCGCTTTCCTTTATCGTCAGTCCATGGTTCTGAAAAGATAAAGTAGGGAATGCTTTCCCCTTCCCGGACGAAGTAGCCATTGAGTGTCTTTCGATATGGCTTGAGGTTGCAATTTTTGACTTTTGGGTCATTGTGTCCTTTATATGCGGTTCTTTCCCACTTGATTTGAGTGAAGTCCCACTCTTCTTCGTCATCCCCATCGTGGATGGAAATGATGTATCATAGGCCATGCTTTGTGTGAGGTGGGGGAACCAGTGGTGGTTCCGTTATTCCTTGTAAGTATTTTCCAAGTCCCAAGCCAGGGAAGTATCCTTTTGCTTGCATCATTCTCCAAACAGGAAGGTTTCCAGAAAACCGAAGTGCCTTGGAGTAATCATTTTCATTGCAAGTTTCTATGACATTCACGGTGCTTTCTTTCTCTATTTCAAAGCCACTAGAAGAGCCATGTTGTATTTTGGTAGAGGATGATAAAAGAATTCTGATTCAATCTTCTTATTAAAAGTAAAATAGGAAGGCTCTCGTTCACAGTGTTACCAAACGAGTAGGAACTTCATCATTGTTATGACATTGGAAAGTAGAATCTAAAAACTTTTCTAAACATCATGTTCCTTCTTCTTCCAGACAGGGTCCATTCCGGGAATGGTTGTGATAGTCCCTTCATTGATGAGGTTTTGAATAGTGCTCCTTAAAGCCATGCAATCATCGGTGAGATGGCCGCTATGTTGATGATAGAAGCAAAACTTGTGATGAGCCCACCCTTCCTTCACCTGAGGATGATATCCTTCCATTGGCTTCACCTTTCCTTTATTGACTAACTCCCAAAATATTCGTTCGAGGGGTACTTCCTCTAGGTGAAATAGACTCTTTTTGTCTTCTTGCTAGGAGGCCTCATTTGTGTTTACAAGTTGGCGATGACTTCTTCAAAGTGTTGTCTTTGATCTCGAAGTTGGGCTTTGAGGGTCTCGACTTCTTCCTCGTAGTATTTCCTTTGAATTTGTAAGCGGGCCATAAATTCCCCTTCCATTTGCCGTTTGAAGTCGGTGTACAAGGCAAATGAGTATGTTTCGACCATTTGATTCACTTCCCCTTCTAAGCGGGTCTTGAGAGTGTCGGTCTTTGTTGTTTGAACGCTACTCGCATTGTGAGGTATAGGGTTATCTCCCTTTAGAGCATGAATCTTTTCTGAAAGAGCTGTAACTTCGCTGGACAAAGCATTGGCTTTATCAAGCAAGGCCTTGATATCTTCTTGATGCTTGGACATTGTGTTGGGAGGTCTTCGGAGTTGATGTAGCTTTGGAAAACTGACAGAAGAGATGCAGAGATGATGTTAGGATCATATCTAGCCCCAACGAGTCGGAAGCAGGCTTAAACGGTTCAGGCTCAATCTCAGCAAAACAGAGGCATTATCTCGCGCAAGACATGTAGTCCCGCACGAGACAATCACACGGAAAGTCGATTTTTATTAATCCTAATTTTTTTTTGTCGGAGCGGAGAATCTGTTTTGAGGGGTTTCTAAGGCCTTTATCAGAACCTAACGACTAAGCAATCAGTCCGATTTTTGTAAAACAAAGCCATGTAAGATCATTTTTTTGAAGGATGTATTTTTTTCTTTTTAAGGGACTTCCGAAAGGGTCATTCCGAAGGGACTTTTCCGAGTGACTTTTCCGAGTTCTTCTTTATTGTCAATTTTACATGGCTTTATTTTGGTCAAAAACAGGAAAAAATCACCAAGTCAAACCGACCGGTCACGGAGTGATCCTAAAAAGACAATCTACATGAAAATGTGGCGATGCAGGGCTGGAAGGCTAGGCTCCCCGCGATATGACAATCTAGATGGATTGAATACGCGGAGTGGGATGATCCAACTTCGGAGAGACCGGCGACTAGGTGGTTACCGTCATCCGTCCTTAGTGTGGGTCCCGGGTTTATAGAGGGTATGCAGTGCAATGGCAGATATATCATGAGTGCGCGTGTGTGATATTCAATCTAGGTGACAGATAAAAATAGAGATTTTTTTTTTGAAAATTAAAAAGGAAAACAAATAGTGGCCGCACCAAGTGGTTGCCTACGTTTCTCCCAATTTAGGAAGACTCAGGCCGTCGTAGTTCCAAATAATGAGAGAGAAAGAGAGAGATAAATAAATTAATTACAACTCCCGAATCCCCAATGGACCGAACTTTAATAAAATAAAACCCAATCACACGCAATTTATAAATAACAATCAATTATTTAACAAAAATACGGATTCGAGTTCGACATCTTAAGGGAGGCCTTAAGATGAGGGAACTCTGCAGATAATGAATTCTGGGATCCCCCTTGCGTGTTCGACTCTCGTCTTGGACTATGAGATGAACAGGAAAAACCAGAAAATAACAGATTGCCGAAGCGATATCTCGCGCGAGATAGGATATCTCGTGCGAGATATGCCTGATCTGAGAACAGAAAAACGAATTTAATTAATTATTTTTTTGAAAACCTCTCTTTTAATTTTGACGCAAGTTTAAGCCTCTTAATTTTATGTCCCCAGCGGAGTCGCCACTGTAGCGTTGTGAAGGATTTTTGAGTCGCCACCTATATTATTCGTTTGGAAAACATAGAAAAACCATTTTTTGAAAGAGATTTGGGTTCGGAGCTTAGGTTATGAAATGGGAAGGTCAAGGAGCACCCATTTCACCCAATCCGGAGATCGGTCTTGCTAAATAAAAGAGAGGTTTTCGAAAAAGAAAAGGATTTCAAATAAAATAAATAAAGATCCATTTAACGGGGTTAAACGGAATGTAGGATCGATTGCTTCGAGACCATCCCCATGATTTAGGGAGGCTCTAGGCCGATCCTAGATTCTATGGATTTATACCAATCTAATAATCAATTAGAAAGGGATTTAGGGGTTACCTTGCGTGAGGTGATTCGGGCAGAGTTTCGACTCAAGTTTAGAATCGAATCTTGACACGGACAGAGCTTCGCCTCAGTCCTTGACTCGGATCTTGATGTTTGTTTATTAACAAGGTTGACAAACAAACTTTGAGGTGATTTTAGGGGTGATTTCACAGGAATATTTCAGGGAGAGAAACCAGTAAAATGTGTGGGATTGTGGTCCTTTGAACCTTGGAAGTCATCAAGTATTTATAGGTGTTGGGGAGGTAAAGGTGGAGAGATAAAACAGGAAGGTTCCAAACTCCAAAATCATTGGTTGGTCGGATGGATAAAGTTTTATCCCGAAAAGAGGTTGAAATCGACGAGGAAACTGTCATCTGCATGCTGCAGAATGACAATATCTCGTGCGAGACACGCCATTCCGCGCGGGATATTGTGGTCTGTGGACAGTTCTGTCCTTTCCCCGTTATCTCGTATGCAGTTTAGTCACAAACTAACGGTGGTTAGTCAAAACTTAACGAAACATGACGAAATGGTGGATTTCTACTTCTTGACTCAAAGTGAGATTTAGAGTGGTATAAATTTGATCTGATGTGTTCAGAATGGGGTGTCTACACTACCATTCCTGGCTCTACACACCTCATCAACGGTTTTGAGAAAGATTTTCTATACAAAATCCCATCTTGCATGGTAAATCGTGGAGAAGTCACCTTTACCAATTTAGCCTTTTCCTCATCAAGCGGCAATTTACCTTTGTCCAAAAAATCCTTCATTTCCGTCACCCAATTTTTCTCTGTTTCACTTATCTCCATAATCGCGGGCCTGTCAATTGCCGGCACATCAACATACTCCACCATTGGCTCAGCAGCTGCTTCATTCGCCTCACTTCCCGCCGACCTGCTCAATGCATCAGCCTTTGCATTCTCTGCCCTATCAATTTGTACAAGCTCCCAAAACTCAAAGCTGTTTAAAATGCTTCTCTCCATGTTACAATATTTTATCAAAAATGAATTCACTACCCCATACTCGCCCCGCACTTGATTCAAAATGAGCTGAGAGTCAGAATGTCACGATCTTCTTTACCCCAATGTCACTAGCAAATTCAATTCCGGCTAACAACGCTTCATATTCTGCCTGGTTGTTGGACACTGGGAAATTGAACCTAAATGCCTTCTTATATTCACACTCCGCATCCGGCGACATCAAAATCATTTCCGCTCCTCCTCTATCCTTCGTGGACGAACCATCTACATACAAAACCCAGCAATCTGTCGACCTCTCCTTTTTCTCAACCAAACTTGGCACCGCTCGCTTTGCTGCCTTCCTCTTTCCGCGCTCCTCCACCAATTCCGCCTGAGATTTAGTAAATGAAGTCTCAGCAATAAAGTCTGCCAATGCCTGCGCCTTAATAGCTCGACGAGATTCATATCTAATGTCAAACTCTGTCAACTCAATTGACCACTTCAATAACCTTCCCGCTGAATTCGGCTGCTGCAAAATCTTTCTTAAAGGAGCATCAGTCAAAACAACAATCGTATGAGCGACAAAATAAGCCCTCAACTTTCTTGCCGTCACCACCAACGCATAAGCCAACTTCTCGGCATTAAAGTATCTCGACTCAACCTTGCTCAATGCCTTAGAAACGTAATACACCGGCTTTTGAATACCTCCATCTTCCCTTACCAACACTGCAGCAACTGTATAGTCGGAGACTGCCAAATAAACAAACAACTCTTCCCCCTCAACATGACTACACAATAATGGCGGCTTCCCCAAATAAGTTTTCATTTCTTCGAAAGCTACTCCGCATTCCTCGCTCCACTCAAACTTCTTCCCACCCTTTAACACCTTGAAAAATGGTAAACACCTCTCTGCCGACTTTGAAATAAATCTCCCCAACGCGATTATCCTCCCATTCAACCGCTGAATCTCGCGGATAGACTTTGGTGGCGACATGTCTAACAACGCTTGAATTTTTTCGGGGTTGGCCTCAGTCCCACGCCTGTTTACCAAAAATCCCAGAAATTTTCCCGCCGTCACACCAAACGTGCACTTACTAGGATTCAACTTCATGGAATTCCTTCTCAAATTCTCGAAAGTTTCAGCGAGATCTAACAAATGGTTATTCTCCTTAGACTTGATCACCATATCATCAATGTATGCTTCCATATTCCGCCCGATCTGTGACTTAAACACCTCATTGACCATCCTTTGATATGTCGCCCCCGCCTTCTTCAAGCCAAATGGCATCATCTTGTAACAAAAGTTTCCCTTTGGGGTCCTAAATGCAGTCTTCGCCATATCCTCTTCCGCCATCTTGATCTGGTGATATCCCGAATAAGCATCAATGAAGCTAAACACCTCGTGACCAGCAATGGAATTCACCAACTTGTCAATCTTTGGCAAAGGATAGCAATCCTTTGGACAGACTGTATTCAAATCAGTAAAATCAATACACATTCTCCACTTCTTATTCGATTTTAACACCATCACTGGGCAAGCCAACCAGACTGGGTATTGAATCTTCTCAATTATTCCCGCTTTCAGCGACTTCTCAACTTCCTCCAACACAACCAACTCTTTTTCTGGCGACAAATGCCTCACTTTCTGTTTAAATGACTCTATATTAGGATCAGCATCCAAACAATGCAGGGCTATGCTTTCATCAATCCCCCTCATATCTTCAGGCCTCCAGGCAAAGACATCCAAATTTTCCTTCAAAAATTCAATCAGGCATTCCCGCTCATCCCTCGACAACTGTTTACCAATCTTTATCTTCTGTTCTGGAAAGTAACAGTTAATTTCTACTTCCTCCAACTCTTCTCCCGCCTTGATATCTGGCTCATCCCGCACTTGTAGGGTCTCAACCTCTATTCTTTTCCTTTTTCTTGCTTTGGCGACAACCGCCTTCCTGGGATCAATAAAGACATTCCCCGTAGTTCGCCCCTGAGCGTCTTCCACCTCAATAGTTTCACAATCACCATCAGACTCATCTATAAATCTTTCAACATTCTCCTCAACAATCTCTTCAATCCTTGGCTCATCCATTTGTACAAGCCTCACAACCCTGGCGTAACTTAGGCTAGGTGCCACATTTATTGCCTCCATTGCTAAATAATTTTCTTCATCAGCATCACTTCGCTCAGCCACGTCGGGCTCAAATTCTCGCCATACTGCTACCTCATTCATATATTCTCGCTGAACTTTTGAATCAGATTCCCGTTCATCCATCACACCAACTTCCCGCTCTCCCCCAGATCCACTTGCCGCCAACTCTGGAACTTTGTTGGCCGCCGCCACCATCATAGTTGTGCCATTTCTCATACTGTCAGTCACAACCCAGTCAGAATCACCATTCACCACCTCTACAATCTTAACCATGTTTATCTTTAATTGGCTGGAATCAGACTTGGTAGTCATGGAAATCGTACTCTCAGACTTAGCTTTCTGCATTTCCTTTTGCTTCCTTACCACCGTGATCGCCTCGCTTTTCAAACAGCCTATCCCATTGGAGGTAGGATACTTCACCCTTTGATGGGGAATTGACAGAACCATTTCAAAGCTCAACATGAATGGAATTCCCACTATTGCATTGTAGGGGGAAACGAGATCAATCACCATGAACTCAATGCTCTCGCTTCTCGCCAACTTTCCTTCGCCAATCTCCACATCCAGCATGATAGTTACTTTAACTTTGACTGAATGATTGGTAAAACCTTCAAGATATCCCTTATGTGGCACCAAATTAGCCTCTGTGTAATTCATCCTTTTAAAAGCATCGTAATAAAGCACATTCCTGCTTGCCCCAGAGTCTACCATAACTCGCTGCACAATATTATTGCCTGGATACATCGTGATGATAATAGGCTGACTCCCATGACTTTTAGTAACAGCTAGTTCTCGCCTAGAGAAGCTAATTACCCTATCTTGGCTGGCGAGAAATTGGGGAACATCAAACGTATGAGTTAAAGTCATGATTTGACTGTTCAATTGGGACACACTGGGCAACAGGTCATTGATAACATCTACCAGATTTCTTTCCGGCCTTCGCTGATCATCTCGCCCAACATTCTCTTCTAAGTATTCCTTCAGAAAACCCCTATCAATCTTCCCCTGAATCAATCTTCTTAAATTATAACAATCATCAGTCTTGTACCCCCTATCTTTATGATACTTGCAGTATCTACTTTGGTCCTTGGCTCCCTTAGTTTCCGGTATAATGGGGAAAGGCTCGGACGGTTCACCTTCTTCAAAATCTCGCTAATGGGAGTGTTCAATTGGATGTACTTAATGGCTTTCTTTGGCTGATAATCATTTTGGCCTCCATAACGTCCACCACCACGGCCTCCACTACCTCCTGCTTGACCACCCCCATGATTGTCGCCAGATCTCCTCCTGTCTCGCACCACTTCCACCCTGTCTTTCACTACCTTCTTGGCCGCCGAACTTGTCGCTTGAGTCCCTTTAGCCTTGACTTTTGCACCACCACAAAATCCCCTGACTCTCTCATACAACTACCCCGTAGTTTTCGGCAACCTCATGCCTAGCACCTGCTTAAAGTGACCTGGCTGCAAACTGGTATTGTACAACATAATTATCTCGCCTTGGCCGATATCAGCGACTTGATTTGCCACTCCCATGAACCTGTCTGTAAAATTTGCAATCCCCTCCCCCTCTTTTTGCTTGAGGCTGCATAACTCTGTTTTCTGTACTGGCTGCGACCCCGATGCACTAAATCTCGCTAAAAACTTCTCCTTGAAATCTTGAGACCCAGTTATCGAATCTTCCGGCTGCGCCAAGAACCACTCCAAAGCATGATCCGCCAAAGTGCTCACCAAAGCTCGACATAAAATTGCCTCATTCTCAGTCAACATAGAAATTGTCGCCTCAAATCCTCCAACATGGGTTATTGCCCTAGTCTTTCCAAAATAACTCGACAAATTAGGCACGCGGAAACTTGGGTCTGGGGAGACACTTTTGATACTCTAAATGAATGGAGCCAGAAAAGGTTTCTTTTCTTCAACCTTCTTCGTTCCCGCCTCTAACTCTTTTATCTTCTTGGCCATTTCTGCCATCTCATTTTTCCACCTTTCTTCCTCCTCTTTCTTTGCCTTCTCCATCTCAGCAGCCTTAGCCAATTCTGTGACTTTCAAAGCTTCAGCAAACTTCTGGGCCTCCGCCGCCCTTGCCGCCTCAGCGTCTTTCCTTTCCCTTTCTTTCTCGTACTCCCTATCCTTCCTCTCTTGTCGCCTTCGTTCCCTATCCCGCGGTGATCTTTCATTTCGACGCCTCATGTCAGGATGTCGCGATAAATGGGACCTCTCCTCGGCATGTTTGGTTTGACTGGGAACATACTCCTTATCATGTGTTGAACCACTAGATTCGTCACTATCATATTCAAACTAATAAGATTGCTCCTTGGAGTTGCCTGATTTATGGTATATTTTCTTTCTCTTCTTCCTCCTGGCCTCCAAACCATCATCCTTCCTCTTAGCATCGGCTCCTTCTGATCTCGCATTGACAAGATCCCGCCTACGATCTCCGGCCTTTCTTTTAGGCGGCGGCATGTCCCTCGCTCGCCTTGGCTCATTAGCCACACTAGCGCTGGCCTCTCGCTCCTGCCCGCCAATGCCCCCCCCGCCCGCCACACCGAACTCTTCGGGGAATATGGGAAGGCTCCACATTCAACTCCCTCAATTGTTGATTATTGGCGAGAACTCGTATCCACGCTTCATTATCCGCCCTTAACCTATCAATCTTAGCCCTCACCTCTGCATCCTTTGACTTTGTGGGAACTTGCCCTTCATCTACAGCCTTGGCCTTCTCAATTCTCTCTCTTTCATCTCGTTCCATAGCCTGCCTGACGCTAGAGTCAGTCTCAGAGGTATGTATCTCCACGTCTCTATCAGATCCCGCCTCGGCGCGAGCTTCCTTAGCATTGGGGGTTGCCAACGTTAAGTTCTGAGTTGCCTTGGAAGGTGTAGCCTTATCTTGCCCCATCACCATAACTTACAAGCAAACAAATGGATATTTTTCAACAAGCACTTTAAGCCAAACAACACCTTTTCACAATCAACCAACAATTCTGACAACTTTACAAGTAACCTTTCTGACAACAAAACACCTTTACACCATCTGCAAATTAGCCAAAAGCCTTTACAACCAAAGACAACTTTATGACACCCTAGAATAAGGACACTAGCAGTCAATAAACAAAATTCTGACAGGTACGAACTGGAAATCCTCCTTGATCTTCAAACCAAATAGCATTTACTCCCACGACAAAGCTGACAACAAGGATTTTCTGGGCTCCACCGAAGGACAAGTACAGTATATCACCTTCAAAATCACCACCGGACAGCCACCACCAACCTCCAAACTCCACCAAACCACCCAACGAAGAACATTCAGTCCTGGCAACGGAACCAGCTGATGCTACACAGAAAAATGTGTTACACAGGAGCCGAACCCACAACTACAATGGAGGATACTCCGGCTGGACTTCTTGGAATGGTTTGCCTTGACTCCTACACACAAGTAAACAAGCTAAACTAAGCCGGGGGTGGCTCCGATAAAACCCCTCCGGCGTGAGAATAAGTCACTGTTTGGGAGATAAAAGAGAATATTAATGGAGATGGTAGAGAGAGAGGGAGCTTAGAGAGAGATGATAAAACTTACCAAATAATACCTCTTCTCACGTTTTTATACCACCATGCAATCATAGGCCATACTCTTAGGGGACACGTGTCAACCATCCATGATTTTGGGTCAACTACCCCCAAAGTTGGTAGGAAAATACTATTCCTCTGTCACATCACACTGTTAACCGTTATGGGGGATATCCACGTGTCAACGTCACAGTCACTTATCACTTGTCACTTGTCAGTCATGGTTGTCGCCTGGCGACAATCCTTCTAACAGAGCAATGCCAAGATAATCACCTAGTCTAACCCGAACACTTGTCGCCCAAGAGCTAAATACATCAGGTCACTTCTCGCCAAGGATGCTTCCCGCATACCGCCTACTCTCACGCCCAGGCAGGTCCTTGTCGCAGATTGCAATTCTCGCCTTTCAAGGAAAAGTACCTTTTATTATACATTTTATTATTCTTTACCACCTTAACGCGTATGGCCCATCTATGGCCCATCCCAGACCACCTGACCCACTAAAATCCATTGCACTGTTCAAACCCAAACCCACATTTCACAATTACTTCAATCACCTTATTTCGAGTCACCCACAAAGCCCAAAGAGTGCAAAAAAAGTAGAGGAGTCGAGGAGAAGAAGGGCCATCCTGTCTTCGAAATAAAGTAACAAAATCCTTGAGCCATGTACGAAAATGAATTGTAGCATTAGCTGTAGCCGCAATTCCCAAATGGCCAAGCAGCCAACAGCGAGTAGCACGAGGGCAAAAGCGAAAAAGATGTTGTAAATCTTCTTCATGATCGAGGCAAATCGGGCACAAAGGAGAATGTGCCAGAATTCGACGATACAAATTCTTGCATGTTGCAAGACTATTAGTACACAATTTCCATAAGAAAAGCTTCAACTTTGGAAGAAGAGGAAAACTCCAAATTCGACCAACAAAAGAATCAGGCACAAGGGTATTAGGGGTCTGGTGAAATTGAACAAAATATCCAGATTTGACAGAGTACTTGACTGTTGAAGTGTGACCCCAACATTTAAAGTCTTCATCAGCCAATGAACCAGGATGTATAGTGGCTATCTCCAATGCAGAGTCCCTGTCAAAGAGAGAATACAACCTGCTTGGACTCCATTGTGTGGTACCTGGAAGAAAGAGATCGCGAACCTTGGTTTGTGTCATCTGAGCAAGTGTGATGTTATCTCTTATTGTTGGCAGTTGGTCTATGGCCATTAACCCAAGGAGCAAGGGTAGCATTAATAACCCGACCATTGCCCACCTTCCAACAACAGTGTGAGATTTAAGTACTTTGCATCTGACTCAAGGATCAAAAACTGAGGTTGGAATGATTTTTGGTTGATCGAAAGACACGAGCCAAAAGTAGTTGGGGATGGGAAGACAAATGATCAACAGTATTCATCAACAAGGCACGATTGAATCATCCAAATTCCCTTATGCCGAGCCCACCAAGGCCCTTTAAGCCATGAACCACCTCTTTTCTTTGCCAATGTATGCCCTTGCTGCCTTTATTTCCCCACCAAAAAGCCAAAATTAAGGAGTTTAGTTTGGCTACAATGCCTTGAGGAAGAAGAAAGTACCCATGATATGATTAGCTGAAGCCACCAAAGTTGCATGGATTTAATTTTGCAGCAGGTGAGAGAGTGAAGTGGTTCAGGGCTAAAATCTTTGAGGCCGGTGACAGAATCGAGGAGCGAAGAGAAATACTTGGTCTTGCCACCACACATGTCCACTGGACATCCCAAATACTTGTCAACCACTTGAGCAGATTGGAAGCAACAGTGAGAATGTGACTGAGGTGAGGCATTGGTTGATAAGGTCAACCCAACGCATCGGAAACCCATAAGACAAAAGCACACGAGAAAGAAAGGGCCAACACACCCTATCATATGCTTTATTCATATCAATTTTGATTGCAGCAAGGCATGAGCCACCTCCTTTACGACTATTGACCTTGTGAAGGAGAGCACCACACAAGGCGACACTATCAGCCATGTGTCGACCAGGGACGAAAGCATGTTGGAATTCCGAGATTAAAGAAGGAAGGGCAGCTGGTCTCATACTTTGCACAAGACACTTAGCAATACATTTGTACACCCTGTTGCAGAGGCTAATCGGGCGCAATTGATGAACGGTTTCCGGAGATGAAACCTTTGGAATGAGAACCAAAAGAGTGTGATTCCAAACTTTCGGGAGAACACCAGTATCAAAGAAATGTTGTACTGCTTTGATAAGAGAATCACCCACCAAATCCCAGAACGTCTTAAAGAAAGAAGAGGGGTAGCCATCCGGACCCGGGGATTTGAAATTACAAATGGCAAATAAAGCTTGCTGAACCTCACTGTCCAGAATAGGCTGCAGGAGTGAATTTGTCATGTCAGGAGGTAACTGTGGAAGGGCCAATTCGCGCAAGACCAAGTCAGAATCCCAATGCTGTTGGGCAGCTACTGAATGATTGGTGTCAGTGACTCGATAAAGGTCCTGCAGATGGTCCCCGACCAGTCTCTTAATGGCACCATAATCATCAATCCAGTGACTAGCCGAATTTTGCAACATGAAAATGGTCAGTTTTTTAGTCTTACTTTTGGCCCTAGAGAACAAAAATTGGGAGGGAATCTCGCCCTCCATAATCCATTTCTCCTTCAAACGTTGAGACCAGAAATCCAAACCCAACTGAGCTTCAGACATCAAGTGACGATTTATAGACATAAAATTGGCCCCCTGTGTGGAATTAGTAATTGAAGTTGCCACATTACTCAATTTTTCTGTTGAATTATTCAAAAAAGGATTTGGAGGAAAAACTTTCGATTAAGAGACGACACATGCCCCCTTTCGGAATTATTTGAGTATAATATAAAGTTATAGATCATTTACTGTATTATTCAATCTTAGTTTGATACTCCTTCCGCCCCGTCCGAAAGGGCAATTTTTTTTGAGTCTTTCACGGGAATTAAAAAAAGTGACGTAGAAAAGAGAAAAAGTGTATAATGGAATAAATGTTGTGAGTGAAAGGTGATGTAGGAAAGAGAAAGTGTGGTAGGGAATAGTTAGTGGATATTTATTGTGAGAGTATGACAAACGGTCCCATAAATAAAGAAGTAATAAAAAACTTTCCATTTTTGGGTTGTGCCCTTTCAAATGGGACGCCCAAAAAGGAAATTTGTGCCCTTTCGGGAGGGACGGAGGGAGTATTACTTAATAATTTAATAGCTAAAAATAATCATTTTGTATATATTATGTTATAATAAATCTAAATTATATTATTTTAAACAGTAATGAGATAATGCAAAACATTTAATGGGACATACCTTATGACTTCATATATACAATCCATATAACTAAGGTTGTAATACCAAGATCGTATGAACAAAAATAAAGATAATAATATCATCAAAATTTATTCAAGCTTATTTTCTTATATATATATATATATATATATACTATATATGTTTCATTCAAACGAAAAACCAAATTTATATGGTAACCACGGTAACTAAATCAAACCATTGGATTAAAAACACATCAATGCTCCAGATTAAAAAAAAAGATAGAGGCGGTGGCATTTTCGTAATTATTGTGAACTAAATCTCCCTCAAATTTCAAAATAAAATATCTCAATATCTATAAGTCGAAAAAAAAATTCGAAAACACTGATTTTTTTGTCTTGACGAGACGATTCAAACTAGATCCCTGAAGACAGGATTTTGAAAAAATAATATTGAACAACGTCTAATTTTTAAAACACTAGCTAATTAACTAGTGTTTTAAAACACTAGCTAATATTGAAAAAATAATCCCTGAAGACAGCTAGTGTTCACTAAGACAATACAGCTAGTGTTCACTAGCAAGTGTTCACTAAGACAATACAGCTAGTGTTCACTAATTAATTAGTGTTCACTAAGACAATACAACTAGTGTTCACTAAGACAATACAACTAGTGTTCACTAAGACAACACAGCTAGTGTTCACTAATTAATTAGTGTTCACTAAGACAATACAACTAGTGTTCACTAAGACAATACAACTAGTGTTCACTAAGACAACACAGCTAGTGTTCACTAAGAAAATACAGCTAGTGTTCACTAGCTAGTGTTCACTAAGACAATACAGCTAGTGTTCACTAAGACAATACAACTAGTGTTCACTAAGACAATACAACTAGTGTTCACGAAGACAACATAGCTAGTGTTCACTAAGACAACACATCTAGTGTTCACTAAGACAACATAGCTAGTGTTCACTAAGACAACATAACTAGTTAACTTACAGCTAGTGTTCACTTACAGCTAGTGTTCACTAATTAATTAGTGTTCACTAAGACAACATAGCTAGTGTTCACTTACAGCTAGTGTTCAGTTACAGCTAGTGTTCACTAATTAATTAGTATTCACTAAGACAATACAACTAGTGTTCACTATGACAACATAGCTAGTGTTCACTATGACAACATAGCTAGTGTTCACTAAGACAACACAGCTAGTGTTCACTAAGACAACACAGCTAGTGTTCACTAAGATAACATAACTAGTTAAGTAACTTACAGCTAGTGTTCACTAATTAATTAGTGTTCACTAAGACAACATAGCTAGTGTTCACTTACAGCTAGTGTTCACTTACAGCTAGAGTTCACTAATTTATTAGTGTTCATTAAGACAATACAACTAGTGTTCACTAAGACAACATAGCTAGTGTTCACTAAGACAACATAACTAGTTAACTTACAGCTAGTGTTCACTTACAGCTAGTGTTCACTAATTAATTAGTGTTCACTAAGACAACATAGCTAGTGTTCACGTACAGCTAGTGTTCACTTACAGCTAGAGTTCACTAATTAATTAGTGTTCACTAAGATAATACAACTAGTGTTCACTAAGACAACATAGCTAGTGTTCACTAAGACAACATAACTAGTTAACTTACAGCTAGTGTTCACTTACAGCTAGTGTTCACTAATTAATTAGTGTTCACTAAGACAACATAGCTAGTGTTCACTTACAACTAGAGTTCACTAATTAATTAGTGTTCACTAAGACAACACAGCTAGTGTTCACTAAGACAACATAGCTAGTGTTCACTAAGACAACATAACTAGTTAACTTACAGCTAGTGTTCACTTACAGCTAGTGTTCACTAATTAATTAGTGTTCACTAAGACAACATAGCTAGTGTTCACTTACAGCTAGTGTTCACTAATTAATTAGTGTTCACTAAGACAATACAGCTAGTGTTCACTAATTAATTAGTGAACACTAGCTTTAAGTGTTCACTAAGACAATACAACTAGTGTTCACTAATTAATTAGTGAACAATACAGCTAGTGTTCACTAATTAATTAGTGTTCACTAAGACAATACAACTAGTGTTCACTAAGACAACGTATTTGAGTGTTCGGCTAAGACAATACGGCTAGTGTTCACTAAGACAACATAGCTAGTGTTCACTAAGACAACATAACTAGTTAACTTACGGCTAGTGTTCACTTACATTAGTGTTCACTAATTAATTAGTGTTCACTAAGACAACATAGCTAGTGTTCACTTATAGCTAGTGTTCACTTACAGCTAGTGTTCACTAATTAATTAGTGTTCACTAAGACAATACAACTAGTGTTCACTAAGACAACATAGCTAGTGTTCACTAAGACAACATAGCTAGTGTTCACTTACAGCTAGTATTCACTAATTAATTAGTGTTCACTAAGACAATACAACTAGTGTTCACTAAGACAATACAAATTAGTGTTCACTAATACAACACATCTAGTGTTCACTAATACAACACACGGCTAGTGTTCACTAAGACAACACACGGCTAGTGTTCACTAGCAACACAAATGTTTTAAAATTAGACGTTGTTCAATATTATTTTTTCAAAATCCTATCTTCAGGGATCTAGTTTGAATCGCCTCGTCAAGACAAAAAAATCAGTGTTTTCGATTTTTTTTTTTTTTTGACTTATAGATATTGAGATATTTTATTTTGAAATTTGAGGGGGATTTTAAATGAAATAATTACGAAAATGCCACCCCCTCTATCTTTTTTTTAATACGGAGATTGATGTGTTTTTTTTAATCCAATCAGGTTAGTGCTTCTTATGGCTCTCATATAAATGTGGTTCTCATTATAATTATAATAGGACCCTATATATATATATATATATATATATATATCATTCCCTTTTAATTTTTATATTATTGTCGATTAGTAGTCAGTTTTCCATCTTCTTATCTTACTTGTCTTTTAATTTTTATATGATTGTCAATTAGTAGTCAAGTTTCTTTCTTTAATATTACTCCCTCCGTCCCTTCCGAAGCGTCACTTTTTACCCAAAAGGGTGTCCCGTTTAAAGCGTAACCCTTTCCTAAAAAGGAAATATTTTATTAATATTCTATTACCCATCCACTATTTCCTCCACTAATTCTCTCTCCTCTACACTCACAACACTTTTTAAATTCACTATTTCCTCCACTAATTCTCTCTCCTATTTTCAAATTACACTCACAACATTTTTTCTTCCCACACTTTTCCTTAATTTGCGTGCCACCCCTAAAATGGCGACGCTTCTACCGGAACGGAGGGAGTATTTGATATTATATCATTCCCTTTTAATTTTTATAGTAATAGACGATTAGTAATCAGTTTCCCATCTTCCCATCTTACTTGGCTTATAATTTTTTTTATATTATTATCGATTTTTATATTAGTTTTTTTTTTTTTTAGGGAATTGCAAATTGTCGATTTTTTAATCACCTAAAATATACTTTTAGGTGACTAACAAATACTTAGTCACCTAAATTTAGTATTAGGTACCAATCGCTTGGTTGCTAAAGAGCAAACTTAAGTGATCAGGATAAACCGACACCTTAAAATTGTCACGCAAAGTTGAGGTGACCAAGCCAAATTTGTCCCAAACAATTACTGGTGACAAAAATTTGGTTGCCAAAAGATTGGTTGCCTTGGATATCTTAGATGACCAAGCTTAAAATTAGTCACAAGAACTGAAATCTTAGGTGACTAATTCTAAATTTGGTCATCAAAAACCTAAGGCTTTGGGCTTTGCGTAACAATTTTTTGGTGACCAAAATTTGTCACATTAATTTAATAATGACCAAAAGGATGACTTAGGTGACCATTTTTTTGTCACCTAAAGATAGATTTCTACTAGCGCCTGATATAAAATTTTTAAAAATTAAATCTAATTTTTTTTCTTGTTCTCGTAATGTTCACTTCATAAACAAATATGTTCATTGTATGACAATCCATTATTCATTTTTATTATCCAAGTGTATAATGTGTTAAGAATCAAAACTCAATTCAACCAAGTGAGGCGCTCGCCCCACTTGAAGCCAGGCGTCCGCCTCAACTGCTCCACTCTTCTGCTTCCGCTACTGCCGTCCAGGCGGCCGCACCACCAGGTGCCAGGCGCCCACCTCAACCCATTTACACCAACGCTGGATCTTCTGCCTTTGAGGCTGCCGCCTCAACTTGTGCCAGGCGCCCGCCTCATGCGACTGATGCTCTCCGTGATGCTTCCACTTCAGTTTATGTACATTAAGCTTGTTCATTTATTTTAGGTTAATGTATCTTAGTTTTTAGTCTCTTCGTATAGTGCTCTCCATTGTATATATATATTCTTCAGTTGAGTAATGATAATTAACAATTCACCAATTCTCTATATGGTATCAGAGCTTCTGATCATTTTCTTTCTTCTTGCAAAGCTGCATACCACCACTGCCATGGCCAACAGTTCATCCTCCACAATCCCAAACTTGGCCGAGCCAACAAAACCCATTCTTTTAGTCAACCTATCCCAATGCAAAACCTTAACCCCTCTCACATACCTTTGTTGGTCCTCCCAAGTGGCATCCCTGCTTTTTGGCTTGGATTTACTTGGTTTTGTCGATGGCACCCATACCCCACCACCCGAAAACATCAAGGCTAATAACGTAGACATACCAAACCCAGCTCGTACCACATGGAACCGGCAAGATCGCCTCATACTCAGTGCCCTTCTAGGAACTCTTGACACCTCCGTAGCACCGCTTGTATACCATGCAAAAACCTCGAATGAAGCTTGGACCACCCTCAAAACCACATATGCAAACCCTTCTCGTGGCCACATATTGCAACTCAAAGACCACCTTGCCTCAATCACTAAGTCTTCCCTTTCAATCACCGAGTACATGCAAACCATAAAGGCATGCACCGACAAACTAGCTATCCTAGGAAAACCCGTCGACCCCGAAGACATTATTTCCACCATCCTTAAGGGACTCGACTATGAAACATATAAACCCATAGTCGACTCTATTCGTGCCCGTGACGACCCAATCTCTTTCGAAGCCCTCCATGAGAAGCTAATTCATCATGAACTCACCCTCAAACAACTTCTCCCACCATCCTCTCTTCCCATGACAGCCCATGTCGCCCTAACCCACCCTCATCCTCAACACTCCTCCACCCGCCAATACCCAAACAACTCCCTGCCTAAACACCCCATTCTACCCACACCCCCACAATACCGTGCCTCTTCCTCTACTCCCTTCAAAGGAAAGTGTCAATACTGTCGCTACGTCGGCCATGTCATCTCCCAATGCCGTCAATTCAAACGTGACTACCCTAGTGTTGTTTTTCCCCCTCTCCCATCCTCAAACCGTAATCCTCGCTCAAATACCAACCCTAACCCACCACAAGCCCACACAGCTGCAGCCCCTCCCTCGCCCCAACCCGCCTCTTGGCTTGTCGATAGTGGAGCAACTCACCACTTAACCAACGACCTCTCCACCCTTGCTCTTCATCATCCATACGATGGTTGTGACGACGTCATCATCGGTGACGGCTCTTCACTTCCCATCTCCAATATAGGTTCCTTCTTTGTTCCAACCCCTCACTCTACTCTTCAATTTAATAACGTTTTACATGTTCCTCTAATCTCTAGAAATATTCTTTCTGTTTCACAATTTTGCAAAGATAATCATGCTTCCATTGAATTCTCACACTCTTCCTTTGTTTTTAAGGAACTCTCGACCCAACGAATTCTTCTACACGGAGCAACTGACCGTGGCATCTATGTTTGGCACCCCACCTCTCCTCAAGCTATCGTTGGCACCACCTCAACATCTCTTCAATCTTGGCACCACAGATTAGGACACCCCTCCTTCCCCATTGTTTCCCTTCTAAATAAGAAATTTTCATTGCGTATTCCATCTAGTAGTTCTTTTTCGCATTGTAACCCATGTCTAATTAATAAAAGTCACAAGCTTCCCTTCTCTATCTCCTCCTTACAAACAAAAGCTCCTCTCGAACTTGTTTTCTCCGATGTTTGGACATCACCAATTTACTCATATGACAACTACAAATACTATGTGATCTTTGTGGATCATTTTACTAAATACACATGGCTTTACCCTCTAAAACAAAAATCCGACACCTTTCTCACATTCACTCGATTTAAAGCTCTCGTTGAAAAATACTTATCCCGCCCCATTGTTCAACTATTCTCTGACAATGGCGGTGAATATCTTAAACTCACACCATCACTTCTTCAAGATGGAATCTCTCATCTCACATCCCCCCACACACTCCCGAACACAATGGCTTTGCCGAACGACGTCATCGCCATTTAGTCGAAACTGCCCTATCACTTCTCTCTCATGCTCAGCTTCCCCTCATTTTTTGGTCCCATGCCCTCACTACCGCTGCCTATCTCATAAGTAGACTGCCCACACCTACTCTCCAAAATGACTCCCCTTACCTAAAATTATACCAAAAACCACCCAACTATACTAAACTTCGAAGCTTTGGGTGCTTGTACTACCCGTGGCTTAAACCATACACACCTCACAAGCTTTCTCCTAAGTATACCCCTTGCATATTTGTTGGATACTCACCCTCTCAAAGTGCCTACCACTGCCTTGACCCGAAAACCAATCGAGTTTACACCTCCCGTCATGTTCGTTTTGTCGAGACAGCATTTCCATATTATACTCTCACCAACAAACCGTCCCTCCCATCAAATATATCCCCAGATGATTGGTGCTCCCTCTCCATTACTATATTACCAAACACTACAACATTACCCACTACCCAAAACCCCACTACCTCAGACCAACTACCCCAACCATCAACTGAAATTCCCCATGCCACCAACTAAACACTTCCTACTACTGAACCAACCCAACCTACTGGCCATAACCCCAATTCTGAAAATCCTACTGCCATCCATGAACCTTCCGGCCTGACGCCTACCACCCTCCTCCCTACACACTCGGCCGAGCCAAGTACCTCCACTACAGCCCCTCAAACCACTCTTCCTCCTCGCACCATAGAAACAAGACTTTCCCATGGCATCCGAAAACCCAACCCAAAATATGCCAACCTTGCCACTCTTCCCTCACCTACTTCTCTTCCCACCTCCACAAAACAAGCCCTCTCTATACCCCACTGGCATGCAGCTATGCAAGAAGAATACAACGCTCTTATGCGCAATAACACTTGGACTCTTGTCCCGTCCCATGAAGCCCCAAATATAGTCGGGTGCAAATGGGTGTTTCGTATTAAATACAACCCCGACAACTCCATTCAAAAATACAAAGCTCGTCTTGTTGCCAAGGGCTTTCATCAACGCCCCGGTCTTGACTACTCCGACACATTCAGTCCAGTGGTCAAGCCTGTCACCATTCGCCTCATTCTCTCTTTGGCAATCACTCGAGGTTGGTCCCTTCGCCAACTTGATGTCAATAACGCCTTTCTTCAAGGCCAACTCTCTGAAACCGTTTTCATGTCTCAACCCCCCGGTTTCCGAAACACACACACTCCGTCCCATGTATGTCGTCTCTCGAAAGCTATCTATGGCTTAAAGCAAGCACCACGTGCTTGGTACACCGCCCTCAAACACTTCCTACTTTCTTTCGGTTTTTTCTCCTCATTATCCGACCCTTCTCTCTTCATCTACTCCAAAAATTCAAACCATCTTTTTCTCCTAGTCTATGTCGACGACATTGTTGTCACCGGTCCATCCGACTCATTTCTCTCCACATTCATTACTGGTCTTTCCACTCGTTTCTCTATAAAAGATCTAGGCCCGCTCTCTTATTTTCTTGGCATCGAGGTTACCCCCAACCCCGAAGGCCTCCTACTCTCTCAGTCAAAATACATTAGCGATATTCTGTCTAAACATAACATGGACAACTCCAAACCCTCTCCCACACCTATGTCCATATACCCCCCACTCTCGGCTCATCCTCGCACGCCCATCCACAATCCATCTGAGTTTCGGGCTATCATTGGTAGTCTCCAATATCTCTCCCTCACCAGACCCGACATCGCCTTCCCAGTTAACAAATTAGCTCAATTCCTCCACCACCCGCAAGAGACCCACTGGACAGCTCTAAAAAGGCTGCTTCGGTACTTGCACGGTACGTTACACTTGGGTCTACAACTCTTCAAACATACTCCTCCTATTATTCATGCCTTTTGTGATGCGGATTGGGCGGGTGACAAGGATGACTACATGTCCACCACAGGCTTTATTGTTTATCTTGGTCGCAATCCGGTCACATGGTCTTCAAAGAAACAACGAGCTCTTTCTAGGTCCTCCACCGAGGCCGAGTTTAGAGCTGTCGCTGCCACCACCGCCGAGCTCATTTGGATCACAAACCTCCTGACTGAACTCGGCATAAGAACCTCCACAACCCCGGTTATCTACTGTGATAATTTGGGAGCCACAAGTTACTCCGCAAACCCGGTTTTTCACTCAAGAATGAAACATTTGGCTCTAGCTTTCCACTTTGTTCGGGAACAAGTCAATCTTGGCAAGCTACGAGTTCAACATATCTCTGGTAGGGACCAGCTAGCCGATGCTCTCACAAAACCTCTCTCTCGAGCTTGGTTTGTGTCTCTTGCCTCCAAGATTGGACTAACACAAGGACCGTCCATCTTGCGGGGGCGTGTTAAGAATCAAAACTCAACTCAACCAAGTGAGGCGCCCGCCCCACTTGAAGCCAGGCGTCCGCCTCAACTGCTCCACTCTTCTGCTTCCGCTACGGCAGTCCAGGCGGCCGCACCACCAGGTGCCAGGCGCCCGCCTCAACCCATTTACACCAACGCTGGATCTTCTGCCTTTGAGGCTGCCGCCTCAACTTGTTCCAGGCGCCCGCCTCATGCGACTGGTGCTCTCCGTGATGCTTCCTCTTCAGTTCATGTACATTAAGCTTGTTCATTTATTTTAGGTTAATGTATCTTAGTTTTTAGTCTCTTCGTATAGTGCTCTCCATTGTATATATATTCTTCAGTTGAGTAATGATAATTAACAATTCACCAATTCTCTATATAATGAACATTTGATTATTATAAATGATCATTAATACTAAGTTAAATTCCTTTGTTGAGAAGACTAAATTGAACTTGAGATAACAGTAGATAAACATTAACAATTTAGAATTCTAACTAGTATAATATTCGTGCAATGCACGGTTTACAAGCTTTGCTAAGTCCATTGAACAAAGAACCAAAAGTGGATTAAAAAATGACTGTGGATTTCTTTACTTAAAAAAAAAAAAGTAAGCAAGTATATAAAAAATTGTATTTGAGAAATAAATTATTATACGACTTTTTATGCAATGATTACTTTTATAAAAATCTAAATCATACCCTCCTATTTTGTACTACCTCCATTCCACAATGTTCTGTGCAATTGTGTTTTTTTCACTATTCACATATAAAGTGAATCTTCTATATATTTATCAATATATAAGAATAAATATAATCATGTGAGGTCTTATTTGATTCGTACTAATAAGTACATTATTAATATTCAATCGTTATAATTTTTACAAACATACAATTATAGATATTAATGATATAAAATGTGCATTGTGAAGCGTATGAACAGTAAATGCACAAAATATTGTGAAACGGAGGGAGTACTTTTTTTCTTGTTCTTTCGAGAATAAACACAATTTATTTCCTTCTACACTGTAAATTTATTTTTGAAATTTATGAGGATGCAAATTATCATTTATGAAAAGAAATAAATAAGTTAGTCTCAAACTCAAACAGACCTACCGAAAGTTTTCAACAACAAAATTTATAGTATAAAACAAACCCCCATTTTGAACAGTAGTATGAACAGTTACATGGGCGGTGAACATATCAAAAGTATCTAGCTGGGCCAAGCGAGTAAAGTCCAGTCCTCAAACAAGTCATTTCCCCCATTCTCAGTGGGCCAGGCCCAATCGTTACATAGCTCAAAGCCCATCTCATGCATCAGTAGTCGACTAAGTTCATCGTCCGACCTATTAGGTCCCGACCTAGCTTAGTCCGACCTTATGACCCAGTCATATTTCGGGTACGATTCGACTCTGCCCGACAGTCAGGTCGACCCAAACACAAGTGTCGACCTCGACCTACCAAAGCAAGCGTCGACCTAACGGTTACAGGCGTATAAACAATAATTCTTTCCATAACCGGTTTCCTACAAATCAGGAGCCATATCAGAACACGTTCCCATGATGTGTAACTGTCCCAAGAATCACGGAGCTCATGTAGCCCACCAAAAATAACCGCTCTCATCAACTATAAATACTTCATCACTACCACGGTTATAAGGTAACTGCTATTTTGTTATCAGAATTCCATTATTCAATACATTTTAGCTCTCCAATCATCAAATACTTACTCTCACGCCCGAGGGTCTAAGCCGGAGACACATCCGGCTAGTCGTGGGTTCTGATTTCAGGTCAAGGAGCTAGGTGATCAGTCCTGCCACGTGGAGGAAGATTGATAAGCACATTTCCTGCGGCATCAGTTTGGTTCCATTGCCGGGAAAACGAGTGCATAGCTTGACCTCAAAGTTTCTCTTCAATCCACAATCATGGTTACCCCAGACGGGCATGTTGCAGAGGCTTCTGATGAATTCAATGAAGTGAATGCCAACACCAATGCTACTACCAATGTGAATGCAGATTTGCCTCCTCCTCCTCCTCCTCGTCATCATGCTAGGGTGACACGCTCTAACAGTGTAGCTGATGGCAGAGGATTGCCAGATACAAGGAGAGAGAAGCGTCCTATGGAGGGACAAGGAGTTCCACCTCCTCCAAAGCGTCCAACTGGACAAATGAATATTGGAAACAGGGCAGGTCCCTTATCCAATCCACTGAGTAGAAAGGAAATGATGATGGAGCGAGCTCAGATTCTAGCTGAGTTATTGGCAATGGAGGAGGCGGAACAGGCGGATAGAAGGTCGGAGAGAGTGGCCCCATCTCAAATTTCTAATAGGGAGCGTGCCAGGAGCACCAGGCCAAACGAAACTGTGGGTCAGAACGTTGATCAAAGGATGGTGGTTCGACCTCAATCACCCATTCATGTTCCGAGTGACGACCTAAGGGCCAGTCTCACTAGGAACAGGGAGCAGGAGGCACAGTCGGACCTGAGGACGCAGCTAGAGGCAAACCGAAGTAGGCATAGATCTCCAGCCAGGACAGAGAGGTCTCAATCCCACAGGGGAAGGAATGGGCGCAGGTCGTCTATGAGAGAGGGGAGGCGCAGGTCGCCACCCAGGGATGATAGGCGCAGGTCGCCACTCAGAAACGAAAGGCGCAGGTCGCCAACAAGAGATGAGGGGCGCAGGTCGCCGCCGCCGCAAGGTCACCTTCCCACAAGGATAGGAGAAGCAGACAAGTAACTCCCCCCAAAAGTGAGGGTCAAAGGTCAAATGTTGTTCCCCCTGCTGGAGAAGACAGACCCGATGCTAGGGAGTGGCTGCTATGGAAAAGGAAGTTTGAACAATGGGAGGCTGGGAAGAAGAATGATACTGGAAAGGTCGAACGAATTGACTTTGCTCTTCGACCCTTATCCAAGGATTTGATCGATAGCCGACCTCCTGTTGGTTTCAGATTGCCACTTCTAGAGAAGTATTCAGAGGCAACCAATGCAAAAAGTCACGTGGCACACCTAGAAGCTACGATGTGATTTGTCGCCAATGAGGACGACAATATGTGTAAAGCCCTCATAAGCACACTCACAGGGGCAGCCCTAACGTGGTTCAATGGTTTGGCAACTGGTAGCATCTCCTCCTGGATGAGTTTGAGGACAAAGTTCCTAGAGCGCTTCTCGACTGCTGGAGCTCGGAAAGTGACTGTCACCGACCTAAACAACTTGGTGCAAGGGAAGAATGAAAGCTCCATGAGCTACTACACCAAGTTTAAAGAAATGGTTGACAAGATTAAGGAGGATCTCACTGACATGGAGGTGATCAATTGCTTCCGGAATGGCATTTCCTCGGTAGACATGGATTATGAACTGACGGTTCGTACCGTCAACACTCGACATGAGTTGTTCGAAAAGGCTTACAATGTGGCATTAGCCGAGGAAAGGAAAGAAAAGAAGAATGGGAAAGGCCCCAAGGTCGAGGTCGCTGATGATAAGAAGGACTCAACCAAAAATGGGGGAAACAACAAGAATGGAAAGAACAGGACCAGGGCAACGGAGAAGGTGCCCGAAGTTTTCACTCCCTTGACGGTGAGTCGAACAAAAATATTGAATGCGGTCGAGTTAGCCCCACCAGCCCCAATGAACCCAGGCAACAAGTTTAGAAGGGACAATAGCAAATACTGTGATTACCATAAAGATACGGGTCATCTCACAGAGGATTGCTTAGGCCTGAAGCGTATCATCCAGAGAATGGTCGACCAGGGAAGGCTCGACGCTTATGTTAAAAGGCCTCAAGCTGGTGGAGGCGAGCAACCAGCAGGTGGACATCAGGGCCCAAGGCAACCCAGATTGAACTTGGGGGTCATCACAGAGCAAGCCAGCAACACAGCCATCAAACATAAAATCTTTCAACTCAACAAAGCCCCACATGTGCCTCCAAGGAGAGATGTCAGAGATGAGGTGATCAGCTTCTACCCCCATGAGTTGGCAACTAATATGGAGGCTAGAGAGCAAGTTCTCGTCATCCCTGGTCTTATCGACGGATGTACGATGAGCAGACTCTTAGTCGACACGGGGGCCTGCAAAGATATTCTGTTCTATAAAACCTTCCAGGAGATGGGTCTTTCCAACAAACAACTTGAAAGATATGATGACAGGTTGGAGGGCTTCACAAATCATCGAGTCGACGCTAAGGGACAGATCGAGCTAGATGTCGACCTAGGCCAGCACCCTTACAGGGTCGTTTCTAAGGTAAAATTTATTGTGATAGATGTGAACAGTGACTATGCTGCTATCCTTGGTATTCCTGGTCAAGTCGCACTTGGAATGGTGGCGTCAATCCCCCATCAGCGAGTCAAATTTCCAACCCCTGCTGGAGTCGGTTGTGTACAAGGCACATCTCGAGCATATCTAGATCATGTCCTACGAGAAAGAAAGAAAAGAGAACTGGAGATTGAAACGGCGGAAGGATACTTAAAACTGTCCCAGTCAGTCACCAAAACTACTCGACTGTCAACGATCACCAATGTGGAGGAGTCGACCTATCACTCAGACGACGAGGTCATGCTTGAGTCGACACGTCACTCCGAAGCCACAATGTCGATCAGCATGTAGTTATGGTTGTCCAAGTCATCATAGGCAACCTATGCCCTCCGTGTCGACAATAACTCTGGGGCACCACCGATGAGATCGCTGATAAGCTAGATGACATGATAGCTGAGGAAGCTCCACATTTGGGGGCCGAAGAGAGGCAGAAAGTGAAGGAAATCATCATTGAGACCCTACAGTTCAGGGATGGCCCGGAGCTAGAGGCTGTTGACGAGCTAGAATCAGTGATCACAAATCCCTCTTATCCGGAGCAGAAAATTCAAATAGGAAAGCAGCTATCAGACGAGGAGCGAGCAGAGATCGTTGAGCTGCTGAAAGAAAGTAATGATGTCTTCGCATGGCGAGTAGAAGACATGAAGGGAATCAATGAAGAGGTCGTCGTTCATAGGCTTGAGGTCAACCCGACTATAAAGCCCAGACCCCAGAAATTGAGAAGTTTTGCTCGGGATAAGGAGGAGGCCATAAAAGCTGAGGTACAAAAACTTTTAAGTGCAGGTATAATTAAAGAGGCCACTCATACAACATGGTTGGCCAATGTGGTTATGGTGAAGAAGTCAAATGGCAAATGGAGGATGTGTGTCGACTTCACCACTCTAAACCTTGCTTGCCCGAAGGACAGCTATCCTCTTCCCAGAATCGACAAACTTGTTGATTCCATTGCTGGCCACTCTACCCTCACTACCAGAAAAAGGTCATTTAGCGACGGAATTAACAGCGACGGATATATTCCGTCGCTAAATAGCGGCGGAATATAGACTTTAGCGTCGGAATTATTTTGGCGTCAAATTTAGCGACGGAATTTAATTCCGCCGCTAAATTCCGCCGCTAAAACGAATATTCCTCGAATATTCGTTTATTTCCGCCGCTAATTTGGCGGTTGATTTACCGACGGAATATTCCGCCGCTAAATCTTTATCGCCGACTTTAATTATTGTGCCGGTGAAAATATATCATTTTTTTATTTTTTTATTTATCAGCGTCGGAAATATTCCGATGGTGAAATTAAAATATTTTTTATTTTTCTTTTTGAAATATTACACCGACGGAATATTTCCGACGGTGAAATTAAATGTTTTTTTTTTTTATTAAACACCGACGGAATATTTCCGCCGCTGATAATTTAATATTTTTTTATTTATCAGCGACGGAAATATTCCGTTAAGTCGATAATAAAATGTAATTTTTGTTTATTTTTAGAACTAATTAACAAAATAACAAACTAAAAAACATTAAAATATCATAAATATTTATGATATTTTTGAAAAAATAAATAAATCATAAATATTTATTAATTTTAATTTTATAATGCCATTATTTTTATTTATATAAAATATGAAAGTTATTTTAAATTACTCTCAAAAAAATAAATATGAGTCAATAAATATTATTTTTGAAAAAATAAATAAATTATAAACCCTAAACCTAATACCCTATATACTATACACTATATACCCTATATCCTATACCCTATACCCTATACCCTATACCCTATACCCTATATACCCTATACCCTATACCCTATACCCTATACCCCTATACCCTATACCCTATACCCTATACCCTATACCCTATACCCTATACACTATACACTATACACTATACCCTATACACTATACCCTATACCATATACCCTATACCCTATACCATATGCCCTATCAATGACAAGGACCGCTGCCCACAATGCAAGGGCAAAAAGGTTGTACAGGAGAAGAAGGTCTCGAAGTGGTCATGGAGAAGGGTACGCAAAATGGACGTAAAATTACATTCCTGTGAGAAGCCGATGAAGCTCCCGACACTCTTACCGGAGACATAGTCTTTGTACTACAATGTAAAAGAGCACCCAAAGTTCAAGCGAAAGGGTGATGACATATTTGTTAGGGGCTAAATATCGTTTACCTAAATTCCAAGTGGAGTCAAATGCAAAATCTCTCCTTTTCAATTTCGTATCTACAAAAGCCGGACCGGATCGGATGGATTAATTTCACAATAAACAAATACGCCAAGTTGGCGCTCATTTAAAATTTCAAAATTTCCGAACGAACAACAAGCGCATAATCCAATTCAAACTTTCAAACCAAATTAATCGTACACCTCTAAATCCCTCTCTCCCATCCTCTCTCTCTCTCTCTCTCCAAAGAATTGAATTTGAAAAACAAATATCGAGCCGCTCTTATCCTCGGTGCTATTTCATCTTTAATTTCGTGTAATTCCACATTTCAATTCTCTCCCTTCCTCGTCCGGGTCCGAACTCCGGGTTCGACTTCCTGCATTCCTTGACTTCCGAACAATGCAAGGCCCTGTGAGGGCGTGCCGCTCCTAAGCCTGCATCGTAGATGACAAATATGGAGCTTGATGATGAGTGCGAGGAGACAACCCTTCACGATGTCAACATTGAAGCTTACGATGTAGATGATGACATGCACGGTGGTGGGGGCCAGAGAGTACAGCAGCTCAGCATAGAATGATGCTGGGTCTTTGTTTTCGGATATCTTAGTTATGACTTATGAGACAATAATCTCCAAAGTGTTGTCTAATAGTTGGTTAGTTCCTTGTTTTGGACTAATCTTGTTTTTGTTTTATTTTGGATAAAAAATTTAAAATTGTATGCAATTTACCAATTTGGGAATAGGGTTTAGTGCCAGATAGGTATGTGGTATGTGTATAGTGGTATAGGTATGTGGTATATGGCATGTGGTATGTGGTATAGTGGTATGTGGCATAGTGGGTATAGGGTATAGTGTGTATATAGGGTATAGGGTATAGTGGTATAGGGTATAGTGGTATATATGTGGTATAGGTATAGGGTATGTGGCATGTGGTATAGGCATGCATGGCATGTGGCATGTGTGGTATAGGGTATGTGGTATAGTGGTATGTGGCATAGGCATGTGGCATAGGGTATAGGGTATAGGGTATAGGGTATAGGGTATAGGGTATAGGGGTATAGGATATGTGGGTATAGGGTATGTGGTATAGGGTATAGGCATAGTGGCATAGGGTATAGGGGCATAGGTATGGCATAGTGGTATAGGGTTTAATTAATTTGGTATGAATATGAATTTGGTCAGGAATTGAATATTTCTGATTTTGACGTGGCTTTTCTGTTGGGAATTGAATTTGTTTTAGGTTTGTCTCTCTCTCTCCCTACATTCCAATACACACACAAATTGATTTGGTAATGTTTCCTTTTGTGACCTACGATTAATGATTTCGTATAAATTATCTTTTTTTTTTTTAATTTGTACTAAATGTCTTTGGCCAAAAGTTTGGACAAATTCATCCGGATTTTATCTCGGACTAGGGTTAAGATCTTTATGAATTTATAAGTTTCTTTATGGTGTACACATAATTATTTTTGACATTTTGAAGCTTATTGGTTGTATTTTTCTTCCCTTAAATGTTCTTGCTTTGATGTTACTTTGACTAAATGATTCATTTGATTAGCTTTTGTGTCATGATATGCCCTCGATTGTTACTTTTTTCTATTACTTAGGGTTATAGTAAGTAACATTGCAGCTGGGGCTTCCCCAACGTATATCTCCAAATGGAACAACCGCTCATGAATGAACAAGACATTGCTTGCCACGCCAAGAGAAGAGGATTTGTCAAAGCTTACTTAATAATAATTCAAAAAACTAGACTGTAGGATTTATTTTTTCCGAGAGAGAGAAAATGATAAATCCCTTCAACTAGCCTATACATCCAATATGTCACTAATAGATTGTTTGGTAGGAGTTAAAACAGAGGAACGGAAGTCGGGGAGGGAAAATGGGAGGAAATGACTTGCTTTTGTTGTTTGGTAGAAGGGGAAAGTGGAGGGAAATGAAAAACCTCCATCATCCACAAAAGTTTCCCCCTCCTCCACAAATTGGGGTGAAAAGTGGAGGAAAAAGGTAAGTAGACTTTAAAAAGTCCAACTTAACCTCTCCTTGCAGAGTTCAAAGTAACTTCAAAGGGTATAATAATAAAATAATTATTTAGATTATTTTCCCTTCCTTGTTTTTGCTTCTCACAGGTAAATTTTACCCCCCCCTTTTCCAACCCTCATACCAAACAACCTGAGGTTAAACGTCTTTCCACCCTTTGGGGATAGAAATGAACCCCCTCCATTCTTTCCCTCCTACCAAACAGACGCTACTTAATAATAATTCAAACAACTAGATTGTTTTATTATTTTTCCGAGAGCTAGATAAATGATAATCCCTTTAACTAGTATATATATCAATTATGTCAATGAGGAACTCCGACATTACACCAGCCTTATGTTTAGTCATGACAAACATAATTTGGGGTGTCGAACTAGAAGATGAAATCTTAAATATGTTAGCATTTTGAAAATAAACATATGTTTTTAGCAGATGTTCGCACCAAACCAACTGAAAGTAAGAAACTTCACCCATACTCACCCAAACTCGGGATCTCTAACGATTCGCCGGAGTCTTTTCACTATCTCAATATTGTGAGCAAAGACATCTAATCCCGAGTTTGCCAACATTGATACTGCTTCTAAGTCACCCCGAAAATCGGAGGTCAAACACTCGATCATAATATCGTGCTTGAGTTTGCCTAGCATGACTACCATTCCTTTGAAGGATGCTTACTTCAATTATATTTTCTATGGGAAAGTTAGGAAGTTGTGAGGTTGTAATTTTGCTTGGGGATTTTAACTAGGTTTTTTGTTCAAATTTATAATGATATCGCACACGAAGATAGTTTGACTGAATTTAGGTAATTTGAGCTTTAAAATGAGGTACTTTTGATACATTTTTTCCAATAATATGAATCATATATCATGCCTTAACCCTACTCACTTTAACAAGATTTAACTACCTAAAGGTGGATAATCATGAAATTGATTCATGCTAGTATTCACACATAGTAAACATAAATCATGCAACTATATTATTAATGTCTTTCGAAACATGAAAGAATTAGGAAGAATAATAACAATTTTGATAACCCAACAAATATATTAAACTAATAAAACAAATATATTAAACTAATAAAAGTAAGCACGAATGATCATGAGTTGAGACTTTAATTGATCTCAATTACAAACAAATAAGTAAGAAAACCGTGGATGAAATAGTGTAGGAACATCTAGTTCTAGATCTCATTTTGGGGCGATTGACGGCATCGCGGACGGTGATTATGTCGCCTACGTTTGAGCGCCCGATATCAATCCCGGTACCCTAGATGCACCTTATATGAAACAAATTAGGATACAAGCCGTATCCTAGTTTGTTACATATTTAGTAATATTAACGAATAGAAGAAAACATATGTTAGTAATATTAACGAATAGAAGAAAACATATGCCACTATAAAGAAAACGATAAATAACCGTACTCATAATCAAATATGTAACATGTTATATTTAGTAAACATAACATGTTACATATTTAGTAAACATAACATGTTACATATGCAACAATTAGATAAGTTACTAAATATCTAATTTTCAAGTCTTTTAATCCAACTCCACTACTATCACGTACAACCACTACCATGGGGTTATGCCGGAGTGGAAAATCTCAAGTTTTTTGCACAAGCATTAGGTCCAAAGATTGAAACTTTGAAAGTAGATTTAGCAATTAATCGAAAAACAAGAAAATCCCCAACTTCGGTTTGTAGAAGATACAAAACTGCAGCTTGGGGATTTTCTTGTTTTTTGATTAATTATAATAGTAAATCTACTTTTAAAGTTTCAATCTTTGGGCCAAATGCTTGTGCAATAGACTTGATATTTTCCATCGGTGTAACTTGTTATATTTAGTAAATATAACATGTTACATATTTAGTAAACATAACATGTTACATATGCAACAATTAGATAAGTATTTAAATATCTAATTTTCAAGTCTTTTAATGATAAAAAGCTAAAAAGTTACTAAATATCTAATTTTCAAGTCTTTTAATCCAACTCCACTACTATCACGTACAACCACTACCACGGGGTTACGCCGGAGTGGAAAATCTCAAGTTTTGCACAAGCATTAGGTCCAAAGATTGAAACTTTGAAAGTAGATTTAGCAATTAATCAAAACAAGAAAATCCCCAACTTCGCTTGTAGAAGATACAAAAACCTATAGCTGGGGATTTTCTTGTTTTCTCGATTAATTATAATAGTAAATCTACTTTTTAAAGTTTCAATCTTTGGGCCAAATGCTTGTGCAATAGACTTGATATTTTCCACTGGTGTAACATGTTATATTTAGTAAATATAACATGTTACATATTTAGTAAACATAACATATTAAATATGCAACAATTAGATAAGTTACTAAATATCTAATTTTCAAGTCTTTTAAAGTCAAAGGGGAGGAAGGGGGGTGAATGTATCAATAATGTAACATATTCAACCGCACACTACCTTAGTGGTTCTAGATCCCATTTTGGGGCGATTGACGGCATCGCGGACGGTGATGTAATATCGCCTACGTTGAGCGCCCGATATCAATCCCGGCACCCTAGATGCACCTAGTGGTATTGTGGTTGGTGGTTAACATCTTAAAATATAAATAAGATGAGAGCCTTTTTCACACGCCTATCAAAATCCGTCCATCTTTGATCAAGAAAGATAGAGCAAATAAGTTCTTGTCGGTTTGAGCAAGGATTTTCTGTTTAATAAGAGTTTTCCCGGTTCACTTTGTTCTCTTCTCTCTAAGGATCTCAAACATCACGGCCATGTTCTTGTCGATTATGCCATTTTTACTCTTCACTTTGGTGTTATACGGTCACAAGTAAAAACAAGGTAACGATGTATAACACCGGTGAAGAGAAAACAGACTTTTCCTCCAATTTTTCAATCTCCACCTTCCATTTACTCAGAGATCTGATTGGAGAATCTTCCTCGTGAGCTTGAAAGGCGGCGGTGTTGCCCTCAATCTCACTGCTGCTTCGCATGTGCAACCGTGAGATTGAGGGCAACACCGCCACTTTCTGTGCTCATGAGGAAGATTCTCGCAATCAGATCTTGGGCAAATGGAAGGTGGAGATTGAAAAATTGGAGGAAATTTCGTTTTCTCTTCACCGGTGTTATACTGTTACCTTGTTTTTACTTGTGACCGTATATCACCAAAGGAAGAGTAAAACAGTAATCGTCAAGACATGGCCGTGATGTTTGAGATTCTTAGAGAGGAGGACAAAGGAAACCGGAAAAACCTATATTAAATGTAAAATCCTTTGCTCAAACCGACAAGAACTTATTTGCTCTATCTTTCTTGGTCTAAGCCGAGATAGGGTTTTGATAGTTGTGGATGATAACGACTCTCATCTTGTTTATAAATGTTAATTTAATTCATCATTGTAAAATTATATATTTTACAACAAAGAATTAAATATTAATATTTAAAATTATTCACAATAGTAATAATTTAGGTCTATGCAAAAGCCAAAATTTCTTTATTTTCGATTATAAAGCAAGTAGGCAAAGTGATATTTGCATTTCATATAATCATGCATTTCGGGATGGGATAGGTTTATCAAACATGCACTTAAAGGACAGAGTAGGTGGTTAGGTAGGGACACCATTATCCTTTAGTTTAGTTTGAACTAGAGCTCAAGATTTGTTGATACAATTATTCACAATATTAATAGGTAAAAGTCCCAAGAAATTTCCCCAATTTAAGGCAAAGATGGAGCATTACAATGGAGAAATTGTTTCCCGCGAGTTTCAATTTCAACAAGACATTCTTGAACTCACGCGCTTTCACCAAAAACAACACCGAAACTTATTGACAGGAGGTATAGCATGCCATGCATCTCGGTCTCTAAAAGATTGGAAGATTGATTGGGATCCGCTCCGAGCCGCTTCGTGCTTTTGGGATTCGGAGCGACATGTGTTCACCCTATCGTACAAAGATCCGATGCCAACGATGGAGGATTTTCGAGCACCGACCGGTGTGGCCGAGTCGAGGACTCGTGGCATTTCTCGAGACAGACGATCGCCATTTGAGCAACTATCTCGAATTCTTGGGATTATCGCAGACCGGGTATCGTGCATTGTCGTTGACGATAGATTCATAGACTTGACTCATATAGCCGCATTGAGTCGGACCAGCCCTGACCGTTTGATCAATCCACTTCCTTAGATATTTTCATGTTGCTCATTCCGTCTCGCGCACTACTTCGCGGCTACATCGGAGTGTGTCCAGCCTACGCCGTTAGAGATCATCAGCAAATGAGAGGTGATCGAGGAGTTGACATCCGGCATATTCAATCCGGACAGGAGCGATGGACATCATTCCACCGTTGCTAGCTGAGACATACCACGACATTGATAGATTAGCCTGAGGATCCGAGTACATTGGTTCAGCAGCCCAGCATTACTATCATTGTGGCCGTATGAGAGATTTCGCTTGATCTCGCCACCGCTGCAGGGCAGACGGCATTACCTTGGGTGACTAGACAGCGCAGATATTGAGGGATGCCGCTACCGAGAGTTGGCATAGGAGGTTGGCCTCGCCCGATATGAGACCGCAAACCCGTACTATTGGATTCCGGCATGGGGATTGCAGACTATGAGAGATATTCAGGACGGGCCGCTTATTGTCCGACTTCCGGACTACATGTATCATCCTTTTGCATTCCATCTCTAGTGAGCAGACAAGACGGATACCCGCAGCAGACCATCTCGGACTTTGAGAGAGCAATGACGACTAATACAATGCCGATGATTATGACCGAGCCTCGTACTACACATTTCTTTGCGCAGCATTTCTAGAGGGCTTTCTTCCGATACGACCACTACTCCGTCGACTAGAGGTAGCACATTTCGACCACCGAGTATCCGACATGGTACGAGGAGCAGCAAGGTCCCGTACACTGATGATAGAGGCTCGACGCCGAGAGTGTTTTGGGGCGTACTATTCTTCCAAATGACATTAAGAGGCATGGAGGCCAAGAGCAACCCCGATGAAATCACCGGCGACATTGCAGCCAGACATGAGAGACGGAGATTCTGAGAGCCGCTTTGAGAAATGATCCCGAAGTGATAGCTCGCAAGGAGGCCTTGAGGCAGAAAGAGCAAGACCGAGAGCTACTGCACCGATTGATCCACCCGCTCACACGATACCCGAGCCAGACGAGGTCCGACCGACTTTTTCAACATACCTAGACCAAAGACTCTCCTGGGACCGAGGCGGAGGAAGAGTAGAGATTCGAGTTCGGGAGCGGGAACGAGTTCCTAGACACTTTAAGAAGACTCCGTTAATATATTGTTAAATATGAGTTAGAAGCTTTATATTTATTTTAAGAAGATCTCGTGTTGCTTTTAAGTTTGTAATTCAAATTTAGGGAATGATAATACGTTAATTACTTCTAAACCGTTAATATATTATGAAATCCAATAATTATTAACATCCCGATTTTGTTTCATCCGTCGATTAAATTGAGTGTACGTATAATATATGGATTGCAATGCAGAGTGATGTCTCGTTAACGATGATCGTAGTTGGATGTATAAGCGGAAGTTGCCGAATCAACGCGGTATCAATCCCGAGTTTTATAGAGGGTCAAGGGGTTTGTTGAATTTGCTCAATTAAATAAAACCTGGTCACATGGATAAGGATGGTAAGATTAGGTGTCCATGCAACAAGTGTTGTAATGTCAAGTATCTAAGCTTGATCGAGACTCGTAAACATCTTTTGCGTAACGGGTTTGAAGTTGGGTACAAACGGTGGACCCGTCACGGTGAGCCGAGATTGCGCACAAATGTTGCGAATAATCCCCCGAGAATATTCATGTACCTCCCGAACCCGAACCTATTATTCAGGACAATGAAGAACCACCTTTGAATATGGAAGATATGGTTAGGGATGCAAATGGTCCTTCCTTCGATTGGTTAGAGAACCAACAAAGAAGAACCAACCCCGCAGCCCAAGAAATTTATTGATGCTATGGACTCGCAAAAGAGAAGGTCTATCCAGGTTGTGAGATCGCGTGTTGGAGGCCGTGGCCGAGCTCCTTAACATACAGGCTGATTGTAATATTAGCCAGTCTACTTATAATCGTATCATGAAAGCAATTAAGCGGATGTTGCCGAAAGAGAATAAGATGGTTACAAACTTTTATGAGACAAAGTAGTTGGTTGGGCAGATTGGGCTATGTTATGAAAAGATTGATGCGTGTAAGAATGACTGCATGCTATTCTACAAGGAAGATTCACGTAAGACAGAGTGTTCAATTTGCGGACAAAGTAGATATAAGCCAAATCGGAGGGGGAGTTCAAAACACAAGAAAAACAGACCACATAAGGCGTTACATGCATGCCGTTGATTCCAAGATCGCAACGCCTCTACGCGTCTAAATCTACCGCAGAGGCAATGCGTTGGCATAAGGAAAGTTTGCGTGAAGAGGGTGTGTTGATTCATCCTGATGGGGAGGCATGGAAACACTTTGATGAGACTTATCCTGACTTTGCGTCCGAAGCAAGAAATATACGGTTATGCATCCGCTTCCGATGGTTTCAATCCGTTTGGTCCTGGGGCAAAATCTTACTCTTGTTGGCCGGTTATAGCCACCGTCTACAATCTTCCGCCCCGGTTGTGTATGAGTGATCCCTACATGTTCTTGTCGTTATTCATCCCCGGCCCAAACAACCCCGGGAGGAACATTGACGTCTATCTCCGACCTTTGATGGACGAATTGAAGCAGCTTTGGGAGGATGGGGTCGAAACGTGGGATGCTTTCAAGCGAGAGAATTTCAAAGCATGAAGGCTGCGTTGATGTGGACAGCTAATGACTTCCCCGCATATGGGATGTTATCGGGTTGGAGCACCCACGGGAAGTTGGCCCGTCCGTATTGTATGAGTGACACAAAGTCTTTCACGCTCACGCACTCGGAAAACCATGTTGGTTCGATTGCCATAGACAATTTCTTCCTGAGGACCACCCATTCAGACCTGTAAGAATGCGTTTAAAAAGAACAAGATTGACCATGATGAGGCCCCGATTCGTTTAAGTGGTGACACGGCCTATGAGGAGGTATCTAGATTGCCCGATCCTCGGTGGGGGAAAAAGTTTTCGAAGACCAAAATACAAGGGTTTGGGACTACCCATAACCGGATCAAGAGGAGTATATTTTGGGAGCCGCCATACCGGAAAACAAATCTCATTCGACATAACCTTGACGTGATGCACATTGAGAAGAATGTATTCGATAATGTTTTTAACACGTTGATGGATTTCAAGAGAACAACTAAAGACAACGAAAAAGCTCGAAAGGACCTTAAGGAAAGCTGTAAGCGGCCGGCCTTAGACTTGGTATACGTCAATGGTAAACCAGCTTAGACCGATGGCTCAATACGTGCTTACAAAGGAAAAGAAGCTCCTCCTCCCGAAATGGCTCAAGGATTTAAGGCTTCCTGATGGTTACGCGTCTAACATTGGTAATCGTGTCAATGTAGAGGAGGGAAAGTGCAGTGGTTTGAAGAGTCACGATTGCCACGTTTTGCCGGATAGGCTACTTCCGATTGCTCTCGGGGTCTCTTGCCCGACAATATCCGGGTGGCGTTACAGAGTTAAGTGAAGTTTTTCCGAGCGTTAACATCGACCACACCGCGTGTTGATCACATGAAAAAGCTTCGAGGAGAGCATCGTAGTGACTTTGTGCAAACTTGAGAAGATATTTCCTCCTTCATTCTTTGATTCTATGGAGCATTTACCGGTCCACTTGGCATACGAAGCTAGAGTCGGTGGTCCAGCTTCAATACAGTATGGATGTATCCATTTGAGAGGTAATTGAATTTATTCTATTTCTAAATAATTTGAGCGTTAACAATATACCTTCTTTAACATTATTTATGTTTTAATCTACGAATGACTTTTAGGTATCTAGGCCAATTGAAAAGGAAGATGAGCAATAGGGCCATGGTCGAGGCCTCAATTTCGCAGGCCGTTATCATAGATGAGATTGTTGCCTTTGTCGGAACATATTTTCCTCCCGATGTTGATACGAGATTGACTAGGGTTGGCCGCAATTACGATGGTGGTTTTCCGTCTAAGGGAAACATCTACGTATTTTCATCCCCGGTCGGTTGCTCGGCAAACGGGTTGGTACGCGTACGTTAACCGCTAAAGAGTTTGCCGCGGTCGAAACGTATGTTCTTCTTAACTGCGACGAGGTTGGGGAATATATCAAGTAAGTCATTGATGTTATGTTTACGCCTCGTCGATTAAATTATGCATGTTTAATTACTCGCATATGAAATGCCTTGTTTAACCCTATTGCGTAATGTTTGAAGATTTAGCTCAGGATTTATCTCCGTAACTCATCGCAACTAGGACAGAAAGAGAATTTCCAACCGGCTAAGGAAATATGTAAATATTTCGTTTCATTCAAATTTATTCTATACACTTCTTTAAACATTCAATCTTAAAATTGTATTAAATTGGTTACAATATTGTCTTATAGATAGCCGAACATCCTGGGTGATGCCAAAGCCGCGAGGTTAAGACATTTAGCATCATCTCCGTACTTGAACGTTCATTTATACAACGGTTATTTCGTGAATGGCTATGTGTTTCATACCAAAGCTTACGGGGGCTCTAAATTGACGTGGAATAGCGGTGTGAAGCTTATAGGGAATGATTATTATGGCGTCCCGAAAGAAGTAGTCGAGGTGGAGTATTTCGGTAGAAACAAAGGTTGTCTTGTTCAATTGTGATTGGCGGGATGCCGTGCGAGGTGTTAAGAAGCACCCCATATTTGACCTCGTCGATGTAAAGGACTCGTCCAGTACATAATGGCGACGACGTCTTCATCTTAGCATCTCAAGCACAACAGTATACATGACTCCCTACCCTCGTCCGCGACCCGACGGATTGTGGCTGTTTGGATGACCAAGGCTAGGAGCATGATTGACAACCTACCCTCGTCGACAACTACGAGTCATCATTAGAAACACCCTATCAAGAGGATGAAATGCCAGGTGCCACCTAACGTTTCATCGCCTAATCATCCATTAGATGATGTCACTCATATTCCTCAAAATGTTGATGAACCCGAGGAGGATATCTTACCAGTGAATTTGCCAACTCCCCCGCCTCGTTCAGGTCATCTCGCGCACATTGATATTGATGAATCAGAGGAAGAGGAAGAGGAAGAGGAAGAGGAAGACGAAGAGGAAGAGGAAGAGGAAGAGGAACCAGAGTTTGATTCATCAGAGTCCGAAGACGAAGATGAAGAACTCGAGTTTTGTAGTAATTCAGAGTCCAAATGATGATGATGGGGACGAAGATTAATAATAGTTTAAAGTTTAAAATTGTATTGTGAATGCTTTAGATTATTAGAACTTTAAAGTTTTATATGTATTGTGAATGCTTTAGATTATTAGAACTTTAAAGTTTCATATGTATTGTGAATTCTTTAGATTATTTTTAATATCCGTCGTTTTATATATATTGTGAATGCTTTAGATTATTAGAACTTTAAAGTTTTATATGTATTGTGAATGCTTTATATTATTAATAGTTTAAAGTTTTATATGTATTGTAAATGCTTTAGATTATTAGAACTTTAAAGTTTTAGATGTATTGTGAATATATTGTTTCCTATTGTTAAAGTTGTATATTTTAATATTTTTACCGTAATACGTATGAGTTCTAGTAGAAAGGGCAAGGGTAAGAAGACTAAGCCTATTTACACATTGATGCGGGACGCAACCGTCCCGATCCGGTAGCGATGATGTCGACCCTTCACGCAAAGTAGTACTAGCTCCACCTCTGGGGCCGGTACTCGACTACCGTCGATTCCGAGGGGATGATATTTGTCGAGGATATCATCACTTTATGACCAGTAAGTAACTCTTCATTAATTTGATATAAGTTGGTTCCTTTTTGCTTTATATATAATTCATTATTTAAGTTAAAATGTTATTGTATAAATATACTTGGTGGTTTGTAGGTGGATACCCCACCACAGGGACTAAGATCGGCAATACCGGCGGTCTCGAAAAATGACCGAGTTTTGGCCCAATCGGAAAAAATTGCCACAGAGGCGTAAGGACGATGCATGGGATGAGTTTAAGGTAATGTGTTAATGGTTTTTATTTAAAACTTAAATGTTAGTTTGTTATTAAAATGTTATAATTAATAATGATTGTACTCTTTTAGTTTTGTAATGTTATCATTATATGTTGTAGGCTAAATATTATTGGGCGCCGTACATCGCCGAGGCGACGGCTAGATATGTTTTCGATCGTTGTGCTCACAAGCTATTTACAGATTTAATTTGTAACATATTTATCTATCCTTAATTAGTTTAATTAACAATGATTATACTCTTTTAATTTTATAATGTCATCATTATATGTTTACGAGATATTCATATTTTTTATAGGTACCACGAAGAAAAATTATTATACTACTCGGCTCGCGGCGGGAGAACAGCCCTTGTGTCCTACTTTTATGACCGATGAGGTGTTTGGTCAATTTTGCGAATATTGGGGGTCGGCCTGCGGCGAAGGCTATATCCGAACAGGCCAAGGCCAATAGAGCAGCTCCTGGGGTCGGCGGCGTTGCATACCGGGGACGCTCACGATCGCCGATCATCACGACCGCATGGTATGTATGTTAATTTAAATGTAGTAGTGTATGGATGCTTTTAAATAGGTTTATGTACGTATGTTAGCCGGGAGCCAATGTTGATGCTATGAAATCCATAGTTTTAGTGTAAATGTAGTGTATGCATGCTTTTAAATCGCTTTAAATGTTGCATTTATATATACAATTTCAAAGTAATAATCTCGCTTATTTTATTTATAGGAAAGGGAGTATGGTCCGAATATCGCTTTGTGGATGTTTACGCTAGCACCCATATTCGGAATTCTACGGCGCCCGATCAACCTCCGCAATGGGTTGACGATCGATCTCGCTAATGCCTTTGTAAGTAAACTATCATTAAATGACTTGATTTTGAATATGTAAATTTATTTATGTACCTTACATTGTGTATATGATTATAATTGTTTGTTTTATTTTTCGTGCCGCATATCAAGCCGCCGTTGTTCCCGAAGGAACGCCTCCCGCGAGCCCGTCCCCTTCGTGCTCGATGTTTGGCACGAGGTCACCTCTCGTGGGACATCCAAGGAGAGGAGCCCGAGTGTTAGGGATGGGGATTACGGGCGGCAATGCCCGTCGACGCCGACCGGCCGTCGGCGAAATGTAGCCCACCCCACATTTCATGATCCGAGGGTCGACACTGGAGGCCGCGCTGGAGGAGGAGAAACGCGAGCGGGCAAAGCTTGCGGATGCTTTGGCTCGCACGCAGATGCGGGAGGAGAACGATCGACGTCATGCAGAGATTCAAAGACAACATGCAGAGACTCAAAGACAATTGGCGCCGTTGATGGCTCATCTCGGCCAGACTCCTGTGGTAATTTCCAGCGTCCCCCAAAGTTGATTGCGGATTTTTTTAGACATTTTTGTATTAAATTATACTTGTTTGTAAACATTTGAGACATTTGGTACCCGCGGAGCCCCTCCCCGCCTCTCCCCCGCTCCACCCCTCTCCCCTCTCCCCTCCCCCTCCCCCTCCCCCTCCCCCTCTCCCCCTCTCCCCACCCGAATTGGTACGGTGTTATTTAGTTTTTATTTGGTACGGATATTTGAATTTTAGTTTTTATAGTTTTAGTTTTATAAATTGAAATGTTATATCGTGTACAAAAATTTTGGTTTATTGATATTTTAAATTATTTTTTTTAAATTTATTTTTAATCGCCGACGGAATTTTCCGTCGCCGAAATTAATGCCGAAATAAAAATTAATTAAATAAATTAATTTCAAATGACGGAATTTCCACCGCTATAATCATTTAATTTTTATTTAATTTTTGATTTCAAATGGAAATTTCCGTCGTAATAAAATTTAAATTAAAATTAAATAATTTCAATGACGGTAATTTCCGCACAAATAATTTAATTTTAATTTAAATTTTATTACAAATGACGGAAATTTCCGCCGCTGAAATTAATTTAATTAAATTAATTTTTATTATAGCGACGGAAATTTCCGCCGCTGAAATGAAATTTTAATTAAATTAAATTAATATAGCAGCGGAATTTTCCGTCGCTGAAACCATTAATTCACCGGCGGAATTAAATTCCGTCGGTAAAAGAAAAAAATAGTGGCGGAAATTGACCCGTCGGAGCACTGCGACGAGCTGGTAGCGGCGGACCACCGACCGAATTTTTCCGTCGGTGATTTATTTTAGCGACGGAAATTTAATTTTAGCGGCGGAAATTTCCGTCGCTAAATGACCTTTTTCTGGTAGTGCCTCAGCTTCCTAGACACTTACTCGGGCTACCACCAGATTAAGATGCATGAGGATGACATAGTGAAGACAGCATTTCAAGCAGCTGGAGGCATCTACTGCTACAACATGATGCCATTTGGATTGAAGAACGCAGGGGAGACTTATCAACGTATGGTCAACAAGGTCTTTGCTTCACAGATTGGCCGAAACATGAAGGCCTACGTTGATGATATGGTCATTAAAACAAAGACCGGACGTCACGTGGTCGACCTAAAGGAAACGTTCGCCAATTTGAGAGCAAACGACATGAAGCTCAACCCTAGCAAGTGTGTCTTTGGAGTAGCAGCTGGCAAGTTCCTTGGATTCATGGTGTCCCAGAGAGGTATAGAAGCTAACCCTGAAAAGATCAAGGCTTTAGTCGAGATGAAGGAACCTACAAGTATAAAGGAGATGCAGCGACTTAACGGCAGGGTAGCAGCCCTGGGTCATTTTATATCCAAGTCGGCTGAAAGGTCTCTCCCCTTCTTCAAATCATTGAGGGGGACAAAAAACTTTGAGTGGACGGCCGAATGTCATTCGTCGTTCCAACAACTCAAAGAATACCTTGCTACTCCCCAACTATTGAGCAACCCGACTACTGGTGAGACCTTGTTCGTGTATCTTTCTGTGGGAGACAAGTCAGTGGCAGCGGTCTTGGTTAGAGAAGAGGAAGGTCATCAAAAGCCAGTTTACTATGTTAGCAAGGCCCTATCAGATGTAGAGGGCAGATATTACAATGCAGAAAAGGTCGCATATGCTCTAGTTGTAGCCTCAAGGAAGCTGCGAGCTTATTTCTTGGCTCACCCTATTGTTGTGCTCACAAATTCCCCCTTAAGAAAAATTCTTCATAAGCCAGAAAGTTCAGGTCGCTTACTCAATTGGTCAATTGCCCTCACGGAATTTGACATCGAGTATCGACCTCGAAAGGCATTGAAGGCTCAAGCTCTAGCTGATTTCTTGGTCGAGCTGACGTTCACCAAGGAAGATAGCGAGGTGCGAGCTCAGAAAGAGTAAGTCAAAGGGAAGGAGCTAGAGTCTCAAGTCGTCATCAACCTACCAGACGATTGTTGGAAAGTCTACTCGGATGGGTCAACAACCAAGAGTGTCAGTGGAGCTGGGATAGTTCTGATTGAGCCTAATGGAACAAGATATGAGGAGTCACTAAGGTTCAAGTTTGATGCATCCAACAATCAGGCGGAGTATGAAGCTCTGGTAGCAGCTATAGAGTATGCCAAGTGCTTCGGAGCTACCAAAATCATGGCATATTGTGACTCACAGTTGATAGTCAACCAGGTCCGAGGAGAGTACGAGGTGCTGAACTCTACTCTAGTCAAGTATCATGACCTAGTGAAGGAGCTGACAAAAGACTTGGAGTTTTGGGAGATCCAAAGGATTGGTCGAGAAGACAATGAGTTAGCCGACTTACTCTCAAAGCTAGCTACATCTGACGAGCCACATGAAGAACCCATCTCTTACCTTGAGAGCCCAGCTTATGAAAGGGTCAAAATTCAATGCATAGAAGACCCCTCGAGAAGTTGGGTTTATGAGAAGTGCTGGATCGAGGAAATGAAAGCGTACCTGGAAAGTGGCGAGCTCCCAGAAGATGAGAAGAAGGCTCGAGCTGTCAAAAAGAAAGATCCGAGATATGTCATCCAAGGAGGCATGCTGTTCATAAGATCATATACCAGGCCTTTATTGAAGTGCATTCATCCACAAGAAATCACACAGTTGATGCATGAGGTTCACAGTGGAATTTGTGGTGGACACCCGGGGGCCAGGACTCTAGCCGACAAATTGATCACTCTGGGATATTATTGGCCACATATGAGAGCTGACACTCATGACTTCGTTCAGCAATGTGACCAATGTCAAAGGTTTGCCAACTTACCTCATTTACCTACAACGGAGCAGACCCCAGTGATCGCTGCTTGGCCATTTGATATGTGGGGTGTCGACTTAATTGGCCCCTTCCCACCCTCCCGTGGGAATTGCAAGTATGCAATCGTGGCAATTGATTACTTTACCAAGTGGGTTGAAGCAAAGCCGCTAGCTCGCATCACAGAGGAAAACGCCATCAACTTCATTCATGATTTCATCTGGTGTCGATTTGGTTTTCCTCGAGCTATAGTATCTGACAACGGCCTACAATTCTCCCAAACCATCGAAGCAGAGATGAATCGAGTAGGGATCAAGCATTGGAAATCTTCTGTCGCCTATCCCCAAGGAAATGGGCAGGCCGAAGCTGCAAACAAGCTCGTACTATCCTCACTCAAGACGGGTCTCGTAGGTCGACGCAATAACTGGTTGGACGAACTCCCCCTTGCTCTTTGGGCAGTTCGCACAACCACTCGGGGGCCTACTGGGGAAACCCCATTTGCTCTTACATATGGATCAGAGGCCATGGCACCTACTGAGCTCAGATTTCCTACTGCTAGAGTGACCTTCTTTGATCAAGAGCAGAACGACACCAACATATTGATCGACCTGGATTTGATCCACGAGAAGCGAGACACAGCTTACCTTCGGATGGTCAACTACAAGCAGCGAACTAAAAGTTACCACGATAAGAAAGTGAAAGCCAGGTCATTCCAAGTAGGAGATCATGTATTGAGGAAGATCGAGGCGACAGGGAGAAGGACCCAGCAGAACAAGCTATCTCCTAATTGGGAAGGTCCTTACATAGTTACTCGAGTCGTCAAAGAGGGGACCTATATGATTGCTCACCCAGGAGGAGAAGAGCTAAAACATCTTTGGCATGCCACCCATCTTATCAAATACTACTTCTAGTTCAAATTGCTAGTTCAGTTCAGAGTATGTACAGTTGCAAAGTTTGAAGTTATCATAGTTCTAGTCGATGTAAGCATATTTCTACTTCAATAAAAATCACAGTTCTGTTCGACCAAACACTATACACTGACTTCAACAAGCTCGACTCTTAGTCAGCTTTGTTTTAACAAGCTCGATTCTTAATCAGCTTAGTTCCTTTAACGAGTCCGACTCATAGTCAACTCCGTTCAACAGGCTCGACTCTAAGTCAGCTTCGTTCTAGCAAACTCGATTCTTAATCAGTTATGCACCCTTACCAAGTCCGACTTTTAGTCGACTTTGTCCCAATGAGCTCGACTCTTAGTCAGCTTTATTAGCTCGATACTCAATCAGCTGAACCCTACTAGCTAGTCCGACCTTAGGTCGACTTCGTTCTTATAAGCTCGACCCTTGGTTAGCTTTGACCTTCTAAACAGATTCGACCCTGAGTCAATCTCGTTTACAAAAATCTTCCCAAGTCTAAGGTCGACTATGAGCTAGAATCAATTCGACCAAAGTCTTGAAGCATATTTATTATCCTATCCAATCTAGCTCGACATACACGTGCTGAATTCAAAAGCATACAACATATAAAGGAATCAAGTCAGCTACGAGTGATAATTAAGTCCCCCCAAAGGCGGGCCCAGACTTGAAAAGGAGTTACAAAGTTTCTGCCTCCCAAAAACTGGGCCAAGGCACTTAAATACACAACAATATAAAAAGCAAAAAATTGTTTTGGGAGCTTGTTCCATTACACAAAGTTCATTTAAAATCAAACAGCTTGGTCGGAGGCATTGGGGTCGTCACTGGCAGTTCGCTCTTCAATGACTTGTTCATGTTGCTGAGGGCCCAAGGGTTTGCCCGACTCCGAGTAGACTCTCTGCTCGGGTTCTTCATCCTCCTCCATGGCGTCAGCATCTTCAAGCTCTTTCAAAGCGTCATCAAAGGTCCTAATGGCTAAGACTGGAGGTTCCCATGGCTCATTACCATCTTCTTTGTCTTCTTGGGCAATAAAGGCCAAGTCGTTATCTGAGTAGGGAACCACCGAGTGTCCACCACGAGCCACCATATCATACTGAGGTGCATAGGCCCATCGAGCTAATTGTTCCAATGAAACGTCAGAGTCTGGGTCGACTAGAGCCCGGCGAGCCATATGGCGCTTACCCAAGTCTAGAAAACCCTTGGCCTTGTCGACAATGGTATTATGATATTCATCTCCTTCCTTGAACTCATCAACTGCCTTCTTGGAAGCGGCCTGGAGATCCTCTTGCCATTTCACCCGTGTACGCTGGTGCTCCTCATTCAGCTCGATCAAGAAGGTGTCTTTCTCCTTCAAAAGTTTGGAAACTGTTGCCAGCTCCGTTTTGGTCTTCTCGAGCTCCGAGCGATCAGCATCCCTCTCCTTGGTCACCTCAACCACCTTGGCGTCAGAGGCTTTCAGATCCTTCAAAGCTTTATCCACGTCCTCCAGAGCTTTCTTCTTCACTAACTCCTGAGCATCAAAGGAGTTATTGTAGGTGTTAGTGCCCTAGGCCTATAGAGATAGACCTTTATGTAATGTCATTGTTTATTTATATATGAGATTGTTTATTTGATTATTATATGTGTTTGCATGTTTAGTTATAATAATCGTGTCCCTAGTACTTATGAAGCACTAGTATGAAGTCTAATGGATAATCATGTGATGATTATATGCATGGAGATGCACATTAGATTCATGGGTACTTGTTAGAGAACAAGGTACTGGACTTGACCCATTATGAGATTTATGTCATGGTCATATGTCATAATTAAATCTCATATAGTCATATCATTGATATCCTTTGACCTGAGATTATCATTGTCTTCCGCTTGATGAATATCATGTTTGATATAGTTTAACGTTGTCTTTAACCGGATGACAATAAGGGCTATCATTGGCATGATATGATTCTTGTTGGGAAGAATGATAAGTCAAGATGGAAATTGTCCCTCGTAAAGAGAGATGTTTGCTTGGCCACTCGTAAGTAAGATTGATGTAGTGCATGGCCATGCCCGAATGAATTAATGTGATTAATGTCATTCGATTAATCAATTTACTTAGTAACGAGAAAGCATTGAACAATATGAGTTGACGTGGACCATGACTCATGTTCAATATAACATCATGTGACAATGGGATTGTGATATGTTCTATGTAGGAAAAACGAACTTGATATTATATTATTTGGGTAGGCGTGATGGCTTGCTAGAGTCCGCTCATGTCTTATGAGGATCGATGTGATCGAACTCATTGCCAACATAATATAGTCCTATGGGGTCACACGCATCGAACGAATTGTCAAAAATGGAATTATGGATTCTGGTGTGTTGGGCGACCGCCCAAGGTGCTATGGGCGACCGCCCATGTTATTTGAAAACTGGGCATTGGAGACTGTCTAGATGGGCGACCGCCCTTGTCCTTATGGGCGACCGCCCATGTTGGTTTTCGAATAAGGGATTAAGCTCTGGACACATGGGCGACCGCCCATGACCTTATGAGCGACCGCCCATATGGGTTTTCGGAGGATGGGATTAAGCTCTGGACACATGGGCGACCGCCCATGTCCTGATGGGCGACCGCCCATGTCCGCTGAATGCTGAAACCGTTTTTTCCCAATGGTTTTAATAGGGCATAATATTTATTGAGTATAAATAGAATCCCTCTTCAACCCTAGCAGCCAGTCACGAATTTTGAGCTTTGAGAAAGACAAAATAGAGAGGTTTTTCAATTGTGAATTGAAAATCATCACACCAATTCCATAATACATATAGATTGAAAAGGTTTCAATCAAGGGGTCTAGCAATCCTCCTAGAAAGAGTTCTAGGGTTCGTTCATCACGTGGATACTCGTAGAGGATCTTCGCAAATCAAGATCTCTCGTTCGTGGTTCAAGCATTGTTGATTGAAGAGTTGCTAATTCTTCAATCTGGAGTTAGAGCACGTATATCAACGACAAAGGCACTCGAGGTTGGTAACCCTAATTCATACTTCTTAATTATTCATCTAGAACGGATTCTAGGGTTTTGGGTATTCGAGTTATTTGCATTATTCCGCTGCGCATGGACCCTCGAAACCCAACAGTGGTATCAGAGCCCCGTTCTTGATGTTTAGTTAGATAATCATGATAATTGTGTAATGTGATTATATGAATTTTCATGATAAATATGATTTAGAATGTGAAATTGTATGAGTTTTGCTTATGGAGTAATTGTATATAGTGATATACCATGATTATGAAATTGAAATTTATGATTAATATGATTAATCTAGGTTATGGGATGTCAATTTCATTAATATGATTAATGTGATTAATCTAGGATATTTGTGAAGTATTACTTGGTATATGGGCTGGACACCAAAACCTTCCCCACAGGTACTTCGATGGAAGTGTGGGATAACCTTGGAGCACGTGGCCGCGTACTAGTAATTACTGAACAAATGTGATTTATGTTGTATCATTCCATGTTCATAATTATGCTCATATAGTTTTTCATGAATCAACCATGCCATGTTAATTGATAAACATGAAAAAATTGAACCTTCTTTGAAATTTTGAGTTTGTTTATGCTACCCACTTTAAACACTTGTGAGTACACGGGTAGTTTTATGTAGGCTCTCCATAGCGAGGTACATTAATTCTATCCTTGTATGATCAAGATGAGCAAATAGTGATTGCTATACGTTTAAAATGGTTGAACTCAATAAGGCTATCAAAACAGTTTTGGGCCTAAGGCATAAGATGAGATTGAAACATGTGACATATGATGTCCATAATCTCATAAAAGATCTAAGAATCATATGTAGATATGATTGATAAATGTTATCTACCTTTTTAGTTTAATTTTGAGCAGTCGTTCCATAGCCGACTTGAAATTAAATTAAAGTTGGGTCTTAGCCTATTAAATTATATTATGCATGTTTGTATATGAAGGTTATATAATTTAGTGGGAGTATTTGTGAAATACATGATTTAATCTCTTAAATGAAATTGGTGCTTATATATGTTTATATCTTGTTGCATATCTTTGTAGATCAATGGCTGCTAACACTAATCAGAATTTGTCACTGCGATCAGTCCTTGAGAAGGACAAGTTAGAAGAGAATGGCAACAACTATGTGGATTGGATCCGCTGTTTGAGAATTGTTCTCAAACAGGAAAGGAAGTTGTACATTCTCGATGGACCCATTCCACCCGAGCCTGCTGCTAATGCACCTAAAGCTGAAAGGGACCAACATAAGAAACATGTGGATGATTCTATAGATGTTGGTTGCCTGATGTTAGCTACTATGTGTAAGGCCCTTCAGAAGGACCTTGTACACATGGAAGCTTATGATTTGGGAAATCATTTAAAGAAAATGTTCCAGTTGCAAGCACGTCAGGAAAGGTTTGACACTATGAAGGCTCTTCATTCATGCAAGATGATTGAAGGACAACCTGTTGGGCCTCATGTGTTGAAAATGAAGGGTCACCTCGAACATCTTGAGAGGCTTGGGTATCCTATCCAGTTAGAGCTGGCTACGGATATGATATTGCATTCACTCCCTGAAAGTTATAATCAGTTCGTTCTGAATTATAACATGAATGGGATGAATAAATCTCTGTCTGAATTGCATGGGATGCTAAAGAATGCGGAGAACAATATTACCAAGAAAACCAATCAAGTGTTGATGGTGAACAAAGGAAAAGGGTTCAAGAAAAACAAGGTTAAAGCAAAAGTTGCTAAACCAGAGGCAAAGGTTGCCGTTGTTGAGAAGCCTCAACCCAAATCCCAAAAGGATGCGGTATGCTACCATTGCAATGAAACTGGGCATTGGAAGCGTAATCGCAAAGCTTATCAGAAGGGTCAAGAAGAAGGGCAATGTGATTGCCACGACTTCAGGTATCTATATGATAGATGTTCTACTTTCTACTTCTAGTTCTTGGGTATTAGATACCGGATGTGGATCTCACATTTGTCTAAATGTGCAGGGACTTAAGAATAGGAGGTCGCTCAAAGAGGGTGAAGTAGATCTACGGGTTGGAAATGGAGCAAGAGTTGCTGCATTGGCCGTAGGGACTTACGAAGTCACTTTACCTAGCGGATTAATTTTAGTTTTAAATAACTGTTATTATGTTTCGGATTTGAGCAGAAACATTATTTCTATTTCATGTTTAGACAATGAGGGTTACAATTTTCTTATTGCGAATAAGAAATTTTCAATTTATTTGAATGACATGCTTTATTGTGTTGCTCATTCTTTTAATGGCCTTTATGTCTTGGATGTTGAGAATAATGTTGATAATGTCTATCATGTTAGTAAGAAATCCAAACCAAATAATGTGAATGACACATATAAATGGCATTGCCGTCTTGGGCACATAAACGAGAAACGCATCTCTAAACTCCACAAAGATGGATATTTAGACTCATATGATTATGAATCATATGATGTTTGCGAGTCTTGTTTATTGGACAAGATGACTAAAGCACCTTTTACTAAGAGTAGTGAAAGGGCTAGAGATTTGTTGTCTCTCGTACATACTGATGTATGTGGACCAATGAATAGCATTGCTAGGGGAGGATTTCGGTACTTCATAACGTTCACTGATGACTTATCAAGATATGGCTACGTCTATCTGATGAAGTACAAAAGTGAAGCATTTGAGATATTTAGAATATTTCAAAGTGAAGTACAAAATCAACTTGGCAAAACTATTAAAACACTTCGATCCGATCGAGGTGGTGAATATTTGAGCCAAGAATTTGACGATCATCTGAAAAGTTGTGGCATTGTTTCAGAACTTACTCCACCCGGAACACCACAATGGAATGGTGTGTCCGAGAGGAGAAATCGAACTCTATTAGATATGGTTCGATCGATGATGAGTCAAGTGAACCTTCCTATTTCCTTTTGGGGACATGCACTGGAAACAAACTCGCTTTAACACTTAACAAGGTCCCTACTAAATCGGCACCTAAAACTCCACATGAGATGTGGCATGGAAGAAAGCCTAGCTTATCTTTCATGAAGATTTGGGGATGTGAGGCTTATGTAAAGAAATTGGTTTCTGAGCATAAACTTGCACCTAGATCTGATAAATGTATTTTCGTTGGTTATCCTAAGGAAACGAAAGGATACCTATTTTACAACCAATCCGAGAACAAAGTGTTTGTTGCTCGAAATGGTGTCTTTCTAGAGAAAGAGTTTCTCTCTAAAGAAACTAGTGGGAGTAAAATTGATCTTGAAGAAATTCAAGAACCTAAAAATGACATAGAGCCAATAGTAGAGACGGAACCAAATTCACAAGCTGTTGTGGAACCGGTTCAAGATACACAAGTTCTTCGCAGATCGGATAGGATACGATCCGAACCTGAGAGATATGGATTTCTCATGACGGAAAGTAATGAAGTAGAAATCATTGAGAATGATGAACCTACTTCCTATCAAGAGGCAATGTCCACTCCTGATTCGGACAAGTGGCTAGGAGCCATGGAATCCGAAATCAAATCCATGTACGATAATCAAGTTTGGAACTTGATTGATCCACCCGAAGGTGTAAAAACCATAGGGTGTAAGTGGGTTTTCAAAAAGAAAACCGACATGGATGGGAAGGTACATACTTATAAGGCTAGGCTAGTTGCTAAGGGGTATAGGCAGATTCATGGCGTTGACTATGATGAAACCTTTTCGCCCGTAGCAATGCTTAAGTCTATTAGAATCCTAATTGCCATAGCCGCATATTACGACTATGAGATATGGCAAATGGACGTCAAAACATCGTTTCTTAACGGAAACCTACTTGAGGATGTATACATGATACAGCTGTGAATGTGTGCCCAAATTTTGTTTTTGTTGGATTCACGCGAGTTTGAAGACATCCGGTTTAATTTGAAAAACGGAGTCGCCACGCCATTTTGATTACCTCAAAACTTTGAAAAAAAGGTTTTATGGGTTCGGAGGTTAAGTTACCCCTTGGGAAGAACGTTTGGCGTTCACCCAAGGTGCCTTGCTGGAGCAAGTCTCCCATGATTTCATTAATCGTGCTTGCTTGCGTGCTTTCTTGTGTGCATGTGTTTGAAAATAAGGAGGGAATGTCCCAAGTCGTCTTTCGGACGTACAAACCATTTGTTGGTTGTCGCTCGGGATTTCTTGGAATTTATGTATTCGGGATTATGATCCCGCCCTCATCTTGGAATTGTGATCATCGCATTTTTTAGACCTTGGGACTTGCGTGATCGAGAAAATGACTCTCTTTGTAGTCAAAGATGAGGTTCTTTAGAAAAGGAGGGTCCTTAGCCCATCAATCCTACACTTTAAGATGGTCAAGCTTGTATAGATGCTTCATACTCATCTTAAGTGATAATCGGAGATATAGGGTTCGAAGGTATCCCTTTTCTAAAGAGATTATGAAACCTTTATGGAAGGAACGATGTAAAGATAGGATCTTTTACACCGGTCCGTTCCTAGGTTGCTAATGGGGGAATGGGGGAAATGTATGTAAAAATGACACTTTAATGAAAAGATGACATTTTTGGGTTGCAAATGATGCACTTAATTAAAAAAAATGATCTTTATTGCAAATGATGCATAAAGATTTGATTTTTATGCAAATGATGCATTTTTGTTGAAGAAATTGGCATTCATTATGCAAATGATGCATAAAGATTGCATTTTGAAAAGCATATGATGCTAGTTTATGGTAAAGACGTGGTCTTTAAAGCAAATGATGCTTGGAAAAGGGATTTTGAATGCAAAGGATGCATTTTGATTGAAAAGATTTGATTTTTATATGCAAAGGATGCATAAAGATAACATTTTTATTGGAAAATGGGGGTTTTAGGTGCAAAGGATGCACCTTTATGGGAAAAGACTACATTTTTATGACAAATGATGTCTAATGCATGCAAAAGGGGAAGGGGAATATGAAGATATGATCTTTAATCTACCAAGTCCCAAGCAATATAAAGGCAATGCAATGAGCAATTTATAAAGCAATTAGGATGCGAGGTTAGGGCGTGCGAGGTTATCAATGGCTTCCTTCTTCTTCGGGCGTGAGCTAGGAGGAGAGGTTGATCTTGGATCTTCAAGGAGGAGGGAGGGAGCTTCTTGGCCTTCTTCTTCACCTTCTTGAGCTTCCGGCAGATTCTTCACGTATTTGGAGTGTTTGTGGGTGATTTGTTGTGTTAATTGTGTGTTGAAATGGGTAGAGGAGGGCTCTATTTATAGGCAGTCTGGATAAGGCTAATGAAGCCGTGCGGCTAAGGACAGCGAGCTAATGCAGCCGTGCGGCATTATCCACAATGACTCAAAGATTCTAGAACCATGCAAGGTGGCAAATTCTAGAACCTTTCCTCCTAATTAAGAAAAACGTGTTTCTTAGTTAGGAAGGATCCTCTTCAGCCCTAAATTAATTAAAAACAGTTCCGAATTTTTCCGAACACTAGGAAGGTCCGGGGAATTACCGGAAAACTTACCGAAATTGCCGGGAAATTTAACCTAAGGCATGAGCCGATTTGGGTACTTACAGAAGCCCCTCGGCAACGTCACTTGCAAGGCGAGTGGGGTTGTCGATAGAAAAGGATCCGATCTGGCGAATGCCGAGACGGATTGGGTGACCAAGGTGGTCGAGTGGCTGAACCTCTTATGAAAGGCTACCTACGTATCCCGGAGGAATCAAGCCAGGCCGTAGTTCGGAATAGATCCTCTGGGGAATGGAGAAGAGAAACTGGTCTCTTGCTGGGGAAATAGAAGAGAAAATGACCTAGGAGGTCAAGCAATTGATCCTACTGGGGATATGCTAGGAGTGACCAAGGTGGTCAGATAACAAAGTCTCTTATGAGAGACTACTTCATCACTGAGGAGTGACGGAGGAAAAGGGTGACCAAAGTGGTCGGATGGCTGGACCTTTTATAAAAGGCTACCTACGTATCCCGGAGGAATCAAGCCTTGATCGTAGTTCGAGCATCACTAGATAGTTAGGAACGATGTCTAGGATCCTCGAGGGTTTTGACAATTAATGGAGGCTGTCACCTGAGAAAACTGGAGCTTACGTCACTATCGAGAAGATAGAGGTAGCTAAAGTTGGATGACGTTATTTCTTTATGACGGAAATAACGAAGACTAGAGCTTACGTCGCTATCTCTTTTTGACAGAGATAGAGGTAGCTAAAGCTAGAAGAACTTAAGTATACTTCACTATTCGTGATAGAGGTATCTTAAGTTAAGAGGAACTTGAGCATACGTCACTATTCGGGATAGAGGTAGCTTAAGTTGAGAGAAACTTGAGCGTACGTCACTATTCGGGATAGAGGTAGCTTAAGTTGAGAGAAACTTGAGCGTACGTCACTATTCGGGATAGAGGTAGCTTAAGTTAAGAGAACTTAGCATACGTCACTATTCGGGATAGAGGTAGCTTAAGTTGAGAGAAACTTGAGCGTACGTCACTATTCGAGATAGAGGTAGCTTAAGTTGAGAGAAACTTGAGCGTACGTCACTATTCGGGATAGAGGTAGCTTAAGTTAAGAGAACTTAGCATACGTCGCTATCCGGGATAGAGGTAAGCTAAGTTTAGAGTTTTGACACTGGAGGTTGTCACCTAGCATTATCCCGTTATAACGGAATTAACTGAGGCGACCGGGAAGAAAGCTTAATTGCTTAAGAGATAAGGGATATCTTTCGAAAAAGATGTTATCTTGGTTAAAAGATAACGGAAATTGCATGCCCAAGTGGAAGGTCCAAAGGTGGATTGTAATTTTCGCTCGTAGCGAATGAGGCCGCCCGCATGAGATGGAGAAAAAGGAGCCGTACGGCTAGAAGCCTGTTTTTTCCAGATTATTTAAAATCAGATTTGAACGGGCCATTGGCATTGTATTGCCGCCCAAGAACGCAGAGAGAGAGAAGAGAGGAAGAGAATTTCGAAATTCTTTCAATCCCCTTGCTTCCTTTTGATTTGAGATGGATCCGGAGGGCAATCCCATACCGAGGCAAGCAAGAAGAAACATCTCGGCGGCCGCTCGGAGGAGGAGAAAGGAGCTCGTGCGAACGGAAAGAAAGTATGACTTTCTTACGCCTCCGTCGGAGCTTTACCCGGGGAGAAGGGAGCATAAATCAACGAACCCGCGATCGGTTGGGGTAAGCATTCTTAATTTGCTCAATTCCGTCGATTTTGATTGAATTTTGAATGACTTAGGGCTTGACCCGAATTTAGAAATTTTCTAGGATTTTTGAATGATTTTGAGACATTGATGAATAACCTATGAGGCTAAGAATATGCAATGTGCAATTTGTTTGACAAAAATAATGGGAATGACCCACTTTTTTTTTTCTCGCAAATAAAGTAAGAATGAAAATTTGTCTAAAGTGAGAAGGAGTTCTTGCATGTGCTAGAACTAGGTCAAAATTTTGAGAAAACATGATTTTGGAAGATGAAAAGGATTCATGCATGCCATTTTTGAAAGAATAATGCTTATGTGCAAAGAATTGTGATTTTGTGATTTTGTGCTTTAGGAAAGCAATGGGACTTGACATGACACGTTTTAAGTGATGAAAGACGCTTTTTTTTATGCAAATGATGCTAAAAAAAACTTTTGTGAATGCTTTTCTTTTGAAAACATGTGCACTTTTTGAATATATGCATGCTTTTGAAAATGATGAATGATTGACACACTTCTTTTTGTTGTGCTTGTCTACAGGAGAACAAGTCTAGAGGACCATCAGAGATTGCAGTCAAGCTTTGGCAGAGGATGCCGGATTTCGAGAAGAATGGGGTGAACCCCAAGGGTTTGGTGAGGGCTACCGGCCTGGATTCATTCGTCGAGGCTATCGGCAGGGGTGTTCACATCACCTCGAAGAGCAAGGGCTTGATCCAGGCCCTTTCTGAGTTCCTCGTGGGACAAGACACATAGCTTTCACCCGAGCCGGGGAGAGCTTACAGTGACTCCGCCGATTTCACAGCCTATCACCGGCCTACAGCTCACCGGGAGGCCCGTGACTTGGAGAGACCACATTACATGCCCGAGGAGTTCCGTGCTTTGGTTGGGTTTGAGCCGATTCCCAAGGGGCCGGGTATGGAGACACGGAATGTCGAGGTGGCGCTCGTACTTGCATGCGTAACTTTGCCGCTAATGATGTGATCGCCCAGCCACCGGCTAGAGCCTTCGTATGGTTGATGCTATCGCCACTATTTTTGCTAATTCTGGGACACCGGCCATGACTTGCCTCCTCGACTCTCTCGGGAGGATGTTGATGGGATAGGGACGGTCTCCTTGGGGAGAGGCCGGATTGGCGAGTTGTATTTCTCCTTGGACATGTACAGCCGGAACAAGGCTGCTTCCATGGACTGCTTCTCATTTGCCCTTGAGGTAGTCCCTCTTTCTTTTCTCTTTCTTTTCTTGTCTTGAGACTTTTATGAGAGAGAGAGAATGACATTTTTGATGTTTTGAACATGCAGGCCTGGTTTTGCGAGGTGATCGGGTTCTTCCCTTGGAACCAACAGAGCGATATCACCATCTTCCCTGCTATGGTTCGCTGGAGGGGAGATGCGAGGGATAAATTTACGGGGAAGACCCGGATCACTTTCGACTACAAAATGGTGAGGCCGGTCATCAACAGGGATGGGCACGACGGAGTGGACTTCTACCCTTGGGGGTGTATCCTGAGATCTTGCCGGGAGATGCCATTGAGGCGACGAGGCAGAGGAGGTGGCTCACCGGGCCGACATGTGATGTCATTTACTTGGGGGACCGCTTTCGAGGCAAAGATGGCCATGTCCCTCCATTGGACGCCATTACTCCTCAGATCCTCCAAAGACGGATGCTACAGCCTGTGGATTGGCCGCAGGATGAGATTGCTAGGTACTGTGCATGCGTGGCCGCAGAGGAGTACTTCGACATGGACACCCCTACGCCGTGTTTGTGGAGCAGCCCGAGGACGCCATAGAAGCTAGTGAAGCCGGCGGTCACTCAGTGGATATGGGGAGGATGAGCCTATCGACCCGCCGATCCCTCCCGCGCATCCGTCCTACGTGGTCCATGGAGTACCGAGGAGGATGAGGATACTGTCCTCGACGCTAGGGAGCCCCAAGACACCTTGCCGCCCGACAAAGACTGTAAGTATACTTTTAGGGTCTTTCCCTTTTCAGCCTTTCAGATTTTTCCGCTTTTTGCAATTTTCTCGAGATTTTCCGAGATTTTTCTTCTTTTTCTCAGTGTTCCAGCTCGCACCTATGATAGATTGGTCGTGCGTAATAGGGCCGGAAGGACATGTGCCGGTCCCTTCGAGGAAGCCGGCTCGCGCTTCAAAGGCGGCAGCTGATGCACAGGAGCCCGGGCGCAAGAGACGGCATGTCTGGGGCACAACATCCTCTTCATCGGCCTCTGAGTACTCTTCCAAAGGCCATGCCTCGGGGCGGGGACCCAACGCCGACATTCTCGGGAGCAAACTGGGCCGAGTATGGGCACGATAATGTCCATCTGTCTCGATGTGAGCGACTGTGAGGACTTCGATGAGGGAGGCTAGCGTTTATGAGCTGAGTAGCGATGAGGAGGAAGAAGAATCGGAGGCCTAGGAGGTCTCTAGAGTAGATTTGGAACAAAAACAAACAATGAACAATTTTTATGCACACTTTATTTATTTTTTGCTTTATTCTGGCGCCGATGGGGCGAAGACATTGTACTTATGTTTTATTTGCTTTTCTAATTTATGCTTTTTAAATTTGCATATTATCTGAGCCTCGGGGCGATTTTTTTGCTTGGAATCGGGCTGAAACTCGGGCCAAAATGATTTATAATGGTGTATAAATGCTTGAATGGCTTCGGATATGTTTTTGTACAGTGTTTTGGTTGAAAAAGTGGGGTGAAAACTCCCTTGGGCAGCAACTTTGGTTGCCGCAGAATTTTTTTCTCGCAGAGGGCTAATGTAGCCGTGCGGATAGGTCCCGAGGGTAAATAGGGCCGTGCGGCTCTGCGCCCGTCTCGAACCGGTTATTTTCTGAATAAAAGCAAGGCTTGGCCATTTCATTTCATTTTCAACTTAGACTTGTCCCAATTGTTCCCAGAGCACATTTTGGACCTAAAAGCACCATCTTTGGTCATTTTGCGATGGAGAAGCCTGTCAGATTGCAAAGGGGGAAACGAGACCGTTTTCTGTCCGATCTTCAATCTTGGGTGAGACACAACTTCCAATCTCATAGGGGGCTGCTTGATTCTTCCTTCAAGATCAAGTCTTTATGGCATTTGAGGGCTCTCCCGCCCGATTGGGACCTTTTGAGAGCCGCAAAGCAAAGTTCGGGGACGTCCGGAGACATGTTTATCGCTTTTCTTATAACGAGATTGTCCCGACGCATGAAGACTTCCGAGCCTTGATTGGGGGTCCCGAGATTGAGGCTATATCTATTCCGCTGATCGGAGACGTGCCGGGCGGTAAAGCTTGCATCTTTTCTCGCATTCCTTTGGGAGAGGCCGAGAGGATGATGGTAGCCCCTGATAGGATTGACCTTTCGATATCCCGGCAGGTTTGGGTCTCCAGATATGGCCGCGACCACGGTGGCTATGGACGCATTTATCCTTTGCGTATTCTCTCGCTCCGTTCACCGCCGAGTCCGTGGGGATCCGTCCATAGTGGCCTCTTGGACATGGTTAGAGACTCGCAAGGCCGGGAAGGATATTGTCCCGCCGGTTTTGGGAGAGACACTTCACGGGATTGACAGGATGGCTCTGGGAGACCATTTCATGAGATCCGGGAGTCCGGCCGTGTTGACCTTATGGCCGCAGGAGAGGCTCTGGGGCTTTGCCAGTGGGCTTTGCCGACTCGGTGCCCTTGGGTGATTTCTGAGAGGTGCACCGAGGCAACAGGACCGTAGTAGCCGGAGCCGACGATGGCTAGGCTATCCACTTCGGACATCCGTTGGTGGATACCTCATTGGAGGTTGCGCATCAGAGGATATTTCAGGAGTCCTATGTCGTGAGGGTTCCAGGATTCTCGCCGGTCATCCTTCTACATACCCCGCTTAGTATCCAGCAGCTTGGGGCTTTACAGAGCCATCGAGCGATCGGGAGGACATCCGGACCATGGAGGTGATGCCATTGGATATGAGAGATCCACCAGCCTTCTCATTCTTCTCGAGGGCTTGGACATACACCGCTTCCCACCTGTGGCTATCTTCAGAGTGTGAAAAGCACCATCTTGACCACCGTCTACTTGGACCGGGTACGAGAGGGAGACGGGAGCGACTGTGTCATCTGGGAGGAGAGACGTCGAGCTTTACTGGGAGCCGATCGCGACTCGAGCAGACTTTGAGGGAGACCGAGGCTAAGGCGAGTCGCCATAACCGCCAGTGTGACTTGGTCGTGGATATGGAGGCTCGGTACAAGAGGTTGTCCGAGGTCGCTCCTTCGACCGAGGCTCGAGGGAGGAGGTGCGGACTCGTGCTCTGGACAGAGAGAGCACTTATTGACACGGGTTTAGTGGAGGCTCCAAAGTGAGGATACCGGAGGTCGGGATGAGGGATACCGACATCATAGATAAAAAGAGGAAGAAGACTCGACGGGCCGAGGAAAAGGGAAGAAGACCAAAGAAGACTCAAATAATGACGACCGACGCATCTTTTCTTAGGATTCCCTTATTGCCATTTTGCAAACACATTAGTTTATTTAGGCATTTTATTGTATTTTAGATCTTTGTAGAAAGGTGTTAGCAGAGTTAAGAGGTAGACCGTGCTTGAACTCATCAAGAAGTTTTTAACTTGTAATGAACAAGAAATATTATCTTAAAAATTAGTCAAGACACATTTCATGGAAATTCAAATGTCTTATTTATTGGGACCCGTTTTATGAAAACCGAAATACCCTTTATTATTTAGGACGCACTTCATGGAAGCTTGATTGTCCTTTTTATTGTTTAGGACACATTTCATGGAAACTTAATCGTCCTTTTTATTGTTTAGACCGAACCATATATGGCCGCCTACGTTCCCCTTTTACAAGAAAGACTAAGGGGCTCAGTCTTCGTAGTTCATTCTCGTGAACTATAAAAAATTTTTATGTGCACTCGTTTTTTGCCTAGACCGCCCTTTTTGGGGTTTTCACTTAGCCGGGCATTACTCTTTTTGCACTAAGATTTTTTTCTTTTTTTTTTTTTTATGTGCAACCCCGTCTTTTGCCTAGACCGCCCTTTTGGGGTTTTCACTTAGCCGGGTATTACTCTTTTTGCACTTTTTTTTTATTTTTATTTTTTTTTTAGACATAGTATCTTTTGAGCTTATCACCGTTGATCGGGTGGACAAAGGGATTGCCGTCCGTGTCCGCAAGCTTCATGGCTCCTCCCGATAGTATCTTCTCGCACCACATAAGGGCCGATCCAAACGGGTTCCCATTTTCCTGTGGGGTTGTCTCTCGGTAGGGGGCTTCACTTTCAACACTAAGTCACCCTCTTGATGTCTCCGGCCTTGACCTTTTATCAAACGCTCCGCCATCCGCCTCCGGTAGGCTCGGGTGTGTTCCATGGCTTTTAGCCTTCTCTCGTCAAGGTGGCTAACTCATCATGCCGGCCGCGCAACCATTCCACTTCATTGACACTGTTTTTCCAGAGGACCCTTAATGACGGGATTTCCAACTCCACCGGTAACACCGCTTCCATCCCGTAGGTTAAGGCAAAAGGAGTTTCTCCCGTAGCCGTTCCGATGCACGTTCAGTAGCCCTGCAGTGCCAAGTGCCTTTTCGGGCCAATCACGACCACGGGTGGCCATCTTCCTGATGATCCGTTCGAGCGTCTTATTAGCAGCCTTCCACGGCTCCATTAGTCTCGAGGTCCGTACGGAGACGACTTGTGGCGAGTGATTCTCGAATTCTCGACAAAGAACCTATCGCAGCCCCTTCAAAGTGCGACCCATTATCGGAAATGATCTCGCTGGGCACCCCATATCTCGCACATTATGTTTTCTTTGATGAATTGGGCCACTTTTCCGGAAGTGAGGACCTTGTAAGACTTGGCCTCTACCCACTTGGGTGAAGTAGTCGATGGCTACTAGCACAAATTCATGCCCATTGCTTCCCGCCGGGCTATTTTCCCTATCACGTCAATACCCCAAGTTGCAAACGGCCAAGGAGTCGTCATGCAAGACATGTGTCATGAGGCGGAGATGGTTGAGGTTGGCAAACCGCCGGCACTTGTCGCATGCTCGGACGTGCCGGACACACCTGTTTCCATGGAAATCCAAGAGTAACCCATTCTCGAGGATCACTTGCATCGTGGCTCGCATTCATATGAGGACCGCAGTGGGACCATTGTGGACTTCACTCATCAATTCTTTGGCCCTTTCTTGAGTGACGCACAAGAGGAGTGGTCCTTGGTATCGCTTCTGTATAGGTTGCCTCCTAGAATGACATAATGGGAGGCCAACCTTTCGTGAGCTTGCAAGCTCTTGGCTCGACACCTTCTTTTGGTCTACCTTCTTCGTCTTTGAAAGCCGACTCTCCATCTTTGAGGAACTCGGTAAATTTGATTGTACCAGTGGTTCCTTCATAGGCTCGGGTCCTGTGTCTACTTCACAATGTAAGGTCAGGGCTTCTCTTCTACCCACTGAAGGGTTTTATGGCTTTTCCTCGGGATCTCTACCAATGAGGCTAGAGTAGCTAATGCATCTCGCGAACCGTTCTTTTCCCTCGTGCAAGTAGTGGAAGGTCACTTCTCCGAACCGTCCCCAACTCCTCCATATGGGCATGATACCGCCGCAGTTAGGGTCCACAGCCTTCCACTTGTTGGAAACCCGATTGATGATCGTGGCCGAGTCTCCGTAAACTTCTAGCTCCTTGACATTCCTTTCTAAGGCAGCCTTCCAAACCAAAGAATGCAAGCTTCATACTCGGCAACATTGTTCGTGGCGTGGAAGTTCAACTTGAGGGCTATGGGTGTATGCTCATCCTTCGGATCGACCAAGAGCATCCCGATACCGTTTCCTCTTTTGTTAGCGGCTCCGCCAAAGAACAACCGCCATCGGTTTTCGTGTTCGACCGCAAAGATCCCTTCATCTCGGGAATTGGGGTTCGTGCCCTCTCGTCTTCATTATCGGGAAAGTTTGCCAGGTGGTCTCGACAACGCTTGACCCGATAGCCTTTCTCGGTCACATAGTTGATGTCGTACTCGCTAAGAAGAAGGACCACTTTGCTAGACGCATCGAGAGGGAAGGCTTATCAAAGATGTATTTGATGGGGTCCATTTTTGAGACCAAATTCACAGGTGGGCTTCGCATATAATGCTTCAACTTGCCGACTACCTGCACTCCGCCCCCGCATGTGTCTTTTCACATGCCGAGTAATTGAGCTCACTTCCCCGCAGCCTTCCGACCGACAAAGTAAATGGCGTTTTCTACCCGAGAGTCTTTCTTTTCCCGAGCAAGCATAGCCCCAACCGCCGTATCGCTGACAATGAGATAGAGCAAAGAGGTTTCGTCTATGTGGGGCATAGCACCGAGGGTGTACCAAGTATGCCTTGATCCGGTCAAAAGCATCCCGGCATTCTTCGGTCCATTCTCGTGTCTACGTTCTTCTTCATGAGCTTGAAGATGGGCTCGCACATAGTGGTCAATCGATTGACGAAACGGCTAATGTATCCGCAGCTTTTCCCATAAAGCTCTTGACTTCGTCCGGGTCCGAGGTGGCCTCATATCCATAATGGCTTTGATCTTGGGGGTCAACTTCGATACCTCGCTCCGTGACCATATACCCAAGCACTTTTCCCTTGTCACTCCGAAGGTGCATTTAGCAGGTTTAGTCTCATGGAATGTTGTCTCGCCTCTCAAAGAACTTCCGCAGTCAACAAAGTGCCGCCCGTCCTCGCCTTTGGAGTGGATTATCATGTCGTCTACGTAGACCTCGATCTCCTTGTGGATCATGTCATGAAAGCGCGGTCGCCGCCCTTCGTAAGTAGCCCCGGCGTTCTTAAGCCCAAATGGCATCACCGTATAACAAGCAAGTTCCCACGGCGTGGTGAAGGCCGTCTTTTCTTGGTCTTCCTCGCCATCTTGATCCGGTTGTATCCTCGCAAAGCCGTCAACGAAGGATTTGACTTCGTAGTTGGCAAGTGGAGTCCACCAGATGTCTATGTTTGGCAAAGGGTAATCGTCCTTGGGCCGGCCTTGTTCGCATCTCGGAAATCCACACAGCAGCCGCACCTTCCCATTAGCCTTGGTGACGGTCACAATATTGGACAACCATGTCGGATATTCGATGACTCGATGAATCCTACCCGCAGAGCTTCTCAATTTCTTCTTTGACCTCGTAGAGACCATTCTCGCTTGATCTTCCTCGCTCGCTTTACCGGTTTAGCATCCGGTGCTAGAGGGATTCTCGTGCTCTACTATCGAACCTGTCTAGCCCCGCAGATATCCCTCGTATGACCATGCAAACACGTCGACGTATTCCCCGAGCGCATCGATCGCCCGTCCTGCTCAACCCTGGAAGAAGTTTCCGATCCGTGTCTCTTTAGGTTCCTCGACAGCACCCAAGTTCACACTTGTCAAAACCTCCTCGGCAGCTTGGGCCCGGTTTTCCTCTTTTTCGAAACCCGCTTAAAGATTTCTTTAATGTATTGTTCATTTAGTGTGTTTGCAGATCTTGTTCAAATGATTCATTATTAACTCGTTGTTAAGTTTTGAGTTAATTTATCATTTGTTAAGTTGGCAATAAGAGGATACTCGTAAAGATCTCGTCATTTCATTCAAAATAAGGGGAAAGATGACATCGATTACATTTTGGTAGTCCTCAGCGTGAGGCCTTCTGGATGACTCAGAGGATCGGAATTCAAAGATTCCCGACTCAACCGTATGGACAACAGTGGTGTTTGACACGACCGGGTTGAGAAGGACGAGGTACCAATCCAAGCTCCTCTATCATTTGCCGTCGGCCAAGCTATCGGTCCCGAGAACGTCTCCCAATTCTTCAATGGCATTTCGTCTTAGTTACCAAAGTGCGGGGATCAAAAGGATTTTCACCACCGTCTCCAATTACGGCAACTATCTCATCATCTCGAGCCGAAGTCGATCAAACTGGGATCCGTGCTTCTTCATCAAACAACCGTAGCAAGCCCCACTCACCGTCTTCACTACCGCGCCTTCTATCCGGCCGATCTTCTAAGAGCTAATTCGAAGGCGGAGAAATCCATTACCCCGGATGCCGACTCTTTGACGCCGTCTCGAGTTCCCTTTGAAGACATACTGCTTCGAACGGTAGTGGTAGCCCTGTGAATGTCCGGCAAGTCAAGGAACATTCTTCGAACAGATTGGCCGGCTTTCCCTTACTTTCTCAAGATTCTCCGTAAGGGTTTTCTCGCAAGGAGATCCGGTGATCACTTTTATCGTATTGTGTCTCGCCTTTTGTAAAATAATGGGTCGTGGATAAACCGTAGGGATGAAGCCGGACCCCTTTATCTTTTCTCGCCATTTGGTTTGTACCCCAAGCCGTATCTCGGTATTCTCGTTCCTTTACATCGATGATGGTATTGCGACTCAAGTCTTCCACCCAATCCAAGTCCCTAAGATAACCCATTTTTCTCATCATTCTCATGGCAGGAGGGATTTGATCGGAAGTAGTAGTGAGGTCGGGCAACACACTTGTGCTTTGGAAGGAGCTACAGAGAATCCCGTCAATGCCAACCCTTCGTCATCATGTTTGATTTCCAATATCGGGATGTCTCCAAAGGCCGGTTCCTTCTACCGTGACACTGTCTCCATAAATGGTGGTGATAGTACCATCATTTGACTCGAAATTTGACGACCGGGTGCAAAGTAGAGGCTACCCCATTTATCTCGGTGGATCCAGTGGCCGTCCCAGAGAGCAAGAAATGAAATCGGAATATCAATCACTTGAAAATCGACGTCCATGACCTTTTTCCGAACCACGCCTTGAGAGTAGCAATCCCCAAAACCGACCGTGCAGTGGGAGTCATAAGCCTTAATAGTCTCGACTAGAAGGCTTCAAATCTCGTTGGTTTCTGTGTCCAATAAGTCCATCATCTTGGCCGGCAAGACATTCATTGCACCCTCCATCGACTAATACCCGTGGCAATCGACGCTCTTCTAACTCGGACTGTGATGTAAAGAGGTTCGTTATGACTAGCCCCATACTTTGGCAGTCCAAGTCAGTGAAGGTAATGATGTTTCCGTAGTGGATACTTCCAATCATTTGACGACCTCATCCGGGGTGACATCTATGGGCACCATGGTCTTGGCCAAACTTTCTTCTAGCTTCAACTTATGAGGGTACGAAGAGGTTAACAGGACCACAAGGAGATATTGGCTTGGGTACACTTCAACCGAGTCAACACCGGATCCTCTTTGTCGTAGTCCGGCTTTTCTACTTCCAAACTTATAAGGCCTCTTATCTCGTCTTTGGCTCCGAAACGGCATTCTTTTGTCACCCTTAGCCGCTCAATACTCATCCGTCCGCATCGAGTCATCACATAAACATTAGATTTTCCCGAGTCATTATTCCTACCGGAGGATTCTCGTTAGCTCTTTCAAAGTCGTAGGCGGGCTCTTGCCGGCGTATGGCCAATTTCCGCCGATTAATCCGATTAACGGCACTACCGGAGGCGTAGGCCGCTTCTCGAATCTCGATCCCAAGTTAACGGCTTTCGACCTTCTCGTGGTTCTCGACTCTCGATTGGCTTAGCAATGGCCGGTTTCAGCCTTTACCTTCTCCGTTTAGAGCCTTCACAGCCTCATTCAAACTTTTCAAAGTCAACATGCAACAGAGTTATCACTTTCGTGGTTTGGAGCCCGGCAACCGGCTTTCTCATCCGGTCCAACAATTTTTTCAACAGAGTGGGATCACATTCCTCATCACCGTCAAGCATGTCCCTTCTTTCTAGGGGTCGCCTTTCCGATGGCATCTTTGACATTGGCCAAACATTTTCTCAAGTGAGAAATTCCATCATCAATAAGGATTTCATGGGGTCAAACCTCATGGCGGGTTTCTCGTTCTTCACCGTCGGGAAGGTTTTCTTCGGGCTTTTGGCTTCCGGGCTAACCACTCTTCTACTGTTCCTTCCGCACTTCGACCGTGTCTTCATCGCATCACCGTAGTAACTCTCGCGGAACTTTCGTCTTGACTCGATGACCAATGAGGGCAAAAGCAGTCGGGATACTTGACGCCATATAAGAGGTATCTTGGACTCCTCCTTTGACTTGGGAATTACCAAGAAAACATCATTGTCGTCACAGACATAAAGGGGACTCGGGGTCGCCTCGAGACTTAAGACTCTTTCCAGTGGCATCCATACACTCTTCTTCTGGACAAGGTCTCAGGAGTGACTACTAACACCGTAACAGCAGTCTACTCTTCCCGATGAGAGTTTGGCTTCCGCAATGCTTACGTTTTCCAGACGGTGGGTGGAGCCCATTTTCCTCTTTCGCCTAGTGGCTTCAATTAAATCCCTCCATTCACCGACCAAGTCTTTGTAAGGAGTATTGAACTCTAGGATGTAGGACTCATATACCGCTTCATCTAAGCTAGCATCTTTTTCCTTTTCTCGAGCCTTCACACAGCCGCAAATACACTTTGAAGTGATTTCATCTCCTATTCCGGGTCGGTGGTTTTCTACCTCATCTTGCCCTTTCGGGTTTCACTTCGCCGACTCCAAGTCCATTCCTTCTACGGAACTGTCATCATCACCGTAAATCCATCCATTCCTATTCTCGTTCCCGATCGATTCTTCACTACCACCGTCCCGAGAGATAGGCAAATTCACAGTGCGTTGACGAAATTAGAGAGGTCGGGTTGGTACCGGGATTCCAAAGTAAAGGGATTTGGATTAGGGCCGAAAGGAGGGAAAGAGTCCCACTGGGGATGCAAAGGCCGTGAGGGTGTCGGGACCCCGACGGCTCGGGATGTTGGGGAAGACCGAAAAGGGACGCTTTTTGGCAAAGGATTAGGAGGGATGGGCTATAGGCTAGCTCGCTTCCCTAGTCATCTCGGTTACCCAAACCAAGTGCGTTCTCTCGTCGAATCGGACATTCCGACTCTCTCGGATCGACCAAACCGAGGATTCTCGCGAACTGTCCGAGAATTCTGCGCTAACAAGTCGCCGACCCGGTGTTCTCACCCACTTCTTTCTCGCGGGAAAGGGATAGGAAAGGTTTAGACTCGGGGTAGGTGTTTAGGTGAAGGCCTGTGCAATATGCAAATTAGAATCTTCCAGCTTTACTTAAAACAATGTCTTTTATTAATATCTATTTGGTTGGAAAAGGGGTTTGCCCTTCTTTTTCGTAACTACTCTAGATCCCGGATCGCTGGGTTCCGTCACTACGTCTATAAGCCCTCGTATTCCACCCGTATTTCGACCTCCTGTGGTGGACACCCGGGCGAGGGTCCTATAGGGCACGCGGATCCCACCGACCGAGAGTAAAGAACGCTCCTAACGGGTCTAGCGGGTCATAGGAACTTTCAACGCACGAGCGATGCGGATTATAGTCAAGGCAATACCGGGAAAGTCTCGTCTTTCTGCCTTGATAGAATTTTGGCGTAATTTCGCTTGAGCGAATGACGGTTTGACTTTCGGTAATGTCCGAGAAGATAATAGGCATGGGTCGGGCGGCAAAAGCCGGATGACACAGTGTCACATTGAACTTCATTGCATACGCCGGGCGTGAGTTAGAATCGAAGTCAATGCCGGGTCAAGATCTTGCCAATTTTTCCTTGTCGGAATTTTAGCAGAGCTTCGCTTGAGCGAAAGATCTTTGATTTGTTGGCAAAGACTCGGTCTTGACTCTTACGCATTCCGTGCGTGTCAAGGTCAATAGTCAATGTCGGAGTTGAGATCTCGCCAATTTTTCCTTGTCGGAATTTTGGCGTAGTTCTTCTTCCGTTATGAACTAAGGCTTCGACCTTTACGAGGGTATGCAATCGGGCTATATGACACGGACTAGACCAAAACCAACCAAAAGTCACGGTTTTTTGAAACGTGTGACACGGACCGTGCATTGGTCGACACCGGCTGCCATGGGGAGGTTGGGATGATTCCGTGCGCGCCCGGGAGCATCGTAAGGCCGTCCGTGATCGCACTGAACCACCCTCGGCTCAAGGACGTGCGTGCAAAAGTGTACAGGATATATCAAAGTGCGCGTAGTGTGCGGTCTCCTAAAAATGTTCCTTTTTGAGTTAAAACAGAGATTTTCGTAAATGTGTTTTAAAGGAATGATTTTCGGGACGGGGAGAATGCAACACATAAGCACGTAAATTTTCTCGGGAGCCCTGGCTAGCCATGGAGCCGAGTAGCCCCAAGCCGCTAGATCGCCAGATTAACCATGATTTTTCCCGGTGGAATTGCCACCGAGGTCGCCCGGTCGAATCCAATGAGGATTGAGCCGTACGACCGCATGGATCAATTTTCCAGTTCCACTCCTTTTGCTATTTTTCGGGTTGTTTCCCGTTTCAAAGTATGCATAGATTCCAAGATGCAAATGATGCAATGCATGGTAAAGAAAGCAAGCATGATTAATGAAATCGGCGACGGGAGTCTAACCCGCTCAAAGGGAAAAGCTTTCTTTTTTTTCGAAAAAGTGATACTGGTACGTGGGATTGTTAAACCACCGGTTATCCCAACTCCCACATCAGGGAGTGTACAGGAAGGGTAAGTGGTTTCCACCTATATACCGAGTATCGATTTTTGTTTTGAAAATAAAAGCTTTTCTCCTTTGGGATTTCCCCAGCGGAGTCGCCAAACTGTGAATGTGTGCCCAAATTTTGTTTTTGTTGGATTCACGCGAGTTTGAAGACATCCGATTTAATTTGAAAAACGGAGTCGCCACGCCATTTTGATTACCTCAAAACTTTGAAAAAAAGGTTTTATGGGTTCGGAGGTTAAGTTACCCCTTGGGAAGAACGTTTTGCGTTCACCCAAGGTGCCTTGCCGGAGCAAGTCTTCCATGATTTCATTAATCGTGCTTGCTTGCGTGCTTTCTTGTGTGCATGTGTTTGAAAATAAGGAGGGAATGTCCCAAGTCGTCTTCCGGACGTACAAACCATTTGTTGGTTGTCGCTCGGGATTTCTTGGAATTTATGTATTCGGGATTATGATCCCGCCCTCATCTTGGACTTGTGATCATCGCATTTTTTAGACCTTGGGACTTGCGTGATCGAGAGAATGACTCTCTTTGTAGTCAAAGATGAGGTTCTTTAGAAAAGGAGGGTCCTTAGCCCATCAATCCTACACTTTAAGATGGTCGAGCTTGTATAGATGCTTCATACTCATCTTAAGTGATAATCGGAGATATAGGGTTCGAAGGTATCCCTTTTCTAAAGAGATTATGAAACCTTTATGGAAGGAACGATGTAAAGATAGGATCTTTTACACCGGTCCGTTCCTAGGTTGCTAATGGGGGAATGGGGGAAATGTATGTAAAAATGACACTTTAATGAAAAGATGACATTTTTGGGTTGCAAATGATGCACTTAATTCAAAAAAAAATGATCTTTATTGCAAATGATGCATAAAGATTTGATTTTTATGCAAATGATGCATTTTTGTTGAAGAAATTGGCATTCATTATGCAAATGATGCATAAAGATTGCATTTTGAAAAGCATATGATGCTAGTTTATGGTAAAGACATGGGTCTTTAAAGCAAATGATGCTTGGAAAAGGGATTTTGAATGCAAAGGATGCATTTTGATTGAAAAGATTTGATTTTTATATGCAAAGGATGCATAAAGATAACATTTTTATTGGAAAATGGGGGTTTTAGGTGCAAAGGATGCACCTTTATGGGAAAAGACTACATTTTTATGACAAATGATGTCTAATGCATGCAAAAGGGGAAGGGGGAATATGAAGATATGATCTTTAATCTACCAAGTCCCAAGCAATATAAAGGTAATGCAATGAGCAATTTATAAAGCAATTAGGATGCGAGGTTAGGGCGTGCGAGGTTACCAATGGCTTCCTTCTTCTTCGGGCGGAGCTAGGAGGAGAGGTTGATCTTGGATCTTCAAGGAGGAGGGAGGGAGCTTCTTGGCCTTCTTCTTCACCTTCTTGAGCTTCCAGCAGTATTCTTCACGTATTTGGAGTGTTTGTGGGTGATTTGTTGTGTCAATTGTGTGTTGAAATGGGTAGAGGAGGGCTCTATTTATAGGCAGTCTGGATAAGGCTAATGAAGCCGTGCGGCTAAGGACAAATGAGCTAATGCAGCCGTGCGGCATTATCCACAATGACTCAGCATTCTAGAACCATGCAAGGTGGCAAATTCTAGAACCTTTCCTCCTAATTAAGAAAAACGTGTTTCTTAATTAGGAAGGATCCTCTTCAGCCCTAAATTAATTAAAAACAGTTCCGGAATGTTTCCGGAACACTAGGAAGGTCCGGGGAATTACCGGAAAACTTACCGAAATTGCCGGGAAATTTAACCGGAAGGCATGAGCCAGATTTGGGTACTTACAACAGCCTGAAGGGTTTGTCGATCCAAAGGGTTCTAACAAAGTGTGTAAGTTGCAGAGATCCATTTATGGATTGAAGCAAGCTTCCCGGAGCTGGAATCTACGTTTTGATGAATCAGTCAAAGAGTTTGGCTTCATCAAAAACGAAGATGAACCTTGTGTATACAAGAAAATAAGTGGGAGCATAGTGCTATTTCTGGTGTTGTATGTCGATGACATCTTACTCATTGGAAACAATGTTCCTGCACTTGAGACTGTAAAGTCCTGGTAAGGAAAATGTTTTTCAATGAAAGATATGGGTGAGGCGGCTTATATCCTTGGTATCAAGATCTATAGAGATAGATCAAGAAGGATGATTGGTTTGAGTCAGAGTACATATATTGACAAGGTCCTTAGAAGATTCCGCATGGAAAATTCTATGAGAGGGAACTTGCCAATGGGACACGGCATTACTCTTAGCAAGACTCATTGTCCTAAGACAAATGATGAGCGAAAGAGGATGAGTGATATACCATATGCTTCGGCAATTGGGTCTATCATGTATGCCATGTTATGTACTAGACCCGATGTCTCGTACGCTCTAAGCGTAACGAGTAGATACCAGTCTGATCCTGGTGAGAACCATTGGATAGCTGTCAAGAATATACTTAAGTACTTGAGAAGGACTAAGGATGTATTCTTGGTATTTGGAGGAATGGAAGATGATCTAGTTGTAAAGGGTTACACAGATGCAAGCTTCCAAACCGACAAAGATGACTATAGATCGCAGTCTGGCTTTGTTTTTATGCTAAATGGAGGTGCTGTTTGTTGGAAGAGTTCCAAGCAGAGCACTGTTGCTGATTCTACAACAGAAGCCGAATACATAGCAGCATCGGATGCGGCTAAGGAGGCGGTTTGGATCAAGAAGTTCGTTAGTGATTTAGAAGTCGTTCCGAGTATCACTAACCCGATAGAGCTGTTCTGTGACAATAATGGTGCTATTGCCCAAGCAAAAGAACCAAGGTCACATCAGCGATCCAAACACATTTTGAGACGCTTTCACCTCATTCGAGAAATCTCTGAAAGGGAGGACGTCAAGATATGTAAGGTACCAACGGATGACAATATTTCGGACCCTCTCACCAAGCCTTTGCCACAAGCTAAACATGATGGTCATGTTAGGTCCATGGGTATAAGATACATGAGTGATTGGGCCTAGTGCAAGTGGGAGACTGTAGGTGTTAGTGCCCTAGGCCTATAGAGATAGACCTTTATGTAATGTCATTGTTTATTTATATATGAGATTGTTTATTTGATTATTATATGTGTTTGCATGTTTAGTTATAATAATCGTGTCCCTAGTACTTATGAAGCACTAGTATGAAGTCTAATGGATAATCATGTGATGATTATATGCATGGAGATGCACATTAGATTCATGGGTACTTGTTAGAGAACAAGGTACTGGACTTGACCCATTATGAGATTTATGTCATGGTCATATGTCATAATTAAATCTCATATAGTCATATCATTGATATCCTTTGACCTGAGATTATCATTGTCTTCCGCTTGATGAATATCATGTTTGATATAGTTTAACGTTGTCTTTAACCGGATGACAATAAGGGCTATCATTGGCATGATATGATTCTTATTGGGAAGAATGATAAGTCAAGATGGAAATTGTCCCTCGTAAAGAGAGATGTTTGCTTGGCCACTCGTAAGTAAGATTGATGTAGTGCATGGCCATGCCCGAATGAATTAATGTGATTAATGTCATTCGATTAATCAATTTACTTAGTAACGAGAAAGCATTGAACAATATGAGTTGACGTGGACCATGACTCATGTTCAATATAACATCATGTGACAATGGGATTGTGATATGTTCTATGTAGGAAAAACGAACTTGATATTATATTATTTGGGTAGGCGTGATGGCTTGCTAGAGTCCGCTCATGTCTTATGAGGATCGATGTGATCGAACTCATTGCCAACATAATATAGTCCTATGGGGTCACACGCATCGAACGAATTGTCAAAAATGGAATTATGGATTCTGGTGTGTTGGGCGACCGCCCAAGGTGCTATGGGCGACCGCCCATGTTATTTGAAAACTGGGCATTGGAGACTGTCTAGATGGGCGACCGCCCTTGTCCTTATGGGCGACCGCCCATGTTGGTTTTCGAATAAGGGATTAAGCTCTGGACACATGGGCGACCGCCCATGACCTTATGAGCGAGCCTGCCCATATGGGTTTTCGGAGGATGGGATTAAGCTCTGGACACATGGGCGACCGCCCATGTCCTGATGGGCGACCGCCCATGTCCGCTGAATGCTGAAACCGTTTTTTCCCAAGGGTTTTAATAGGGCATAATATTTATTGAGTATAAATAGAATCCCTCTTCAACCCTAGCAGCCAGTCACGAATTTTGAGCTTTGAGAAAGACAAAATAGAGAGGTTTTTCAATTGTGAATTGAAAATCATCACACCAATTCCATAATACATATAGATTGAAAAGGTTTCAATCAAGGGGTCTTGCAATCCTCCTAGAAAGAGTTCTAGGGTTCGTTCATCGCGTGGATACTTGTAGAGGATCTTGGCAAATCAAGATCTCTCGTTCGTGGTTCAAGCATTGTTGATTGAAGAGTTGCTAATTCTTCAATTTGGAGTTAGAGCACGTATATCAACGACAAAGGCACTCGAGGTTGGTAACCCTAATTCATACTTCTTAATTATTCATCTAGAACGGATTCTAGGGTTTTGGGTATTCGAGTTATTTGCATTATTCCTCAGGGGTAATCCCCTTATCAGAGCTTCAATGGACTCTTGGCTCCTCGGAGAGGGTATCAGAGGAGGAGGTTGGCTCGAGAGAACGGATTTTCCCTTCTCAGTTCTCGTTCTTTTCTTGGAGTTCAGGGGGAGGTCGTCATCATCCATCACCTCATCATCATCCACGTTCACCACAGTCAATGGGCTAGTCCCGCCAGTCCCTGCGCCAGAGGTCGCCATATTGGTGTCTGGAATGGTGTCGGAGCTCAAGCTCGGTCTAGTCGACATGTTGGATGCATTCTCCCCTTCAGCTGTCCCCTGAGCTCGGCTGCTGCTCTCAGGGGATCCTCCGACTCAAGTTCCTCCATGGGAACCATCCCAGCATTGTCTTTGGAAAGTAAGTTAGTCCTCACAGCAGCCTCTCTCTCTCTCTGTTGGCTCGAGCATTGGCCGCCCCGTGGGCTTTTTTAGCTTTCTTTCTATCAGACACAGCTACAATGCGACCCATGTTTGCTTCTTGTTCTGGGGTCAAAACCGCAACAAGGCCAAAATAGCAGAGTATTAGCTCAACATATGAAGGTTCTACATACGAGCAGAAGTTCCATGTACGAGCAAACTATGTACGAGCTAACTGTCTTATGTGCGAGTTAACAATTGACGAGCTGAGAGAGGTACATACAATTCAAAAAATGAGATGATGTGCAATCAAAATGTTCATACATGTAAGTTATCAGAAAAACAACCTAACGGATGAAGGGCGAGTAAAGGATTACATAATAAAGTGATCTTACCACCAGCATGCTCTCCATTATCTTTGCAATAGTTGGCGGTCCGTTTGCATAGTTGACACTTATCCTCGAACTTTCCCAAAGCATGGGTAACCCAATCGGGATATATAGTGCCCCTACCAACGTGCACCAGAGGCTGCACCTCTCCCTCTCCAGCCATCATCCCGGCTTGGATGTAGTTATATTTGGTGGTACCCAAAGACTCCCAACTGATGGGTCCCTTATCAGCTAACCTACACAACTTCTGGTATAAATCAAAATGCCAGGCTGGCTCCCAATAATCCCTCTCATCCATGGGCTCTGTACCATCAGTTGGCAAGGGAAATTCCCATCCTAATCTGCTCTCTACTACCACCACGTGGGAATTCCATCCGCTTGCTTTGCTGGGAAGGTTCGTGAAGAGCTTGCGAGAATTGGGTTTAGAAGGGGTACTGACACTCAGGTCCTCTCCACTATACTTAATGTAGAAGAATTCCTTAAACACCCTCATACAGGGCTCGTATCCTAAGAACCTACACACCATGGCAAAGCACACTAAGACCCTACAGGTGTTGGCTCCCAACTGAATAGGCAAGGCATTAGCACACTCCAAAAACTCGTTTATAAAGGGGTCAAGTGGCAACCTAAGACCAGCCACGAATTGGCCATAAAAGAAAGCTACTCTAGTGGCATCCCTAGTAAAGGTCGACCTAAACTTAGCCATGAAATCGTTCTTGTTGTAGATGGTCACTCTATAGTCTTCCTTACTCACCTCACAGAAATCATAGATCATGTTTTACCTAGAGGGTAAATTCTTTCTCCCACGCAACGGCCCTTGAGGAACGTAGCCTCTCTCGTTTTTCCCCGACACCACAGAGGGCCCAAACGCACCCACAATTCTGGGACCCGAAGAAGTAGATGCTGAAGCTCCACCTTGAGAAGCCATATCTGTACAAGAAGAAGGAGAAACAGGGGAGTCGGGCCTTTGAACAATTTCAGTGGACCTAACTAAGGGCGGCCTAGACTCCCCCGGAAAACTCTTCCTATTCCTAAGGAACAATGGTTTTTTGACATCCCTAACATAAAACAGAGCAATGTGATCGAGTAATTCATGAAAGAGATGAAAAGTGACAGTGTTCGATTCATCAATTACAAAATTACCTACATCCTCTCCAGCAGGCAACCCTATTTCACTAAAATTCAGCCCCCACCTTGTCAAGATGGAGGCGCATTCATCCAGGGACATCACTCTCCACTCACCGTTAACATGCTTGCACACCCTACGGTTAACCGTGCAGTATCCATACCAGCCTCCTGGCTCGCTACCGAAGATTCTAGCCATGGCGAAATCAAGTACGAAACAGAAAATCAAGCCCTAATGCAAAGAAACAAGAGGAATACCTTAATCAGTTGCTAAAAAAGAGTTGTTGAGGAAGACGAAGATCGAATTTAAACCAGTGGCTTCCTTGGTGCCTTCGCCGGAGTATATCAGAGTTCAAGAACGGTAAAAGTTCAAAACGAAAAGGGATTCTGTTATTTATATTTTCCAAAATCAGAAAGGAAAAAAGAAAAATTCTAAATTAATTTCCTAATTAATTTGGAAAACGGTTCCCAAGACGGATTATCAAACGTCTAATAAGTAATCATTACAAAATACGGCGCTCCTTCTGATCTGACCGTTCATCGCCAATGTCCAGGATTGTGCCACGTCACCATGGGTCGACAAAACTTCAAGAGCGAGTAGCGACCTGCGAGTTGCATCTTTCCTCATCAAAATTTCCTTAACTTCCTAGTCGACAAAGTCAACTCGAAAGTTTGGGGCCACTGAACATACCAAAAGTATCTAGCTGGGCCAAGCGAGTAAAGCCCGGTCCTCAAACAAGTCATTTCCCCCATTCTCAGTGGGCCAGGCCCAATCGTTACATGGCTCAAAGCCCATCTCATGCATCAGTCGACTAAGTTCATCGTCCGACCTATTAGGTCCCGACCTAGCTTAGTCCGACCTTATGACCCAGTCATATTTTGGGTACGATCCGACTCTACCCGAAAGTCAGGTCGACCCAAACACAAGTGTCGACCTCGACCTACCAAAGCAAGCGTCGACCTAACGGTTACAGGCGTACAAACAATAATTCTTTCCATAACCGGTTTCCTACAAATCAGGAGCCATATCAGGACACGTTCCCATGATGTGTAACTGTCCCAAGAATCACAGAGCTCATGTAGCCCACCAAAAATAACCGCTCTCATCAACTATAAATACTTCATCACTACCACGGTTATAAGGTAACTGCTATTTTGTTATCAGAATTCCATTATCCAATACATTTTAGCTCTCCAATCATCAAATACTTACTCTCACGCCCGAGTGTCTAAGCCGGAGACACATCCGGCTAGTCGTGGGTTCTGATTTCAGGTCAAGGAGCTAGGTTATCAGTCCTGCCACGTGGAGGAAGATTGATAAGCACATTTCCTGCGGCATCAGGTGGAATTTCCCATTTTGCCCTCATACATTTGTCCCTTTCCCATTTTGCCCTTAAATTTTTTTTTTTTTAAATTAAAAAAATTTAGAAAAAAAAAACAAACAAAAAACGTGGCCTTGAACACGGGCTTAGGCTAGAGGTGGATTAAGCAATCAAAACCTGTATGAAGGCAGCTTTTTATGATGGTGAAATCCGGCGGTGATGATGGTGAAATCTGGCATCGCCGAGGGAGGAAAAGAGAGGGAGTAGGGGGCTGGCGGACTGCTACGAGTTTTGCGTTTTTGGTGTTTTAGCTTGTAGGTGTGTGGGTATAAAAAAAATATATATGTGGTGTGGGTATAATAATTTTTTTTTTTTTTCTAAAAATCTGGGGTGGGCTTGAGCCCTACCCACCCCTCACTAAGATCCGCCCCTGCCTCAAACTATCTATTACAATATAATAGCCTAACAAGTTAGGCCTATCAACAATTATCTCACTACTGATTATGAAGACCATAAATCTCACTATGCCCCTATTACAATCAACCACACAAGAGAGCCAACTATCTATCTTTACAACAACTATACTATATCCTTCTATACAACAAGCACCAAACAAAACCGCAAAACTCCTGACCGCATTAAGCCGATATAAACCAAACCGCAATAGCAGACTGACCGCATGGATACTACAGGAATTAGACCGCATCTGATCCACCTCCTTATGCAACCAGACAGCAATGAAAACAATCGCAGCCAACCTGACCACAATCAAACCAACCGCATCCAAACTTGCATCCAAAGCTGCATTCACATACAACCGCAGCCTATCTATTTTCCGCAACCAAACTACAACTAAATCACCCAAACTTACCACAATCAAACTATACCACAAGAAGCCAATAACCACTGCCAAATCAGCCATATCCAAAACCACCTTATTTAATATCACAAACAAAACTGCCAACAAATTCGCAATCAAATTCTCTATCAAAACCGCAAGCAAACTGGAACAAGTAAGCTGAATCCTATCTGCCATTAATAAATCCATAAACTCTTTTATCCAAACAACAAAACATCCAACCAGATTCCAAAAGCAATCCCTTGGATAATACTCCCTCCGTCCCACACCAATTGATACTTATTTCCTTTTTGGTCCGTCCCACACCAATTGATACTTACCCAAAATGGAAAGGAATCTTCACTATTTACCCCACTCATTCTCTCTCCTATTTTACTTTTTCACTCGCAACATTCTCTCTCCTAACTATTCCTCCCACTCATTCTCTCTCCTATTTTACTTTTACACTCACAACATTCTCTCTCCACTTTTTCTCTCTCTTACCTTTCCTTAATCCGCGTGCCCATTTTTTTGGTATCAAATGGTGTGGGACGGAGGGAGTATATGTTTAGCATCTTCAGCAAAATAACCCAAATAAGTGACTTGGTTAACAATTGCTTCAACAAATGCTGCCAAAAACCAATAAACTGAAGCCAATTGTCCTTAGAAATTTCTGGAGATCAACTTGAACAACTGCCTTCCACATTTTCTAACAACAAACCAGCTTCGAACATTATTCCAACAGCTAAACACCAATCAAAAAGCTGCCAATAGCTAAAAAATATATCTACCTGGAATCTTTGAATCTGAATTTTTAGAGCTGAATAACAGAGCAATATCACCAAATTCCACTTGTCCCAACTTATTCCAGACCAGCTGTTATTTCAACTTGAATCAACAACAACGTTTTCCTCATTACCAACTTCCCAGGCAGAATTATAAGCTGCCAAACACCAGTTATCAAGCCTGTCTACAAGCAACAGACATATACTTAAATTTTGCTTCATTGCTGATTGAAACACCAGCAACCTGGGAACATCTGAGTGAATCACATAACAGCCAACCTTAATGATCAAGGCTGCCCTTAACTCTCCTTTATCTACCTTTAAACAACCAACAGAACAACCAAGCAAATTCCACCAGAAATCCATTGGAAAATAAATGCTACCCAAACTCAGCACAACCATCTATCACAATTTGTTTACCTTCCCTAATCCTTTTGATCTACCCTTTTTTGCTTGAGGATTAGATTTATTCTTCTTCTTCATATTCCTTGTGACTGGGATTTGATATTCTTCATCATCTTCTTCATTTTGATTTTTCTTTTTATTTTCAATTTCCACCTTTGACATACCATAGTCCACCTCTTCATTACACCTCATCCTAGCTGTACTCTCCTCTCCTTCATCAGGCAGCATCCCAAAGATGTTACTAGTATGCCAAGAGTTTGCTTTATTCAGATTACAAACATCAGAACCTTTCCTCCCTCTTTTTTGTTGACTGAACTGTTTGCTCTGCTGTGAACCCCTTGTCTTTATTGATTCATCCTCCCTACAATCAGCAGCCTTCTCAGATTGACTAGTTATTTCCATTTCCTTGTCATGCATTTGCAAGAAGAGGATCCTTTCTAATTCGTCAGTAAAGGCTTCACTACCTGCCATTCTATCTTCATCAGCAACATTTTCAATAGCCTCAGAATTCTTTACTCTGTCTTCACTGCCAATTGAATTATTTGTTTTTCCACTTCCTTGCTCTGAACACTGTTTTTTCTTTTCTTTTTGCCATGAAACATTCCCATTCAACATCTTTTCCACTTCCTGTTTATTAGTGTTTTGTTGCTGTTGTAGATCAGTAACCTTCTCAGTAACCTCATCAACTGTGTTCTCATTCACTATATCAGTAGTCTTCTCAGCAACATCATCAACTGTGTTTTCATTCACTTCATCAGTAGCATTCTCAGTAACATCAACAACTGGATTCTCTTCTCTACTTTCCTCAATATTAACACCATGATTACTAGTAGAGGCTTTGGAATATCCTTTCTTTTCCACTTTATTCCATCTTTGTTTCATTGTAGCATCAAATTTGTTTCCTTCCTTTTCATTCATTGGCTTTTTCCCCTCTTTTTTTTCTTGTTGCTTAGTTGACCACTTAGTTTTCACCACATGATTCCTTCCATTTATCTTTCTACAGATCCCCACAGAATGTCCCAATAAACCACAATTAGTGCAATATGCAATATTGCCTTCATATTGCACCTTCTGCCAAAATCCAACTTCTTTTGACTCTCCTACCCAAATTTCCGATTCCAATGGCTTTGAAACATCCACTTCTACACAGATTCGAGCATACATTTGATTTGTAAGACCTAAAGTCCTATTATCCACTCTAAAAAAATTCCCCAATTTATTACCAATACATTCCAATAAACCTCCATTATAGAATGTCCATGGTAAGCCTGGTAGTCTAATCCAAACAGCAACCACAGGGTTTTCAACATCTAAATTAAAATCAGGATTCCATCGAAAGGCTCTATACATGCAATTATGAATCATATGAGACTCTTTTGACAATGCCAAACGAAGATCATCTTCACGGTACATATAAATTCCAACATGTCTAGGATTAATCAAACTTACCACAAAATCTTCTTTCAGCTGCCAATTTTGTTTTATATGCTCCTGAATTTGCTGCAGAGTTGGTCGTCCTGCTGAGAATTTCAAGACCATGGAATGTCGAAGCTGGTTGTTGGCGGCTGTCAATTCCAACTTGGAAAAAATCACTGCAGGCTTGTTTTCTACTTTCATCTTCCTCCTTGGAGGTAGCTTAGCATAACCTAGCATTCCTTTAACACCATTGAAAGCTCGGATTGATCCTTGAACTGCTCGGGCATATGTCTGGGCCGAAACCTGATTTTGCTTCAATTGATCGCTCAAATCTGTGAATTGTTGGATTCCAATCGGTGTAATGGTAGAGATGTTGTTCGTGAGTAAAACCTCATCGTTTTTATCCGGTGGTTTCGTCATTTCCGGTGAGAAATTGACGGCGGAAATTTCACATAGTAATCGCACCTTCAATTCGCCCACAGTAAACGAGAGCGTTTTTTCCAAGCGCGTTTTTGGGTTGGGTTTATGGCTTGGGGCTTGGGGTTAAGAGTTTAGGTTTTTTTTTTTTAATCAGGACGGCACCTGAAAGGATTTTATTAAATGCTAAAATGAATACAAGAGGGGGACAACCAATAAGATGGAGCCGGAATCAAACTATTACAAATTCCACCTATACCTCTAGGATTATCACTTCTCTCTATACCATTTCTACTATTTATTATTACAATGTATTCATTTTCCATAATATATCCTTCTATATATGACAATCTCCTATACACACTAAAACAGGAAGCACCAACCAAAACCACATTAAGCCTGACCGCACCAAGCCAGCTTAGACCAAACTGCATTTGAAAACTAACCACATGAATACTACAGAGGCCAGAACAAAACTGATCCACCACCTTATTCAAATAGATCGCCACGACACTAACCGCAGCCAAACTTAATTGCAACAAACCAAAACTAAACCCAACCCTAGCCATATCTAGCTTTCTCAACAAAACCGCATTCACCTCTATTAAGACAAAACAAACCGCAAGCCCACCAGCCATATCTAAAACCGCATATAAACTAAACCCATTCACAACCGCATGCAAACCAATAACTTCCAAAACCGCATCCAAATCAATAGCATCCACAACCACAACCATATCCACAAACATATTTATGTTATCGAGCTATCTGTACACCACTCTCTGTACACTGAAATTTGCTGATGATACCAACCTTTAAACAGCATAGCAAACTGAGACCTTATTGCTGCCATTGAAACCAAAAGCCAAATCAGATCCTGCATAATGATCAAAACTACAACTAAATTTCCACATTCCTCAGTGTTGGGGTATCAACCCAAGTCCCACATCGACAATTGAAAGAAGAATTGTCTAATATATAAAGGTGCCCACCCACTCCATTAGTATGAGGCCTTTTGGGAGTTGACCCAAGAGCAAATCCGTGCGGGCTGGGCCCAAAGCGGACAATATCATACTAATGTGGAGTGGTGGGGATGGTCGCGGTCCCAACAACTGGTATCAAAGCCGTGGTTGGTGGATGGGCGCGACACAGTGGACCATGTGTGGATGATGTGGAATTTCCTCTAGTGGTGTGACCTCGCGAATGGAGCACTGTGTGTGCCTTGTGTCGAAAGTCTTCCTGATATTGGTGATAAATTAGGCGGCGTGTCTCGCAGGTGGTGAATAGCGGCGGTACAAGATTCGCTAGAGGTGGTCCTTGGTTTGAGGGGAGGATTGTTGGGGTATCAACCCAAGTCCCACATCGACAATTGAAAGAAGAATTGTCTAATATATAAAGGTGTCCACCCAATCCATTAGTATGAGGCCTTTTGGGAGTTGACCCAAGAGCAAATCCGTGCGGGCTGGGCCCAAAGCGGACAATATCATACTAATGTGGAGTGGTGGGGATGGTCGCGGTCCCAACAACACCTTGTTAGGATCTCTCACCCATACAAGAAATCCGCAACAAGAGAAATCAAACAACACACAATACAAAATAATGACAAAATACACAATATTCCGTGGTTCGGCTAAAAGCCTATTCCACCCAAAATATAATTTCTAAATATTTCTTGATATTACAAGAATGGAGACACCCTCTCTCTCAACACTCTTGAATATCCTCACCAATCGCATACAAGCGTACAATTTCTCTCTCTAAATTGTAAACCTATGCTAACTCTCTCAAGTTCTCTCTCCAATTCTATATAAAACCTAACTAGTGAAGCCTATTTATATAGGGGAGGCACACCCACTTTTCCCCTTTCCTAACCGATATGGGATAAGTAATATTTTCCTACTCATAATAGGATTTAGGCAATATTGGTCAAATTCCTAACAAATCTCCTCTTGACCAAAATTCCCTAAAATTTCATCAACTCCAGAGAAGCGAACTCTTTTCCCAATCTTCTTCTCCTTTTTGTCATCACAAAAGGATCTTCCACGCAAGGATTGCCCCTCCAAATAGCAAATATTCCTCGCACCTTTTCTCCCTTGAAGAATCAAGCGCTTTCCTTTGTACACTTTGCACGTCTGTCTTCTTCCAACATATCGATACCCACGAGATGTCAAAACTCCTAGTGAAAGCAAATTCGCAGTCACACCAGGAACATACTTTACATTCAAAGCGGTTTTCACAGTCCCATCATGAAGCTTGAAACGTACACTCCCAACACCTTCAACCTTCAATTTCTGCTCATTACTAACTTTGATTTCTCCAAAATTTCCCTCTGATCGCAAAGTGTCAAACATAGCTTGATCCTTACAAATATGCACTGAAGCAGCTGAATCTAGCACCCATTCAGACTTCTTCTCCTCAATCACATCATCAGCAGCTATAGTTTCTGTCAAAAGAAAATCTCCATTATCACTATCACTATCAATTGTGTTAACGTTCTCTTCGTCAACCCTTTTCTTTCCTTTCACACCACGTAAACTTTTCAAATCATCACGAAATTGTGGGCAACGCATCTGCATATGACCAGTCTCTCCACAGTAGAAGCACTCAATCTTACTCATATCTCTATCTTCCCTAGATTGAGACCTTCCTCTTCCTTTTGAGCCACCACGATTATAATTTCTCCCTCTTTCAGAACCCTCTGCAACTAGTACTCTGTCACCATTGGAGAAGCTCTCACTCCTCGTCATTCTTTCATTATCCCTCAACGCCTTAACCACATCATCAAGTGTTAAAGTAGTCCTACCTGTCAACATCGTCTGCACAAAAGGCTTATAGGACTTGGGTAATGAAGCCAACAATAACAAAGCTTGCTCCTCATCTTTAATTGTCTCATCAACATTAGATAATCGACATACTAGTTGACTGAAAGAATTTATATGGTCATGCAAATTACCCCCTTCATCAAACTTCAAACAATATAAATCCATCTTTAAGAACAAGCGATTAGTCAATGATTTAGACGCATAAATACTAGCAAGTTTCTCCCAAATATCCCTCAGTGTTTTCTCCTTCAAAACACTATATTTAATTTCAGGAGCAAGTGCTAACCTTATCGTACTCGAAGCCCTCTTCTGAATTTTAGCCCAATCCACGTCTTTAATCTCATCCGGCTTGTTCTCTTCCAAAGCTTCATCAAGTCCTTGTTGAACCAACACATCTTGGATTGTCATCTGCCACACCGTGAAATCCATCTTCCCATCGAATGTCGGGACTTGATACTTCGATACCCCAATATCCATATTCCTCAAAATATGAATTTCTTCAAACTGCTGCTGCTGTCCGGATACAATTCCCGATTCCTGGGACCTTAAAATCCAATCTCCACCGTTCAGATTTAAGATCTATTAGTCCAGAAGTTACTCACCAAAAATCAGCCCGATCCAACGGTAAACGGACGCTCTACGTCAATTTTCCTACCGCTGCGCTGAAAAAAACGAACCAGAAACTGCAATTTCTTTCTTCAATTTTTTTGCTCTCTTTTCTTGATGCGAATTCTTCTCCTCAACCAAAGCTCTGATACCACTTGTTAGGATCGCTCACCCATACAAGAAGTCCGCAACAAGAGAAATCAAACAACACACAATACGAAATAATGACAAAACACACAATATTCCATGGTTCGGCTAAAAGCCTATTCCACCCAAAATATAATTTCTAAATATTTCTTGATATTACAAGAATGGAGACACCCTCTCTCTCAACACTCTTGAATATCCTCACCAATCGCATACAAGCGTACAATTTCTCTCTCTAAATTGTAAACCTATGCTAACTCTCTCAAGTTCTCTCTCCAATTCTATATAAAACCTAACTAGTGAAGCCTATTTATATAGGGGAGGCACACCCACTTTTCCCCTTTCCTAACCGATATGGGATAAGTAATATTTTCCTACTCATAATAGGATTTAGGCAATATTGGTCAAATTCCTAACAAATCTCCTCTTGACCAAAATTCCCTAAAATTTTATCAACTCCAGAGAAGCGAACTCTTTTCCCAATCTTCTTCTCCTTTTTGTCATCACAAAAGGATCTTCCACGCAAGGATTGCCCCTCCAAATAGCAAATATTCCTCGCACCTTTTCTCCCTTGAAGAATCAAGCGCTTTCCTTTGTACACTTTGCACGTCTGTCTTCTTCCAACATATCGATACCCACGAGATGTCAAAACTCCTAGTGAAAGCAAATTCGCAGTCGCACCAGGAACATACTTTACATTCAAAGCGGTTTTCACAGTCCCATCATGAAGCTTGAAACGTACACTCCCAACACCTTCAACCTTCAATTTCTGCTCATTACCAACTTTGATTTCTCCAAAATTTCCCTCTGATCGCAAAGTGTCAAACATAGCTTGATCCTTACAAATATGCACTGAAGCAGCTGAATCTAGCACCCATTCAGACTTCTTCTCCTCAATCACATCATCAGCAGCTATAGTTTCTGTCAAAAGAAAATCTCCATTATCACTATCACTATCAATTGTGTTAACGTTCTCTTCGTCAACCCTTTTCTTTCCTTTCACACCACGTAAACTTTTCAAATCATCACGAAATTGTGGGCAACGCATCTGCATATGACCAGTCTCTCCACAGTAGAAGCACTCAATCTTACTCATATCTCTATCTCCCCTAGATTGAGACCTTCCTCTTCCTTTTGAGCCACCACGATTATAATTTCTCCCTCTTTCAGAACCCTCTGCAACTAGTACTCTGTCACCATTGGAGAAGCTCTCACTCCTCGTCATTCTTTCATTATCCTCAACGCCTTAACCACATCATCAAGTGTTAAAGTAGTCCTACCTGTCAACATCGTCTGCACAAAAGGCTTATAGGACTTGGGTAATGAAGCCAACAATAACAAAGCTTGCTCCTCATCTTTAATTGTCTCATCAACATTAGATAATCGACATACTAGTTGACTGAAAGAATTTATATGGTCATGCAAATTACCCCCTTCATCAAACTTCAAACAATTTAAATCCATCTTTAAGAACAAGCGATTAGTCAATGATTTAGACGCATAAATACTAGCAAGTTTCTCCCAAATATCCCTCAGTGTTTTCTCCTTCAAAACACTATATTTAATTTCAGGAGCAAGTGCTAACCTTATCGTACTCGAAGCCCTCTTCTGAATTTTAGCTCAATCCACGTCTTTAATCTCATCCGGCTTGTTCTCTTCCAAAGCTTCATCAAGTCCTTGTTGAACCAACACATCTTGGATTGTCATCTGCCACACCGTGAAATCCATCTTCCCATCGAATGTCGGGACTTGATACTTCGATACCCCAATATCCATATTCCTCAAAATATGAATTTCTTCAAACTGCTGCTGCTGTCCGGATACAATTCCCGATGCCTGGGACCTTAAAATCCAATCTCCACCGTTCAGATTTAAGATCTATTAGTCCAGAAGTTACTCACCAAAAATCAGCCCGATCCAACGGTAAACGGACGCTCTACGTCAATTTTCCTACCGCTGCGCTGAAAAAAACAAACCAGAAACTGCAATTTCTTTCTTCAATTTTTTTGATCTCTTTTCTTGATGCGAATTCTTCTCCTCAACCAAAGCTCTGATACCACTTGTTAGGATCGCTCACCCATACAAGAAATCTGCAACAAGAGAAATCAAACAACACACAATACGAAATAATGACAAAACACACAATATTCCATGGTTCGGCTAAAAGCCTATTCCACCCAAAATATAATTTCTAAATATTTCTTGATATTACAAGAATGGAGACACCCTCTCTCTCAACACTCTTGAATATCCTCACCAATCGCATACAAGCGTACAATTTCTCTCTCTAAATTGTAAACCTATGCTAACTCTCTCAAGTTCTCTCTCCAATTCTATATAAAACCTAACTAGTGAAGTCTATTTATATAGGGGAGGCACACCCACTTTTCCCCTTTCCTAACCGATATGGGATAAGTAATATTTTCCTACTCATAATAGGATTTAGGCAATATTGGTCAAATTCCTAACACTCAGCAAACAACCAATAAGAATCTCTGTACCACATGATCCAAAGCTGCCCAAACCCAGCAAAATGCTGCCAAAAACCAGCAAAAACAATAACCAAATTCTGATTTGCCCACCTGATCCACACATGCTGCCAAAACTTAGTATCCTCAATGTCCCAACACAATCTGAGAAAATCAGACTGCATCAACACAGGTTGGAACAGCAGCAACCTGGAAGCATGAAATTGAGCTGTAGCAACCACTAAAACACTACTATTTTCTTTTATCCAAGCAACCAAACATATAAGCAAAAACCAACAATCTCCCATTGTGAAATTCAAGTTAGACAGTCCCAGCAAATACCAAAACTGAATCAAAGGAACAAATTTATAACCCTTGATTCCTCTTACTTCCAGCTCTTGTTCTATTATATCCATTCCCTTTCTTTTTTCTATTGTTCTTCCCCACATATAATTGATATTCTTCCTCTTCATCTCCTCTTATTCCTTCACTGGTCCTGTTCTCAACTTCCTTTTCATTGCTTTTTTCTTTTATTTCTTCTCCATCACTTGGACTATCTAAAACTTTGCTAGAAGGACAAGAATCCTCCATATTCAAAGTGCAAGCCCCAAGACATTCAAGCTCCTCCTTATTCTGTTTTTCAGATCTGATTTCAGCCTCCATTAAACTGTTATACCTTATTTCTTCCTCACTAAGGCCTATTGAATCCTTTTTATTTAGGATCCGATGTTGTTCTTCAGTAGTTGGCTTCAAAAACTGATTTTCAATAACATCATCAACTTTCTTTGTTTCATTCTCTGTCTTTTTATTTACCTCAGCAATATTGTCAACAACAGCATCAGTCTTCTTTGCTTTGTCTTCACTGCCAGTTGGACTGTTTGTTTTTCCATTAATTTGCTCTAGATTCTTCTTTTCCTTTTCTTTCTGTCTTGAACCATCCAAAACCACACTTTCCATCTCCTTTTTTTGAAATTCTTGCTGATGTTCATCAGCAATAATATCAACAACCAACTTATTATATCCTTTTCCTGATTTTCTTCTCATTTCTTCCTCATGCATCTGTTCATCAGTAAGAATCTCCCCTGCACCATTATCTAACTCAATTGGCATTTGTTTTATCAAGTTGTTTTCATTACCATCCATTTCTGCATTGTTTGTTGATGTTTCTCCAATTCTTACCTTACCAACTTTAGTCCACACCTGTTTTGTCCTCTGTTCTTCTTGAGTTTCCAAATTGTTTTCCCTTGGTTGCTTCCCATTTCTCTTCTCCTGCATATCCACCTTTTTTCCTTCCTTAGGAGGCTGATTTTTCCAACCTAACTTCCTGCAAATGCCTACTGAATGTCCAAGCAGTCTGCAGCCTGTGCAATAGGCTATGTTCCCCTCATATTGCACTTTTTGCCAAAATCCATTTTCTTTGGAAATGAAATTGGTAGATTCTTGAGGGTACTCAAGAATCTACCAATTTCATTTCCAATACATTCTAACATTGCACCATTGTAAAAACTCCATGGAATCCTGTGTAATTCCGATCCAAACAGCAACAATGGGATTCTCAACATTTAAATTGAAATTCGGAGTCCAACGGAATGCTCTATACATGCATTTCTGAATAACATGGGATTCTTTCGACAATGGCAAACGTAAATCATCTTCACAAGCAATATAAATTCCAACATGTCTGGGATTGATCAAACTTACCACAAATTCTCCTTGTAATTGCGCTTTGCTTGATATGGTCATGAATTTGCTGAAGAGTTGGACGACCAGCTGAGAACTTGAGCACCATTGAGTGGCGCAATTTGTTGTTCGCTGCTGCCATTTCCAGATTTGAGAAGATTACTGCAGGCTTGTTTTCGACCTTCATCTTCCTTCTAGGGGGTAGTCTCTCATAGCCTAGGACTCCTTTAACGCCATTGAAAGATGGTAATGAGCCTCGAACAGCACGATCATAAGAATGTGCCGAGATTTGATTTTGCTCAAATTGATTTCCCAAATTTGTAAATTGTTGCATTCCACTTGGGGTAGAGGTAGGTATGACATTCGCGAGCAAAACCTGATCATTTATCTCTGATGATTTGGCCATCGCCGGCGAGAAATTGACGGCGGAGAAATTTCGTGTCGCTAATTGCGGATGAGTCGAAATCTCTGGATAAGATGAGTTATTTGATGTATGGAATGAAGGTTGGGGAAGCTTGCTTGGTTGCCAATATCCGGTGGCTTTGCCATCTCCGGCGAAAATGGCCGGGAAAGCGATACACACAGTAATCGCACCTTGAAATCGCCCACAGTAACGAGAGCATTTTTTCCAGGCGCGTTTTTTTTTAGGGTTTAGGGTTTGGGGGTTGGGGCTTGGGGCTTGGGTTTGGGGGTTGGAGCTTGGAGCTTGGGGTTTCGGGTTTCGAGTTTGGGGTTTGGGGTTTGGGTTTGGGGGTTGGGGGTTGGGGTTTGGGGTTTGGGGTTTGGGGTTGGGGTTGGGGTTCGGAGTTCGGGGTTCGGGGTTGAGGGTTGAGGGTTTAGGGTTTAGGGTTTTTTTTTTTTTAAAAAAAACAAAAGCTATAAACCTTACAAGAGGGGGACAACCATTCACTTCATGAGTGACATGGAGCCTAAACCTCAACCTCACTATTACAAAATTATTACCTTTCAATCTAGCTTTATCTATCTTTTCTATAGCAATCAATATACTTTTTCCAATGCTATATAGCACCTTGATATCCCTATCTATACATCTATTACCCATGCTCCCAGTTACAGCCATCAAGATAACTACAATCCACAACTTGCCAAAACACATCCACTGCCAAAACAAACCGCCATATATTCAACTCAACCGCTGCAAAATTAAACCAACTACATCTAAAAACCGCATCCAAGCTAGATCTCAACAGGCCAACCGCACCATAACTGCACCCATAAAACACCCAGCCAACCGCAGCTAACTCAAAACCAATCAAACAAACCGCAGCCAACTTCAATTTGACCGCAACTAACCTTATCCAACCAACCAAGATCAAACCGCAGCCATTCAAAAGCAACCAAAACCGCATCCATTTCACACAAATCCAAGCTAAACTCATGACCAACCACAGTCTAGTTAAGCTTGACCAAAATCTCAGCCATTCTAACCACAGCCATATTAAATGCCAATCTGACAACCAGCTAGCCCATTGATCAATAGTCAACAACACAGCAAACTGATGCCAACCATACCAATTTCTATCCACAAAAAAGCAATCTGAACAAAAAGCAATTCGATCTCCCCTATCCTCCTTTATTCAGCTTTCCAACCTCAAATTGCATATAACCTTCCACATATTCATACAGACAAACCAATTGATCTTCCTACTTGAAACATCACAGTTTCTTTCCTCAATGCCACACTTCCAATCAAAATTAAAAGCTTTCAAATCCCAGGTATCTATATTGACTACAAGGCATAGATTCATACCTGAAAATTGCTGATTCTGCCAACATTTAAACAGCAATCTGTTCACTTTAGACTGAGACTTTACTTCCATTGAATATCTTCTATCCTCTATAAACCAAACAACCAAACAACCAGACAAACTCCAACAGATTTCCATGGATAAAAAATGATAAACCAACTCAGCCAAAACCAAACTTGACTCATTGATTCTAAGTTAGAATCTTTGATTCCTCTTGCTTCCACCCCTTGTTTTACTAGGACCATTTCCTTTCTTTTTTCTATTATTTTTCCCCACATATAATTGATATTCTTCATCACTTCCACTTTTTGTAACTTCATTACTCTTATCCTCTATTTTCCTTTCATCAAGAGGATTATCCAAATCATTGATTTTTTCCTCTTTTTCTTTCTCATCACATGGGCTACCAAAGTCATTACTATCATGACAAGAATTTTCTTCATTCAAATTGCAAGGCCCTAAATGTTCAATCTCCTCCTTATTCTGATTTTCATTTCTCTTTTCAGCTTCCAACATGCTCTTATACCTTATCTCTTCCTCGCTAAAGCCTATAGCATCTTTTTCTGCTAAAATCTGATGTTGTTGCTGTTTTATTTCCTCAGCTACTCTGTAAGCTGACTGTGTACTTCCAGTTGGACTATTGTTCTCCTCATTTTCCATAACCTTATTCTCCATTTTCTGATTTTGTGGCTGCTGTTGTTGTTGATGATTCCCAACTTCATCAGCTACATTCTCAGCAACATCATCATCTTGCTTCCCTCTATTTTCACTGCCTGCCTTCATTTGTTCAACTTGGCCAGCTTTAATATTCTCATCTCCCAAATGATTCAGCATATTCTGACTCTGCTTATGTTTCCTATCATCACCCTGTTGTCCTTCTTTATTTGTACAGCCTTCCCTCTGTTGCTCTATTATTCCTTCCTCTTTATTCTGTTTTTCTTTTCCATTTTTTGATCCCAGTTTATTCTCTATCTCTTCTTCTGGAATTTCCTCCAAACACACCCCCAATTTGGACCTGCTTTCCCTGTTTATTCACAGTCTGATTTTCCAATTGCCTTAACATCTGATTTTCCAGAACATCAATATGATCATTTTCCTTTCTGTTTTCATTATTGATTTCCACTTGATTATCTTCTTTGCTACTGAAAGGATCTGTATTTTTTTTTCTCATCCATTCTTGTTTGGTTCTATCCCAGGAATTCTCCACATTATTAACCATTGGTTTCTTTCCTTCTGCCTTACTTTGTTGTTCCCCAATATCATTGATTCTAGGATTAACATTCCTTGATCTAGCCTTCCTGCAAATACCAATAGAATGTCCCAAGAGCCCACATCCACTACAATAAGCAATATTACCCTCATATACAACTTTCTGCCAAAATCCAACCTCCTTTGATTCTCCAATCCATATTTCAGTTTCTAGAGGCTTGGATACATCAACTTCAACACATAACCTTGCAAATAATTGATTTGTGAGTGCCAAAGTTCTATTATCCACCTTTAGGAACTTCCCTATTTCATTATCAATGCACTCCAACATTGCCCCGTTATAAAACGGCCATGGAATTCCAGGGAGCCTAATCCACACAGCTACTACAGGATTCTCAACATTCAGATTAAACTCCGGAGTCCACCTAAATGCTCTGTACATGCATTTGTTAATCATATGTGACTCCTTAGAAAGAGCTAATCTTAGATCATCCTCATTTTCAATGTACACTCCAACATGACGAGGATCAATTAAACTGACAACAAATTCACCACTCAGACACCAATTATGCTTTATATGCTCATGAATTTGTAGTAAGGTAGGCCTACCTGCTGAGAATTTGAGAACCATGGAGTTTCGAAGTTTCTCATTGGCAGTTGATAATTCGATTTTGGAAAACAACACCGCTGTCTTGTTATCCACCTTAGACTTTCTTCTAGTAATAGTGATAAGCTCCATAAGGGAAGTTAGCAGTGTCATTCCTGTAAATCTTGGTGTTGTTGGGTGTAATATGGAAGGGTGGGCAGTTGGCAAGTGCTGTAGGAGCGCACCAAGCAGGAGTGTCGGGGTTGATTATCATCTCACTGTATCTGGTAATGTCGGTTTGAACATCACCATTGCAGGGATGTCCATTGTTTTTCCAGCAGCTGCCCATGTCTATTAGGTAGAACTGGCTCTTTGGCCCTCCTCCTTTTTTCACATCTAGACTCAGTCTCACTTTGAAACTAGGCGACTCAGGGAGCTGTAGTATAAGAAATTACTAGATATAAATATTGAGTATATTTTTTTCACTTTGGATGTTAAATGATTAGTGAGTAAGTAGCACAAATTTCTATCTCTCTGCTTGTTGGTGTTTTTCTAAGAAAATATAAGACAATGCAAACATTAAATTAGCTTACATGCACAGGCCGTCCACTTTAGCTCATTCAGTTAGCTTAGAGCATCTCGTTACAAATTTCTATCTCTTTATTTATTTTTATCAATTGCGACCAAGAATTTATGTTAACTTTGTTATAGATAGCATTCGTAACTTGAAGAAAATGTTATAGTGAATTAGAAAACAACTTACGATTTTAAGCATTCCTCTGGTGTCGTAATGGTAGCCACCGGAGAAACCTTTGGTTGCATCGGCTCTGAGGTACAGCATCAGCCATGGATACAATTTTGATGTTCTGAGTTTATGATTAAAAACCCAACTCCCAGACCCAACTTTCTTCTCCCAAGTAACCTCAAAATAAGAAATGCTGCTGCTGCCAGTGGAATTAAAATCATAAGTACCATTGAAACTTCCTGCCAGAATATTGTTAGTGGTGTTGAGATAGGTGGGTTGGTGATACAAGAGGGGTTGGTTCATACAGTCATTGGAAGGGCAAGGGAATCTGCCTGGCGGAAATGGCGGTGACATTTTACCGTTCTCGGGACAGAGACCAGATTGGGAGTCGTAATTGCCATTTTTCAACATGATCATCCAGAAGTGGTAAGGGTTAGGGGTGTCGGGAACTTGGCATAAAGAGGCAAGGTAATGCTCTTTGTGGACGGCATAGAGGTCAGTATTGTTGAGGGCAGTGGGAGGCAAGCCAGGGAATGGGGTGCCGAAGGCAAGCTTGTTGTCGGACTCAGATACTTTGTGATGCAAAGAGTAATGGCCTTCTTCTTCTTCTTGTCCTTTTAAGAGATCAAAATGAAAACCAAAATCAACGGGTTGGAACTAAGAGATCAATTAAATTTAAGTGTGTGTGTGAGAGAGAGGGAGGACTTACTCAAAAAGGGTAGAAGAAGAGGGTGTAATGGAAAGGTAGAAGTAGTAATAGGGTGGTGAGTAGAGTGGAGGAGATGGAAACAATCGGCAGCACGAGGGCTGCCCATGGAAGGGGCTTCGTGGGGGCCAACTTCATTGCAGAAGTTCCAAGCTTCAAAGGCCACCCTTAGGCCATCTTTAGTCATTCCGGGGTCTCCCACTGCCGAAGTTTCTGCTGCTGACAAACTACTGAACATCATAAGCATCACTAATATTAATGGCGTGATGAGAACTACATCATCTAAATCTGCCTTCATCGTAAGTATTCTTCTTCTTATTATTATTATATGGATATGAGCTCAACTTCACTTTTACTACTGTGTGTGTGTGTGACTATGTGTGCCTTGGAAAATAGTGGTAGATAAACAGGGAACAGAGAGAGAGAGAGAATAATTGAAGCTCTGTTTTTTTCCAGGAGCTGATGTTAAGGTAAATGCGGCTTTTTATCGCTTCTGTTTATTTAGGGAAAATATACCACTAGTCCATGTATTTTTTTTTCAGTCACCCCTCAACTTTACTTTTACATATTTGTTGACTTGTATTATTCTTTTTGCATAATTTAGTCCATGAACTATGGTTTACATTATTTGACAAAAGTGCCCTTGCAAAAAAAAAATGTGAATTAGACATGGCAAATTTCCATCCAATAACTAAATTGGATTGGCTGTTGGGATTAAAAAAGTGCAAAATATAAAGTGCATATCAAAAAAATATTCAAATTTGAGGAATGGGGACTAGTTATGTGACTAAGGCTCCGTTTGTTTGGGGAAAAATGTTTTCCGGAAAACATTTTCCCCATTTTCCGGTGTTTGTTTCGCATCGAAAAATTGAGAAAATGTTTTACGCTAAACATGTTTATCTCATTTTCCGAAAAATATTTTCATTTTTCGGAAAACATTTTGCAGGAAATCATTTTTCGAAAAATGTTTTACGCTAAACAAACGGAGCCTAAGACAAAGTATAGGGACTAAAGGTGTTTATTTCCCTAAATTTAGCAGAGAAAAAAGAAAAAGTAAAAGATAAAGATAAAGAAATTCAGAGTTAGTGTGTACATGTTGTGAAGAAAGCATTAGGTGTTTTTCTAGGTAGATGGTGGGGTCCATCCGTCCAGCTTGCTAACTTGGAGTAGACAATACTACACTTGACACTATGCCCCCATCGGTCCTCTTTTTCATTCTCTATTTTACACTACTACTACTACTACTAGGACAATTTATTACCTATGATAAAGTTGCAATGACAAGAATATACTACTCCCTCTTCTGTCCTTATCCCTAAACTAAACGAAGCAAATTTGAAACTTGTTTCGACATTCATTTAGTGACGGAGTGTTTAGTGTTGTTATTAATTATTCACATTAACTAATGTCAATTTCATCCACTTCTATGCTATGCTCTGGTCTGCTCTGGTCAGGAATGACCATAGTTATGAAGAAAGCATTATCTGTTTATAGAAAGAAACAATTTGTCAGCATTCATGCTTTACTTTAGTAGATATCAATAACAAGAAAATGCTCTAAGAAATCATAATTGGGATATGTATTTATGTACAACTTGCCTTGTACTCGAAATCATACACTGACAAGCAAAACCTCACCATACCAAACTCAGTCTACACTTCCAAGTCAAGCACCCCCTTTCCCCGTATATGTATATGTATATGTATATGTATATGTATATGTATATGTATATGTATATGTACTCCATTCTTTTGTGCACTACTATATATCTAGCTACCTTCATCAATTAAGCACATATCAAATCTTCTTCTGATCATGGATTTCCCTGTCACCAGATCGACTGGTAGCCTTGTAACCCCATCAGAGCCAACACCTTTGGAAATTCTTAATCTATCTCGTATAGATAGACTGCTAGTCTTGAGATGCAATGCCCGCACACTTCTTGTTTTTTGGCACTGCCGGAGGAAGAGCTTCTCAATCAGTCATCAAGGAAGCCTTGTCCAAGGCATTGGTTCCCTACTATCCTCTTGCAGGCCGCCTTAAGGAGGATTCCAAACACCTTGAGATTGAATGCACTGGGGAAGGGGTTTGGTTTGTGGAAGCATTTGCAAATTGTAAGCTTGAAGATGTTTCTTACTTTGAAGACGTCACATCCATCCCCTTTGATAAGCTACTCCCTAATCACCCCCCTTCACTAGCTCAGCCTCTAGTCCTAATGCAGGTTCTCATTATTTTCATCCAAGTCTTTTTTTTTTTTTTCCTTTTCTTCTGCAAATCTCTTAATTTCCTAGCTTAATTAATGTCATCAGGTGACAGAATTTGAAGGAGATGGTTTTGTGATGGGTCTGACATTCTGCCACAGCGTGTGTGATGGTCTAGGGGCAGCACAGTTTTTGAATGCAATTGGGGAGTTTGCTAGAGGCCTACCTCATCTTAACCATACCACCAGTATGGCATAGAGACTTTCTTCCACATTATGACCAAAACCAACCACCGCTACCTCCCATGCCTGCTAGCTTGGATTATCAGCTGGAACAAGCTAATATAGACATTCCTCTTGATTGCATAACTCAGCTCAAGAACAACTTTCGGTTTAGTAGTGGTGATAATAACTACTGCTCAGCATTTGAAGTTATAGCTGCAAGTCTTTGGAGCCATCGCACCCGTGCGATTTTTGAGAATGGCAGTCACTACAACAAAAAAGGGCTTTGACAACGTTTTTTAAACGTTGTTAAAGACCTTTGACAACGTTTATCAAAACGTTGTGTCATCCACCGTTGTCTTAGGTCCCAGTTTAAGACAACGTTTTTTGAATGTTGTAAAAAGGTCATTAAACGTTGTAACCAGGCTAATGACAACGTTTATAAAAACGTTGTAGTAAGTATATTGACAACGTTTTAATAAAACGTTGTAATAATAAAATGACAACGTTTATAAAACGTTGTAAAACATATTAAGACAACGTTTATAAAACGTAGTCTAAATTCTTAAGACAACGTTTCCTTAAACGTTGTCTAAATATATATGTTTTACAACGTTTTATAAACGTTGTCATTTTATTATTACAACGTTTTATTAAAACGTTGTCAATATGAATAATTTTTTAAAAAAAATTCCCCTCCATGTTTGACAACGTATTGTAAACGTTGTCTTAATGCTTTATACAACGTTTTCAAAACGTTGTTAAAGTGAAAAAAAAAATTATTTCCCCCCCCCCAAATTCACATATGCCCCCTGCAATTTAGACACATATAGTCATTTCATTAAAAGCACCCATTCAAGCACTGTTGAACTATAAAAATATGATACAATTGCAAACACGAACAAAGTTTAAGCACAATATACATTTATTACAAGAGATATAGCTAGACAACAAAAAAAAAAGTGTATCAGCACCATTCAAGCACTACTGCTGAACTAAAGTGAGTTTTCTATTCACAGTGGTAGCCAATGAGGGCCGAGGCTTCTTTGTTCAAGGAGATGGCAGCCACAACTAAATTGTGCAATAAGTCTGAATATGCACAAAAAAAAGTGCATATTTGTACAAGAAATTAACTTAGTCTTACTACATTTTCAACCAACTCACCATACTGCCCGGTCTGATCCGGCAAGATAACGATGTAATATGCTAAGTTAAGTTGTTGCTGTGCTTGACCATATCGTCCCTTGACCTTGAGAAGTTAAATCCAAAACCTGATACATTTCCTTCAGCTTCAAAGAGATTGTATTAAATCCAGCCATGAACTCGTCTAACCTGTACATTGTAACCAAATAAGTTCATGAAAACAATACTTGTAAACCAATTTCATAGAAATATTATCAGAAAGAAGCTATTTGCCTTTTCTTTCTCCATTCATCGTATTGCTTCTTTGTATCATCGCGTTCTTGAGTTACCATATTAAGCTCTTCTACTCGTTCATTGTACAGGGATACTTTCTTTCGGTATCTGTCATTGATACAAATAAGAAAAAAGAATAGAAAACCCATAAAAATGAATGACCTTCAAAAGAAAGGAAATGCATACTCTGCAATTGAATCAAGATTTGGATTCATCTCCTTCAACTGTGCTTCAAGCAGTGCCACACTTTCAAGGGACCTCTTAAGGTCGGACTCTTTTGCGAGAGACTCGTCTCCAAGTGTAGCTTGAAGCTTTTCTGGGTCCACTAGATCTTTTTTTTTTTATTCTCGAGGATTGACTAGAGACTCTTTCCCAGCTTCATGATACTTGAGTCAAGGGCTACGAAGAAATTAATTCAATATTTGTTGCCATGAAATAGTGTATTATCTAAGCAGAATAAACAGAATACTTACAGATGGAGGAGGAAGGACCCGTGCCTCAACAGACGCCATTGTGGGCCTCACTTGAATCCCAAATTCCTTATTCGCAAGTTCATCTTGATTGTAGTTGTTGCTATTTACCATCTGTGAGCACAAGTGAAATTCATCGGATGGTGCTCTAGATTCGGATAAAGTAACCATATCGCAAGAACACACCCAACATTCATCAATCATCACAATAAAGTAAAAATAGAGGGAGGGAGTTATACAAAGGTATACCAAACAACCGAGATCTCTCGAAATCCAAGTCCAAGTATTCCATCTAACTTGGCTGCCAAAAATGTGATGCCTGGCTCGCTGGTCACTTCCATGAACAAAGACCATGTTATATCAGCAAATTAAAGTAAACCAACTACCAAATTGCTTCCAAGAGAGTTCAATAGAAATGTACAGGATTCTAAAGGTTTGCTTACCTGTTTTTCCAGCCCTCCAATGTCATTGTAGTCTTCAAGTAGGAGGTTTTTATAGATCCATCAAATGTTTAAAATTCGCAATACTGATATAGAATGAGCAAAAATTACAACTCCAATTCAGGATGGATCCGACGGTGATAAAAGAAGCGAAGTAGTTTTCGATTACGATGACTCGGATAATACTGAAGGGCACATGCCAGAATGAAAAGAAAGAGATCCAAGGGCAACTATCCTTTGGGAAAGGAAAAGTAAAAAGCTAGCAAAACCAAGTTTATTGGCTGGGGATCAAAATCTCTTTTACAATCATCATTTCAAGAAAAAACAAAAAATAACACGATGGATTGGATTAAAAATTAAATTGAATTGAAATAATGTGAGCGAGAAATCTACCTCTTCCTCCTGACCTATGAGTAGACAGCTTAATTGATACTCTCCGGGTACTCGTTTTCCATGAATCGGAGACCAATGTCTGATTATGCTATAATCGAAGACTAGTCTCCGATTCATGGAAATCGATTACCCACAGTGTATCAACTAAGCTGTCGACTCATAGGTCACGAGGAAGAGGTATGTTTCTCGCTCACATTATTTCAATTCAATTCAATTTTAATCCAATCCATCGTGTTATTTTTTGTTTTTTCTTGAAATGATTATTGTAAAAGAGATTTTGATCCCCAACCAATAAACTTGGTTTTGCTAGATTTTTACTTTTCCTTTCCTAGGATAGTTGCCCCTTGGATCTATTTCTTTTCATTCCCGGCTCCGTGCGCTTCGCATGCATTGTCGAGTCATCCTAATCGAAAACTAATTCGTTTCTTTCATCACCGTCAGAACCATCTGAATTGGAGTTATAATTTTTGCTCATTCTATATCGGATAAACGATAGAGGTGATAGTGGGTAACCTTGTAATAGAGTAGTTGTTCCCTTGTAAAACTCTCCTAAATAGCTGCAAGTTGCTGTCAAAAACCAAAGGTGCTCAGAGCCTTAATGTCAAGGCAGGGGACTTGGAACTGTTATAGAAACATACCTACAGAAAGAATGCAAAATCTTGATGAAGAAAGAAAAGGAGTGTCTTCTTATTTGAGTTTAACAAACAAAACCTCGTGTCTAAGTTATGCCTTGTCTTATAAACGTAAAACCCTAATGTCAAGGCAGGCATGCTTAAGAAATTGTTCTATGAAATTATATGAACTAATTCCATGGATGTTCAACCTAGATCCAGTCCACGCCTAAACCACAACCCTAGATCTCTCGTCTTAGCTGAGCCGCCGATACCCTTCCGTCGTCGGCGAACCTTCCGGTAAGCTGGTTCGCTTTCTTCTTCTTCTTTTTTTTTTTTTTTGAATTTCTGCTCCGTTTTCTTTTTTGTTTTGAGTTGAATTAGTTTATGTTGGAGTTGGATTAGTTTAATTTTGAGTTGGATTAATTTTGAATTTCTGCTCCGTTTAATTTTGAGTTGGATTAATGTTGGAGTTGAATGATTAGCAAAATATCACTTAAATTGTAGCTCCTCCATGTTTCCATCTTGAGACCACTTGATGAATGATTAGCAAAATATCACTTAATATTCATTGTTGAGTTTTCTTTTGTGATTTATGCACTTTGTCAAGTAAAACCCGCTTTTCATTTTTGCAATTTCTCAATTTCTATAATTCATGGCCCTTAAGCCTGGAGTTGGCATTTTATCATGATTCTTAGTATGAAGCTGCAATAAAGGGAGAAAACCACCATTAAAGTATTATACATTTGAAATGATCTGTTGGAATGGAAGTGGTTGCTGTACCATCTCTTCCAAAAACAATCCCATATTTACACTTCAGCAAACGAGGTGATCAATTCTCTTCTTGATCTGCAACCTGAAAAATGGGGCCTACCTCCATTTGAAGATTGTAAACACCTACCACTATTTCAAATATTTCCAGTACCCTTTATTGTTGTTTTCACATAAATTATTTTCCTAAATAACCCCTCTATTTTGTACATTCTTGAATCATGGCCATGGATCAAACCATGGCCTCCCCATGGACAATGCTGAAAATGTTCACCCATTTGGCGTTCATGGCCATGGATCAAACCATGGCCTCCCCATGGACAATGCTGAAAATTTTCACCCATTTGGCGTTCATGGCCATGGATCAAACCATGGCCTCCCCATAGACAATGCTGAAAATTTTCACCCATTTGGCGTTCATGGCCATGGACAAAACCACGGCCTGCCCATGTTATGCGCAGATCCACTCGAACCATTGTCACTTGAAAAGATTGCAAAGGCCTGGATAGGTTCCTATATCCTAAATATTTATTCTCAACACCATTTCCTCTAATGACCCTATGTAATTAGGTAGTTATAGCATTTGTCATTATATCGCTCCAATAAATTCATAGAATATAAAAAGCACAAATCGTTCTAGCAACATCAAAAAAGCAAATGCATCTCGTAAGTTATTGCGTAAATAGCTGACCTGTAGCGCGTGTAATCCCCAAAAATGTAATCGGTGCTGCATCTGCGAAGATTTCAAGAGCTGCAATACTGCAATGTGCATTACCTGTATGTGAATGCAACACATAATTAGAAGAGCAATAGATAAAAGTCCAAACAGAGTTTCTGAAATGTGCATTACCTGTACGATATAAAAAATGCAGATCGTGTCCATTCAATTTAAGGGCCTGCAAGTGTAACATGTTTTCAAAATAATGAACAGTATATATGATTTATATACCCGACATACCTTTCCCCTCCTCCTTTATCCGGGCTTGGGACCGGCAATGCAATATACAACAATTGCATTGGCGGAGTTAAAAAGGGGTTAGTTAAATAGAAATGTAGAACAATTTATAAACAAACACAGGTGCCTAATCCACTTACTCTATACCAAATTATCAGCCCACTTCCTCTGTACAAAATTCATCAGCAAAGTTAGTATACAAACCATGGCAATATCTTGGGCATCAAAACAGAGTTTCTGAAATAAAAGTACAAAATAAAATTAGCATTGTCTTAATTAAAAGAAGTGAGCTCCTTGGGCCATGCGACCGTACTCCCAACTGCATCCGAGATGACTGACATAAACGAGTTAGACCTCCACAATTCAGCACTAGGAATCACAAACTACGAACCCAAACCTTCCACGCATCATTTCCAAGCGGAACACTGTGAGCCATAGCATTAGGATCTGTGTCAGCAATCTTACCTTCTTCAACCACCTGTTTTCGCCAATCTAATAATTTACATTTACGATCAATTATGTTGACACTTGTTAAATCATCTCTTGAATTCAAACCATGGCAATCACGAACATTAGAGCTACCATTATGTGATGGGGGAGAGGGTGACTTCCCATTCAAATGATCCCTTGAACAAATACTATGGAAACAGGGAGAGGGAGAGGGTGACTTCCCATTCAAATTATCCCTCGAACCAATACTATGCAAACGGGGAGATGCCATATTTGAATTTTCTTTCTCCTTTGAAGTGAATCCCTAGAAACAATGACAACTTAACATGTAAGTGAAAACTATAAATAACTCTAAAAACAATGTGCTTGACTAAAAAATACTTGCCTGCATACGCATAAATTGTCGCATCTCCGCCATTTCATCCTCTAAATGTTGGAACTTCTCCAATTTTTTATTACGTTTCCGAAACTTGATGCTCTAGTTCGTGGACTTTCTTTGAACTATTCATGTGGATACCTATTTTAGATGGGGTAATGCCAAATCCCATCCCTCTAACTCTTCCGTTTCTCTCGGGTCCGAGTGTTTTAGATAGTGCATCTCACTAATTGATGTCGAAGGGGAGGTTTGAGAGGCTGTGATCTCTTGTATTTTACTCTTGAAAATTAGTAAACAAACAAGTATTAAATGATAGATTAGTCAAAATAATGAAATAAAAGAGTGGCATTTTGGGACGGAGGGAGTAATAAAATTAAGTATGATTTAGTTGAAATGTCACTTACCACACAATCGGCAATAAATGGAGTTGGTATTTCACCATTCTTTTTTGTATGTGCTTTACACCACACATCTTCTCTCCTTATAGCCATTTCCGGATTCTCATTTCTCTTAAAAGAATAAGCACTATTTTAATTGAAATACATAAATGAAAACATGTAATAATGTACTCCCTCCGTCCCACTTTACTTGATACCAAAAAAGTCAATATGGTATCACGTGAGGTGGGACGGAGGGAGTATGAATTTATAGAAAGTTACCATGTCAGCCTCTAGTCGAGCATACCCCTTCCTGCTCATTGTATGTGGGGCATGATTGTTTGCCCTAATCTCCTTATACTTAGAGCTCTTCAACTACACAATTTTTTTATGTAAGAAAAAAAGTATTGGATATAAAGAAAGTACTTAAAAAAAAACTGAATTTACCTTGAATTCATTTGATAACTTTTCTTTGACAAAAGTGTTCCACTCTTCAAGAGATATGTTGTCCGGTTTAAGGGATGCAAATCTTGAATCTTTATCTCCCATTTTAGATGCATCTCTAAGAGATTCTATCAGCTTTGATTTTGATTGCCTCCAACGAGTTCCCATTTGTTGAATAATAAGAGTCTCGTGCGTGTCATCCATCTTGAATCTCCCCTATATAAACATCATAGAAAAAAAGGTAAACATGTACACTTGAATTTTTATGTTAGAACCCAATGAGCTATATTATGTTGGGATTGGAGTTAAAACCATGAAGGAAAATCGTGGAGGAGTTTCTGGACACTTGCGCGACCGCGCTTGGCATGGTGCGCGACCGCGCTGGAGCATGGGCAAAGGCGTTGAACTCTCTGGACAGTTGCGCGACCGCGCTGGAAGGAGAGGGCGGCCGCGCTGGCTACGGATCTGGACTGATTCAGTTTCCTACTTTGATCAGATTTCCTCTTGAATTGGTATTCCTTGTGACAACAATATTTGGAAGACTTGTGAAGAAAGAAGAATACTTTCTTATGTTAGGAATCCTTTTACTGTTAGGATTTGATTTCCTGTTCCTATAAATACATGTGATAGCCTAGAGACAAATTGTAACATCGGAAAATATTATAGTGAATATTTTGGCTTGGTAGCGCCCCCGGACGTAGTTGTCGTTGCAACGAACCGGGTTAACATTCTTGTGTGTTCTTTTGTGTGTGATTTACTTTTCGTGTGTGTTGCATCTTATTTATTCATTCTCAAGGCTTGATCCGTTATTCCGCTGCGCAAGAACGTGATTTTCACAACAACTGGTATCAGAGCTCTTGGTTTTGTCGAATCATTGCTTGGGTTATCTTTTGCTATGGATTTCTTGGGAGCTTTGGAGGATGGTAATAAGGTGTTGATCGAAAAGTTTGATGGGACGGATTTCAATTTTTGGAAGACACAGATCGAGGACGTTCTATGGAACAAGGATTTGTATCTACCATTAAAAGAAAAGCCGGCGGACATAGAGGAAGCAAAATTCGAAATCTTGGATCGGAAAGCGTTAGGGCTTGTTAGGCAAACGTTGACCAAGGATGTCGCGAAGAATGTTTTGGAGGCGAAGACTACCATGGAGATGTTGCAGATGTTGGCGAGCATGTACGAGGCACCATCGGCGGCGAATAAAGCTCATCTAATGAGGAAGCTGTTGAACATAAGGATGGTGGAGGGCATGTCGGCGACAAAGCATATAAGTGAATTCAAATCTACTGCGACCCAACTGTCTTCCGTGGCTGTTACTCTTGATGATGAGGTACTAGCGTTGATTTTACTTTCTTCTTTACCGGAAAGTTGGGATACGACTGCGATAGCAGTTAACGTTTCAACAGGAAAAGTGAAGTTGAAGTTTGCGGATGTCGTTGATGTTATTCTTGGCGAAGAAATTCGTAGAAAGAGTAAGGTGGGGACATCGGGGCTAGCACTGAATATCGGTGAAAAGGGTAAGAGTGGCAAGAAGGTGATTACTTGCTACGATTGTGGGGAGAAGGGGCACTTTAGGAGAAGTTGTCCGAAGCGGTCAGGCAGAGCGAAGGAATTGAATGTTGCTGAAGAGTTAGCGGATGCATTAATCTTGGGTGGGAGCAGTTCAACGGATTCGTGGGTTTTGGATTCGGGCTCGACGTTTCATTCGTGCACTAGTGCAGAAAGGATGGAGCAGTACATTCCGGGTGATTTTGGGGTTGTTCGTTTGGGAGACAATAATCCAGTCAAGGTCATTGGAAAGGGGGTAGTTCGGGTCAAAGCAACGGATGGGACTGTTTTGCGGCTACGTGACGTGCGACATATTCCGGATTTGAAGAGGAACTTGATTTCCATAAGGCAACTTGATAAGGAGGGTTGTGTGGTGACCTTCGGTTGTGGGACATGGAAGATAAACCGCGGAGCTAGCTTGGTGGCTCGTGGCGGGGTGGAAAATATGTTGTATACCACATGCAACATGAGTCGTTGGGGGAAACGAAGGCGAATCCCAATGATGAATGGTGGTGGCCGAGATCGCCATGGTGGGAGAAATTTCACTAAACGGTATGTTGATAGAAAATTGGGTAATGAAGTCGGCCGACGCGGAGCCAATTTGGTCAACATGGGAGCGGGATCTAGAACGGTGATGCGATGGGTTGCAAAGAACACACAAAGGTTCCAAGCTTGTGATTGTGTGGGGCACGTGGATTCGCGCTGTTCAGGATCGATAGTTAGCACGCAAGTGAGCGGGGATGTGCAGGGAGGATCATTCGGAATGAAGACTCGGAGCATGGTAGAACCGACAGTTATGTTGAAGCGTTGCTCAGCTTCAATTCACTTGGATAACTAGACAAGAGGCCGGGCGCTACCAACGCAATAGCTGGCCACTGAGATTTGTTTGTTTCAAGAAAAGGTATCATGGATGGTTTGTCTCCAGGTGGGAGATTGTTGGGATTGGAGTCAAAACCATGAAGGAAAATCGTGGAGGAGTTTCTGGACACTTGCGCGACCGCGCTTGGCATGGTGCGCGACCGCGCTGGAGCATGGGCAAAGGCGTTGAACTCTCTGGACAGTTGCGCGACCGCGCTGGAAGGAGAGGGCGGCCGCGCTGGCTACGGATCTGGACTGATTCAGTTTCCTACTTTGATCAGATTTCCTCTTGAATTGGTATTCCTTGTGACAGCAATATTTGGAAGACTTGTGAAGAAAGAAGAATACTTTCTTATGTTAGGAATCCTTTTATTGTTAGGATTTGATTTCCTGTTCCTATAAATACATGTGATAGCCTAGAGACAAATTGTAACATCGGAAAATATTATAGTGAATATTTTGGCTTGGTAGCGCCCCCGGACGTAGTTGTCGTTGCAACGAACCGGGTTAACATTCTTGTGTGTTCTTTTGTGTGTGATTTACTTTTCGTGTGTGCTGCATCTTATTTATTCATTCTCAAGGCTTGATCCGTTATTCCGCTGCGCAAGAACGTGATTTTCACAACATATTATCATTACCTTAACACATGTCCACAAATCTTTCTTTGTCTGTTTCTCAACTTTCCTCCAATCATCAATATTGAATGGTACAAACTGTCGTGCTAAAGCACCCAAAAATGAAGATAACCACTCGGATTGCTCACCTATGGGTTGTCCTCTTTCATTGAACTCCACCTCAATTATTTTCGTCGGATTTGAGCACAAATCTCTCAACCTTGTTGGACCTCTTTTTCTCTTTCCCAACACTTGTTGTTCCTCAACCGACTGCTCTTCGGCTGGATTTTCATTACGAACTTCAGTTGAAACACGAGGAGGAGACATTGTTTCCATATTATGGTCAGGAGAGGGATTTGACCCTCTTTCAGAAATCCGAATGCCTTCATTTCCTTTTTGTTGCGAAATTGCAACCGATGATAATTGTAATTTCTTCATCCGCTTGGCCCCCTTTCTTGAACTCTGCATAGATCAGAAATGAGACATAACAAGCACTCCCATAATATTTTCCATAATTTCTTTGAAAAAACTGCTGGTTAGTTATGCATATGGACAAAATGCGTCGATTACTCTTGCGAAGTAAGGAGTATGTTTTTAGGATATGGTGGTTAGTTATGCATATAATGCTTATTAACTGTATGCTGTCAGCTTATACCTTCAGTACCAAAAATGCTTTATCTCCATTTCTAGGGCTCGAAACGACGAACCAATTTTTTTGCTTGAAAGTAGACACATAGTTCTTTCAAACGACTGCTTTTACGCCTTCTAGAACCTTCTAGATCAGAACAGTTTATTCGTCAAAGATGACTAAAAATCTGGTTTAGAAGAATATGTCTCTGCTGACCCTTTTTTCTCTATAATATTCCTCAGTAGGTTCATTTACTGATTAAATCTGAGCATCTAAAGCTCAAGGACCTGATGGTGCTATTTGGGAATTCTTCCATTTTTCTATTTTGTAGGGCTCAGTAGACATCCTTCAGAAATACCCTGTTCCGGAGTGCGATATATGGTTCATTAAATTTTCCTATGATTTCCACTACAATGCAGCGTCTAGTTGAGAAAGTGTGCAGTGATTGGAACTATTTCTCAGGTCTGAATCTAAACAAAGATGTTCTCATTTTGCTTTTAGACAAGTCATGTCAGGTGGATTTAAATTGAACACATGTAATAAGTAGGCAGTCCGTTAATTAGGTAACACATGTAAAATCATTATGATAACACTAAGTCTTACCTCTGTCCCATCATTACCCATTGTGACCAAGTCGTCAACAAACTTTGATACAGCTTTCTAAAGATCTTCCTCCACCTCAGCCTCCACCTGTTATATCGAAAAAACTTAATCATTAAATTTTGTATATATGCTAGCACAAGTAATGTAATAAACAAATATAATGACACTATAATTTAAGAATATAATCATAGATCCAAGAAACTCAATCAAATAATTAAATATACCACTTTGTCATCACATCCCACTCTTGCGCAAGCACTATCTAGGTCATCATTGGTTTTATCAAGCAAAGCTACATCAAGTGGGTTATACGACAATTCATCATTCTCATCATCACTCTTATCATAGATTCCCATATCATGATAGCCCCTTGGTGGTGATCTGACAACAACTTCCCAATTAGATGTTTTGCTTTCTCTCCAATAGAACACTTGAGAGGCTTGTGCTGCTAGTATGAAAGGATCTCCTTTAAATTGATCTTGAAATTGAGCAAAGTTGACTAATGTAAATCCTTCTTCAACCTTCACTCCACGATAAATATTTGCCCAATCACACTTAAATAAGGGAATTTGAAATGTAAGATAGTCCAACACTATAATGTCACGCAAGATCCCGTAGTGACCTATTGTGCTGCTACTAGATTGGCAATTGTCATTTGGCCTAGATTGACGTATTGTAGTTGCTTCAAGTGAAACACCACTATTCTGTGTGGACCTTTCGGTGTCCTTGGTACGAAATCGACGACCATTTATTATATAGGCAGAATATGAGAGTGCTTGCCTTCTAGGCCCATACGATAACCACTTTATTGTTTCAGAAACTCCTACTTCGCCTGAGGCTATTTGGTCTTTAACCTGTATATTTATATTAGATAAATAACATATGTATTCAAAATGTATAACCTAATAAAGTCCAAATAATATGTTAGAAACCTTTTTCGTAAACCAACTAGAGAAAGTGTCTGAATGCATCTTTGAAAGTTGTTCATCGGATATACCAGTATGTATTATCTTCAACTCTTCTATATGCATCCTAAAAATAAAGAAAGAGTGAAAAATATTCCTAAGAAATAAACTAGACAAATTTGCATTTAACTTAAACTTACACTTCATATGGTTCCACTTCTGCCGTATTAAACAACACATATCGATGATCATTTTGCATGTCTTCATTAGACAATGTAATATGCTCTCCTTTAGAAATTGGTCGTCCCTCAAATGTTTTCTCATCTTGATAATCCTCATTGCGTTTATGTGTTTCAAATAGTGCACAACTTTCCTTAATGTACTCACAACAAAATCCTATGGATTCTTCGGCAAGATAGCCTTCACATATGCATCCTTCGGGTCGTGCCGGATTTCTAACATATTCCTTGCCCGTCTTCATAAATCTGAATGGATTGGATATAAATTTATTAGGGAGGAAAATATCATTAAAGCCTATTATCAGATAATAAATGGATATAGAATACCTTTCAAACGGATACATCCAATGAAATTGATTTGATCCACAAAGAAGAGTTTCTCGACCTAAATGTATTGTCAAGTGAATCATAATATCGAAGAATGAAGGAGGTAAATATCTTTCAAGCATGCACAATGTCTCAATTATCTCCTGTTCTGCAGCTTCAATTTTTTCGACATCAACCACTCATTGGCTTATATCATAGAAAAATGAACAGAAACGAAGTAATGCATTTCTTGGCCCTTTGGGTAAAAGTCCTCTCAATGCGACTGGCAATAACTGTTGCATCAATACATGGTAATCATGGGATTTGAGTCCAAGTATCTTGTCAGTCTGTGCAAAACTGTTCGCAATATTAGAGCTATACCCGTCGGGAACTTTCAAATTTCTTAGTCGCCAATAAAATGTCTCTATCTCAGAACTTGTTAAAGTACATTGGCCTGGTGGAAGGAGTATCTTATCATTCTCATCGAGCCTTGGGTGCAACTCTGGCCGAATTCCTATACTTTGTAAGTCTTTACAAGCAGCATGACCATCTTTTGATCTTCCTTTTATATCAAGCAAAGTGCAAAGTAAACTCTCACCACAATTTTTTTCTATGTGCATTAAATCCAAACAGTGACGTACCAACAAATCCTAAAAATAACATATATTATAAGTTATCAACTAGCTATTAACTACTCCCTCCGTCCCATTCAAAAAGGCACTTTTGGTCAATAAGATATTTATAATTAGATTTGCATTAATGCTTGAGTCAAACAAAACTTGAATTGACCAAAAGTGACTTTTTAAGTTGGACGGAGGGAGTATATCATTATATTGAATTAACAGTAAAGCACAAAATTTGCTTTTACCTCGTAGTAGGGCAACTCAAAAAAAATTGTTTTTTTCTTCCAATTCAGGACCTTAACTTTCATCTTTTTAATCTTCCTCTTCCTTTTCTTGTTTCTCTTACCTTTTGCCCTTCCTTGTCTCCTTGCCTCTTCATCATTGCTCGTTTCATCCCATTTTCCAAAATCATTTTCAATCCCATTAACAACTTCTAAAATTTCAGAACCGGACAATATATGAGGTTTCCCCCTCTTCTCATGGGTTCCATCAAACCATTTCTTCTTCTTTCGGTAAGAATGATTGGATATAAGAAACCGTCGATGACCCATATACACACACTTGTGACTATGAGGTAGATATATTGAACAAGTATCAGCACCACAAATAGGACATGCCATCTTACCCTTAGTCATACACCCAGCTAGATTGCCATAAGCCAAAAAATCATTAATCGTCCACATGAGAATAACCCTCTGATTGAACATGCTCTTCTTAAATGCATCGTACACCTCAACCCCACTTATCCATAATTCTTTCAAATCTTCAATCAATGGCCTTAAATATACATCAATATCATTTCCTGGTTGCCTTGGACCAGGGATTACTAAAGTTAACATCATATTTTCTCTTTTCATGCAAAGCCAAGGGGGGAGGTTGTAATTAACAAGCATCACAGGCCAACAACTATGTGTAGAACTTAGATTACTGTAAGGATTAAATCCATCTGTGGCAAGTCCAAGTCTTAAATTCCGAGGATCAGATGAAAAAAAAGGCCATTTACTATCAATAGACTGCCACTATGGCGAGTCAACAGGATGTCGCATTTTGTTATCATTGCTATGATGACTGCTATGCCACAATAATTGTTCAGAACTCTCCAATGATCTGAACATCCTTCTAAATCTGGGAATAACAGGAAAGTATCTCAACACCTTGGGCCGGTACCCCCTTTTTAATTTTACGCTCATCTCCTTTTCCTACCACTTTCCACCTAGATTTCCCACACCGGCCTCGGGCAATTGTCTAGATCTGCCAGCTCTTTTCTAAATAGACAACAATCTTTAGGACATGCATGTATTTTTTCGTAACCCAAGTCAAAGGTCTTAAGTAATTTTTTTGCAAAGATACGTGGAACTAGGAAGAACATTCTTTTGTGGCAACATGTGACCTAAGATTTTGAGAAGATCGGTAAATGCTTTGTCAGAAATACCGTTGACCGCTTTATGTTTGAAAAGCATAACTGTCGCTATTAGCTTTGTATAGTCACTGCCCATATACAAGGGAGTTTACGCTCTTCTAATAATTTTGAAAACCCCTCGTCTTCCATTGCTTCAAGCATAATTTGGAATCGTTTCCTCGTTAACACGTGCATCTACGAACATCCTATATGTATCTGGTATATCATCGAGATCATGTGTCATTTTGGAGGAAGTGCTAGGACGTTCTTCCCCGTGAAAAATCCAAACATCGTATGTCTTATCCATGCCATGCATAACCAAGTGTGAGATTACATCATCACTAGTCTGGTAATCCAAATTTCTACAACGAGTACAAGGACATCGAATTTTAGAGGGATTTCCTAGACTCTCCAAACACACTGCTACAAAATTTCTTACTCCTTCCCTGTAAGCATCACTTGGCCTACAAACAAAATTATACATATTACATAGATTGCACAAGAAAGCTTGCAACTATCAAAACTACTATTTTAGCTTAGAGTGAAAACCTTGGTAGATTCACCCACGCTTTATCCATCGAATATGAATTATGAGTTCACCGAGAACACTACAAGAGTTAATAATATTAGAGCAACTTGAAGAATTAATAATTCAGTACATCTCATTTTTACCCTCATTCATTAAAGAAACAAGATTAAACCTCAGACAAGGAAAAACATTTCAAATCATTTGCGGGACGCGGGATCCCGCGGGACCCATGCGGGACCCATTGACTAGGAGAGAGTATGCCTTTACCAATGACATATACATAAGTCCTAATAATCTACTTAACAATTTGATTGATACAATAACAACAACAACATCAACAACCAGAAAATTACATGGACAACTCTACTCATATCATCTTCTACTTGTTTGAAAATCCTCTAAAAAGCACAAAAACTTCATGAAGACTCTCCTTTTTAACTGAAGACATGCAGTGATTTGATTAGAGGGAGTTGAGGGACACACAAATCTAGTTCACCATTGAAGTGAAAATTCAGTGGTACAGTCTTTGTGGTGATGATTTCCAGTTTGTATAATGTGATGAAGATCCAGAGGCGTTGGATCGAAGACGGTGAGATTACTCCAACGGATCAGATTTTGTCTTCCAAACACCTTCTTGAAGCTTCTCTCATGGGTAATTTCTATTTTTCTTTGTTACATGTCTGTAATTTGCATCTTTTTTATAAAAAGTACTTTATTTTTGGGTTTGATTTAGAAATTCTTTATATTTTCTTAAATTTTGGAGTGTGATTATGAAGTTTTATCTGAAACTGGAAATACTGTCACAGAAACTGAAATACCCTTTCATTAGATATAATTAATGGGACTGTGAGGAATTTAGAATTCTTTAACCTTTCAATTGGGAATTATAACTGTTCCCAGGACATATTGAAATTTCCATTCCGTCCGTCCCAAAATGAATTCATTTTGGGGATCAAGAACAAAAACTGACATTCATTTTGAGACAGAGGTAGAATTAAAATAGAAAAATTATTTAGTTAGATTAATTCTTTTCAAAAAATGAATAAATTACTGAGATAAACAAGTAAACTCTATGGTGGGCTAGGTTGTATTGTATATACGATGTTTGAGGCCTACAAGAAGAATCCGCTTGTCATAGAATCAACTAGGGATGCTAGTTTGATGGGTGAGATACATTGGGGATTATAAACTTATCAGGGTTAATTGCCTAATAAGACATATCAGTTAGATATATGTCCATCTACCTAGTTACATACAAATCAGCCATAGAAATGTTATTCCAAACTAACAATCTTCATTTGAAGAGCAAATGAAAGTCAAGAGAAAGAGAAAGGAAATGTGAACAAGCATTAAGAGATTCAAACTTACCTCAAAAATAACCTCTCTCCAATATTAGGGCAAACTGAAACTTCTTCATCGGAAAAATGGTTTCCCCGCACCCATTCCAGTTAATGTCGATCCTTGCAAAATAGAAATTGATTTACAAGAAGCAAATATTAGAAATTGGCACTGATATTAAGAATAGTTGAAGGAGGAGAAGATGAATGGAACCTTGTATTATTGGACTGACGTTGTGTGGCCGGAAAGCGATTTTGCCCCGCCGTCGATTGTAGAGATCCGCCGATTATCACCAGGTCCGTCGAAGATTTTGCCTTGGCGCCGTTGCCGTCGATCGATACCTAGGAAGAAAGCGATTTGGGGTACAGGTGATTTTGGGGGAAAATGGCTCAATTGAATTTCGCGGTATTGGGCAAAAAATGCCCGCTCTTCTACTGGTTTTATTTTCTTTTTCTTTTTTTTTCTTTCTTTTTTTGAAGATGACAACGTTTATAAAAAAAACGTTGTGAAAATACGGATATTTAACAACGTTTATTAAAAAACGTTGTCGTCTGTGCAACGTTTTTTAAATAAACGTTGTAGAAAGACCATTAAGACAACGTTTATTAAATAAACGTTTTTATAATGAATATACTACAACGTTTTTGGAAAAACGTTGTTAAATCTAGTCAATGACAACGTTTTTTTAAAAACGTTGTTAACTAAAACGTTGTCAAAAGTCATTTTTCTTGTAGTGATTACTAATGCAAGGCAAGTGAAGCTTGTGTTCTTTGCAAATTGTCATGGGCTATTGAAGCCACCATTGCCCAAAGGGTTCTACGGCAACTGCTTCTTCCCAGTAAGTGTGACAGCTTCTAGCGAGAGTGTCATGAATGCAGCTATATGTGATGTGATTAAGATGATCCAAGAGGCCAACTTGAGACTGCCATTAGAGTTTGAGAAATGGAGGGCACAAGGGGAAGGTGTTGTTGGGGTTGAGCATGAAGACCCGTTTGCGCCGCCTCTGGCATACACAACATTGTTCATATCAGAGTGGGGGAAACTTGGATTCAATGAGGTGGACTATGGGTACGGAGCACCAAGAGAGGTGGTGCCGATGCAAGGGTCAAGCATAATACCGGTGGCAATAGTGGGGTCACTGCCGTATCCAAAGAAAGGGATGCGATTGATGACATGGTGTGTGGACAATGCCCATCTACAGCCCTTTCTTAAAAACATGTCTACTTTGAATTTGAAAACCTCCACCTCCACCTCCACCTAGCTATTTGTGTGCACATGAAATAATATGGGCCTCCAAAGCCCAACCTCTTCATTTAAATCTCAAAGTAATGTAGCAGCCCATAGTCATCATAATATAAATATTATTTTATGACGACAACTGGTCCAGATACTGTTATGAAAGGGGACAAATGCAGGACGATAGGGTGAGGACCACCGAAAATGGTCGGAATCTATCTAAGGCCTTTTGCTCTCTTGTCTCTATTATATCTTTTTCTTTACTTTTAGTCAACCATATATCATTAACACGCTATCTATTTTACTAGCATTACTCCCGTGCGATGCACGGCAAAAATCATGTTATTGTATTTAATAATTAAAATTTAATATATAAAAGATTATTTTTCTCCACTTGTTTTCCATACAATATTTTCTCATTAAAAATATTATTAAAAAAGTTTATATTAAGAAATAATGGCAATACACTAAACATGAATCATTATATGTTACTCTTAGACAGAAATTAAAGAAAAATAACAAAAAAGTAAAATAAATTTATACATCATGGAAAACTATCTTAAACACTACATTATCAGTACATAGATAATATTTCTAGAGCTTATCATCATTACAAATCAATATTTTAAGACCATTAGTTAGTTGCCACTCCAAATAAATCAAATCAAGGTAAAACTCCTTCTCACTTTAAATTATAAAATAATAATCATTAATAAAAGAAACTAAATAGAAATATTATTTTTCAAATCTCAAATAAATACTTTAAAAAATATACTTCTATAAAAAATTATATTATTCATTTCAAAAATAAATATTACTTTCGACGCAAAATGAATAACCAAAAAATAATACTACATTTTTTATCCAAAAAAATGAGCATTACTTCCTTCATCCCAATGAATATTTTAAAAATTAATACTACTTCATTCACCACTAAAATTAATGTTTGTAATGTTAGTGCATTCGTCTCAAAATATGACATTAAGATGACATTAATTTTTTAGACAAATAAAGTAGTATTCTTTTTTTAAATGTTCATTGAGACGAAGGAAGCCATGTTCATTTTATTTATTTTTTGACATAGAAAAAAATTCTTTCAACTAAAAAATGAATATTACTTTCGTCCCAAAATTAATACTATTTTCTATATCAAAAAAAAAATTGATTCATTTGTCTCAATGAACATTTTAAAAAAAAATAACTACTTTACTTGTCAAAAAAATTAATATTCATTTTCTGAGAGGAAGACACTAATATTATAAACATTAATTTTTACGAAAGAATACTACATCATCTAAAAAAATAAATTACTATCTTCATCCCAATGAATATTTTATAAAATATTACTTCATTTGTTTAAAAAATTAATGACATATATTGAAACCATGACACTAACATTACAAACATTAATTTTTGAGACAAATGAAGCAATATTATTTTTTAAAATATTCATTGGGATGAAGAAAGTAATGTTCATTTTTTTGGACAAAAAATGTAGTATTATTTTTTGGTTATTCATTTTGAGTCGAAAGTAATATTTATTTTTGAAATAAAGATTATATTTTTTTATAAAAGTATATTTGTAAAAATATTTATTTGAGATAGAAAAAATAATATTTCTATTAATTTTTTTATTAATAATTATTATTTTTTAATTTAAAGTGAGACGGATATTTTCACCTTTCATTTTCGTTTGGTCTGAATCCCCTTGGCTTTATTTAGTGACCGGTAAATCATTAGGTGGATCCACTTGGCCTGTTGACCAGTTTTATTGACCGGTAAGCCATTTGGTGGATCCGCTTGTGGCCTGTTGGGTCATCCTAACCGGTAACTCATTTCATTTGGATCGGTTTGGCATGATTGGATCGGTCATCCTATTGACCGGTCATCAATTAACCGATCCTTTTTTTTTACTCTTTTATCAAAACGCCCTTGTACTTTTCATAATTATACCAAATGTCATCAGCCCGCTTTGATAGATAGGAGTTGATTCCCGTCCAAATATGGGTCACACTCAAACAATCAATTGAAGGAAAGTTGCACTGTTGCAGTTTAGATTTCTTTTAGGAAATTGACTAATTAACTGTAATCAATATGTGACCGATTTAATGTCATTAGCGATGTTGCGGTATGGATCGGTATTAGGATAAAATTGATATCATACTGAAATGTAGTATTATTTTTTAATTATTCATTTTGAGTCGAAAGTAATATTATTTTTGAAATGAATAATATAATTTTTTATAAAAGTATATTTTTTAAAGTATTTATTTGAGATGAAAAAAATAATATTTCTATTTAATTTTTTTATTAATAATTATTATTTTATAATTTAAAGTGAGACAAAATTTGTACGTTTAGTTTGAATCGGTTGTGACCGGTTTGGATCGGATCGGTCACACACGCACTTTACCGATTTGAAGAATCGGTAGTCCATGTTGGTCAACATCGGTAAGCCAAGCCTGTGATTGTTTTCTTATTTTTTTCTCCCTCTTTCTCTGTTTCTGTTTTTGTCTTTCTTTCTTTTCTCTTTCTTCTTTTTTTCTTTCTTTTTCTTTTTTATTTTGATTACATTTTGATTTTCCTTCTCTTTCTCTATTTCTGTCTCTTTCTTTCTTTCTTTTCTCTTTCTTTCTTTTTTTCTTTCTTTCTTTTTCTTTTTGATTTTGATTATATTTTGAGGCGAATGAAGTAATATTAATATTTAAAATATTCATTGGAATAAAGGAAGTTATACTCATTTTTTTGAGTTGGTCTGATGAAAAACGCGTTTCTCCATCTCTGTATGGAGAAACGGGTTTTTTAATATATTCAAAACCGGCAACCATTTGAATTAAACCGGTTCTATTGTCCAAAAACCTACATAAACCTAGATAAATTCAATATTTGCGTAGATACACACAGAGACACACTACAACGATCACAGCAAATGGAGACGAGCAGGACAGTTCAATCAAAATGAATATCAAGAAACAATACAGAAATCGATATTGATTAAATCAGGTAATATGAACCAAATCAACAACTACTGTTTTTAATTTTAATCAACGTTTATTGTACTAAGGTCGATTGTTATTGTACATTTCCAGAGATTGATCTACGTAATTTTGGATCTATCCATCAATAGCATAAATGGAAGCTCAATTACATGACAGATATTCAGAAATATCACAAATCGATATTCTCCAGGCTACACAAATCGATATTCTCCAGGCTACAGGTTTGATCTCAATATAACTTACTTGTTAATTTTTTATATATCATGACCATCTCTATATCCATACCCAGATATTTATATAAATTATATCCAGATATTTATATAAATGATATCCAGAAGTACCAAAAATGTATATCCAGAAATGTGTAAGGTACATATCCAGAAATTTATATAAATGATATCCAGAAGTACCAAAAATGTATATCCAGAAATGTGTTAGGTACATATCCAGAAACCTTCAAAATGAATATCCAGAAACCTTCAAAACGAATATCCAGAAACTACCAAATTGAATATCCAGAACTACCAAATTATATATCCATAAACACACAATTGACCATGTCCAGAAACTATAAAATGAGTATCCAGAAACCTTCAAATGTATATCCAGAAACTATCAAATGAATATCCAGAAACATTCAAAATGAATATCCAGAACTACCAAATTGAATATCCAGAAACACACAATTGACCATGTCCAGAAACAATAAAATGTATATCCAGAAAGTACCAAATTCAATATCCAGAAACTTTAAACTGACAATGTACTAGGCCAAGGGATATGGCCATGTCCTTGGCCAAGGCCAATGCTATATCCAGAAACTACAAAAATGAATATCCAGAAACATTCAAAATGAGTATCCAGAAACCTTCAAAATGAATATCCAGAACTACCAAATTGAATATCCAGAAACACACAATTGACCATATCCAGAACTACCAAATTGAATATCCAGAAACACACAATTGACCATGTCCAGAAATAATAAAATGTATATCCAGAAAGTACCAAATTGAATATCCAGAAACTTTAAACTGGCAATGTACTAGGCCAAGGGATATGGCCATGTCCTTGGCCAAGGCCAATGCTATATCCAGAAACTACAAAAATGAATATCCAGAAACATTCAAAATGAGTATCCAGAAACCTTCAAAATGAATATCCAGAACTATCAAATTGAATATCTAGAAACACACAATTGACCATATCCAGAAACAATAAAATGTATATCCAGAAAGTACCAAATTGAATATTCAGAAACTTTAAACTGGCAATGTACTAGGCCAAGGGATATGGCCATGTCCTTGGCCAAGGCCAATGCTATATCCAGAAACTACAAAAATGAATATCCAGAAACTTTCAAAATGAGTATCCAGAAACCTTCAAAATGAATATCCAAAACTACCACATTGAATATCCAGAAACACACAATTGACCATGTCCAAAAACAATAAAATGTATATCCAGAAAGTACCAAGTTGAATATCCAGAAACTACAAAAATGAATATCCAGAAACCTTCAAAATGAATATCCAGAAACTAACTAACTACTGCCTTTTCTTGCAGAATCATATTCTCCTATTGATTTAGAATATCAAATTCAACAACCTACAGATCCTGAAACTGGGCTACAAATAGATTTTCTCTCTTAACTTTATTGACATATTGATTTAGAATTACTGATTTCATATAACATTATTCTTTTTAATATATTTTGTGTGTGCAGTAACTGTAACTGAGGACCCTAATATTGATATAAGCAAAAATTTGCTGGGAACAAAAGCAAAGACATGGGAGGAATTGTACAAACTGTATAAACTTCATGCAAATGCACTAGGATTTAGTATTAAGTTGTCAACAAATCATGTTTCAAAAAAGACTTCAAGGATATTAGACAAGCTATTCCGTTGCTCATGTGAAGGAGTTACCAGATCAACCCAAGAGGATAAAATCAGTGTTCCATCACCAGTTGATGTTAATGAAGTTCAAATTCCTTCACCAGTTGAACAACTCGATGTTACCAAAAAACAACAAAAGAGAAGGAGAAATTACATAAAGAGGACTCAATGTAAGGCTCTTTTGAGGGCGAAATTGCTAAAAGAGGAAGATATGTATGTTGTTGACCGCCATGTTACAGAGCACAATCATCCAATGACAAGGACAGATTGGAACCATTTGAAGCGTAGTGAAAGGTGTATCTCAGAAGATCGGGGTGAAATAATTGAAATAATGGAAGAAGGCTGGTATAAAACCAGCGATGGATATAGTCTTTTGGTAAAAGCGGCTAGTGGAGAGGAACATGTTGGTCACACAAAGAAAGATCATGTCAATTTTGTTCGAAACTTAGAATGGAAAAAATTGAAAATGGTGATGCTCGAGAATGTTGTTGATAGGCTTTTGAAATTTCACTGGAAGATCGAGGGTTCTATTTTAAAATCAAATTTGATGATGAAGGAAGACTTGGGGCTATATTTTGGAGAGATAGTATGATGAAGGAAGATTACAAGCTCTATGGAGATCTGGTTATATTTGACACAACTTATACTACAAATAGATACAATCTTATTTGTGCCTCAATAGTTGGCATTAATAATCATTGGAACACTGTCATGTTTGGTTGTGCTTTCATAGCAAATGAAAAAAAATAAACATTTGTCTGGTTGCTTAAGCAGTTTAGAAATTCAATGGGAGGAAAAGAACCAAAAACAATATTTACAGACCAAGACCAAGCAATGTCAAATGCAATTGAAGAGGTATGATTATAAAATTCCATAACCAGTTCTTTTATAATATTTCTTATCTAGTATTTTATTTGTGCTATATAGTTCTAACAATAATTCAGATGTGCCTTAACTTTACCCAGATGTCATTGGTGTTTATATCCAGAAACTACCAGATTGAATATCCAGTAGCTAGTCATTCTAAAGTATCTGGTTATTCAATATAAAGTTTCTTGGATATTCAATTTGTTAGTTTCTGGATATTCTTTTGGTAGTTTCTGGATATTCAATTGTTAGTTTCTGGACATGGCCAAGGCCTAAGCCATGACAAAAAATTGGTCAATGAAAATTTATTGTATGTTAATATCCAGAAGCATATAATGTTAATATCCAGAAACATTATTATAATACAGGTATTTGAAGGGCGGACGAGGCATAGGCTATGTTTATGGCACATCCAACAAAATGATGTATCCCACTTTGGACAATTGAAGACAAATGAAGATTTTAAAAAAGAATTTGATCATTATTTAATGGGATGTACCGGTGAGGATGAATTTGAAAGATGTTGGGAGTCAATGCTGGTGAAATACAATCTCGTTGAAAATTCCTGGTTCAAGCGTCTATATGGACTACGGGAGAAATGGTGCACAACTTTAAGCACAAATTTCTTCTCAGCTGGAATATTTTCATCCCAAAGAAGCAAGAGCACAAATCATGCCCTTTGTTTCAAAGCAAACAGAAACACATCCCTCACTCAGTTCTTTGACATATTTAATGAAACAGTTAAACGTTGGAGGAATACTGAACAAGAGAAGGAATTTCAAGCATCAATCTCAGTCCCTCAACCAGACATGTATGGTGGTATCATAAAACAAGCGGTGAGGTATACACACCACGAGATATTCAAGTTCTTTGAGATTGAGGTAAAATGAGCTTTTCTCCGTATACAAATTTGGAGATAAAAGTGATGAAGATTGCAGATTCATACATGTTGCTCATGAGAAGTACCCAGATAAATATGAGAGTGTACTCTTTGTTAGGAATGATGAAAGTGTAACAGTTGTATGCAATGCAATCGGTTTACTACGGTCGGTTGGTTGTGCTTTCATTGCATAAAGGCGCCGAATTTGTCAAATGTCACAAGGATACCGAGATATCTACATTGAAAAAAGGTGGACAAAGATGGCAAAAAGATGTATGGGACAAAGTCTATCAAGGAAAAGATAATACATCAACAGAGAAAAATGAATTCATTCCTGGAAACAAAAGATGTCAATGAAATACCACAATCGATGATGGCTTTTCATGAAAACAGAGTCGCAAAAGATCTTGGAAGATGGGTTCAATAGAGACTCACTTCTTATACTACAATTGTTGTCGAAAATCAACGGGAATGTAGATCTACGACAAGTGTTAATGATAGCGTTGGTTCAGAAAGTATAACAAGTGCTCCAGCTGTGATGGATCCAATTCGTGCAAATACAAAGGGCAGAAAACGAAAGCTAAAGACAAAGTTTGATAGAAGAAAGCCAATCACTAATGAGTTTGGTTCAAAAACACCAAATGAACATTTGATTTAATAGTTTTTAGATTGAAGTACAATTTATTAAGTTGACTAGTTAAATATTTTATATACAGATATTTGATGTTTTTATGTTCAGAAATGAAAGAAATTGATATCCAGAAATTGCTTATTGGCTTTGGCATTGACCTTGTCCTTGACCTTGATTTAGTACTTAGCCTTGGCCTTGACCATGGCCAAGTCCAAGGCCAAGGCCAATTATATATCCAGAAGTATGTGAATTTATATCCAGAAATGTGGTAGGTGCATATCCAGAAATTTTTTCATTGGCATTGGCCTTGGCCAAGCCTTGGACTTGGCCTTTCCATGGACAAGTTGGTCTTGGCCTTGAACTTGTCATGGATTTGGCCTTGGCCTTGGCCTTGGCCAAGTCCAAGTCCAAGGCCAATTATATCCAGAAGTATGTGAATGTATATCCAGAAATGTGGTAGGTGCATATCCAGAAATTGATGATAGTTTCTGGATATACATTTGTAAGTTTCTGAATATAGAATTGATAATTTCTGGATATAGAATTGATAGTTTCTGAATATAGAATTGATAGTTTCTGGATATACTTTAATGGTCAAAAAAGCATTCAAACTTACTATTGAATTCAAAGAGTAATAAATCTGTACAGTTGGTAAGTGCATTGATATCCAGAAGTCCAAGGCCAAGGCCATGGTCAAGGCCTTGGCCTTGGCCAAGCCTTGGACTTGGCCTTGGCCTTGTCCTTGCCATGGACAAGTTAGACTTGGCCTTGAACTTGTCATGGATTTGAGTCCAAGGCCAAGGCCAATTATATCCAGAAGTATGTGAATGTATATCCAGAAATGTGGTAGGTGCATATCCAGAAATTGATGATAGTTTCTGGCTATAGAATTGATAATTTCTGGATATAGAATTGATAGTTTCTGGATATAGAATTGATAGTTTCTGGATATACTTTAATGGTCAAAAAAGCATTCAAACTTACTATTGAATTCAAAGAGTAATAACTGTGTACAGTTGGTAAGTGCATTGATATCCAGAAGTCCAAGGCCAAGGCCAAGGCCATGGTCAAGGCCAAGGCTAAGTTCAAGGCCAATTAAAGTTTCTGGGTATTCAATATGGTTGTTTCTGGATATAAATTTTGATAGTTTCTGGATATTCAAATTAAGAGTTTCTGGATATAGAATTGATAGTTTCTGGATATTCATATTAAAAGTTTCTGGTTATACATTTTGATAGTTTCTGGATATTCAAATTAAGAGTTTCTGGATATAGAATTGATAGTTTCTGGATATACTTTAATGGTCAAAAAAGCATTCAAACTTACTATTTAATTCAAAGAGTAATAAATGTGTACAGTTGGTAAGTGCTTTGAATTCATTGACCAACTTTTTTGACTGGTTTCAAGTACTTAGCCTATATAAATCTGTCCAAAGGTAAGCATATACATCAAGTTCAAGAAAAATTCTACCTTTAATAATTTTTCTAATGATGAACAAAGGCAAGGGAAATTCTGGGGAGCCAACTTTGGGTGATTCAAATGATGACAAAAGTTGGAAAATATACATGGTGTGCTACCAAAAATTGCTCAATGGTCATCTTGTTGTTTTGCAGCCTTCTTCTGCAAATGGAACTCCCTCATTTCATTGTCCATTGGAGCCATGTAATGGACACAATTGTAGGGATAAGGATTATGTGGGGATAGTCAATCATGCTCATGAGTTTGGTAACGCTCACAACATTGATGAAGCTGCTAGGATTCACCACAAGGCTTTGGAAATGTATTTGGAATATATTTTGAATGAATATGATCCAAAAAACAAATTGAATGACAATGTAGGCGATGATGGAGCAGGTGGTAGTGGTAGTGTTTAATGGTACTAAATTCTGTTTTTAATATTGTTGTGTTTGATGTATTTTGTAATATAGGTGATGTATTGTTATCCGTGATTTGTTTTTGTTTGAAATTTGGCACTATTGAATCCATGATTTGTTTTTGTTTGAAATGTAGTTAACTATTGAATCCGTGACTGGATATTCATTTGTAAGTTTCTGGATATTCATTTAGATAAGTTTCCTTGTTTTTAATGGTCAAAAAAGTATTCAAACTTACTATTGAATTCAAAGAGTAATAAATGTGTACAGATGGTAAGTGCATTGAATTCATTGAATTCAAAGAGTAATAAATGTAAGTGCATTGAATTCATTGAGCAACTTTTTTGACTGGTTTCAAGTACTCAGCCTATATAAATACCATACAACACCACTCCTACCATCACAACAAAAAAAAATCAAATTTCTCAAAATGAATAACAACAACAACAACCAAGCTCAGCAGGACGAAAGTTCTGATTCTGATTTAGGGTTTCAGCCTGAGGAGGTTGAATATGTAGATGATAATGTGGATGTTCCGCCTAGGGTTAACAGAGAATTGACCCTGGAGCAAAAAGTTGCAAGTCACAAGCGATCAATCCAAAATGGGTGTTTCCCCTCTATAATGGGGAAAATAAATTGCAATGCCCATTCTGCCCCCAGAGGAGCTTTCTAACAAGAACATTGACTTGGGACCAACTCTTTGCGCATGCTATTCATTTTGGATCTATTTCTTCGTATGGAGAAATATCCATGGAACAGCACATTGCACTAGAGCAGCATATGACAGAAGTCAATGATGGGAATTAGGGGATGTTGATGTTTGTTCTTGTTGCTGTTGTTGTTCTTGCTCCTCCCCTTGTTGCAGTTGTTTTTGTTGTTATTGTTGGTTTTTTTTTTATAATTATATTTAAAATAATTTACTTAGTTTGTTTTCTTTCAATTTTATATCCAGAAACTATCAAAAAGTATATCCAGAAACTATCAAAAAGTATATCCAGAAACCATCAAAAAGTATATCCAGAAACCATCAAAAAGTATATCCAGAAACTATCAATATGAATATCCAGAAACTATCAATTTTATATCTAGAAAATCTTAATTCGAATATCCAGAAACTATCAAAAAGTATATCCAGAAACAACTATATTGAATACCCAGAAACTTTAATTGGCCTTAGTCATGGATATATCCAGAAATACCATAAAGTATATCCAGAAATACCATAAAGTATATCCAGAAATTACTATGGCCATGGCATAGGCCTTGGCCTTGGCCTTGGCCTAGGCATTGGTCATGGATATATCCAGAAATACAATAAAGTATATCCAAAAATACCATAAAGTATATCCAGAAATTACTTTGGCCATGGCATAGGCCTTGGCCTTAGCCTAGGCTTTGGTCATGGATATATCCAGAAATTTTCAATATGATATTCAGAAACTATCAAAATGTATATCCAGAAACTATAAAAATGTATATCCAGAAACTATCAATATGCATATCCATAAACTTTCAATATGAATATCCAGAAACTATCAATTCACTAAAGTACATTAATTACATCACCAAACTAGATTCCTAATTACATAATTGCATACATCTATGAATCTTGTACATTACTTTGTTCTTCTGTTCTTTTTGTTTGCTTCTCTTTTTCAAAAGTGTTTGTTTGAATCATTAACTTATGCTTATCTCTGTTCAATTGACTAAGCAAAAGTGTTGAAAGAATTTCAGCTCGTAGACGGATCCTTTGTTTATCCTACAAAGTAAAAAAAAAAAATTTGTTAAAACATATATATACAAACTCATAGAATATAAATATGAATAAAAAAAAATTAATAGTACCTGACATAACTCAGGGCATGAGTACTTTGATCCTTGAAAATCATTCATCTCAGACATCACATAAACTCCACAATCATGGTTAACATCATTTTCTTTAAGAACCCAATCACATTTCATGTATTCAAATTTATATGATTTTTTGCCTTCAAAATCATTATAACATGGATGATCAATCTTCTTCAAAAAAGCTTTCATAGGCACATACTGAAAAAATTTAAAGTATAAAATATTAGATAACCAATGAAAACAAAAATGAAAAATATAAAACTGCTTTCGTAAGTTTCAAAACATATACCAATGCTTTCGTAAGTTTCACAACTTCAGCTTTTTTTGCTTCATTCATTGAAAGGTTGTCAAAATAGTGAATGGATTTTGAAGCCATGTTGTACACATATAGTGTAAAGTGCCCACTTTTATTGCTTCCCTTAAAGTATGGGATAAAAAACTGCAAAAAAATAAGTATATCCAGAAATATATTAGGTGACTATCCAGAAATTTCTTATTTGTCTTGGACATGGCTAAATCCATGGCATTGGCCATGGCATAGGCCTTGGCCTAGGCCTTGGTCATGGATATATCCAGAAATACCATAAAGTATATCCAGAAATTACTATGACATGGCATAGGCCTTGGCCTAGGCCTTGGTCATGGATATATCCAGAAATACCATAAAGTATATCCAGAAATACCATAAAGTATATCCAGAAATTACTTTGGCCATGGCATAGGCCTTGGTCATGGATATATCCAGAAATACCATAAAGTAGATCCAGAAATATATTAGGTGACTATCCAGAAATTTCTTATTTGTCTTGGACATGGCTAAATCCATGGCATTGGCCATGGCATAGTCCTTGGCCTTGGCCTTGGCCTAGGCTTTGGTCATGGATATATCCAGAAATACCATAAAGTATATCCAGAAATACCATAAAGTATATCCAGAAATTACTATGGCATGGCATGGGCCTTGGCCTTGGCCTAGGCCTTGGTCATGGATATATCCAGAAATACCATAAAGTATATCTAGAAATACCATAAAGTATATCCAGAAATTACTTTGGCCATGGCATAGGCCTTGCCCTTGGCCTAGGCCTTGGTCATGGATATATCCAGAAATACCATAAAGTATATCCAAAAATTTTCAATATGATATCCAGAAATGTATTGACAAATGAAAATACATACCAGATTTACTTCTTTCAGATCCATTAGATTCCCATCGACATTAACATCATTTTTCCAATACAAAAAAGTTTGAAGCATTTCTGGAGCACCAATACGAGCATTGCTAGAACGTTTTGCCCAAGTAGCCTGTTAATATAAATGATAAACAATATCTTAAAGAAATTTCATGGATATATACCCTGCAATCGATATATACTTGTAAGTTGTTGAAAAAAGTAAACTTACAGAATGGTCAACACCAAACATAAATCTCTTCATTACACCCTTTTTATGTTCCATCTTGTTCAACAACATTGCCCAAGCATTCACAATTACACCTGTGATATCTGTGTCTTCTCTCATACTCAAAATATCGTCTGCTTCCAGTCCAATGAGATCACTAAACTGAAAAAAGCACTGAAAAAAATAATATTAGAATTTGAATACCATATTTAATTTCAACTGTAATAATATTGAAATAAAAACGGGATATTACTTTTTTGACTCTAGAAGAATCAATTTTTAGAAGCAATAATCAACCACTTCCATCTTTAGCTTTGGCATACCAATCATTACTTCCTTATTCTTCACCATAAATTCAGATGAAAGAATAATCTCACCATTAACAGGTTCCAAATGCACTTCATCTAACATCTTATCAAACTTCTCACTATTAACACCATGTTGAAAAATTTTACCAACCAAATTATCAATATCACCCAAAATTTGTGAAGAATATTCTTCTTCCACGTCAACTTCTTTAATAACAGACATAGGCTCAATCATTGGTTGTTTAAACAGATGGGAATCAGTAACTTGATCCTCTGTATTAAGCCTAGCTATTTGATGCTCTGCAGATTGATCTTCAGTTGGTTGAGCAACATTGGTAACATCTTGATCCTCATAATGCTCATGCAGATATCTGTCATCAAAATCCTGAAATTTTCCAACATTATCATCAGACGCTGTATGCTCAGATTCTTGACTCTGTGATAAAATCCTAAATGTTGGCAATGGTCCAACCTTCCCTTTCTCCTTAAGCTCATCTTTTGAAGTTTTCAACTTATCAATAATATCATCAATATAATCAAAAACCTGACTTCCCCAAGGTTCACAGTCACCAACTAAATCCTCTTCTTCAGCAGATCCTTTCTCAACATCATCATTATTAACTTTTTCTTTCCCCTTCTCAATTTTTGAAATCCTTGCAATGTGAGCATTGATAGCAACTTTAATATCATTGTGAAATATTTCCAGTGACTCTTTAACAGAATCCAAAACTTCTGGAACATTTTCACTTGCAGGTATTTTTGTAGGATGACTTACATCCTCAACAAAAGGAGCAGCATCAATCAGCAATCCAATTTGTCCTTCATCTAAATCATCCTCATAGCTCGTAATAGGATAAACATTATCCAAATAAAGAACTCCACCCCAACCAATCTTAGCTTCATTCCCAAATTTAAATTTTCTCTTGAGTCCAATGTTGAATCAAAGGACGTGCAGTTGGTTCATGTTTACGCAAATATGGAAATCTATGAAAGTAAGCTATTAAAAGAATTGCCACACAACCACTACAACACCTCACTTTACTGCCAGAAGAAGCCTTAAACTTCCTAACACCATCAGATAACTTATTCAATACAAACTGGCACCAATCAAACTTTTTGATTTGAGTAACATCTTCAACCAATGCCAACAAAGAACAGTCAACAGCCTTTGTTACTACTGGTGCAAGAAAGAAACTGACAGCAAACAAGACATAGAGGCGTTTAAACTCATCACCTCCATCAGGTAGTTCTTTGATGCGTTCACCAAGCAGACGGGCTAGAATACCATCTTTAACTTTCCCAAAAGTATTTTTATATCGTGCGCTCAACTCTTTGTCAATTCCTATTGAACAATTTATCTTCTTTTTTTTTTAAGTTCCTAGGAAGACAAATAATATCAAAAACATCATTTGTTGTTATATAATACTTGTTATTTTTGATTCTCTGAATAAAGCTTCCCGAATCAAATCTTTCCACAAGATATTCCACAATTCCCCCTGTTGGCAATCTATTCAACTTAAGTTCTAATAGTCCACCAAAACCTATAGATTTAACATCTTCTTTCTGAGCAGGGGTTAAACCAAGATCAATAAGCCTTTCTGGGACACAACAATGTTCAAATGCCCGTTTCTTACCACTTTCAACCACATCCACTGTTGATTTCTTATTTGAGTTCTTAACTTGACCTTCACTTAATTAATTCTTCTTATTCTTCTTACTACCTTCACCTTTATTTAAATCTGCAGCTACAAAACATAAAAAAATAAAAAAAATAAAAAAAATAAAAAAAAATCAAGAGGATATCCAGAAATAAATGAAATGAATATCCAGAATAATAAAGAAAGGATATCCAAAAATAAATGAAGTGAATATCCAAAAACATACAAATGAATATCCAGAAACTATCAAAATGCATATCCAGAAACTACACAAATGAATATCCAGAAACTACACAAATGAATATCCAGAAACTTTCAAAATGATATCCAGAAAATATCCACAAATGAATATCTAGAAACATACAAATGAATATCCAGAAACAAGCAAATGAATATCCAGAAACAAACAATTGAATATCCAGAAACAAGCAAATGAATATCCAGAAAATATCCACAAATGAATATCTAGAAACAATTGAATATCCAGAAACAAACAATTGAATATCCAAAAACATTCAAAATGATATCCAGAAAATATCCACAAATAATTAAAAAGGTTCTGGATATCGATTAAAAAGGTTCTGGATATAAATTAAAAAGCTTCTGGATATCAATTAAAAAGGTTCTGGATATCAATTAAAAAGGTTCTGGATATAAATTAAAAAGGTTCTGGATATCATTTCAAAAGGTTCTGGATATCATTTCAAAAGGTTCTGGATAACATTTCAAAAGGTTCTGAATACCCGTTTCTCCATGGGCCAAGATCATGGCCAATACAAAATTTCTGGATATCCTTTCAAAAGCTTCTGGATATCCTTTCAAAAGGTTCTGGATATCCTTTCAAAAGCTTCTGGATATCCAGAACATATCCAGAACCTTTTGAAAGAATATCCAGAAGCTTTTTAATTTATATCCAGAACCTTTTTAATTGATATCCAGAACCTTTTTAATTGATATCCAGAAGCTTTTTAATTTATATCCAGAACCTTTTTAATTATGAATTAAAAGCCAAGAGACAATACTAAAACACATTGTTAAACATGACGAAAATTATGAATTAAAAGCCAAGAGACAATACTAAGTAGAATGGTAAATCGTTAAACATAAAACACAAAATCGATACACAGAAATTGTAAATTTCAAACTAAAACACATTGTTAAATTCATATACAGATGAGTATGCTTAATATATCCAGAAATTTATGAAAATGCGAACCAAAACAATAATAACATGTGAACTCACAATCGGATTTTCGCTTGCTCCTGATTTCATCAACTGGATTTCCCATAACTCCTTCGATTGCTACTGATTTCGCTTGCTACTGATTTCTGGATATAGTTTCTGGATATTCAACTGAGGTTCCCTTGCTACTGATTTCGTTTTGGTATTAAACTTAGGGCAAACATGTTTTAATTAAACCGGTTAAGAAACCGGTTCGTTAAACGTTCAATTAAACCCGTTAATAAATCGGTTAAGAAACACGTTTCTCCTTAGCGCTAAGGAGAAACGCGTTTCTCCTTAGATTTTACGCATTTTTTTGGACAAAAAATGTAGTTTTATTTTTTGGTTATTCATTTTGAGTCGAAAGTAATATTTATTTTTGAAATGAATAATATAATTTTTTTATAGAAGTATATTTTGTAAAGTATTTATTTGAGATGAAAAAAATAATATTTCTATTTCTTTTTCTTTATTAATAATTATTATTTTGTAATTTAAAGTGAGACGGAAGGATCGGTAAATCATTTATACTTGGTGACCGGTCAAGGGTCAAGAGTGGTCAGCAAAAAAAAAATGCTTACTTGGTAGGATCGGAAAATCATTTATAGTTGGTGACCGGTCAAGAGTTTACTTGGTGACCGATCAAGATTTACATTTACTTGGTGACCGGTCAGGATCAGAAAAAAAAAAAGGAATGGGTCAGCAACTCTTTTGAATAATTTTATATTTTATTAGGTTTGGATCGATTGATCTTATATATAACTTATACCTGCCGACGTCAATACACCCACATCGATTGACCCTTGTATATAACTTATACCTTTCTCATAACTGAAAATTGGAATTGTCATAATTAAATAACAAACTTTTTGAATAATTTTTTCAGTTAAAATTGCAACACGGTGTAGCGAATTTAAATTTGCTCAGTTTTATTTAACAGTCATGATCGGTCAAGGCAAGGCAAGGATCGGTTAAGGAATGAATCGGTCAAGGGAGGCTAGGCAACATAAAATTTCAAACCAACGTCAAATTTCAAAGGAAGAAAATTTTAGACGTGGCCGATTCGGTAAACCGCCTGGTTAACCGGCGGTTTACGGTTACCTAACTCGGCGGTTCCAAACCTTCCAAAATACCAACCGGAACCGGCCCGGTTAGCCACCTTAACCGATTATGGTTTACCGGTTATACCAATTTTAACCGTTTTTAATTTTTTTTTCAAATTAGGTTTTTAAATAAATTTTTACCAAAATTATTTTTTTAAAATATCCAAGGCCAGCCAATTCTAGAAATGCCACGGCCGAATGATTATGCTAACCTTGGCCAAGGCCTCATTATATACCAAGGCAAGGTCATTTCACTTTCTTTTTCTATCGATGTGGGAATTGAGATATCCCTACTTCTCCGTCTGCGTACACGGACTTTTCCTGCATGTGAACAACACGCGCTAGTCTCTCACCCACTCATAACTTGCCACGTCGAGTTTTCTCAAAATATCTCCAATCAGTTTATAATAGGTGGTTGTGGGTTGTGGCATGCATGCTTTTGGATCGGTCAGACTTTGAATCGGTAAACCAATGTTTGGATCGCTCGGGCATGCTTTGGATTGGCCAGGCAAAACAATACTCCACTTATGTTTGATCGGTTGTTGGTTGTGATATTTTGGATCGGTCAACCATAATTATTCTTATTCACTATTTGGATTGGTCGTGGGTTGTGGCATGATTTGGATCGAAAATAATATTTATTTTTGAAATAAAGATTATAATTTTTAATAGAAATATATTTTTTAAAGTATTTATTTGAGATGAAAAAAATAATATTTCTATTTAATTTTTTTATTAATAATTATTATTTTATAATTTAACATAAGACGGAGTTTGTACCGGTTATCGGTTTGTTTGGATCGGTCATCCAATTGACCAGTCAGGTTAACAACCTTGTTTGTTTGGATCGGTCATCCAATTGACCGGTCAGGTTATTTTTTTATTTTTTCCTTTTTTTTTTCCTAATATAAAAAGGATCAACATATGTTCCTCTTCAATTATTGACTGGTTACCATGTCAATGATTTGATTTACCGATCCTTGCCACAACCGATCATTGTGACCGGTTAAACTCAAAAAAGGATATCTCCATGCATACTCGCTACATGATTTACCGATTCTTGTCACAACCAATTCTTGTACCTCTTTGATTTTGGTTTGGATTGTTTGGGTTGTGGGATGCTTTGGATCGGTCAACCAAGTCACATGCTTTGGATTGGTCAACCAAGTCATGTACTTTGGATCGGTCAACCAATTTACTTGGTTTGGATCAGTCAGGAGGCATGCTTTGGATCGGTCAACCATTTGACTTGGTTTGCCAAAATTTTATATCTAGAGAGAATATATAGAGATATATAGAGAGAGATAGCGATGTGGGGTTAATTCCTTTTGTAACAAAACGTAAGGACATTGGTTGATTTAATCCCACATCGCTATCTCTCTCTCTATCTCTCTATATATTCTCTATATATATAAAAGGAATTAATGTCCTGATTCAAATTTGCCATAACTTAAGAGAGTAATTACAAAAGTGCCACTCAAATTTTGGCAAAATTTTTGGCGCTTTGACTGTTCATAGGATGACCTGCTTTAATATAAAGATAGATTTTATGTCAATCAATACTTCATTGACTTTTATTCCAAACTTCTATTTTGTAAGATTCTTGATTACCCCCCTCCTCTCCGTGTAGATAGTTGGGTACAAAAGAGAAAGTAAAGTATGTTGCTAATTGTTGTGAGTAATACAAGTTAATCTCATTTCCATTATTTTGATAATTTGATGTAGGAGGAACCGAGGAAGGAATCTGCACCAAGGAAGGATATTTGACGAAGTTAAATATATCAATTATTTTTATATTTTAATTACTATCTTAGGACTTAATTTGTTTTAGTTTATATTTTATTTCTTATTTTCGTCATTAATTTTAATAGGTTGATTAGAGATGATTTTAGAGTAGATTTTGAGGAGATTTACTAGTTTTTGAGTCCTATTTAGTTACCATATATGTTAGGAGTAATTCTAGAAGGTTTAAGATTGTTTTTCAAGTTTTATGGGCACTATAAAATAGGCCTAGTGGTGTAATCCGAAAATGAGCTTTTGATTAATTGAATTGAAGAGTTTTCTCTCTTTTTCTGGTGGAATCCAGTTCTTGTGTTTGAGGGTTCTTCGCTTGAAGAATTCTTGTGTTTAGTGCGCTAAACACGAACCTATCGTGCTTCCGTACTGCGTCAGTTGGTATCAGAGCAGGTTTATCCTGTCTTTCATCACTGATTTGTTATGGGGGATCAAGTAACAAGAGCAGAATTTGAGAGGCTAACCACAGCTATGGCTGCGTTGACAACATGGATGGATGCGTTTGAGGCTACTCAACAAGGTCACAACGCTCGTGCGAATCGAAATCGTAGGGGCGAAAGAGACAGGTAGGTTGAACCGGTTCATCGCCCTAGAAGGGTGAAAAATCGGGATGAAGTAAAACCAGAAGAAATCACTAAGCATAGGCCAAGTGAAGCGCCTAGAATTGAAGAGACAAAAGAGCCTGATGTGCAAGAAGTTTCAGAAGTTGACAAATTCGTCCTTCCAGCAGTTCCCTTGTCTGAATCCGAAGAAAAGATTGAGGTTAAGGAAGTTGATTCTCCTGTTCTTGAGGATATAAAGTGAGATGGAGAACCACCAAAAGTTGAGGATTTGCCGATTTCAGCAGCCCCTTTGGCTGAGCCAGAAGAGAAAACTGCGGACAAGGTGTTGGGTTTCGAGGGTCCATGCGCACCGGAATAATGCAAATTAACTCGATAACCCCAAGCCTTGGATTCGTCCTAGATGATTAATTAAGAAGTATGAAATAGAAATACCAACCTTGATGCCTTTTGTCGTTGATAAACGCGTTCCAACTCCAGATTGATGATCTTGTGAATCCTCGATGAACGATCCTTGAATCACGAACGTTAGATCTTGATTGGTGAAGATCCTCTATGTGTATCCACGCGTTGAAAGAACCCTAGAACAATTCAAGGTGGATTGCTAGATCTTTTGATTGAAACTCCTTTCAATCAATGAAGAATTATGGAATTGGATGGTGTTTCGATTCTCAATTCTCAATTGAAATCTCTCAAATTGTGTTTCTCTAAACCCAATTTTCGTATATTACTGCTAGGGCAAAAGGGAGGCAGTATTTATACTATATAAATACCTTTTCCTTTTTGGAAAACCCTAATTTCCAACCAGTTACGTATCTGCCAGCGCCGACGGGACGACTCGTCCCCCAGGGCACAAGTCATCCCCTTTCCACAATGCTCAGATACGTTTGTCCCCTTTACGGGGAATAGTTGGTACAAACCCAGGAAACGAGTCGTCCCTATGGGCACGAGTCGTCCCCTATGGGACGAGTCATCCCTCAGGACAAATCCTCAGATACACTCGTCCCAGGCCAAGGGAATAGTTGGTTCTGGCCTGGGGACGAGTCGTCCCCTGTGTACAAAAATTCCATATTCTTCATTTTTGACAATTCGTTCGATGCGTGTGACCCCATAGGACTATATTATATTGGCAATGAGTTCGATCACATCGATCCTCATAAGATATGAGCGGACTCTAGCAAGCCATCATGCCTACCCAAATAATATAATATCAAGTTCGATTTCCTACATAGAACATATCACAATCCCATTGTCACACGATGTTATATTGAACATGAGTCATGGTCCACATCAACTCATATTGTTCAATGCTTTCTCGTTACCAAGTAAATTGATCAATCGAATGATATTAATCACATTAATTCATTCGGACATGGCCATGTACATCATCAATCTTACTTACGAGTGGCCTAGCAAACATATCTCTTTACGAGGGACAAATTTCCATCTTGACTTATCATTCTTCCCAACAAGAATCCTATCATGTCAATAATAGCCCTTATTGTTATCCGGTTAAAGATAACGTTAAACTATATCAAACACAATATTCATCGAGTGAAAGACGATGATAATCTCAGGTCAAAGGATATCAATGATATAATTATATGAGATTTAATTATGACATACGACCATGACATAAATCTCATAATGGGTCAAGTCCAATACCTTATTCTCCAACAAGTACCCATGAATTTAATGTGCATCCCTATGCATATAATCATCGCATGATTATCCATTAAACTTCATACTAGTGCTTCATAAGTACTAGGGACACGATTATTAAAGTAAACATGCAAACATATATAATAATCAAAATAACAATCTCTTATATAAATGAATAATGACATTACATATAAGTCTATCTCTATAGGCCTAGGGCACTAACACCTACAGTCTCCCACTTGCACTAGGCCCAATCATTCATGTATCTTATACCCATGGACCTAACATGACCATCATGTTTAGCTTGTGGCAAAGGCTTGGTGAGAGGGTCCGCAATGTTGTAATCCGTAGGTACCTTGCATATCTTGACGTCTTCCCTTTCACAAATTTCTCGAATGAGGTGGAAACGCCTCAGAATGTGTTTGGATCGTTGATGTGACCTTGGTTCTTTTGCTTGGGCAATAGCACCATTATTGTCACAATAAAGCTCTATCGGGTTAGTGATACTCGGAACGACTTCTAAGTCACTAACGAACTTCTTGATCCAAACCGCCTCCTTAGCCGCATCCGATGCTGCTATGTATTCGGCTTCGGTTGTAGAATCAGCAACATTGCTTTGCTTGGAACTCTTCCAACAAACGGCACCTCTATTTAGCATAAACACGAACCCAGACTGCGATCTAATGTCATCTTTGTCGGTTTGGAAGCTTGCGTCTGTGTAATCCTTTACAACCAGATCATCTTCCATTCCTCCAAATACCAAGAATAAATCCTTAGTTCTTCTCAAGTACTTAAGGATATTCTTAACTGCTATCCAATGGTTCTCACCAGGATCAGACTGGTATCTACTCGTCATGCTCAGAGCATACGAGACATCAGGTCTAGTACATAACATGGCATACATGATAGACCCAATTGCCGAAGCATATGGAATATCACTCATCCTCTTTCGCTCATCATTTGTCTTAGGACAATGAGTCTTGCTAAGAGTAATGCCATATCCCATTGACAAGTTCCCTCTCTTAGAATTTTCCATACGGAATCTTCTAAGGACCATGTCAATATACGTACTTTGACATAAACCAATCATCCTTCTTGATCTATCTCTATAGATCTTGATACCAAGGATATAAGCCGCTTCACCCATATCTTTCATTGAGAAACATTTTTCTAACCAGGACTTGACAGTCTCAAGTGCAGGAACATTGTTTCCAGTGAGCAAGATGTCATCGACATATAACACCAGAAATAGTACTATGCTCCCACTTATTTTTTTATATACACAAGGCTCATCTTCGTTCTTGGTGAAGCCAAACTCTTTGTCTGATTCATCAAAACGTAGATTCCAGCTCCTCGAAGCTTGCTTTAATCCATAAATGGATCTCTGCAACTTACATACTTTATTAGAATTCTTTGGATCGACAAATCCTTCAGGCTGTATCATATATACATCCTCAAGTAGGTTTCCGTTAAGAAACACTGTTTTGACATCCATTTGCCATATCTCATTGTCATAATATGCGGCTATGGCAATTAAGATTCTAATAGACTTAAGCATTGCTATGGGCGAAAAGGTTTCATCATAGTCAACGCCATGAATTTGCCTATACCCCTTAGCAACAAGCCTAGCCTTGTAAGTATGTACCTTCTCATCCATGTCGGTTTTCTTTTTGAAAACCCACTTGCACCCTATGGTTTTTACACCTTCAGGTGGATCAATCAAGTTCCAAACTTGATTATCATACATGGATTTGATCTCGGATTCCATGGCTCCTAGCCACTTGTCCGAATCAGGAGTGGACATCGCCTCTTGATAGGAAGTAGGTTCATCATTCTCAATGATTTCTACTTCGATACTTTCCGTCATGAGAAATCCATATCTCTCAGGTTCGGATCATATCCTATCCGATCTGCAAAGAACTTGTGTATCTTGAACCGGTTCCACAACAGCTTGTGAATTTGGTTCCATCTCTACTATTGGTTCCTTGTCATTTTCGGGTTCTTGAATTTCTTCAAGATCAATTTTACTCCCACTAGTTTCTTTAGAGAGAAACTCTTTCTCTAGAAAGACACCATGTCGAGCAACAAACACTTTGTTCTCGGATCGGTTGTAAAATTGATATCCTTTCGTTTCCTTGGGATAACCAACGAAAATACATTTATCGGATCTGGGTGCAAGCTTATTTTCAGAAACCAATTTCTTTACATAAGCTTCACATCCCCAAATCTTCATGAAAGATAAACTAGGTTTTCTTCCATGCCACATCTCATGTGGGGTCTTAGGAGCCGATTTAGTAGGGACCTTATTAAGTGTGAAAGCAGCTGTTTCCAGTGCATGTCCCCAAAAGGAAATAGGAAGGTTAACTTGACTCATCATCGATCGAACCATATCTAACAGAGTTCGATTTCTCCTCTCGGGCACACCATTCTATTGTGGTGTTCCGGGTGGAGTAAGTTCTGAAACAATTCCACAACTTTTAAGATGATCATCAAATTCTTGGCTTAAATATTCACCACCTCGATCGGATCGAAGTGTTTTAATAGTTTTGCCAAGTTGATTTTGTACTTCATTTTGAAATATTCTAAATATCTCAAATGCTTCACTTTTGTACTTCATCAGATAGACATAGCCATATCTTGATAAGTCATCAGTGAACGTTATAAAGTATCGAAATCCTCCCCTAGCAATGCTATTCATTAGTCCACATACATCAGTATGTATGAGAGCCAACAAATCACTAGCTCTTTCACTACTCTTAGTAAAAGGTGCTTTAGTCATCTTGCCCAATAAACAAGATTCGCAAACATCATATGATTCATAATCATATGAGTCTAAATATCCATCTTTGTGGAGTTTAGAGACGCGTTTCTCATTTATGTGACCAAGACGGCAATGCCACTTAAATGTGTTGTTCACATTATTTGGTTTAGATTTCTTATTTACATGATAGACATTTTCAACATTATTTTCAACATCTAAGACATAAAGGCCATTAAAAGAATGTGCAATACAATAAAGCATATCATTCAAATAAATGGAAAATTTCTTATTCTTAATAAGAAAACTATAACCTTCATTGTATAAACAAGAAATTGAAATAATGTTTCTGCTCAAATCCGAAACATAATAGCAATTATTCAAAACTAATATTAGCCCGCTAGGTAAAGCGACTTTATAAGTCCCTACGGCTAATGCAGCAACTTTTGCTCCATTTCCAACACGTAGGTCTACTTCACCTTCTTTGAGCGACCTTCTATTCTTTAGTCCCTGCATATTTAAACAAATGTGAGATCCACATCCGGTAACTAATACCCAAGAACTAGAAGTAGACAGTAGAATATCTATCACATAGATACCTGAAGTCATGGCAATCTCATTGCCCTTCTTCTTCAGTCCTTCCTGATAAACCTTGCAGTTACGCCTCCAATGCCCAGTTTCCTTGCAATGGTAGCACACCGCATCCTTTTGGGATTTGGGTTGAGGCTTCTCAACAACGGCAACCTTTGCCTCCGGTTTAGCAACTTTTGCCTTAACCTTGGTTTTCTTGAACCCCTTTCCTTTGTTCACCATCAACACTTGATTGATTTTCTTGGAAATATTGTTCTCTACATTCTTAAGCATCCCATGCAATTCAGACAGAGATTTATTCATCCCATTCATGTTGTAATTCATAACAAACTGATTATAACTTTCAGGGAGTGAATGCAATATCATATCCGTAGCCAGTTCCAACTGGATAGGATATCCAAGCCTCTTAAGATGTTCGAGGTGACCCTTCATTTTCAACACATGAGGCCCAACAGGTTGTCCTTCAATCATCTTGCATGAATGTAGAGCCTTCATGGTGTCAAACCTTTCCTGACGTGCTTGCAACTAGAACATTTCCTTCAAATGATTTCCCAAATCATAAGCATCCATGTGTTCAAGGTCCTTTTGAAGGGCCTTACACATGGTAGCGAGCATCAAGCAACCACATCAATAGAATCATCCATATGTTTCTTGTGTTGATCCTTTTCATCTCGAGTTGCATTAGCAGCAGGCTCGGGTGGAACGGGTCCATCGAGAATGTACAACTTCCTTTCTTGTTTGAGAACAATTCTCAAACTTCGGATCCAATCCACATAGTTGTTGCCATTCTCTTCCAACTTGTCCTTTTCAAGGACTGATCGCAGTGACAGAGTTTGATTAGTGTTTACTGCCATTGATCTACAAAGATATGCAACAAATATGAATACATATAAGTACCTATTTCATTTAAGAGATTAAATAACGTATTTCACAAATACTCCCACTAAATTATATAACCTTATTATACAAAAATGCATAATATAATTTAATAGGCTAAGATCCAACTTTAATTTAATTTCAAGTCGGCTATGGCACGACTGCTCAAAATTAAACTAAAAAGGTAGATAACATTTATCAATCATATCACCATATGACTCTTAGATCCTTTATGAGATTATAGACATCATATGTCGCATGTTTCAATCTCATCTTATGCCTTAGGCCTAAAACTGTTTTGATAGCCTAAAACGTATAGCAATCACCGTTTGCTCATCTTGATCATACAAAGATAGAATTAATGTACCTCGCTATGGCGTAGCCTACATAAAACTATCCGTGTACTCACAAGTGTTTAAAATGGGTGGCATAAACAAACTTAAATTTCAATGAAGGTTCGATTTTCATGTTTATCAATTAACATGGCAAGGTTGATTCATGAAAATTATATGAGCATAATTATGAACATGGGATGATGCATCACAAATTATATTTGGTGTGTAATTACTAGTACGTGGCATTGTAATCCAAAGTTATCCCACACTTCCAAGAAGTTCCTGTGGGGAAGGTCTTGGTTTCCAGCCTATATACTAAGTAATACTTCAAGAGTAATCCTTATCCCATATTCTAGATTAATCACATTAATCATATAATTCAATTCATAATCATGGCATATCAATATATACAATTACTTCCATAAGCAAATCCCATATAAATTCATATTCTAAATCATATTCATCATGAAAATTAACATAATCACATTATATAATTATCATGATTATCTAAAATAAACATCATGAACTTGGCTCTGATACCACTGTTGGGTTTCGAGGGTCCATGCGCAGCGGAATAATGCAACTTAACTCGATAACCCCAAGCCTTGGATCCGTCCTAGATGATTAATTAAGAAGTATGAAATAGAAATACCAACCTTGATGCCCTTTATCGTTGATAAATGCGTTCCAACTCCAGATTGATGATCTTGTGAATCCTCGATGAACAATCCTTGAATCACGAACGTTAGATCTTGATTGGTGAAGATCCTCTATGTGTATCCACGCGTTGAACGAACCCTAGAACAATTCTAGGTGGATTGCTAGATCCTTTGGTTGAAACTCCTTTCAATCAATGAAGAATTATGGAATTGGATGGTGTTTCGATTCTCAATTCTCAATTGAAATCTCTCAAATTGTGTTTCTCTAAACCCAATTTTTCGTATATTACTGCTAGGGCAAAAGGGGGCAGTATTTATACTGTATAAATACCTTTTCCTTTTTGGAAAACCCTAATTTCCAAGAAGTTATGTATCTGCCAGCGCCGACGGGACGACTCGTCCCCCAGGGCACGAGTCGTCCCCTTTCCACAATGCTCAGATACGTTCGTCCCCTTTACGGGGAATAGTTGGTACAAACCCAGGGCACGAGTCGTCCCTATGGGCACGAGTCATCCCCTATGGGACGAGTCGTCACTCAGGACAAATCCTCTGATACACTCGTCCCAGGCCAAGGGAATAGTTGGTTCTGGCCTGGGGACGAGTCGTCCCTTGTGTACAAAAATTCCATAATCTTTATTTTTGACAATTCGTTCGATGTGTGTGACCCCGTAGGACTATATTATGTTGGCAATGAGTTCGATCACATCGATCCTCATAAGACATGAGCGGACTCTAGCAAGCATCATGCCTACTCAAATAATATAATATCAAGTTCGATTTCCTAAATAGAACATATCACAATCCCATTGTCACACGATGTTAGATTGAACATGAGGCATGGTCCACGTCAACTCATATTGTTCAATGCTTTCTCGTTACCAAGTAAATTGATCAATCGAATGATATTAATCACATTAATTCATTCGGACATGGCCATGTACATCATCAATCTTACTTACGAGTGGCCTAGCAAACATCTCTCTTTACGAGGGACAAATTTCCATCTTGACTTATCATTCTTCCCAACAAAAATCCTATCATGCCAATAATAGCCCTTATTGTTATCCGGTTAAAGATAACGTTAAACTATATCAAACACAATTGTAAGTGCTCCAATTTGAGCTTGTTAGAATTTTCGTTAGAAAATTAACGAAAGTTATAACATTTCTAACAATTCCTAACAATCCTAACATTTCTAACAAAATGAGGGTAAAATGGGCATTGTTATTTAAGGTTAAACCTCAAAAAGAATCTCAAAAAGCAAAACAAAAGGAATAAAACCAAAAATAGAAATTTTGGGAACAATATTTGTATAATTCAAATTTCAAAAGAAATATTCCTTGTGTCCAAAGCCTGAAGCTGCATTTAATGAACAGTGCACGCGAAGGGACTTGTCCGCGCGGATGAGTTTGTCATTTCAGGAGGGCTATAAATTGAGCCCTCCAGTCACAAAAATAAGGAGCCACAACACCAATTGCACCGAACCTCTGGCGAAATATAGAGAGAAAACAGTGAGAATTCTTCAAGAATTGTCACCATTTTCTCTAGAATCTTTCCCAACTCACACTCATCCACTCACTCTCATATTTAAGCCTTAAACACTCATACACTCAAGCCAAAAACTCAAGAACACAAGGAAGATTGGTAAACCCTCCTTCTCCTTACCCTAAACTCCAACCATGCATGCATTTGCAAACTACAAAATGTAGTTCTTTCATCTTCTTGCTTTAGATCTAAGAAGATCACCATGGAAGACCATCTCCATGGATGATCTTCTACAAAGATCAAAATTATTTTCAAGTTCTCTTACTTTCTTGCAAAGAAAACTCATTTTCAAAACCCTAAAAACCATTTTCAAGCATCAAATCTCATTTTCAAAGGATAAAAATCCCCTTCCCAAGCAAATGAAATGCTTAGTCCTAATGTACCCCAAGGATGGTTTGGTATAGTTGATTCACCACTAAAATGTCAAGTGATCACTAACCAAAACCTAGGGAAATGGGGACAAGCATGGATGCAAAACCCCCCTTTAAAATCATATTTTCTTTCTTGAGAAGTTGCTGTCCAGTAGCAATTTTCTCAGACCTCAGTCCATGGTCTAATTTTTTGGACACAGATAAATGTGGAATTTGGTGTTGACTACAAAACACTTTTTGTAGCCAACATCCAGATCTTTCCATACATATTTTTACTTTATTTTTGGGTGAGTAAAACTCCTCTTTTCAAATTTTCTTTCAGAGGCTAGTTCATCAGCTTCTGGGAATCCAGATCTCATATCTGAGGTTTCCAGAAGGTTTTGACCCCTCAAATCTTCTCCAAAATGGAAAATTCCTTCGCACAAATCTTATTTAAGGTGTCTAGAACAACTTTCATTCTCTGAGTTTATCCAGATTATGAAGTTTTAAGACCCTTGAATCCATTTCAAAATCAAAGGTCCACTGCCTTTTTCATTCTGGCAGAAATGGCTCTCAACTTCAAAAGGTCTTTTGAGTACCAAATCTCAATCCAAAAATCTTCCAAAAATTCATGGGATCAGTTTAAAGTCTTGAAAAGATATCCCAATTTTTACTTTTCTGAGTTTCAACTTATTTTGGCCAAAACACACACACACACACACAAATGATTTTCAGCTTGGAAGACTCGTTTTACGAGGCATTCCGGGTGCACACTAACGTCCTTCCCGGCGTGTAACATGACCTCCGAACCTAAATCTCTGATCTCGGGCTTTTTTCAAAGTTTTGGCCCTTAAAACAAAAATGGCGTGGCGACTCCGTTTCGTTGATTTGGTTTTTTCAAATAAAAATGGGAAAATTTTCCCGCGCGAAAAATGGCGACACATCATCACAGTGGCGACTCCGCTGGGGACTAAGCTTTTTTAAAAAAAAAAAATGGTATTTGGTATATTGGTGGAAACCATTAAACTTCCCGTTATCGCCTCCTAACACGAGTCGGGGATAAATTGTGGTCTAACAATCCCACGTACCGGTATCACCGTTTTCAAAAAAAAAGCTTTTGAGGGTCAAGCTTCCGTCCCGGCTTTGAAAATCATTTTTGTGTGTGTGTTGATTTTTGCACAGTTTTCGTGTTGTTTTGGCCGCCTCGGAGAAAGTCAAAATTTTATTTGTCGGAATAATGTCCCTAAGCTTGTCGGAATTTTCGTGCTTACGTGCTTATGTGCTCATTAAATTTCAAAAAAAAAAATTTCAAAAAAAAAGGGATTTTCAAAAAAAAAAAGAAAATTTTCAAAAAAAAAAATCATGCATCATATTTTTAAGACACATAAAAAAAATCTCTATTTTACTCAGAAAAAGAATATAGGCGCTTGCACACTACGCGCACGTGACCGTACCGCACACTACGTCCCTAACAGGGAAATCCTTGTCGCGGTCCGTTTGGTCTTATTACGCCTCTCGGATGAGCACGGGACTACCCAAACATCCCATGGAGCCTCGTGTCGACCATGCACTTGTCCGTGACACACTTTGTCAGAGACCCGGTTGGTTTTTAGTGCAGTGCGTGTCATGCCTGTACGTGTATAGACCTTTCCTTTCAAGCCTTTGTCGGCATACCGACTCAATATCTTTCGGGGTCCCTAATCGGTCGAAGTTACGCCGGTTTTCCGCCGCGAGACTTTGACCAAGATATTGACCGGCGCCTTGACTTCGGCTACGGCGGCACAAATTATACAGCGACTCCCGGCATTGACCTTTGAGTCATCAAGGATTAATGAATATTCCATGCCTAATTACGGCTTAATTGACGACAAATCAAGATCAATCGTGGACATTTATCGGTCAAATCATGCCGACTTTTCGTCGAGCCCTCGGACATGATCTTGACTTTTGACGTCGGCTTTGTCCGTAATTTACATCGAATGCTCGTTAAGACTCGATTACCCGCCAGGACTTTTAGGATCGTTTTCTTTCGGTCGGTGGGACCCGCTTGCCCTATAGGACCCTCGCCGGGGCTGTCCACCACAGGAGGTCGAAATACGGGTGGAATACGAGGGGCTTATAGACGTAGTGACGGGGCCCGGCGATCCGAGATCGAGTAGTTTGCGAAAAAGAAGAGCAATCTTTTCCAACCGATTAGGTTAATAAAACATGTTTTAAGTAAACGTGAACAAATAATCGCATGTTGCATGAGCCAAAAGCCCAAACACCTACCCTCCTTCCATTCCCGGACATACGAACCTTCGTGTCCTTTCCCCGCGACTCCGCACAAAGCTTGGTTTCGGGCACCGGGTCATCGTTTGATTAGTTGGGAAGAGTCAAGCGCGTCATCGGCTTCGCCGTTTGTTCCGACTCGGGTTTGAGAATGTACGCATCGGCCGGTAATGATGGGGATAACGTTGCTCCGTCCTCCAAAATCCCTCGAGACAGGACCGGTATTGGATCCGGTTGGTAGAACGAGATGAGACTTCGACATGAGGCTCAAATTGATGACCTTACGGGGGTTGTCGCAAGTCATGGTTTGACTATCGGTCTCAATTCCGATGGCACTTTTACCGCAAAGAAGGAGGAGGGTTCTCCTCCTCTTCTTAATCGTCCAGGATACATCAAGATGCTACCCCAAGATTCCTATGTTTCCACCGTAGGGACTCCTGCCCGTCGACTTACGGGGCAAGCTGGCCCCCAACGACGATCGGGGACGAAAGAGTTCGGTATCTTGTCGGTTGTCCCCTCTCAAAGTGATGATCCCACAAATATCGGCTGAGTGATGAAAATCGGGGAACAATTGAAGAAATATGGTCGGCCATCAAAGCCACGGAAGAACGCCCGGAACGAGGACGGCGGGCTGGATTGAAGAGGCCACACGCCACTTCGGGACCTTAACAATATCCCAGCGGCGGGGCTACCTTGAAGGACAAACATATGCCCGTTCCCAGGGACCTCAATATCTCTCATTATCCGGCGGAGTCCAATCACTCGCTACCGAGATGAGCCCGGCGGCGAATCCCCGGACCGGTTCCACTCAAAGTCATTCAGCACCGCTCAACTGAGGTCCCAAATCCGCCGCAGTAGTAGAACACATTTGGTGGGATATTTGTGGTCCCGATTGCCTTGAAAGGGATTATCGGGACTGGATACACGAGGACCGTCCTCCTAAGAAAAGAAAATTTCCTCCCGGCAAAAATTGAAGGAGAGATTCGAGGCGGTGATAACGGTGTGGGAACGCTCGGGGAGCCATGCAGGGGATTTGATTATTATGTACTCTACTCCGGTCGGTCTTCCCCAAAGCAAAAAGGGGTAAAAGAGCGAGAAAAGCCTTGCCAGCGACGGAATTGAGACCTTCGGATGCAGTGCTGCGAGCAGTCAGCCCCCTCGGGGTCGACGAGTTCGGTTGTCCGGCTCAGTATACACCGATGAAGAAAAACCGACGCCGGTCTGGCGCTCCCACTCAATCAACATGTTATTTGGAGATGGCAACCGCCACAAAAGGCATCGGTATAACCCGGGGCTTCGGCAAAGGCTCTACCTCGCAAGAAAAAGCACGAAGTGGCGGCTTGATGACTCTCTATCCCGAGACAAGGACCAAATCTATGATCCTCACCTATATGGGAGTATGATCACCTTCTGCGATGAAGATTTGCCAAGAGATGTCTCCCAACACAATGAAGCTTTGTACATCACTATTCGGCTCAACACCATATCACTCCACAGGGTATTAGTGGACAATGGATCATCGGTAAACGTCCTTCCCCTCGGCATGATGAGGGCCCTCCGCATAAATGAAAGGCGTATGATCCCATCTACCGTTGTCGAGGCCTACGACGGTTCGTCTCGTCCCATGCAGGGGACGGTGACTCTGGAACTGCAGTACGAAACCCAAATGGTGCCCGCAAAGTTCCATGTAATGGATATCCCCTCAGAGTTCACGGCCCTACTAGGGCGCCCTTGGTTGCATCACATGAAAGCCATAGCCTCCACTCTCCACCAATGCGTCAAATTCATCAGCCGGCGGGGAGACCTTGAAGTCATAAGGGGTGACGGTTTCCTCATAGGGAACGAAGGCTGAAACAATAGCCAAGAATGCCCGCGAGTCAAACACGGGGCTACATCCTTCAAGAGGCAAGTCTCGCCGGCATCCTTTGGAATCCGGCGATGCCAACTATGTCAACACACTCAAGCGAGCCGACTCAGAAGAAGTTCGATTCATCAAATTTAATTGTTATTTCCAACACTTGGAGGCGTCTTGGAAGGAAACGGCGAACACCGCCATGATACGAGGCACACAAGTCTCAGGTCCTCAATCACGAGATTTGTCGGCGTGCAAACCCATTCTTTGGCCTCGCCGAGCGAGGAGATTTTCATGATAAAAGTCGACAAACACCGACGGACTCGGCTCGAATCTATGAACGTCGTGTGGGACGTCCTCCTTATTTGAACTACTGCCGAGCCTTTCCGCTCGAGTATGGGACATGAGATTTTTCTAGCGGCACACCGAGACGCAATGCGTCCTTACATACGGATTGAGCGGTCGGATTGTGACGAAATGGAAATCCCGGGATTGAGGAAGATCCCTACATCCACATGCTCGGCTTTCGGACGCCAAACACAATTGATTACGGTTCGAGACAAAGAGATGATAGCAACGGCGAAGAGGGAGCACGAGACCATGCCTTTCCCGAGTTGTGAAGCCACCAAGCAGCGATGCCGCTAAAGAATTGGGAAACTCTCTCGGGCCCGTCCGCGACCAAAGAGGAAATGATCACCAAGCTTGGATTGGTCCCAGATCCTTTCGTGTCAACCTTTGTAAAGTCCTCAGGAGTCTCTCATTGTTGAGTTTGAGTCTTAGAATCGTCCGATGGCCTCACGCTGAAGACCACGAAATTGTAGCCAATCTTTGTATTCCCTCTTATTCTCAATGAAATGACGAACCTTTACGAGTATCCCTTAATTGCCACTTTAACTAATGATGAATTAACTAATAATCTAAAAACGGTTAATAACGATTCACTAGATGAAGAAGCGAGACACATTAAATGAACAATATATCAAAGAAATCTTTAAGCGGGTTGTCAGGAAGAGGAAAATCGAGCCCCAGTGCCGAAGAGATTTTGACGAGTGTGAATACAGGAGCTGCGGAAGAGCCTAAAGAGGCCTTGATTGGTAGTTTCTTCGAAGGGACTGAAAGGGATGCCCTAATTGAGCTGCAAAGAGAATACGTGGATGTGTTCGCATGGTCCTATAAAGATATGCCGGGCCTCGATCCTTCCATAGTTGAGCACCGAATACCGCTCGACCCGGAAGTCAAGCCGGTAAAGCGAAGCTAAGAAGAATTAAGCCGAATGGTCCCTACAAGTGAAAGAGGAGATAGAAAAGATGCTCGGGCGGGGTTCATCGGGGTCATTGAATACCCTACATGGCTTTCCAACATAGTAACGGTAACCAAGGCCAACGGAAAGATCCGGTCTTTGCGTAGACTTGAGAGACTTGAACAAAGCCGGTCAAAGACGATTTCCCCACGCGAAACATCGACATTTTGGTAGATTCCACGGCCAACCATGAAGTCAAATCCTTCGTCGACGGTTTTGCCGGCTACAACCAAATCAAAATGGCGAGAAGAAGATCAAGCCAAAACGGCCTTCACAACCCCTTGGGGCACCTCTTGCTACACGGTCATGCCGTTCGGACTAAAGAATGCTTTGGGGCTACGTACCAAGGGCGGCTACGGCTCTGTTCCATGACATGATCCACAAAGAAATTGAGGTCTATGTGGACGACATGATAATACATTCCGGAGGATCGAGATGGCGGCACTTTGTTGATTTGAGAAAATTCTTCGGCCGCCTCGAGACCACGGCATGAGGCTGAATCCGGCCAAGTGCACCTTCGGTGTAAGACGAGGTAAGGTGCTAGGATATATGGTGACGAACGGGGAATCGAAGTAGATCCCAGAAAATCAAGGCGATAGTTGAAATGAAGCCACCAGGACAACGACGAAGTGAAATCCTTCATGGGAAGGCTGCAATACATAAGCCGCTTTGTAAATCGGTGACCTCGATCTCGAGCCGATCTTCAAGTTGATGAAGAAAAATGCCTACAGAATGGACCCCGGAATGTCGGCTTGCCTTTGAGCAGATCAAGGCATACCTTGTGAATCCTCAGATTCTCTGCCCACCACATCGGCAAAAGCCACTCTTGCTATATCTAAGCTGTCACGGATACGGCAATTGGGGCTATGCTAGCTCAAGAGAAGAAAGATTCCAAAGTCGAAACGCCATCTATTTCGTAGCGAGAAAGCTCCAAGGAAGCGAACTCAATTACTGCCTTTGCGAGAAGACTTGCGCGAGGTTTGGTGCAGGTAGTGGGAAAGTTGAAACACTACATGCGGTCTCACCGATACATCTTGTCTCAAGGATAGACCCCATCAAATATACGTTCGACAAGCCTTCCATCTCCATGAGGTTGGCAAAATGGTCGTTCTTTTTGGCCGAATATGACATCACTTATGTTTCAAGGAAATGCTGTAAAAGGACGCATAATGGCGAGAACATTTGGCCGATTTCCCAAGTGATGAGTCAGAGGACTGAACCCCAATTTCCCGATGATGGAATCTTCGCTCTAGAAGGAGAAAATCGGCGGCAACTCTTCTTCGACGGGGCATCAAACAAAAGGGGAACGGAATAGGAATGCTTACAGTCGATCCCTCTTGACGAACACACCCCCATGCAGTAAATTTGAACCGAAGTCACCAACAACGGCTGCTTGAATATGAAGCTTGCATAGCCGGGTTGGAAGCCGCCCTTGAAAGAAATATCAAGGAATTGGAGGTGTATGGTGACTCTGCCCTCATCATCAATCGGGTCTCTAACAAATGGAAGACCGTGGACCGGGTCTCTGAAATATCACACTTACATGGAAGAGCTAGTAACTCAATTCAAGGAGATCGGCTTTCATTACTTGCCCGGGGATCGCAACGGGTTTGCGGATGCTGCGGCAACGCTAGCCTCCCTCGTTGAAATACCCGAAGGAAGTCCGTCAAACCATTCGAGTCGGTAGAAGAGAAAATCCCGCTTATTGCTTTGAAATCGAAGCGAAGCCGAACCGGCCAATGATCCACTGGTACACTCGGATCTACCGATTGCACGAAGGATGGCGAGGCCCCTTTCAAAAATGAAGATGGGGAATATAAAGAAGGAATCAAAGCGAAAAGTCTCTCGGCCACAGAAGCGGCTCGCCTCCCATTATGTTCTTTTGGGAAATATGCTATACAAGAAGCGTTATCAAGGCCCCCTCTGCGATGTATCGGCAAACAAGAGGCTACCGAACTCATGAAAGAAATACGTGGTGGTACTGCGGCCCTCACATGAATGCTCGAGCTACGATGCAAATCATGCGAGAATGGGGTACTTTTGGATCTCCATGGAAACCGGCGCATCCGGTTCGTCAAAAGGCTGCGACAAATGCAGCGATACTCCAATCTTAATCACTTGCCTCCTCACGAGTTATCTTGCATGACAACCCCTTGGCCTTTCGTCACTTGGGAATTGATGTCATAGGCAAAATCACGCCATCGAGCGATATGACCACGAGTTCGTCTGGTAGGCGTGGATTATTTCACCAAGTGGGTTGAAGCCAAGTCTACAAAATCCTCAACTCAAGGAAAGTAGCCCTCTTCATCAAAGAGAACATCATATGCGGATACGGGTTGCCGGCGAAATCATTTCGAGATAATGGATCCCACTTCGAAGGGGAATGTGAAAAAGCTGGCGAGAATTCCGAATAACCCGTCACAAGTCATCTCCTTACGGGCCCCAAACCAGCGGAGCCGTTGAGGCGGCAAACAAGACTCTGGAAAATATCATCCGGAAAATGGTGTCCAAGGCGAGAGATTGGCCCGAGAAGTTACACCTGGCACTCTGGGGCTACGGAACATCGGTCGAACGGCAGCGGGAAACACCGTTTGCCCTCACATACGGAATGGAAGCCGTACTCCCAATCGAGCTAGAAATCCCTCGCTCAGGTATCTTTGGAAAGCCGGATCAACGAGGTCGAATGGCTCCAGTCGCCATGATGAATTGGCCCTACTAGATGAACGCCGGCGAAGGCCATGGAACACATCCGAGCCTACCAAGGAAGAATGGCGAGCCTTCGACAAGAAAGTAAAGCATCGGGAGATCCGAGAAGGTGATCTCGTTTTGAAAGAAAAGCCCCGGTCCGTATCAACCCCCTCGGCAAATGGGAGCTGTATGGGTCGGGCCATATGTCGTCCGGAAGATCTTCTCGGAGGAGCCATGCAACTTGCGAGACCTCGACGGGAATCCCTTTGTACACCCGGTGAATGGTGACAAGGCTGCGAGATACTACGCGTAAAAAAAAAAAAGAAAAAAAAAAAAAAGAGTGCTAAAGAGTAATACCCAACTAGGTTGAAAACCCGAAAAGGGCGGCCTAGGTAAAAAACGGGGTTGCACCAAAAAAAAAAAACAAAAAAAAAAAAAAAAAAAACAAAAAAAAAAAAAAAAAAAAACAAAAAAAAAACAAAAAAAAAACAAAAAAACAAAAAAACAAAAAAAACAAAAAAAAATCGGGTTGAACTACGAAGACTGAGGCTCCTCAAAATGAGGGGAACGTAGGCGGCGGAAACGGTTCGGTCTAAAACACAAATAAAAGTCATACTTTGACATCAATACAATTGATCGAGACCATGAAAGCGTCTCGAAAAACTCTAAAGCAATTCAAATATTCATTACAAGTTAAAAGCTCTTTGATGAGTCTAAGCCCGATTCATTCCTACAGCGGCAACTTTGCTAAAAGAAAACTAAGATACATAATCAAACTAATGTGTACGCCATGACAAGAAAGGGATACTCGGAAACCTCGAGTCACTCCAAGCCACTCGTCTTGGCCTCTCCCCTCTTCTTCCCCCTTCGAGTCTTCTTCTTACGAGCCGGAAAAATGTCGGTCTTCCTCCTACCAAGCTACGGTATAGGAACGGGATCTATCAAACCGGCCTCTGTCGGGGCCTTAGTAGCCCTAGCGTCATCTCTCATCTCCTGTAGCCTAGGCGGTAGCATAGGAGCCCTCCTCTCCTGTCTCTTGACGTAAGCCTCATAGTCGGTCACGGCGTCTCCGCTCCTGTCATGAGGGTTGGCCCTCGCCTCGGCCCTCCTCCTCTCGAAGCAGTCGGGTCCTCCGCACCCACAATGGCCTCACGCCGTCTCAAAATAGCCACCTGAGTCTCTCCCGGATGCCTCTCATACCAATCCGGTACCAAGTGGTCAAGAACACCGGTCTTGGACGCTGAGAATAACCCGAGGAGGAAAGGCATCATACCTCCATGCTCGGGAAAGAAATGGAAACAACGAGGGATCATCCATAGAAGCAGGAGCCACCACCACGGTGGCTATATCATCAAAGTCCCCCAAAGGAACTGCTCCAGGCCAAATTGTCTCGAGAACTAAAGCCGGAATATAGAAGGCTGGGTGAGAAAGCCCGGAAGCATGACCACATGGGACCCGTCTGAAGCACTCTGCGAGTCTCCACCCGCCAACAAGGCAGCGACCATCGATATCCTACGTGCGGAGACCGGCCATCCAACGCTCCCATGAGCCACGATCATCAAAATCCACAGCAACCCCTCTGGCAAATGTCGAAGGCTTGATCATATCGGGAGTTTCCCGAAGAACCCCCAAACGCTCCATCGGCCACGGGGTCAAGAGGAGCAGGCTGCCCCGTGCATATACCGTCTTCCGGTAGCCGGCCTATCAAGAGCATGAAAAGTCTCCCGGAATCAAAGGAACGACATCTACGCCGGGCGACGGTGAACGACAACATCCAGCGAGACCGATGGCAAATCCCGAAGGAATAGACCATGAACAGGGTGCCAAACATACAAAGTGCAAAGGCATCCCAATAGGCATCATCCACCAAGCCTAGGCCCCTAAACCTATCGGGAAGACCGGAAATATCAAAATGATCGGGACCGCGGATCATACCTTGCACTTCCTCAGGGAAAGATGAAGGAGGACGCACAATCTGTCAACAAAAGAAGCCCCTCAGGGCAAAGGAACCGCTATCTCTTCCAGCTCAGGACCTCCAAGCAAGGCCCGAAATTCTTCCACAGTCGGAACAATCTCGTTGAAGGAAAGGCAAAAGACATGCCTTCTAGTGTCCCAAAATGAGGAAGAAGCCCTCAAAAGCTCATAATCCGGAATCAATTCCTTGAGAGACCATAAGCACTTCACCTTGTACCTTTCTTCAAGAAGGACCTCCTCTCATGCATAATCTCCGGGACCAATCCTTGAACTTGTTGAAGAATGACATTTGGGATTCTTGGGACAATTTTGATGGAGCTTTTCTAAAGTTTTCCATGGTTTTTCTCTCTTTCTCCCGAAAATGGCTGTTTGAATTTGGAGGTTGAAGAGGATATTTGAATTTGAAATAAAGTGAGACCGAGATCTGAAGCAAAATTAAAGGACAATGTCGAGATGCGGTCCCCATCCGCGCGGACATGTTTGTTTTCCATCGAAAAATGCACGCAGTCCAGTTTGCTACACCAAAAGAGGAATATTCCGTCCGGTTGCTCGAAACACATGTGCAAAAACCTCCCAAACCGGTCCATATACCAAACACTAACACCCTTGCAAAAAAAAAAACAAGGCTCATGCAACACTTTGCATTCATCTTGCATTGCATTCATAAAATAAAATCCTAAATTATTACATTCCAAAAAAAAAGTGTGCATAAAAAGAAAAAAAAAACAAACAAACATCAATAAAATCCTAAATTATTACATCCCAAAAAAAAAAAAAAAAAAAAAATGTGCATAAGGCTGTACAAATCTCAATCTCAATCTCAAATCTCAAAAAAAAAAAAAATCAATCGGAGTCTCTAGCGCCCGATGTACGCCCCGGCCCCTCTTGCGACTCGGGCCCGCCTCCTCGGGAGCCACGAAAATCTCGGGCTCGAGAATCGTCCTCGTCTCCCGGAAAGAGGCTCGTCGGGACCAAGCCGGCACGCTACGATAGGGCAAGCCGAGATCTGCGAAAAAATCGTATCCGAAGGTGAAGGCGTCGGACTCTGGACGTACGAAGACGACCCGCCATCTTTGCCATACGTGTCCCTGCCCGTGTGGATCCCCGAGAATGACGTGATCCGAAGGCGGCACCGCGCGGGGATCAAGGAGAGGAGACGAGAGGAGTCTACGAAGAAGTCTACGGCGAATAGGGGAAGCCTCCGTCGACGGGCGCCGGCCGTGGTCGCCTCGCTCTAGCACGAGGAGCCCATGGCGACCATCCTCTGATGAATCTCTTGGCTCCGATCACTTGCTTCGTCGGCTTCTCGACGACCACCTCCGAAAAGCTGCACAAAAGCAAAAGCGTCAAAAAAAAAGGAAGTGATGCTAAAGATGATGAAACAAAAGAAAGAAAGGAAAGAGGCGAAGCGTAAAAAGCCATACCTTCATACCGGACGAGGCGGAAAGCTCGTGGAAGCCGCTCGGGGTGAGGATCTGCACCCTCAATCGGACCCCATCCTGGATATATGAAAAATCCGTCCGAGGGTACCGCGGGATCCCAAGCCCCTCTCTATCCAGGCACTGAGGCATCCTCGGCCTCCTCAAGACGAATGTCGCATATGGCTCAATCGCCACGAAATCCGAGAAGTCTTGGCCGGCTCGGTAATCATCCCGGGTCACGGACCGATCACTCGGAGTGCATCATATCGGCGGGAGGCTCCACCGGTGTCCTCAGGCGAGTTCACGCCATCTTTGGCGCGTCACCCTCTCTCCCGAGATAATATGCATCGCGAGTCGGACCTCTCGAGAATCCTCCATTGCACGGTCAAATCTCGGCGCCCTTCGGTGCGCCACCTCGAAGCGATCCCGGGGAAGAATATCATCCCCTCATCTGTCTCGGCCTCCGTCGAAGGAAGGCAATCCGCGTACACGAGAGTCGTACGCCCCCTGGAGCTTATCTTCTCCCGGGCATGCTTGGACCAAGGCTGCATGGCCGGATACGCCCGGACGTACTCCGCCATTGCCGCCACATCGTGACGTGGAAAAACTCCAACGCCCATACTGCGAAAGGTAAAAATCCAATCAATCCGGTGCAAAAGAAAAGTGCGTGCTCAAAAAAAAAAAGAGAGGAAAGCAAAAAGAGAGCTTATACCTCCGGGGGCAAACTCAAAGCGACAAGGAGCTCATGGCCTTGGCTGTACCTATCGAGAGCAAAGTAAAGCTCGCCGGCCCGGCCTCTCCCCACGAGACATCTCCGGCCGTCTCCATGTCCTCCAAGGACCTCGGCAAGCAAGGCAAAGGCTGCCGTCCCCTCGGCATGCCCAAAGAGGGTGCTCGAAAAGGCAAACCACAAGAAGGCCACTAGCGATGCGCTCAGCGCCTATCCTCTCCTCCTCGACCTCGTAGCTCACGATGGTCTCCACGATCTTCCCGTAGACCACGGCATACTCCATCCCCATCCCCTTTTTGGGAATAGGGGAAAATCCCAGAAGAGCCTGTAGATCCGCATCGCTGTAGCCATCCCGCCACTCAATGCTGCGCCCATTAAAGGACAGGCCCGTGATCGCAGCGTAATCGGAGGGCGTAACCGTAGCCTCGCCCCAGAAGAAGTGAAAGGTGTGGGTCGCGTCCCACCAGTGTTGCGCCAGAGCAAACATCAAGCCCTTGCTCTTAGGGAACTTGACCAGTCCCCTCAAGCACTCGACAAACTCCCAAAGCCCCGTCTCAACAACAATCTGTCTCGGACTCGGCAAAGCTCCTCGGCCCGCATTCGGAAGCCGATCCCACAAGTCAACCACGGACTCCACTGATCCTCGAGTCTTCATTTTGTTCAGCTGCTCCGTCACAAAACGGTTTCCGCCCTGCAAAAAAAAAAAGGAGAGAAAATGTCAAAAAAAAAATTGCATTTGCATTTGCACGAAAAAAAAAGAGCATACATATGCATCATGAAATTTCAAAGAAAATTCGGCAGCATAACGGCATGCAATAGACATAGCCCCATTTTTCTCACAGAAAAGACAGTTTTCAACAAATCCCATTCAACAATAAAAAAAAGAATGCACACATGCATATCCTACAAGAAGTCGACGGAAATAAAAACTCCGTCCCAATTTCAAAAAAAAATTGCATACATGCATATCATCCATCTTACATGCAACGGGAGGAAAAATCTGTCCCACTTTTCAAAAATAAAAAAAATCCTAAACATACATACATCTCATATTGGCAAAACGCCCATTCTTTCCAAACAAAATGCATGCATTGCATCATTCATCGATATCAATATTCAATTTCAAAAAAAAATCATCATCATCACAATTTTCGAATTTTCGCATGCAATTTTCGGATACAAAAAAAAAATTGGCAAAACGCCCATTCTTTCCAAACAAAATGCATGCATTGCATCATTCATCGATATCAATATTCAATTTCAAAAAAAAAATCATCATCATCACAATTTTCGAATTTTCACATGCAATTTTCGGATACAAAAAAAAATGGCGAAAAGGCCAATTCTTTCTCCAAGCAAAATGCATATTTTGGGATACCCACATAATCGTTGCAACATGCAAAGCATCAAAATCAAGATTCAAAGCCAAGAACATCAATCATTCGAATTTTCAAAAAAAAAATTCAAAAATCACCCAAAAATTCAATTTTCAAACAAGAAATCAACAAAGGGATCAAAGAGATTCAAAGTATACCGTTCGGAGATTCGAATCTGAAGCCCAATGTTGCCAAGCATCGGGGTAATGCTCCTCCGCAACCGATTGCGAAAGATTGTAATGCCTCCTCATCCGGACAAGCTCCAATCGTCTCTCCGCCACCGGGCCACGCCCTTGACCTTGAAAAGTGCCTTCCCCATGTTCCATTGCTTGAAAATCGAAGAAATCGGAGGAATTTTCAAGCCTTTTGAGCAACAATGGCTTCCTTCTCTCGGTTTCTCTCTCTCTGCTCTCGGATTTTCAGAAAACTGAATGGGGAAGAGGAAGGGCGTTGGCCCCTCATTAATACCCCCTGGTTTTCAAACCCTCTCCGCGCGGACAGGATTGCAAGGGTCAAAATGACCCTTTTGCCCCTTAAAATTCCAGAACTCTGCAATTCAGTCCCCAACTTGACAGAGTTAACCAAAGTTAACCAAAGTCAGCCCCTTTTCATCAAAATCATTCCCGGCAGTCAAACGTAAGACCGAGTGCCCCGAGAAAGATAACGAGATCCCGTATCTTTCATCAAAATCATCCAACGGCAGTCAAACGTAAGTCCGACCTCCCCGAGAAAGATAACGAAATCCCGTATCTTTCATCAAAATCCTTCCCGGCAGTCAAACGTAAGACCGAGTGCCCCGAGAAAGATAACGGATCCCGTATCTTTCATCAAAATCCTTCACGGCGAGTCAAGCGTAAGTCCGACCTCCCGAGAAAGATAACGAAATCCGTATCTTTCATCAAAATCCTTCCGGCAGTCAAACGTAAGACCGGTGCCCCGAGAAAGATAACGGATCCCGTATCTTTCATCAAAATCCTTCCGGCGGTCAAACGTAAGACCGATTTCCCGAGAAAGATAACGGATCCCGTATCTTTCATCAAAATCCTTCACGGCAGTCAAACGTAAGTCCGACCTCCCCGAGAAAGATAACGAAATCCCGTATCTTTCATCAAAATCCTTCCCGGCAGTCAAACGTAAGACCGAGTGCCCCGAGAAAGATAACGAGATCCCGTATCTTTCATCAAAATCACCCCCGACAGTCAAACGTAAGACCGATTTCCCCGAGAAAGATAACGAGATCCCGTATCTTTCATCAAAATCTTCCACGGCAGTCAAACGTAAGACCGATTTCCCAGACAAATACGTCTGATTTTCCCCAGCAAAGGCTAACGAAATCCCCAGCAAAGGCTAACGAAATCCCCAGCAAAGATAACGGAATCCCAAAAGCCAACGGAATCTCGAGTAGAACTCGAACTACGAAAGGGCTTGATTCCCACTAGGGATATGTAGGTAGCCTATCATTAGGTCCAGCCCCTCGACCAAAACGGTCACCCTCTCCTTCGAGAAAGACGAAGTATCCATCAAAGGCCATTTCAAATTAAGGTCCGAGGCACCTAAAAAGCCATAATCGAGGTCCGATCACATCAAAGGCCATCATCATCAAGGCCCGAGGCGCCTAAAAAGCCATCATCATCAAGGTTCGAGGCACCTAAAACGCCATCTTCAAGGTTCGAGACACCTAAAATGCCATCTCCAAGGTTCGAGGCACCTAAAACGCCATCTCCAAGGTTTGAGGCATCTAAGACGCTATCACTAGGAAAACGATAAATCACAAAATCCCCAGCAGAGCGGATACCCGTCAGACCAAAAATGGTCATTCCTATCCCCAGCAGAGCGGATAGCCATCAGACCGAAAATGGTCATCTCTTACCCCCAGTAGAGTTTCTTTCCAAAGACAACGCGTAGAACTCGCTCATCAGGTTCGAGGCACCTAAAACGCCATCATCTCCAGGGTCAAAGACTCGAACTACGAAAGGGCTTGATTCCCTCTAGGGATACGTAGGTAGCCTATCATTAGGTCCAGCCCCTCGACCAAAACGGTCACCCTCTCCTTCGGCAGCAGACGAAGTCCACCGAAAGGCCATTTCAAATTAAGGTTCGAGGCACCTAAAACGCCATCATCAAGGTCCGAGGCACCTAAAAAGCCATCTTCAAGGTTCAAGGCACCTAAAACGCCATCTTCAAGGTTCAAGGCACCTAAGACGCTATCGCTAGGAAAGCGATAAATCGCAATCATCCCCAGCAGAGATCGAAAATGGTCATTCCTATCCCCAGCAGAGCGGATACCCATCAGACCGAAAATGGTCATCTCTTATCCCCAGCAGAGTTTCTTTCCAGCAACCGACTGCAGAACTCGCTCATCAGGTTCGAGGCACCTAAAACGCCATCATCTCCAGGGTCAAAGACCCGAACTACGACTGGCTTGATTCCCATTCGGGATACGTAGGTAGCCTATCGCTAGGTTCAGCCACCCGATCACTCGATCATCCCGCCAAATATGGAGCCTTACTCTTATCGACGACCCCGCTTCCTTCGAAAGCGCCGTCGCCGAGGGGCTACTGTAAGTGCTCCAATTTAAGCTTGTTAGAATTTTCGTTAGAAAATTAACGAAAGTTATAACATTTCTAACAATTCCTAACTATCCTAACTTTTCTAACAAAGTGAGGGTAAAATGGGCATTGTTATTTAAGGTTAAACCTCAAAAAGAATCTCAAAAAGTAAAACAAAAGGAATAAAACCACATATAGAAATGGCTGGGAACAATAAACTGGCTGTTAATTTGAAATTTCAAAAAGAAATATTCCTCTTGTCCAAAGCTGAAGCTGCATTTAATGAACAGTGCACGCTGAAGGGTCTTGTCCGCGCGGATGAGTTTGTCATTTCAGGAGGGCTATAAATTGAGCCCTCCAGTCACAAAAATAAGGAGGAACAACACCAATTACACCGAACCTCTGGCGAAATATAGAGAGAAAACAGTGAGAATTCTTCAAGAATTGTCACCATTTTCTCTCCAATCTTTCCCAACTCACACTCATCCACTCACTCTCATACTTAAGCCTTAAACACTCATACACTCAAGCCAAAAACTCAAGAACACAAGGAAGATTGGTAAACCCTCCTTCTCCTTACCCTAAACTCCAACCATGCATGCATTTGCAAACTACAAAATGTAGTTCTTTCATCTTCTTGCTCTAGATCTAAGAAGATCACCATGGAAGACCATCTCCATGGATGATCTTCTACAAAAGATCAAAATTATTTTCAAGTTCTCTTACTTTCTTGCAAAGAAAACTCATTTTCAAAACCCTAAAAACCATTTTCAAGCATAAAATCTCATTTTCAAAGGATAAAAATCCCCTTCCCAAGCAAATGAAATGCTTAGTCCTAATGTACCCCAAGGATGGTTTGGTATAGTTGATTCACCACTAAAATGTCAAGTGATCACTAACCAAAACCTAGGGAAATGGGGACAAGCATGGATGCAAAACCCCCCTTAAAATCACATTTTCTTTCTTGGGAAGTTGCTGTCCAGTAGCAATTTTCCCAGACCTCAGTCCATGGTCTTAATTTTTGGACACATATGAACTTGGAATTTGGTGTTAACTACAAAACACTTTTTGTAGCCAACATCCAGAGCTTTCCATACATATTTTTACTTTATTTTTTGGGTGAGTAAAACTCCTCTTTTCAAATTTTCTTTCAGAGGCTAGTTCATCAGCTTCCGGGAATCCAGATCTCATATCTGAGGTTTCCAGAAGGTTTTGACCCCTCAAATCTTCTCCAAAATGGAAAATTCCTTCGTACAAATATTATTTAAGGTGTCTATAACAACTTTCATTCTCTGAGTTTATCCAGATTATGAATTTTTAAGACCCTTGAATCCATTTCAAAATCAAAGGTCCACTGCCTTTTTCATTCTGGCAGAAATGGCTCTCAACTTCAAAAGGTCTTTTGAGTACCAAATCTCAATCCAAAAATCTTCCAAAAATTCATGGGATCAGTTTAAAGTCTTAAAAAGATATCCCAATTTTTACTTTTCTGAGTTTCAACTTATTTTGGCCAAAACACACACATACACACACACACAAATGATTTTCAGCTTGGAAGACTCGTTTTACGAGGCATTCCGGGTGCACACTAACGTCCTTCCCGGCGTGTAACATGACCTCCGAACCTAAATCTCTGATCTCGGGCTTTTTTCAAAGTTTTGGCCCTTAAAACAAAAATGGCGTGGCGACTCCGTTTTCGTTGATTTTTTTCAAATAAAAATGGGAAAATTTTCGGATACACATCATCACACACGACTCGTGCCCCTTTGACACCCCACTAGAAACACTCGTCCCCACATAGGCACGACTTAGGCAAATCCCAAGGGACGACTCGTGCCACAGAGCACGAGTCGTGCCCTCTGTCCAGAAACCAGAATTCAGCAACCAACATCAGAAACCAAAACCCAAGTTGCGAAAGACCAAATTTTACTCTGTTTTAAGGTACCCAAAACCAGTACCAAACATCAACAATACCATCCCAATCCATTCCATAACCCTTCCAATACAATACAACACCCACCAACATCATTATATTACCAAACTTCATGTCCTAATGCCATGCAACCATTTCCTTTTGACCATTAACACCATAACATACATATTAACCCTTATTCTTGCTATTACAACTACCAACCCATACTCATTTCAATTCCACTTTTCCAAAACCAATCTTACTAAATAAAAGTGTTCCAAAAACACCAAAAATCATTTAAATTATATCAATAACAACAATAATCATAGGATGAACACTTTTGAAAGAAAATCATAATAACTTACTTAAATAGTGCGAAATGGAATATTTATTTGACCGGCTCTACGCGATCCCCTCGTCACCACGAACAAGAATCCGCAATCGGTTTTGAAAAAGAAAAGGTATTGAAGGTGGTAGAATTTTTAGAAGGATGGAGCTAGGGTTTATCTTTCATGGAGGGTTGGAGAAGAAGAGTACTGATGAAAATATTAAAATGAATTCTTTGCATTTTGCTAAGGATAATTATGCCATGTTTTAATAGAGCTCCTCCAAGGTTTAAGAATAGCAATTAACACCTCATCTACCCAACTTTACAACAAAGCACCTCAACCCAATATAATCATTTTTATTAAAATTTTAATTAATCTTATTTCACTACAACACTTTATTCTTATTCCACTTAGGCCCTTTTTCATTAAAATTAATTCATTTTCCCCTAAATTCACCTAAGGTAGTTAATGACCAACCTAACTTCATATAAATCATCAAAGCATAGAAATGAACACATAAAGCCAACTAATAGCATAAAATTCATAAGATCATATATTACCACCCGAACCCCATGTACTCAACGTGTGCTAAAATAGAGCCTAATATTTGGGTCGTGACAGTGATACCACCATTGATGACCTCAAGGACCTCCTTCTCCTAGAAGAAACCCTTCAACAAAAATTTGCTAATAAAACCCATACCAATTTAAGCACTCTCACTGATGCTAAAACCTTTGTAAACCCCACCCATTCGACCACTTCTCCTAATCCCCCAGCCACATCTCCACATGGTTCATAGGGAGGGTTTCGGCCTAATGGTTCTTTTAACCCAGGGAGATTCTTTGTTGCATCCAATCATAATCGGGGCAGTGGGTATCGCAACCAAAATCGTAACAAGGGTAAACACCAAGGCGAAGGCATTTTGCCTCTTCCCCAATAATTCCAGCCAACCTCCAATCCTCGGCCCTTTTGGCCCCCTCACCCGAATGGCCTGGTTCCCTATGCCCCCTCCAATCCCTTTCTCAGCCAATATCCACAAATCCCACATTGTCAAATATGTAAGAAAAAGGGTCATGAGGCTACAACTTGCTATCAAAGAAGGAATTTTGCATATACAGCTCAATATTATCCTGGTGGTGGCTCTCCTTACGATAGTTCTTCACTCATGGCTCCTGTCTCCTTTGTTCTTGATTCCAGAGCGACTAATCACATGACATCCAATCCGGATGTTCTGCAACAGTTTTCTCCGTATTCAGGTAATGATTCTATTATTATAGCTAATGGTACTTCCATTCCCATTGCTCATGTTGGATCCACCAATTTCTCTGGTAATAATCATACTTTCTCCATAAATACTGTCCTTCATGTTCCAAAAATTAGTCGTTCTCTACTTTCTATTCGCAAATTTTGCCTTGATAATCACTGTTTTTTTGAACTAACGGCTTTCGGGTTTTGTGTGAAGGACAACCGTACCAAAAATATTATTCTTTCTGGCAGTAATACGGGAGATCTCTACACATTGTCTTTTGTCCCAAATTCACGCATCAATTCCTTGGCATTAATTGGGGAGCGTGCTTCGTCTTCTACATGGCATGCCCGTTTAGGTCATCCCTCTTTTCAAGTCTTTGAATGTTTAGTCAAAAAGTCAGGATTTCGGTTAGCGGCCCTGTCAAGTGTAGGGATATGTGTCATGTTTGCCGCCTAGGCAAGTCATGTAATCTTCCATTTCAACTTCGTTCCTTTAATTCTGCAAAACCCTTGGATTTACTTCATTTGGATGTTTGGGGTCCTTCCCCGGTCCCTTCTGTCTCTGGATTTAAATTTTATTTATCAATTGTGGATGATTTTTCCCGTTATGTGTGGATGTTTCCCTTATTTCACAAATCAGACGTGTTTAATGCTTTTACTGAATTTAAAACACTCATTGAAAACCAGTTATCTCGGAAAATCTCTGCCATACATACCATCAAAACTATCCAAACGGATGGGGGAGGGGAATTTATCAATCGTCAGTTTGCTTCTTACTTAATTAAACATGGTATTGGTCACCGTTCTTCATGCCCATATACACCGCAGCAAAATGGTGTTGTTGAAAGAAAACATTGACATATAAATGAAATGGTTCTTTGTTTACTTGCACAATCTTCCGTTCCTAAGTCTTTTTGGTTGGAAGCTTTCTCTACGGCGGTGTTTCTCATCAATCGTTTGCCAATGCGTCAACTTAAACATATTTCTCCGTATGAGAAATTATGGCAACGGTTACCCGATTATAAATTCCTCAAAACCTTGGGTTGTACTTGCTTCCCAAATCTTGTGCCCTACAATAAGAACAAGCTTATGCTCAAATCTACTCCTTGTGTTTTTCTGGGCTATGATCTAATGCGAAAAGGCTACCGGTGTTATAATCCATTAACTGGGAGAATTTACATATCACGTCATGTTCTATTTGATGAGAGTCACTTTTATTATGCTTCCAAATCTTTTGCTACTGCTATACCTGCTTCAGAGTTGACTTCGCAGGAACATTGGACTCCAAAATTCTCTCCTACCAGTCCAGTCTTGCTTTCGATGGACCTAAACTCTAGTACCATTCATGAGGTAATTTCTAGTCCTTTTCTATCTACTGGAACTGCACTACAGAGGTTACACCAGGTGGATGGCCTGCCTCAACACCATGGCACAGATTTACTGCCTGTTGAACAGTGCCTCTCTCCAGCTAGGCCTACTTCTCTTAGGCCGGATGAGTTGATTCAACCTACCACTCCTTCCAGCAGTTCCTCTTCTACATCACAGCCCAAGGTATCTTCACCACCATTGCCGCCTACTTCCCCTGATTCTCGGCCGGACTCCCCGTCTGTGGTTCAGACAGTTATCACAGTTGGCATACACCCCATGGTTACACGAGCTAAAGCTGGCATTTTTTGTCCTAAACACCCGTTTGCTCTCAGTGCTACAAAATCAGACCCTTCTCACTTTGAACCTCGTACATTCAAACAAGCGGCTCCCTTAGTTCACTGGCAGAAGGCAATGATTGAAGAACTTGAGGCTCTTCATAAAAATGGTACTTGGTCATTGGTTCCTCCTCCGTCACAACATAACGTTGTGGGTAGTAAATGGATATACAAGATTAAACGTAAGGCGGATGGATCAATCGAACGCTACAAGGCTCACCTTGTAGCCCAAGGCTATACTCAACAAGAAGGGGTAGATTATGATGAGACATTTAGTCCCGTCATCAAATCGGCTACCATCCGTACCATCCTGTCAATTGCTCACTCTAGAGACTGGAAAATTGAGCAACTCGATGTGCGAAACGCATTTCTTAATGGTATACTCACTGAGGAAGTCTATATGGCCCAACCTCCCGGGTTTGTGGACTCGACTCGTCCTCACCATGTTTGTCGACTTCATCGTGCTCTTTATGGTCTAAATCAATCACCGCGGGCTTGGTTTCGCAGGCTTCATGATTTCCTCCTCACCCTCGGGTTCTTTAATAGCCAGGCAGACTCTTCTCTTTTTATTTGTCACCATCATGGTTCTATCGTTGCTATTCTTGTATATGTTGACGATATAATCATCACAGGCTCTCACTCGGCTACGGTTACATCAGTGATTGATTCATTGTGTTCTATCTTTGAAAGCAGGCGACTGGGACCTCTTAGTTTCTTCCTCGGCATTGAGGCCACACGTACCAACTCACCTTCACTTGGCACAGTCTCGGTACACCTCAGACCTACTTCCCAAGTTCAACATGGAATTGTGTAAACCTGCTTCTACTCCTCTTGTTCCAGGCTCGCACCTATCAGCCCTTGATGGAGACCCATTGCCCGATGCATCTCTCTACCGAAGTATGGTTGGTGGTCTTCAATATGCTACTCTCACTCGCCCGGATATATCATTTGCGGTCAATCAGGTCTGACAGTTCATGCACTCTCCACGTGCCTCTCATCTTCAGGCAGTCAAACGAATTTTTCGTTTCCTTAAAGGTACGGCTACTTTGGGTCTCTCTTTTAGCTCCTCATCCGACACCTCCCTTCTAGCCTTCTGTGATGCAGATTGGGCCGGATCTCCAGACCAACGCCGCTATACTACAGGAGCTTGCGTTTTTGTTGGCCCCAATCTAGTTGCGTGGACTGCCAAGAAACAACACACGGTGGCCCGGTCTAGTACGGAGACCGAGTATAGAGCATTGGCATCCACCGCAGCAGAACTACGATGGTTCTCCTACCTTTTCCATGAATTAGGGGTATTACTTCATCCACCTCGCCTCCTTTGTGACAACATATCGGCACTTCACATGTCGAAAAACCCGATCTTTCACGCTCGCACCCGGCACATTGAAATTGATTTACATTTCGTTCGGGATTTACATCAGCGGGGTTTTCTTCATCTCCACCACATTTCCTCTTCGGACCAACTCGCGGATATCTTCACCAAGAGTCTAGCTAAGCCACGGTTCTTCCTTCTGTCCGACAAGCTACAGCTCCGTCACTCTACGCTTAGCTTGAGGGAGGGTGAAAGCAATACACCGTGAGTCACAAGACTCATGATCCCAATAGAAGTCTAAACCTTGTACATATTTACTTCCCATGTAATTAGTCCTCTAATTTAGGAACATGATTAGTATAGATTGTTTGTAATATTTACATTTCCTAGTTTAGGGGATATTGTTAATATTACTTCTATATATAATGAAAAGTCAGTAGGTAACCAAGTCAAGTTGGAACCTCTTTCACCAATACCGTGTGATTCCCTTCTTCCTCCTCTCTCTCGTTATTTCTTCATTAGCGTGTGTGTGTCTTTTATTCTTTGCAGGTGTTTATTCGTTCACTGAAGATGTCAACATGCAGAAAATATGTCCATAGCAATCAAGGTCAAAGCGATTCACATTCTGTGCTATACTAAAATATTAAAATGCAAATTGATTGAACCAAAATAATGAAAAATATCATAGTTTAAAGGCAATATAGTTATACATCTAATGGAAGCAAATATATTTCTTTGATCCGATCTTTACATTCGTATTTCCCCCCTTCTGTTTTGTTTGGTAATAAATATTGTATATAACTTGTCAACTTTTAATCAGATCCATCTCAATAATTATAGGGGTCCAGTACTAAATGTAAATATTGAGCCCTTTTATAATAAGAAATTTTCACAAATGACGATATAATTTTTTCGTCCCACTAAAAGTTGCACATTTGTTTTTTTTTTTGTTTTAGAAGCAAATATTGGAAAAAAGTGTAAATAGTGTAAGTTTTATGAGTATAAAAATTGAACTAGAAATAAGAAAATGGAAATAAGAAAATGGGGTAAAGAGCGTAACTTTTGTGAGACGAAACAAGTATAATATATATATACTTTTATGAAACGATTAATTCAATTTTGCATGCTACAAAAATTCAATTTCACAGACAATTAAGTTTAAGGGTTTATTACAAAAAACTCATTGAAAAAGATGGCATTTACAAAAAAAAACATGTAAGATAGAATTTTACAAAAAACTACTTAATTAAATATGAATATTACTAAAAACCATTTTTCACACAAAACACACCCCCACACTTCCTCTTCCTCAGTTGACCTGCACGTTTAATAATTTCAAGCTTTAAACCCTTAAGTACTCCCGATTCTATGATTTTTGTATTAAAACTTTTCTCAAACGTTGAAAGTTACTCAAGTGCTTCCGTCAGGAATGTACAGTTGAATTTCTCTGCTGCCAAAGCATCAAAGAAAGTTCCCTTCATCAACATAAATACATTTTAAATCTAGCCATGTTGCTTGCTAAAAGAATATTGAACAAGAAATACTACTCCCTCTGTCCCAAAATGAATATCCGAAAAAAAAAATAGAAAATAGCGCTTGATCAAGAGCAAATTTAAAATTTTTTGGACATTCATTTTGGGACGGAGGGAGTACAATTAACTATTGTACCTTTGTCAGTGAGCGATAAATCATCCATAAACCGATCATACTCAGTGCTTAATATGTTCTTTAATAACTTTTCATGCTCTTCTGTATACTCCTTATAAAGCAACCACCATGTGTTTTTCAGTTCAGCTTCTGTCATCCTAGCAATTTGATTTTGAGATTGCACCTGATGACATGTTGGCGCTCTAAAGATTGCAATGTTTGCTAAAATGGCAGTAGAATCCTTGACGGTGCAAGTTAAATCAAAATCGGAATATATCATGTTGTTTATCAGATGTTTATCATGTTTATCATTTGTTTATCAGTTGTTTATCATGTTTATCAGTTGTTTATCAGTTGTTCATCATGTTTATCAGTTGTTTATCGATTGTTTATTAGTTGTTTATCAGATGTTTATCATGTTTATCAGTTGTTTATCGGTTGTTTATCAGTTGTTTATCAGTTGTTTATCATGTTTATCAGTTGTTTATCATGTTTATCAGTTGTTTATCGGTTGTTTATCAGTTGTTTATCAGTTGTTTATCAGTTGTTTATCATGTTTATCAGTTATTTATCAATTGTTTATCAGTTGTTTATCATGTTTATCATTTGTTTATCAGTTGTTTATCAGATGTTTATCATGTTTATCAGTTGTTTATCATGTTTATCAGTTGTTTATCAGTTGTTTATCAATTGTTTATCATGTTAATCAGTTGTTTATCAGTTGTTTATCGGTTGTTTATTAGTTGTTTATCAGTTTTTTATCAGTTGTTTATCATGTTTATCAGTTGTTTATCATGTTTATCAGTTGTTTATCGGTTGTTTATCAGTTGTTTATCGATGTTTATCATGTTTATCAGTTGTTTATCATTTGTTTATCAGTTGTTTATCATGTTTATCAGTTGTTTATCGGTTGTTTATCGGTTGTTTATCATTTGTTTATCAGTTGTTTATCAGTTGTTTATCATGTTTATCAGTTGTTTATCGGTTGTTTATCAGTTGTTTATCAGAATGAAGGTTGATAGATCTGAATTTCTCTAGTTAGGGGTTTTAATTTGATCCAGTTTGATCATTGGAATGTGAGAATTGAATATAATTGGAGAGTCACCTGTCCTGATTTTACTGAATGAGTTTTAATTACTTTTGCATTGGGTGTATAGTGATAAAAATGCATTATACATATAAATTTTAAAACTCAAAAATAAAATGTGTGACTTAGGAGTATAAAGTGGGCAAGTAATTATTAAAGGCTGCCAAAGAAATTGGCTGGCACTTGATTTATGCAGGCAGGGGAAAGGGACATTTGCCAATACATTAAATTAAAGACAGTGCACCTAAAATTTAAGACGTGACATATTCCAGTGCTATGACAACACCTACTCAAGAATTACAACATTCCTTTACAAACAACAATTCATGATTTAAGTAATAAAATGGCCAAAACATACTAATCTGATTGTCTATTTTTTTATTTTTTTTTGATTATCAGGGTTACCGAACGTAGGTTAATCGCAGGCCCAGTGAGATATCAGTCACTCGAGTATCTTTGGCGAAGGTAAATCGCGGGGATGTCACTTTTATCCGGAAAAGGCGCAAAGATCCCTTATCTCAGAAGAGCCTCCTACAAGACAATTACTTGGCTGCTCCACAACACCAATGAATTACATTCCAGCGTCACCAAACGGGCCGATCCACAACACCAATAGATTGGGTGCTCCACATCGTCAAGAAGCTAAGATTTGAACTCCCTCACACTGGCCCGAGGATGCCCGCAATCTTTCTTTTCTTAATCGCACGAATGTCTTTGAAGGCTTCCGATGATATAACATTAACTAGTTAGGTATTGATAGAGTGAGTGGACATAATTATAATTAGGGTTAGTGAGTCATCACATGCCCATAATTTATGGATTGGGAAAACGATAAAACTCCCTATATTTGGTAAAGCTAGTTGAATAATAGTTCCTATATTTGATAAAGCTAGTTGAATAGTAGGTGTGAATGAATAAGCTCAAAATATATACTTCCTCTGTTTCATGGATCAAAATTTTTTACACATAAATTAAGAAAAAGTAAGAGAGATAAATAGTGGAAGGAGGTGTTTATGAGTATGCAAAATTAAATAGGAGAGAGAATGAGTGGGATGAATAGTAAGTTAATTAGTATTGTGAGTGCAAAAATAAAGTAGGAGAGAGAATGAGTGGGTGAAATAGTAACAATTTTTTGCCATTTTTAACAGTCCACACTCACGTAAAATAAATCAAAAGGAAAATTAATCCACACTCAGAGGAAGTAAATAATTATATCTAGACCGACTGCTATATTGCAGTAGCTAATTTACCTATATAGCTATTCTAAATCCTACAATTAACTTTCTATAAGAGGTATAAACAAATGTGTAGATTAATGAAAGAGTGGCTTCCCGTAGGGGAGGTCACCGGTTCGATTCCTTCCAAGGGGAATTCTTGTGGATTAATTTCTTCATTGGGTTTCAGGGTCCTTAGGAGTCCCCCGGGCACATCCATTCAGTTAAGGAAGTGGCATTGCTGGACTTGCAACCTCAGTGTGGGGAGTTCAACTATCGCGTTGTAGGAGGGCTCCCTTGGGGCCAGGAGTATAAGGGGTGCTGCCACCCTGGCTGATTTGGGCATATCCGCGATTTACCTCCGCTAGGACACTGTGGGGCCGGTAGCTAGTGGTCCAGGACTAACTCGGCGAAGCTGGGGAACCTGGGTAATCAAAAAAAAAAAAAAAAAAAAAACAAATGTGTAGATTAATGAAAGAGTTTGAGATAATTGCAAAAATAAATCTTACATAAGTTTATTTATTGCAATTTAAACTTTATACAAATAATAATTGCATAAAAAAACTTGTACAATTAATGTTGTTGCAATTTAAGTTTTTATTCGGTTAGTCGTTAAAAATAAGTTATAAAAGTGTACTTACACCCCTTAAATTTATTTAGTTTGTAACGTTCCTTCAAACAATTACATTCTCGTCCCTAAATAAATGTCCATTTTCACTATACTTTTATCTCAAAATGAATAACGTTTTTATAAAAAAGAATTGTCCTCATGTTGTTACCATTTTATTTTTTGCCATTCATTTTATACTAATAAAATTAATTGTTTAGTAAGTGTATAACAAGAATATGTATGCATTTCTATATTTTTAAAAGACGTCACATTTTCAAATGACTGGGACGGAGGGAGTACTCCCTCCGTCCCAGCGAAAGAGCCATTTATTTCCTTTTTGGGCGTCCCATTTAAAAAGCCACTTTCCCAAAAAGGAAACCTTAAATCACTATTCTCTCCACTCATTCTCTCTCCTACTTTACTTTTACACTCACAACATTCTCTTTCTTACATCACCTCCCACTCATTCTCTCTCCTATTTAATTTTTCATACTCACAACATTTAAACTTTTTCTCTTTCCTACATCACATTTCTTATTTTGCGTGCCGAAAAAATTTTGTGGCTCTTTCGCCGGGACGGAGGGAGTATGTGCTAGCCTATTTATACCTTAATTGAAGTTCAAGTAAAGTACGATTGTTGAGAATGTCGATGTGCCACTTTTAAGGTAGATCTAGGCTGGGAATAGTTTATAAGGGAGTGTGATTAGTAATAGGGATGTAAGTGGTTCGATTTAGCTCGATTTGAAAAAATTTTGAAGTCGAACCACTACTAATCGGTTTGAAGAAATTTCAAATTGAGCTAAACCATGTAAAAGTTCAGACCGAGCTAAACCAAACCGCCATAGTTTGGGTCGATTCGGTCTAAATCACGGTTTGATTTTGCGATTTAAATATCGGTTCAAACCGCAATCCAAACTATGGTATACTCCCTCCGTCCCACCCGAAGCGTCACTTTTTACCCAAAAGGGTGTCCCGTTTAAAGCGTCACCCTTTCCTAAAAAGAAAATATTTTATTAATATTCTATTACCCATCCACTATTCCCTCCACTAATTCTCTCTCCTCTACACTCACAACACTTTTTAAATTCACTATTTCCTCCACTAATTCTCTCTCCTATTTTCAAATTACACTCACAACATTTTTTCTTCCCACACTTTTTCTTAATTTGCGTGTCACCCCTAAAATGGCGACGCTTCTACCGGGACGGAGGGAGTATGTCACATACTAAACCACTCTATTATCATGTTTTTTAAATTTTCTAATCAATAAATAGAAAATACCTATAAAAGAAAAAACACAATAATAAAAGATAACAAAACAAATCATACCAGTTCACAGTTACAAATCAAGATTGTCAAATTCAAAACGAAAATTAAATCAGAAAATTATATCAAAGTACAATTGTTAATACAATGTTAGTGTTTGACATCACAATATGAAGTAATTGTTAATACAATGATACCCTTCATTAAAATTCTAAAGGTCGAACTAAGCAATAAAAGTTATTTATAAGTAATGAGTGTCCACAAAATTCACAATGATTGAAACATACAATGAAACATGATAGCTTTAACGGTCTCAAACCGGTTCGATTTACAACGGTTTGGCTCGGTTCGATTTGCTTTGGAGATGGTAGACCGCAAGCTGAACCAAACCGCGTGATTTGTTAAATTTTCAAACCGAACTAAATCACTCTGCCTAAAAGCCGAACCAAACCGTATGGTTTGATTCGATTCGATTTCAAATCGCGCTTTAAACCAACCACCGACATCCCTAATTAGTAAGTTGATATTTTAATTTAGCTCCTCATACTAATGAGAAATACTCATAATGCAGTTTAATTTTTCCTTTTCCCTCCATTAAACCATCAAAATGACATTGTTTTGATTAAATTTTAACCTCCTATTTCTACAATTAAAACCCTACATCAACAAGTCCATTTGACAATTTTTTTCACATAATTTATCAAATAAGCCAAATAAACCAGTTAGTCAATATATTTATCAAATTCTAAATAAGAAATTAATATACTCTTATTTTTCGTGAGTTTATTGACAATGGTGTCAATTATAGAGCACTAGTAAAAGCCCGTGTCCGAGGACACGTGGTATTTTTTTAATTAAAAGTGAGGGCAAAATGAAAAAGAAACAACTTAGTGAGGATAAAATGAGAAAAAATACTATAAAATTTAAATTTTAGGAGGAAAAAGTTATTTTGGCTGGCTTGGGTATTTTGAAAAGGACATTTTTTGAAAGCATTTTGAGTAAGGTCCAATTTGGCCATTAGGGGACCAATACTATGACAACACCAAGTCAAGATTTTGTTTACTAAGAATCACTCATAAATTTTTTTTTTTTTTTTATTATGGGTTTTAAAGCTTTCTTAGTGTCAGATCAACCTGACCACTGCAAAGATCGGGCCTCAAGATGCTTTGGCGAGAGGTAAATCACGGGATGTGCTTCCTATGCAGGGGTGGCGCAAAGCACTTATACTCCCCGGGAGCCTCTCCTACAAGGCATTTACACTCTTACAACACCAAATGGTCAAGCTCAGCCACGCGAGGCAATTACATCACTTTCACAACACCAAATTGGCCGCTCCAACAGCTTCCCGTCCAAGCATTTGAACTCCCCACACCGAGGGTTGGCCAAGCCAGTCTGCTTCTTAATCGCACGGATGTTCCCCGGAGAACTCCTAAGAACCCTGAAACCCAAGATAGGAATTAAACCACAAAGATTCCCCTTGGGAGAAATCGAACCGATGATCTCCCCTTCAAAAGGTCACCATTGTATCACTGGGCCAAGGCACATTAGGTAGAATCACTAATAATTTTATCACATAATTTTGTATATTAATATATAATGATAAAATTACATTAGCTCATTTTTCTTAATTAAAAAAGTGATATATATGGACGAGACACGAGACAAAATGAAAAGACCCAACAACCTTATAATTAGCAACTCAATACAAACCATGAAATCAAACTCAATTGAAAATCCAAAACCATTCTTTTTTTTTTTTGTTTTTGTCTTTCTTTGGGAATTTTTATTCGCACTATCTGATATCTATTTGCACTTCCTTTTTTATCAGATTTTCAGGAAGTGGGAAACCCAAGAAAGTCATTTAAGAGCTGCACTTAGGCTCCGTTTGTTTGCCGTAACATGTTTTTTGAAAAACGATTTCTCCATTTTTCAGTGTTTGGTAAACAACGAAAAATGGGAAAAATGTTTTTCGAAAAATATTTTCCTTTCTTTTCGCCGTAAAATGACTTACGAATTTTTCCTAAGTAAAACATTTTTCAAAAAATGGTAACACCCTCACACACCTAACTTTTCATACACCCCACATGTTACCCACCCCACTCACCACCACCACCACCGCCACCCCCTGCCCCTCCCCCCATTTTTGTTTTAATCAATTAAAATTTATTTTTAACAACTCCCCCTACTCCACTCACCACCACCACCCATGCCCCCACCCCCCTCAATCCCTCGATCGGGTAAAAAAAAATTAATCATTTAAAACTGATTTTTAACAACTCCCCACCCCACTTCACTCACTATCACCACCCCTGTCCCCCACCCCCCGTCGGGTTAAAAAAAAATTAATCATTTAAAATTTATTTTAAACAACTCCCCACCCCACTCCACTCACCATCACCACCCCTGCCCTCAACCCTTACCCCCCCTCACTCCACTCAAATTATCTCAAATTGTGTTTTTATCGAAAAATATTTTCATTAAACATATGAATTTTTTTTCGGAAAATATTTTTCTTACCAAATAGCCGAAAACATGTTTATCTCATTTTTCAGAAAATATTTTACAGGAAATCATTTTCCGCAAATTATTTTACGCGAAACAAACGGAGCCTTACTACAAGTCTATTTTGCTTACGGTGCTACCTCTATAGTATAGTCAGGGATGGCAACGGGTCGGGTTCGTATCGGTCTTGATCCGAACCCGATCCGAACCGAAAATCCAGAAACCTGAAACTGATCCGACCAGACCCAAATTATTTTTAAGTTTTATTTTTTAAGCCCAAGTTTATTTAAGTAAAATTTATTTTTAATCATAATGTTGAATGTTCTATAGAAAATAGTCCAAAATATCAAAATTTCACTTATAAACACAAATAAAGAAATACAATTTAGAAAAATAGTAAATATATTTTATTTATATTTTAGATTAATCTTTTGTTTAGGGTTCAGGTCGGGTTGGGTTTCGGGCAGGTCGACAGCGTGATCCGAACCCGATCGAATTCTAAAAATTGCAAATCAACCCTTAATTTTTCGAATCGGATTCGATCTAATTGTCATCCCTGCCTATACCTATAGTACTCCTTTAAAAGGCTAGACTTTTCTATTTTCTCTATAGTATCAGATGAATTTAATTGGAGTAAATTAATTAAGATTTTCAATATTTTTAATAATTTAAATTTTCTTATGGAAAAAAAGTAAGTGATTTTGTAAATATATTTAGGAAAATACAAAAAATTATCAAATTAGTCGGTAATCAACATTTGGAAATTGACGAATATAAAGCCACTTTATCAAAGTTTAATTATTGAAATCACTGCTTTAAGAACAAAAAGCGTCATTTTTTTAATTTTAATTTTTAATTTGATAATATCTAATCTCTTTTATACGCTAAAAATATCTTCACAAAATCTAGGAAGAAACGCGTTTCTCCATAATTTATGGAGAAACGGGTTTGGCGTACCTTGCTCCCTGCGTCGTCTTCCCCACCTCAACCTCCATCACCGTCGACCTTCTTCTTCCCCAATTACCTTCTTCTCCGGCCAAACCTTCCCCTAACCTTTCCAATCTCAATCGCCCAGAACCTAAGCCCGTTGAATTGTTGATTTGCTACAGTTCACCAACAAATCGTGCAAAACCGTATAGAGAGAGAGAGGAACGTTTAGTGAGAGAGAGTCTCCGTCTTTTGTTCCGTCTTTTGTTGTTTCTGGCTATCAAATATAATGCTTCTGGACATCAATTATAAAGCTTTTGGATATCAATAAAAAAGGCTTTGGGTTCTGGATATCAATTAAAAAGTTTCTGGATATCAATTATAAAGCTTCTGGATATCAATTATAAAGCTTCTGGATATCCAGAACTCTTTGAAAGGATATCCAGAACCTTATGTAAGTGATATCCAGAATTTTAGAATTGGCTTCTGGATATAAGTTTTAAGGCTTCTGGATATTCATATTCAATGTTCTGGATATCCAGAACCTTGTGAAAGTGATATCTAGATCAGAAATTTAGTTTTGGTCTTGGATTTGGTCCCAATATTTTTTCTGGATATCCATCCCTAAGCTTCTGGATATCAATCCTAAAGCTTCTGGATATTCAGAAACCCGTTTCTCCATAACTTATGGAGAAACGCGTTTCTCCCTAGACCTACTCAAATATCTTAGTTAAAGGCTTGGCTAAACAAAAACATTTAGAAATTACTCATGTCTATCAAAAATTGAATGATCACTTCTCTACTAAAACTAGGGTGTAAGTGGTTCGGTTTAAATCGCGGTTTGAGATCGAACCGAATCAAACTATGCGATTTGGTTTGGTTTTCAAGTATGAATAGTTTAATTCGATCTCAAATATTTACAAACCACATGGTTCGGTTTGGTTTGTGGTCTGACCTCCCAAACCAAACTAAACCGAACCAAACCAAATCAAACCGTGGTTTGAGACCGCGAGACCGAACCACCAAACCGAACCGCGAGACCAAACCGCCAAACCGAACCACATTACATAAACTAATCCTAACCCTTGTTTTGTATCTTATTTAATATTTTTGTATCTTTATTAAAATTTACATAAACTAATTATAACCCCCGTTTTGTATTTTATTTAATATTAATTTCATCATTTGTTATCTTCATTACGACACATAAGTAATCAAGTTCTCTCCACGATCGCCATTGTAAAGTGTTTTTCTTCCTTCGACCTCTCTCTTCCTCTATTCTCTTAAACACTCGCATTTTTCGCTCTTCCTCCATGATCACAGAAAATTTTAACAATATGAAAATGAGTTGCGGTCTAAATCGTGATTTGAACCGTAATCTAAATAATGGTCTGAACCACGGTCTGGACCGCGGTCTGAACCGCATAATTGAATCGCGGTTTGAACCAAACCGAACCAAATCATAGCGGTTTGGTTTGGTTCGATTTGAATTTTTTCATGATTCGGTTTAAAATTTTTTCAAACCGATGACTAGTGGTTCGGTCTGTAAATTCCCTCAAACCAAACCAAACCGAACTATTTACACCCCTAACTAAAACAACAACCTCTTAAAACTTACTTTTTACAAAACTGTCTCCAAATTATTTTTACGAAAAAAATAAATAATCATATTTGATTATATTTTATCAAAACTAAAAGATTGAAAGTGAATAGAAAAAATATTTATGATTTTTTTTCAAAACTAATATTTTCAATATGACTTTTAAATTTAAAATGACCATTCAATTTGGAACGAAGATAGTAAAATTTTTATAAATGGATAAAAGAATTATACAAATAATATTAAACATAAAAGCAAGAACACACAGATTTACGAGATTCACTTACGATGTTACGATGTGTTAGTTACGTCCATGAGCAAAGCGAAAGCATATACTCCCTCCGTCCCAATCTAAATGTCTCAACTTTCATTTTTTGGGCGTCCCATTTAAAATATCTCAATCATAAAAAGAAAGTTTTTTTTACTATTTCACCCACTCATTTTCTCTCCTACTTTACTTTTACACTCACAACATTCTCTCTCCTAACTATTCCTCCCACTCATTCTCTCTTCTATTTAATTTTCATACTCACAACATTTAAATTTTTTCTCTTTCTTACATCACTTTCCTTAATTTCCGCGCCGAATCCATTTTGAGGGTAAATTCTATATACAAGGCACCTTACATACAAGGCACCAATAATGCCCAAACTACCCTTCGCGTGTCGTGTACGAAAGGACGACAAGAAGCCTTTATTTCGTGTACTTTTACACGACATAAACTAATTGTGTAAAATATTAGGTCGTATGAAATTATACGAAATTTAAATTTACTCTGTCATTAATGTCGTACACAACCACACGATAAGATGTCCTAATATCGTGTATATCCATACGACGTATCAAAATGAAGATGTTCTTTGATGATTTGCAACACGATGTTAATGATACGCATATGCTATGTTATATTATTGAATTGTGTTGTTAATTGAGCAAAATTTATACACTTATACATGACAAGGAACAAACGTCATATTGGATCATACAATATCATATAACCTATCACATTTAAGTGATACCACTTTATTTATAATCACCTAATAAATGATTATAAATAAAGTCATAGAGATGAAAAACCCTTTAAATGCCATTTAGAATGGAGAAAAAAATAAACGAGGTAGCCGTATACCATTTTTCACAAGATCGGGACACATAAAACCCTAAAAAACCCTAAATAATGGCACATATTTGTAACTCATCTTTCATTTGGATTTGGAGGAAACTCATGTAGATGAAAAACACTTTAAATGTCATCTAGAATCTAGAAAAAAATTTAAAAAAAATAAACGAGGTAGCCGTATACCATTTTTCACAAGATCGGGACACATAAAACCCTAAAAATCCTAAATAATGGCACATATTTGTAACTCAATTTCCATTTGGATTTGATGGAAACTCATGTAGATGAAAAACACTTTAAATGTCATCTAGAATCTAGAAAAAAATTAAAAAAAAATAAACGAGGTAGCCGTATACCATTTTTCACAAGATCGGGACACATAAAACCCTAAAAACCCTAAATAATGGCACATATTTGTAACTCAATTTCCATTTGGATTTGGAGGAAACTCATGTAGATGAAAAACACTTTAAATGCCATCTAGAATCTAGAAAAAAATTAAAAAAAAATAAACGAGGTTAATGATAAGTTGTACATTAGAGGAATAGCAACTACTCAAGATTATATATTTGAAATTATCATATTTGTTAATCAAGATTATATGTTTCTTGTTATATAATAAGTTGGAAAACAAACAATGATTACATATAAATTGAACCAACATCATACAATATCATATAACCTACCACATTTATTTATAATTAATTTTTATTTTATTATATGATGTGTCGTGTTTAAATACACGACATTTACTAATACATTTCGTATGAACAATACACGAAATGAATCAGGGTGTATCTCGTGTATTGTTAAATACGAGATAATTACCAGAAAGCAAAGACTATATCGTGTGTGTATACACGATATGTATTCATAGTATCTCGTATATATACACACGAGATACACCACGAAACCCTACATAAAACACGATATACACCCTGAAGCCCTACATAAAAATGCAAACTGATGAATCAATTTACATTTCGTGTCCTAATATACGAAATGTGGAAAGTATCTCGTGTACTATAACACGAAATGGTCACCAACATTTCGTGTATTGGCACACGAAATGTAACCGATGAATCGGTTTACATTTCGTGTGCCATTTACACTGAAATGTTGGTGACCACTCGTATGTGTTCATACGAAACACACGCCGACAATTTCAAATTTTAGGCACACGAATTCGTATCCGATTCAAACAAAAAACCCAAATTTATGTTACGAAATCGCAATTAGAACCATTTAGGGTGTATCTCGTATATATACACACGAGATACACCCTGAAGCCCTACATAAAACACGATATACACCCTGAAGCCCTACATAAAAATGCAAACTGATGAATCAATTTACATTTCGTGTCCTAATATACGAAATGTGGAAAGTATCTCGTGTACTATAACACGAAATGGTCACCAACATTTCGTGTGCCATTTACACGAAATGTTGGTGACCACTCGTATGTGTTCATACGAAACACACGCCGACAATTTCAAATTTTAGGCACACGAATTCGTATCCGATTCAAACAAAAAACCCAAATTTATGTTACGAAATCGCAATTAGAACCATTTAGGATATGTTTAAACAACATTAAGCATTATATAATCGGTTTTAGGCATAAATTTGTTGTTGGGTTTTCAAATTTAAAATCTAGGTTAAAAAGAATTAATTTTGGAGCGGCGGAAGGAGGGGCGGACTTTCCACCGGTTTTAGGGAGGTTTGTCTTCATTTTTTCCGGCGGTGGTGGTCGGCGGCGTTCGTCGAGTGAGAGAGAGAAGAGAGAGCCCGTTGGTGTTTCTTAGGTTTTGAGAGAGAGAGAGAAAGAGAGAACAGAACAGACGGTTGAAATGGGGGAGAGAAGGAATTTTTTTTTTTTAAGTATATATATGAGGGTATTTTGGTCATTTGCACATGCCTTGTAAATTCCATGCCTTGTATATAGTACTATCCCATTTTGAGACATTTAGATTGAGACGGAAAGAGTATTATTAATATGGTGGATCAAAGTACATATCACAAGCGATCTCTATCTTATCTTGAGACCGTTATAACTAACTCTCTCTGCCTCGTTCGGCTCCCAATAATTATTCATATCCTTAATTAGGTATAAATAGGAGGTCACGCCTCCGGATTACATGTTTGAACCCGTTGTGCCTTGCAATTTATTATAGTGTCACCATGCATTTCTTCTAAGAATAAATAGTCTTGCGGTGATACTTTTATCAAAGTAACCACGGTTAAAAATTTAAGTTTTATTTATTTATGATGGTGTCACCACGCATTTAAAAAACTTTTTTTTTTCGAGTCTTAGGAAAAACTAGTTTTTTATAAAATCAATTCTTTTAATAAATCTAAAAAATAAAATATATTCATTATATATCTATCCGAACTCATTAATTTTTTAATTTGTAATTTTATATTTTACTTGTCATAAAATAAATATCTCTTGACTTGTCAATGATTTAAAAAAAAAAATTGTATGTCACATGTTTGTAGATTACTTGTATCATAAGAAAATTGCACTAAATTATTTCTTTATATTGAAATGTGACATTTTTTTTGACGAACTAAATATAAATGTGAATCCAATGATTAAAACAACAAAGAATAAATACAAATCATAAAAATAACTGCAACTGAGCAATGCTTAATATATTCTCAATCGATTTTAAAAAACACCCATTTTTAATTTAATGATATATTTGATTAAATTTTTACTAATAAATTATATTAATATAATTAATTTATTCAATATTTAAAATGTATTATTGATAGTAATTTAAAAAGTTCACTAATAATAAATTTTAGAATTTATTTAAATAATTATTTTTCCTAATTATTTTGAATATTATAATTAAATATATAATTTTATTTCATTTTATTTCTTTAAATACTAATATTAGTTTGTAGATACTCCTCTATAATATGTTGTAATTAACCAATGATAAATTACTTCTCAAACAAATGATAAATAATGATCAAAGGTGGAAAAATGAAAAGTCACCTCTAAAACCCCAAAAACGAAGATATATTACCATTGATCAAAACTTTTGATCAATGGTAATATTCATTAATATTTGGTTATTTTAGGTTGTTTACACAACTTTTTTTAATAAAAAAAAGTGCAAATAGTAGCACTCAATTTGTGTTTTTTAAAATGAGACGGAAGAATTATATCACATGATAAATGAATTAAGTATCTTCAAAGTTAATTTAAGTTTGAAAAATAGAAGAAAGATAAAAAATCAAAGGCAGTTCAAATTGAAGGCCAGAAACAAGAAAGAAATGAAAAATAGCCGACATACACGGGGAATAATAAGATGCATGGTATGAGAAATACATGAAAATGATGTCGATAAAAGAATATAACGTGGCAAAGAATTGATGATTAATGTTCATATCAATCCGTACTCCTTTTGTCGCATTCGAAAAAATACAAAGTTAAAGAATGTATAGTAAAGTAAGTGTTGTGAGTATTAAAAGTGATGTAAAAAAGAGAAAGTGAAATTATGAAATAATTAATGTATAGTTATTGTGAGTATGATAAGTGGGTTCCACGAATAAATCTATATTAGAAGCTTTCCATTTTGCGAGTATTCATTTTTTAATGGAACACCCAAAATAAAAATTCGTGCATTTTCGAGTGGAACAAAAGAAGTATAAAGCATCAAGGAATCAAATAATAAGACCATCTACAATGGTGATGAATTTGGGTGTTGAAATCATTGGAAGGATAGTTGAAGGGGTGTTGAAAAAATTTTGATGTTTAAAAAATTCAACATATTGATAAAAAGAGATGGGGCCAGCTGCATTTTCACGTGGCGTCATCTTATTTGGCCGTCATGGCGCGTGCCATACACGCGCCGAAAAAGGCGCGTGCATGCTGCTTAAATCCTTTTTTTTTTAAGTAGGACACTTGGCGTGGAACGATTGGCGGGCTGAATTTCAGATTTTTTTCCGATTTTTTTAACCTCAATTATTTTATAATAAATCAATTTTTTTATACCAAAATTCATAAAAAAAATTCTCTATAAATAGTAACTTATTTCGTTTGATTTGTACACAGAAAAAAGCCCTCTTTTTTAAATATAAATTTCTTAATTATCCTTTGTTAATTTTCCTTTTTAATTTTTCAATATCTTTGTACTGAAATGAATCTCAATAATAATCATTTCAACACTCAAATTCAGGTAATTTTCCTTTTAACTACAACATTCCTAATAATTTTCAATTTGAAAATTAATTTTTCAACCAACCACGTTCTCAAAGCATACCAAATTTTTGTTTTTTCACCAAATTTCAACATGCCTTCAGATGTGCCAAATTTTCATCAATATTATGGGATGCAATTTCAACGACCCTCTTATTATAATTTTAATCCTCATATGCCAATGAGAAATGAAAATTTTGAAAATTCTGGAGCATCAGAATTTTCAGAATTTTTAACACAAATGGCTATTGGTAGCATGAGCAGTACTCACGAAGACGCACCAACTGCAGAGGGTTCAGCCGCTACTCGCGAAAGAAGTCCCAAATTGACCACTAATGGAAATTTAGTGCTAATTATTGGGTGGATTAAATATGAAACATACATTATTATCGGGAGAAATCAGAAAATTAATTAAGTGTGAAGGTTTTTTTTTTAATTATAAATGATAATAATAATAATAATAATTTTACTAATCATAAAGCTAAAGAATATAAAATAAAATAAAAGTGGTGGGGTATAAGATAATTGGTTTGAAGGGTGTTGAATTTTTATAAACAAAACCATTATAAGATGTAAAAGTTGAAATATAGTTGATAAATTAAATGGATGAGAGAAAAGCTGATGTGAAGCAATAAAGTGAGCGTTGAAAATGATTTGGGTGTTGAAACTATTGTACATGTCCTAATACTGATATTTAAATTACTTTCGAGCACCTTATATATACCCCCCTCCCCACACACACACACCATAAAACATCTCTCAAGCCCAACTACCTTCCTCCCCTTCTACCTCCTTCATCTTCAATTCCTTCCTTCAACTTTAACAACCTTCATTTCCATGGTTGATTTTAGCTTCATCCTCGGCATTATCGGTTAGTTTTTTTTTTTTTTCTTTTTACTAAAACATTCCCGTACAAAGAGTTTCTCTTCTAGTCCTCTCGTCTATCGTGCATTGGAGCGTCATTTTTATATAAGTGAGATTTTTTTTGAGGTATATTTGAATAAATTGTTTAAATGTTGCAGGAAATGTAATTTCCATCCTCATGTTTGCTTCACCAATGTAAGTATCAATTTCTAGCTGAATTCATAGTGTCAAAAAGTGTTCTCTCCTAGGTCAATTCGATGATTCCAGAAGTTCAAATCTCATTGGCTCATAGTTTAGTGTATTAATTCCACTACCCACACCCCCATGTTGGGACAAATATTCTCTATCTAGAGATTTCGTTTCATCTCAATTCAACTTTTTTGTCAATTTTATTTAAATGAAATAATTATTTTATCATTAAAATTTTAGGGGTAAAATAGTCATTTAACTGGTTTAAACCTAAGGTGTTAACAGTGGAATGAACCCTACCTAAGCTTATCCTTAAAGTGCTCAATTTCGTTTCATCACACTACTATTTTACCCTATGTTTTTTACTACCCAAAAATTATACTCCTTCTGTCCATAAATATATGTCGATTTTTATAAAGAGTTGGTTCTGGGAGAAACTAGTTTCTCCCAAATATTATAAAAAGTCCTGTTTTATTTTAAAAATCGGTTCAATGACCGGTTCAAAAAGCCGGGTTAGTTTGGTTTAAAATTCATGTACCGGTTTTTTAAACTTAAAAACAAGACTTTTTATAATATTTGGGGGGAAACTAGTTTTCCCTAAAATTTTCTGTTTTATAAAAATTTATTCCAAAATGAATGTCATTTTCTAAAAACACTTTGTGTAACGCTCTCAATCGTAATAATGATAATTTCAAATAAAAGAGACATTATTCACTAGTCTAATTCATAATAATCTTCAAATATTTCAACATGTAAAATCAACGTCTCAAATTCAATAATAATCAAATTCAATTGTCACCTAAAAGTTCGAGACATTTATTACAATTCCAAAAACCGCTTACTAGGTAAAATAAATTGAACTACTAGTTTTATTCTAAACTTTTGCCAGTGACGCTCCAACTGGTAGCCTCCTTCCTACTTGTTACCTGGAAAGAAAAGAATTAAAGAAGGTATGAGCGAACTAAGCTTAGTAAGGTCCTACGCCGCCCCTTCGATTTCTAAGAAGGGGTGGCCTCAAAGAAGTATCAATTAACAATCATCATAAATGAAACGGACTACGAAAGCCAAATAATATTTCAAATATAAACTAAGAACTATGGCACAATCAATATTCGATATTCAATGTTACCAATATAATCATATAGATATCACTATTATTCAAGTGTCCCAACAAGGGGATTCAATGTGTCAATATTTCAAAGTTTGGTATATTCAGATAACTTAACCACAATTTTTAGTGGTGTCAATGTCAATAATAAGGGCACATAGCCTGTCATGATTTACCCCTCATGATCGGGTGTGTCAATAATGTCATTTATACCCGTGATTGGGTGTCGATTATGTCATTTATACCCGTGACCGGGTGTCGATTATGTTATTTATACCCATGACGAGGTGTCAATATAGTGATCATTAAATAAATTACTGCACGATGGGATTCAATTGACCAATAACTAAATGTCAATAAGTTTTGGATTAAATTCAAGGACGCAAGCACATGAATGAGTGTCAATAATTCGCCGGCCATAACGGTACAATATATTTACTCGATGGATAGGAAGATCAAAAGAAGTTATCATATTAAAAAAGAACTAAGAAAACGTATTTCCTTACCTTAGGTTAATCACGCCGACAATACGGTTTTTGCGAATGAACGGACGCACCTAATGCCGCTTCCCCAAAATCTATCGATAAGAGATATCATAATTTAATATCAATAATTTTGAACCCATTTACTAGTTCTACAAACTAAATAATAAATACCCAATGAACATAGGAGTATTTATTAACCCTATTAATTAAATGGACAATATCATTATTCAATAGATTTCCATTCCTTTTACATTCTCCGACCACTCACATAAAAATCAAACACCAAAAGTTTCTTTCAATCTGATTCCTTATATTTTTATTGCAATTTACTTTGTCCTTGAATGTTTTTTTACCAATTTTTTTTTCACTAGACACTTTATATTTGCATAACTAAATATTTGAAAAGTGGAAAACAAAAATATTTATGCATCATCCTTGTCGTTAAAATTATAAAAAACACTCATATTTAAAAATATCCCTTAAAATGAAATTGCGATATTCTTTTAAGAACGGAGGGAGTAAATAATTTGAGTAATGCAACGTACTACTTAATATATAATATAGGATAATATAGGAGCTTCTGCTTATGCAACTTTCATGTTCGATAGGATCACGCGAATATAATGCTATAATGTGAATGTATATATACATAACTTGATTCATATATATACGCAGAGGAACGTTTAGGCAAGTGGTGAAGAAGAAATCGACAGAGGACTATAAAGGAATTCCATACATAATAACATTGTTGAGCACATCTTTATGGACTTTCTATGGACTTCTTAAGCCTGGAGGTTTTCTTATTATTACTGTCAATGGAGCCGGCGCCATTTTCCAACTCATTTATGTCACTCTGTTTCTCATCTATGCTCCCAGAGATACTAAGGTGAATGAATGAACACAAGTTTTAAATACTTCCTTTTTTTATCTGTCCCGGAAAGACAGTCTCATTTTGACACTGATTGAACGTTGACCAATGATTTAAGTACTTATATCGCTTTTGTTACCGAATGCAGATCCAATCATTGAAGCTCGTTGTGTTTTTGAATATTGGATTTTTAGGGTCAGTAGTAGCAGTGACAATTTTGGCATTCCATGGAAAGCTTATGTTTGTGGGGATTATATGTGCTGCTTTAACTATTGGCATGTATGCTTCTCCTCTTTCTGCTATGGTATGTAATTCTTCAACATATTTCATGCTCTTTAGTATTTGCTTGTTTGTATATTTGATTTTCTGCTCAAAATTATGAATTTCGTAAGAGCTTTTATAGCAACAGATTGCCATTTTTGAATGTAATTGCCAAAGGTTTAATCGTACCTTTTATGGTGCTCTTTGAGATTTAAAAAATGATGAATTTTGAATGACAGAGAACTGTGGTGAAGACGAAGAGTGTGGAGTACATGCCATTTTTCCTCTCTTTTTTTCAGTTCCTCAATGCTGGCGTGTGGGCGGCTTATTCAGTTCTTGTGAAAGATTATTTTATTGGGGTAAGTTTATCTACAGAGGAGGAGCTTTTAAAAATCTTTTCGGGACGGAGGGAGTATAATTCAGGCCTTTAATTTCAAAGTGTTCAAAATCAATAAAATCCTAATTGGCTTTTGTGATGGAGATTTATTTATGTAATCAAGATAGAATGCAGGTCAAGTAACGATCTTCCCACATTTTTTATCGTTAACACGAACCTAATTTGAGAAATAATTAATTTTAATTTTTTTCAATATGTCAGGTGCCAAATGCAGTTGGATTCGTGTTCGGCTCGGCCCAGTTAATACTATATTTAATGTACAAGGACAAAACACCAACTACAAAGCCTAAAGACACCGACGAAGAAGAAGAAGGTTCGGCCCATCTCTTCAAAGGAAGAATAGAAATGCAAGATTTGATTGACGATGTTGAAGCCCAAAAGACAAATAATAATAAGCAACTCAGCAAAGGAAGAAGCCTTCCTATGCCGTCACGACAACTAAGTTTCCAAAGACCTGGGAAGACAACTTCCTTAGACCCTAGTCATGAGTTGCATTCTATGTTGCCATCAGAAAATGGTATTTAATTTCAGCAAACTTAATTTGATGACAAATAAACCATCGGTTTGTAGAAAAATTTAACAAATTCCTCCTATGTGATTAATGAATTTATACATATGTCAGTAAATACTCTCCCCGTCCCTGAAAGATTGTCCCATTTGCCATTTTGTCTTGTCCCAAAAAGTATGTCTCATTTCTAAACTTAGGCATGAATGTTAGTGCAAATCTACTAGGTACAAGAAGGTAAAGCTCTTTCTTAATAAATAATTGCAAAATATACAACATGACAATTTTTTAGGGACGGAGGGAGTATATTATTGAGTGTTTAGTTGTTTAATAGCATACTGTATACTTTAACTGTACTAAAAACGATAGTTAAGTTCATGCTTTTTTTTTTTTTCTAAGAATAATATTAGGGACACAAAGATTTACAAAAATTTGTTCACAAAATTTTACCTTTTCGTCCCAAAATGAATACTCCCTCCGTCCCGGACCTACATGCCTAGTTTGACTTTTCACATAAATTAAGGAGAGAGTATTATATTAAAAGTGTTGTGAGTCTGAAAATAAAATAGGAGAGAGAATGAGTGGAGGGGATAGTAAATTATAATGGTGTTGTGAGTATTAAAATAATATAGGAGAGAAAATGAGTGGAGGGAATAGTAAAGATTCCTTTCCATTTTAGGAAATGAGCACGTAGGTTTGGAACGCTCAAAATGGAAAATGTGCATATAGGTATGGGACGGAGGGAGTATATAATTTTTTTCTTCAAATTTCTCGTCAAAAGTAATTATTTTTTAAGATTGATTATTTTGAAATTTATTTAGAGACAAATGAGTAATTGAAAGTTGTTTGATTCATGTACTTTTCAAATATAACCACATGATTCATGTCCTTCCATAGATTATGAAGTCATTTGACCCGCTCTAAATTCGACTTATTTTTCTATAAAAGAACCACACAGTGTCACACTAATCATATTCTCAATTAGATTAATCACAATCCATTACAGACATACAAAAGTTCAATGATTGATTTGATAATTAGTAGTAGTATATGAGTTTTCTATATATCACACTAAATTCTCAAATATTTTCGATGTATGATGGGGATATCACAATCTCCCCCACTCAAATCCTTGTCGTTCCTGGCATGACAAGATAAATCAATACCCAGATCGCACCCCCAATCTAGTTCGCAAGCCTTAAGGCCGACACTTGCTTAATTGAGTTAACAACAGTCCATCACATGATTTCAAAAGTCCAATATATGATTTGATAATTTGTAGTAGTGTATGAGGGTTTTATATATCACACTAAATTCTCAAATATTTTCGATGATATGAGATTGAGGATATCACATTTTCAAACTTCATCCCTCCTGGTTTATTTAATTTATGCTTTTTACGTGTGTTAATTCAATAGTTGATTACAAAATAATAAAACTTTAGTTTGACTTGGCAGTCCAAAAATGCGTTCAATCAAAAAATTGTCGTTTTATGTCCCACGTGCCGCCGACTAGTTGGGCTAGGCGTCGTCAATTGTTAGACTACCTACAGTGGAGGGATGAAATGGGAGTTGAAATCCATTTCATCCGGATGAAACCCTCCAATGGTGGTATGAAATGGAGTGAAATGGATTAGTGGGATGAAAGTTTTCATCCGGGTTGAAACATTGTTTCCTTTTTTTTTTTTTTTTTTTTTTTTAAGTTGACACGTGTCAAGACCTTATTGGTCTTGACTTTATCACTTTTTCACCCAATTATTTAAACTCAATTATCTCATAATAAATGATTTAAAAATAAAAAGAAAAATTCACCAAAATTCATTATTTTTTTTTTCCTACAAATTGATATAAGTTTCATTTGATTTGGATACAAAAAAAAAACACTTAGTTTTCAATTTGGGTTGAATTATTACCTAGTAAATTAATTTTTTTAAAAATTTTTTTTTTCACCAAAATTCATCATTTTTTTTCCCTACAAATTGATATAAGTTTCATTTGATTTGGACACAAAAAAAAAAAACACTTAGTTTTCAATTTGGGTTGAATTATTACCTAGTAAATTAATTTTTTTTTTAATTTTTTTTTCACCAAAATTCATCATTTTTTCCCTACAAATTGATATAAGTTTCATTTGATTTGGACACAAAAAAAAACCACTTAGTTTTCAATTTGGGCTGAATTATTACCTAGTAAATTATTCTTTTTTTAATTTTTTTTTCACCAAAATTTATCATTTTTTTTTCCCTACAAATTGATATAAGTTTCATTTTATTTGGACACAAAAAAAAAAACACTTAATTTTCAATTTGGACTGAATTATTACCTAGTAAATTATTCTTTTTTTTAATTTTTTTTTCACCAAAATTCATCATTTTTTTTTCCTACAAATTGATATAAGTTTCATTTGATTTGGACAAAAAAAAAAACACTCATTTCTCAATTATCCTTCTTCATTTTAGCATTTATTTAAAAAAAAAATCATTATATTTTTTTTACCTATAAATTGATGCAATATTTTTTTAATTAGGTGTGAAATATTTTTTTAATTATAAATAATAATAATTATTATTATTATTTTACTAATCATAAAAATAAAGAATATAAATGAAATATAATAAAAGTAGTGGGGTATAGAATGATGAGTTGGAGGGAGTTGAAATTTAATTTAAGTTAGCCATTGGAGTGGGGGTAAATGAAATGGGTAGATGAAATATTAGGTGGATGAGAAAAAGTGTAAAAAGTGTTAGATGAAATGAGGGAGTGAGATGAAACCACTGTGGGTAGTCTTAAGATCTGTCTAGCTATTAATATTTTTATATAATATTTGGTTCTTAAACGATATTATTTTTTATCATTATAAATTTCAAAAAAAAAATAAAAATTCTTGAATTGAATACTTAAATCATAAATTGATTTATTGAAATTTCAAATTTTAAATTAGGGATTACAAACAAAATTTTTAAATGATTTCCCCTCTCCATCTCATATCTTTCTTCATCTTCATCTTCATCATTTTGTTTCCAGCGCCGAATGTTTAGTAAAGGCTTGAGAGGCTTCACCGTACTCTTACGTCTTGATGCCACATCAAGTTATTTCATCAGCATATTATAAATCATCTCTAAATTATCGGCCTCGTCTAGATCCCGCCTAAGCACTCTAGGCGCTAGGCACCGCTCTGGATGTGCTTATCCCGGTATGGTTCTCGATTTCCTATTACGTGGAAGGGGAATCGTATTGGACCAATGTAATTTCGGTTTTCGACTCCCGATTCCCTACTCCGATTTCGGCAGTTCCATTTATTTTATTTTATTAAAAAAATTATGTAATTGAAAATAGTTAAAAGACTAGTAGAATTTCAAAATTCATTAGAGTTGTAACAAAATTCATTTTAAAAAATTAGGTTTTATAAGGAAATGTTAGTGTTTTTTTTTTTTTGTTTTTTTTTTACAAATTTGATTAGTTTTTAATGAATTCAGTTAGTTTATTAACTAAATAATAACAAAAAAGTAGCCATTACACGGTTTCATAGTCATAGTTCCCAGTTCCGGTTTTCGGTTTCAGAACCGCCATTCTGAAATGATGGATCCGTATTTGAACCGTAGAACAACCGATTATGGTTTCCACGGATCATGATTCTTCCACGGCTTCGATTCCGGTGGTTCTCGGTTTTACATGTTAGTTTTCTCGGTTCTGTCTACACGACTCCACACTTAACGGACGTCTAGCAATTCTTAAAACTTTGGATATAATATGTAATGTTGGAATTTGGTTTTGTAAAAGTAAGGTTTGACTGATTTTTGACCAAAAATTTCATAAGGTTTCATTCTAGAAAAATGAAATTTGATTGCATATTAATAATCTACATTTGGAGTAGATTAATTTAATATATTTACTTTCTCAAATCCAATTTGTGGTGAATGAGAAATTAATGCTCAAAGTATGCAAAATGAAATGGGTTTATGAAGAGTTTATGGGATATGAAAGAGTTATACCACATTGCTTTAAGAAGGAAAGTAATGCTTGTTTTTAAGGGGAACCATCCAAGGAAGGAGTCATCAAGTTGATCTCCTAGGGCCAACCCAGTTGGACCATTGGGCCAACCATGCATTCAAGTGGGCTATTTAGCTAGTTTTATTCTAGCTCAAAATGGACCCACAACCTGCGAAGCGCGGTATGGGCGGTTTAGGCGCACTTTGCACTTCGAAGATTGGCATGGTTCAATTAGATTGGGCTGACTGTGGACCGGTCCAAATAGAAATGGGCTGGTGGCTGTCGAGGCTTGGGCAAGTGGACTTGGGCGGCTTAGGAAATCTGGCAGATTGGGTCGTGACCCATGTCTGTTGGGAACAGACGGGTCGGATGGACTACCGGGTAAGGTTGTGACCCGCACCTGATTGAAAAGGTGGGTCAGATCCATCAGATCTCAGCCCTTCATCTGAATCTGATCCAATGGCCGAGATTCCACCAGGCACCAATAGTGCTTATTTCCAAAAGGCATCCCAACTCTTCATTACCTATAAATAGAACCCTGATTGACAAATCAATTTACTCAATTCATTCTCAATCACTTCTCTCTTCACACAAGGAGCACAGATTCACAACCATCAGGACTTGACCTGATGGCCAGAGCACTGGGACACCAACACGGAGGTCCTGGGTTCGACTCCCCCAGTGGTTAGAGTGGATGATTATCCCTCCCTAGTTAATATTAGGCGCCTCTGGGGGATTTTAAGGGAATTTCAGAGAATTGAGGGACTTGTTAGTAAATTGACTTACACAAAAAAGGGGCTTGACTCGAGATGGACAAGCCTCAAAAAAAAAAAAAAAAAAAAAAAAAAAAAAAAAAAAAAAGGAGCACAGATTCACATATTTAACTGAGTTAACAAACTCGGTTAGATATCTAACTGAATTTGGAATTCAATCATAGAATTCAACGGAATTCTTAACATCATGAAGTAGAAGATAGAGCATCTCGTTGCACAAGTCTTCTTCAAAGTCTATAACTGTCAAACACGAATTTTTGTCCGCCGAACTCGTTAATTTGGAGTGCTCCTATTAACGATTGTAAAGTCGTTTTATCTTCAGAGAAGATTGCCGCAGACCGTTAGCACCAATGCGGGGCAATATCTTCTTGCGGAGATTGTGTCCAACACAAGACTCGACTTCTTTAATTACTCGGTATGTTTTAATTTTCGCATTCTAGTTTATCTTTATTTCCTGCCCCGTTAATTACTTTATGGTTCATTATTTATTTGTCATTTCGTTAAATCCAAGAAAGCCTTATTTATTGTTATATGATAAATTTTCCCAACAATCGCAAGAAAATATTAACGTTTTCTTGGTTTTATGACAAATATGAGCCAATGATGATGGACAACCGAAGGACATTATCATTAGAGACTTAACGAGAAAAATGACGGTTTTCAAGGAAGGATAACTAGAAGAGCATTGAAAGTTAATTAAAACATAACAAGAAAGTCAACAATAATCCCGGAAGTGATTCAAAGAATTGTTGACAACATGGAGCGGACTTATAATCGAATAACCAAGCTTCGCCTAGGCATATAACTGAAGAGGAAGAGGATGATGATCCAAAATTCGCTAAGGCAAATAAACCGAAGAGAAAGAGGACGATGATCCAGATTTGCCAAGGAAGATAATCGAAAAGGAGGATGATGATGATCCAGATACAAAAAGACAGATAGCCAATCCGCAAAGACAGATAGCCGCAGAAGAATGGAATCATGAAAATCTCATATGTAAGACGTACATACTGAGTGGACCAAATGATGCCCGTTCAAAGAACACTGTCTCGTGGGGACAACCAAAGAGTTGTAGAACACTTTTGAACGGACTATAAGGTTCAAGGAACCAACTCCAAGATTTGTTACAAGATATGGTAAGACCAATCACGTACCAAAAAGTTTGTCGTATTCCAAGAAGGGAATTGGACAACTGAATCAAGCCAACATCACCGAAAGGATGAATGGATTTGATATAGCAGCAATGGTGTTTGAAACCAACTTAGCAAAGTTGGAAGTCAACCCAAGAGAATGGTAGACAGACGCTAGAGCTACCCGCCATATATGTGCTGATAAAGAGAGCTTCTCATCACACACTCCTACCAATGGAAGGAAGGTGTATATGTGAAACTCTGAAACTTCCAACGTCATGGGACACACAACTGACTCGTGAATGTGCTGCATGTCCCAGACACTCACAAGAACCTAGTTTCAGATCACTATTGAGGTAGGTTGAATTTAAACTAGTGTTTGAGTCAGATCAGATAATTTTGAATCGACCAGGAATGGTCTGTTCCTTAGGACCTTTCCCAGAAGAGAAGGATAACAGTGTTTCTTATGTTGATGGAAAGACCTAGTTTATGGCTTGATAAATTAGGTTACGTGAATTTTAACACAAGTAAGATGTTAGTGAATCAAGAATTAATTCTCATGAATTAATTTGATTCGACTGACGAGTGTGAAGTATGCATGAAAGCGGAATGACTAAGTTATCATTTTCTTTAGAAATAAGAAACACGACACCTCTTGAGTTAGTACAAACTTAAGGTTAGAAAAAGTATTTCGTTACATTTTGATAAGTAAGGATGAAGCATTGGTGGCTTTTCAAATTTATAAGAATGATGTTGAAAATCAGTTTAATGTAAAGATTAAGAAGATTCGAAACGCTAGAAGGAGGGGAATATGCGGCGCAGTTTGAGGATATTTGCGAGGTTTTCGGCAGTATTCATCAAACGATCGCAACATATTCAACTCAGTCTAATGCAGGAGCTAAACGCAAGAATCATACCCCTAAAGAGATGATAAATGCAATAAGCTCTGGCTTAACTGAATTTGTGGGGGAAGCTGTACTGTCATTTTTAATGAGATACCCAAGAAAGGATTTGATAAAACTAATTACAGATTATGGCATAATCGTAAGACGTTTTATAAATACTTTAAGTGTGGGGGTACACCTCAAGTGTGGGGATAAACCTCAAGTGTGGGGGTACACCTCAAGTGTGGGGGTACAAGCTAAAGTAAAAGTACTTAAGCCAAAGACAAGGAATTTGGTATTCCTTGAAATCATATTTCCTTGAAGTAAAAAGGAAATAATATAATTTTTGTTGGATTTTGGGGTTACAAACGCAGCGGAAGAACATAGAAATAACAAACAAAACCCTAGCCCTAAGATCTGTCTAGCATGAAGAGATTAGAAATTTATATGAAATAGAATTTACATACCTTGAATGTGATTTGTTAATTCAAAATAGATCTCCAATAGCGAATCTTAAAACGAATCTCAAAAATCGTTGATGAAGGTCTTTGATTTTCTCCTTGTTCTTTACCTTGTGATAAATCAATGAACGAAAGGCTTCAAGGTTTTGGTGATTAACTTATCACCCTCTATCGGTAATCCACACTTGAACGGACCAAGAACGCTTCTTGATTGATTGCTAGATGATCTCCGATTATTGAAACGATTTTCAATAATCAATGGCTAAAAGTGTTTGATATTTGATTCTTAATCTAGATCCCAATTTTAGTGTTTCATAAACCCCAAAATTACATGTGTTTTTGGCTGACCAAAGGCTTCTATTTATGCTAAGTATAAATCCCTAACTTTTAGGAAAGAAACCTTGTCAAAGACCAAAACCAAATCAGCAAAGGAATCGTGTACGGACAAGAATTTGACCGCTGGCACAACTTGTCCCAGGGGCACGAGTCGTGCCTTATGGCCAAACGTGTCGCACTACGAACCGTGCCAACAAATCAGGTTGTCAAATCAACGGGGCACGAGTAGTGCTTGAGGGCACGAGTCATGAGCACGACTCATCCCACAGGGCACGAGTCGTCCCCAATGGTATAGCCTCAGATTCTGTCGTCCCTTCACAAGGCACGACTTGGGCCAATAGGGCACGAGTCGTCCCTTCAAGAATGAGTCATGACAGAGGGGACGAGTCGTCCCTAGAGCCCAGAAATCACCTTTTTAGCCATTTTCAATCCGTTCTTTTGTGTGTGACCCTTTAGGAATTATATTTTATGTTGGTAGTGAATTGAAACATCAACCTCACAAGACATAAGTGACTTCTAGCAAATTATTATATCCACCCAATTAAATATAACATCAAAGCTTGATTCCTTGATAATCAAATGTCAAAATCCCTTTGTCCACGATGTTCAATTGAACATGAGTCATGGTTTAGGTCAAATAATCTCGTTCAATGCTTTCTCGATTCCGAATATTTTGATAATCCAAGTGCATTTGATCTCTATCAAATCTCTTGAGTATGGCCATACATTTCATCAACACTATTCATCGAGGGGCCCAAGCAAACATCTCTCTCATACATAGAGGGATAAATCCCATCTTGACTTATCATTCTTCCCTACATGAATTCAATCGTGCTAACATAGCCCTTATTGCTATCCGATTGAAGATAGTGTTAGACTACATCAAACATGATTTTCATCATGTGGAAGACGATGATAATCTCAGGTACAAAGGATTCAATGACACGACTATCATGAGATTTAATCATGACAACAGACCATGTCATAAATCTCATAAGTATGTCAAGTGCAGTACTTGTTCTCTAGCAAGTACCCATAAGTGTAATGTGCATCTCCATGCATATAATCATCTCCATGATTATCCATTACCAACTTATACTAGTTGTTCACAATAACTAGGGACGCAGTTCAATATAATAAACATGTAAACATATAATGAACCAAATAAACTTTCTCTATAATAAATGATAAAGATGATACATAACGGTTTAAGTTAAACATAACTAAAGCCTAGGGCATTACACCTACAATATCCCACTTGCACTAGGCTCCATCTATGTATCGAATACCCATGGACCTAACATGACCATCATGCTTCTGCCTGTGCGAGGGTCTTTGTAAGTGAATCCCCAATGTCATCATCGATTGATACTTTGCATATCTTAACGTCTTCTCATTCTTATGAATTCTCGAAAAACGTCTAAGTGTGAGTTTGGATCGCTGTTGTGACCTTGGTTCCATTGCTTGCATTAATGGCACCACAATTGTCACAACAAAATTCCACCAATTAGTGATACTTGGAACATTTCCAAAATACTAAATGAACTTTTAATCCAAACTGCCTCTTTTAGCTTCATCAGATATCGCTAAAATTCGGCCTTAGTTGTAGAATTAGCTACGATTTACTGCTTAGAACTCTTCCAACAAAACAGCACCTCCAATAAGCATAAACACAAATCCTAATTGCAATTTTAAATTAACTTTGTCAGTTTGGAAGCTAGCATCTATGTAACCCTTACAACAAGATTAACTTCCAACCTTTCAAATACCAAGAATGTATCCTTAGTTCTTCTTAAGTCCTTAAGGATCGTCTCAACTGCCATCCAATGGTTCTCAACAGGATCAGATTGGTATTGACTCATCATGCTTAGAGCATACGAGACGTTGGGTCTTAGTACCATACATGACAGATCCAAATGCCGGAGCATATGGAACTTCATTCATTCCCTTTTGCTCATCAGTTGTCATAAGACAATAAGTATTGCTAAGAGTAACACCATGACCCATTGACAAGTTACTTTTCTTAGATTCTTCTAAGAATTTTGTCAATGTGAGTACTTTGACTCAAACCAATTTATTCTTTTAGATCTATCTCTATAGATCTTGATGCCAAGGATATAAGCGGCTTCACCCATATCTTTCATTGAGAAAACTTTCCTTGACCAAGACTTGACAGTCTTAAGTATCGGAACTTCATTTTTCCAATGAGTAAGATATCATTGTAATAAAACAATAGAAATAATATTAAGCTCCCACTGAATTTCATGCATACACAAGGTTCATCTTCGTATTTGATGAAGTCAGCCTCTTTGATCGATTCATCAAAATGAAGATTCCAACTCCTCGAAGCTTGCTTCGACCCATCTTATCAATCTTTGCAACATGCATACTTTATTATAATTTCTTGGATCGACAAAACTTTGGGTTGTGTACTATACACATCCTTAAGAATCTTTCCATTTTAAGAAAGCCGTTTGACATCCATTTGTCATATCACATAGTCACAATATCGATTATGGCAATTGAAATTTTAAAAGACTTCGGCATTATAACTGGCAAAAAGGTTTCAACATAGTCAATACTATGAATTTGCCTAAATCCCTTGGCTACAATCCTTAGCCATGAAAGTATACACCTTCCCATCCATGTCGGTCTTGAAGACCTACTTGCACCCTTTAGTTTTTACACCTTCAGGTAGCTCAATCAAGTTCCAAACTTGATTATCAAACATGGATTGTAACTCGGACTCCATGGTTTCTAATCATTTATCCGAATTAGGAGTGGATATCGCCTCAAGATAGGAAGTAGGATCGTCATTCTCAATGACTTCCACTTTATTACTTTCCGATACGAGAAATCAATATTTCTCGAGTTCGGATCGTAACCTATCCGATCTACGATGGACTTGTGCTTCTTGAACCGGTTCCACAACTCCTTGTGAACTTGGTTCCGTGTCTACTCTTGGTTCCATGTCATTTTCAGGTTCTTGAACTTCTTCAAGATTAATTATACTCCCAATAGATTATTTATTGAGAAACTATTTCTCAATAAATGAATCATACAGAGCAACAAACATTTTGTTCTTTTTGCGGTCGTAAAATTAATTTCCGAAAATAACCTTGTCAGATTTGGTGCTAACTTATCAGAGACAAGTCTCTTCATATAAGCTTTGCAATCCTAAATCTTCATGAAAGACAAACTAATTTTTCTTTCATGCCACATCTCATGTGGGACTTTAGGAACCGATTTAGTAGGGACTCGATTCAGTGTAACCGCATTATTTCTAATGCATATCCTCAAAAGGAAATAGGAAGGTTAACTTGACACATCATCAAACGAATCATGTCCTACAAGGTACATTTTCTCCTCTCAGACACACCATACAATGTGGTGTTTCGGGTGGAGTCAACTCTGAAACGATTTCACAGTTTTGAGATGATTGTCAAACTCTTGGCTCAAATATTCATTACCTCGATCTAATCGAAGTACTTTAATATTTTTGCCAAGCTGTTTTGTACTTCATCTTGAAATGTTCAAAACATCTCAAACGATTCACCTTTGGACTTCATCAGATAGACATAGCCATATCTAGATAAGTCACCAGTGGATGTGATGACATACCGAAATCCTCCCCTAGCAATGCTGCTTAATAGTCAACATACATCTCATGTATAAGGGCCAATAAGTCACTAGCCCTCCCACTACTCTTAGTGTAGGGTGGTTTGGTCACTAATCCCAATAATCAAGATCCACATTCCTCAGATGATTCATAGTCATATGAGTCTAAAAGTCCATGTTAATGGAGTTTAGATATATGTTTCTTATTTATCTGACCAAACCGGTATTGCATATGAACGTGTTGTTCATATTATTCGGTTTAGATTTCTCACTTATATTATAGATATCTTCAATATTATTTTGTTTCTTAATATCAAGGATATGAAGACCATTCAATGACATATGCAATACAATAAGGCATATCATTAATAAATATAAAACTTCTTATTCTCAATAAGAAAATTATATCCTTCATCATCCATATAAGAAGCGAAAATAATACTTCTACTCAAATCCGAAACGTAGTAACACTTGTTCAAAACAAGTACTAGTCCACTTAGGTAAATTGACTTCATAAGTCCCTACGGCTAATGCAGCAACTCTTGCTCCATTCTCACTCATAGGTTTAATTCACATTCTTTGAGTAGCTTTCTATTCTTTATTCCTTGCACATTTAAACAAATGTGGGATCCATATCCGGTATCATATACCCAAGAACAAGAAGTCGAAAGAAAAATATCTATCATATAGATACTTGAAGTAGTAGCAATCGTATTGCCCTTCTTCACCTTTTAGGCCTTCCTTATAAGCCTTGCAACTTTGCTTCCAATGACAATCTTATTGCAATGGTAGCAAAATGCATCATTTTGAGACACTTTGGGTTTAGCCTCTTCGGTTTTGGCAACTTTTGCCCTAGGTTTAGCAACCTTTGCTTTACCTACTTTGTGTTTCCTTTTAAACCCCTTTCTTGTATTAACCATTAACACAACGAACCTCTCTTGCCTAGCTTGCACTTGGAACATTTCCTTTGTGCGTTGTGCTAGAACAAAAGTAACTTTCATGTGTTCAAGGTCCTTCTCAAGAGCATTTTAAACATGGTGGCAAGTATAAGGCAAACAACATCATAGGAATCATCTCTATAATTCTTATGTTGCTCCTTATCTGCCCTTTGCAACATTTGCAGTGGGTCCAACAGGAATGGATTTGTCAAGAACGTACACTTTTACTTAAGAACAATTATTTAAGCTTCTGATCCAATCAGAATAGTCTGTACCATTCTATTCGAACTTGTCATTCATAAGGACGAATCACAATTTATTGTTATTTCTACAACAAAATATGCAACATATGAACATATATCAATATCAACACATTTATCATCTAAGAGTAAATAATGTATTTCATAAATACTCCCACTAAATTATACACCTTCAAATACAAGCATGTATCATATAATTATAGTGGGCTAAGATCCATATTTCACTTAATTTCGGTTTAACTGAGCTAATGCCCAAATCAAGCTATTTAGGTAGAAACATCAATCATATCTCTATATGACTCTTAGATCTTTTATGAGATTTCCTTAGACATCATATGTCAAAAATATGTTTTAAATCTCATCTATGCCTTGGGTCAAATCTCATTTGAAAGCACCAATTAAGTCAAAACCTTTTTCAAACGTATGAGACACGGAACGATGCACCTGACTGTGGCCAAAACTACATCAACCATAATCTCATCTTGATCACAAATTAAGATATAATGATGCACCCAACTGAGCTGAAACTACATCAAAGTACCCTAAAATTTCACAAGTGTTCTAATAAAGGAATGAAATAAGACTTAAATATTTAGAAGATTTTCACATTGTAACAAATATCGCATGGTTGTAACATAGATCTCATGTGAACATAATCATGAATATAGGGCTTCACAAAATTTCATACAAACAATTTGATTTTAATTTTGAGAAATTACAAATCCAAATAATCATATTAATAGAACAATAACCTATGTGATAAACTAATCAAATTAATTCATCATTAATCATGAACATGGCATATCATATATACTTATTTTTCATAAAAACAAAAAACACATAAATCTAGATCTATTTCATATAGCATGGTAGCAAATAATCAAATTAAATCTAGCATGCAATTTCAATCCTAATCATGGCAAGACAGGGCTCTGATACCACTGTTGGGTTTTGGGGTTACAAACGCAGCGGAAGAACTTAGAAATAACAAACAAAACCCTAGCTCTAAGATTCGTCTAGCATGAAGAGATTAGAAATTTATATGAAATAGAATTTACATACCTTGAATGCGATTTGTTAATTCAAAATAGATCTCCAATAGCGAATCTCAAAACGAATCTCAAAAACCGTTGATGAAGGTCTTTGATTTTCTCCTTGTTCTTTACCTTGTGATGAATCAACGAACGAAAGGCTTCAAGGTTTTGGTGATTAACTTATCACCCTCTATCGGTAATCCACACTTGAACGGATCAAGAACGCTTCTTGATTGATTGCTAGATGATCTCCGATTATTGAAACCATTTTCAATAATCAATGGCTAAAAGTGTTTGATCTTTGATTCTTAATCTAAATCCCAATTTTAGTGTTTCATAAACCCCAAAATTACATGTGTTTTTGGCTGACCAAAGGCTTCTATTTATACTAAGTATAAATCCCTAACTTTTAGAAAAGAAACCTTGTCAAAGACCAAAACCAAATCAGCAAAGGAATCATGTACGGACCAGAATTTGACCGCTGGCACGACTCGTCCCCAGGGGCACGAGTCGTGCCTTATGGCCAAACGTGTCGCACTACGAACCGTGCCAACAAATCAGGTTGTCAAATCAACGGGGCACGAGTCGTGCCTGAGGGCACGAGTCGTGAGCACGACTCGTCCCACAGGGCACGAGTCGTCCCCAATGGTACATCCTCAGATTCTGTCGTCCCTTCACAAGGCACGAATTAGGCCAAGAGGGCACGAGTCGTCCCTTCAAGCATGAGTCGTGCCAGAGGGGACTAGCCGTCCCTTGAGCTCAGAAATCACCTTTTTAGCCATTTTCAATCCGTTCTTTTGTGTGTGACCCTTTAGGAATTATATTTTATGTTGGTAGTGAGTTGAAACATCAACCTCACAAGACATAAGTGACTTCTAGCAAATCATTATGTCCACCCAATTAAATATAACATCAAAGCTTGATTCCTTGATAATCAAATGTCAAAATCCCTTTGTCCACGATGTTCAATTGAACATGAGTCATGGTTTAGGTCAACTCATCTCGTTCAATGCTCTCTCGATTCCGAATATGTTGATAATCTAAGTGCATTTGATCTCTATCAAATCTCTTGAGTATGGCCATACATTCATCAACATTATTCATCGAGGGGCCCAAGCAAACATCTCTCTCATACAAAGAGGGACAAAGCCCATCTTGAGTTATCATTCTTCCCTACATGAATTCAATCGTGCTAACATAGCCCTTATTGCTATTCGATTAAAGATAGCGTTAAACTACATCAAACACGATTTTCATCATGTGGAAGACGATGATAATCCCAGGTACAAAGGATTCAATGACACAACTATCATGAGATTTAATCATGACAACACACCATGTCATAAATCTCATAAGTAGGTCAAGTCCACTACTTGTTCTCTAGCAAGTACCCATAAGTGTAATGTGCATCTCCATGCATATAATCATCTCCATGATTATCTATTACCAACTTATACTAGTTGTTCACAATAACTAGGGACGCAGTTCAATATAATAAACATGTAAACATAGAATGAACCAAATAAGCTTTCTCTATAATAAATGATAAAGATGATACATAACGGTTTAAGTTAAACATAACTAAAGCCTAGGGCATTACACCAACAAGTTTAAGAAGAGAACTTATAAAACTGTAAAAAATTTATCTTAGTAATGTTGTTAACATTTAAATGAATAGTTCATCATACATTTGAAAGTTGGTTGATCTTCTTCCATAATGCGAATCGTTGAGTTGCAAATAGGTCCTTAAAAGGAAATATTTGAAAGATGAATCTATAAGACGGAAAGCTCTTGAAAGATAAGACTTTCAAGAAGTGTACTCAAGTGAGTTATTATTTCAAAAGATAGATTTCTAAAAAAGAAAATAATCTTGAGAAATAAACTCTATTGAGTCTGATTTTAATCTGAAAATGCAGATTATTGATCTCGAAAGTAAGACTCTTGAGATATAGAATCTGAAGAGAAAAGATTCTTAAAGTAATAGACTCTTTAATGGTAGAATCATAAGAGTTAGATAAATTCTCCGAGATTGACTCTCGAATAAGCTAAATTCTTGAGAAGTAACAGATAGATTCTTGAGAGATGGAATCTATAAGGTAGAATCTTGAGAGGTAATCTCTGTAAGGTAGATTCCTGAGAGGTAGACTCTAAGGAGGTCAAACCACTTAGAGATACTGAATACTTGGAAAGTCGGACCGGTACAGAGATGATAACCACTTGAAAAAACTGATCGATAGAAGAATTTGATCACTCGAAAGGATTGACCATTCTAGAGAGACTAAAAGTCTAATTAAAAAATTGTAATAAATCACTAAGTATAGTCAAAGTACTTGGAGTACTTAAAGATATTCTTGTGATTACAGATTACAATAAATTAGATATTCAATAGTATGAAAAGGATATACTGATTGGATATCAGACACAAATAAACTCCAAGGTGAAAAATGTGTTCACAATAAATGGAACAGCGGTGTCAAACTTCCAAGACAACACGAACAACTCGATTCAATAAGGAATCTGAGTCGATAGCGTTAAATAAAAATAAAAGCTGAATGGTCTTGGAAGATATTCCTTTGTGGAATAAGTTTGTGTCTACATGACCTAAGGCATTGTAACGGCAATGAGAAATAGGAAAAGGTGTAGAACATCGTGGTAAGTCAAGACACAATGGTCATTGACATATTACCATAAGACAATTGATCTCAAATGGGACTGTCACAACTGGCCATGTGATGTAAAAAACGGATCCGTACACCAAAAGGTATGAATAGGAGATCAAATTGTTTGGTAAGGGGAATGAAGTTAAAAATGCACACAAACAAAGAAATCCATAGTGGACACTCAACCTTGAGAATTGGAGATCCCATACCCTTGGTACAATGAGACAACTAAATTATGGAAATTCGAGTATTTGCGCTTAGAACTCATTATAACTCATTCTCAGAAGCCATCTAAGTGCTAAAACACCTGATGACGTGTGGTGAGGGTAAACTTAAAGCTTTTAATGATTCCTATACCTAAGTGGTGGAGTATAGCATGATACTCTTTATGGGAGAACATCTATATAAGTGAGAAGTAATAAGGGCGCTTCTAAATTGAAACACTTATGAATCAAGAACGGTTCAGGGCCAAAATGGACAAAACATGAGAACAAAACGTGTTAGAGCTGTTATTATGTGAGTACTATTGTCTTGGTATACACTATATAGTCACTGGTTCAAAGCGTCTCGCTACCAAATGACTAGTATATCCGATAGTATTTCACTAGGGAAGGTTCAAGGCCATAAGCTACCTATCCCGATGCAATAATAGTTCGCCGAAACTTCCAGACGAGTCTGCATACATGCATGCATTTAATTTGTCATTCATGTGGGGGATTGTTGGAATTTGGTTTTGTAAAAGTAAGGTTTAACCGATTTTTGACCAAGAATTCCATAAGGTTTCATTTTAGGAAAATGAAATTTGATTGCATATTAATAATCTACATTTGTAGTAGATTAATTTAATATATTTACTTTCTCAAAATCAATTTGTGGTGAATGAGAAATTAATGCTCAAAGTATGCAAAATGAAATGGGCACTACTACATTTCGGAGCTAATGTAACACATCTAATGCAACGACAGAGCTAATGTAACGCATCTAATGCAACACCAGAGCTAATCTAACTAGACTAATGCAACGACAGAGCTAATGTAACGACACATTTAATCTCAGCGTTACATTAGATTTTTTGGCGTTACATTAGATTTTTCTAATAAAACGGCTAAATTACTAATGCAACGCCCTCTTTCTAATGCAACGACTTAGTTAGTAATGCAACGCCCTCTATAAAGCCAAATGAACTACTACTACTACCACCACCACCACCACTACTATCACTACTACCACTACCACTACCACTACTACTACCACTACTAGTACTACCAGTACAACCACTACTACCACTACCAGTACTAAAAGTACCACCACCACCACTACTACAACTACCACTATCAATACCGCCACTACTACCACCACCACTACTACCAGTACCACTACTACCACTACTACTACCAGTACCACAACCACTACCACCACTACTACTACTACCACCACTACTACCGCTACTACCACTACTACTACCAGTACCACTACCACTACCACCACTACTACTACTACCACTACAACCACTACCACCACTACAACCACTACCACCACTACTACCACTACCACTACTACCATAAAACTTGCTTTCTCTCTCCACCACAACCACCACTACTACCACCACAACTACTACCACTACTACCACCACCACTACTACCACCACCACTACCAATACCACCACTACTACCACTACTACCACTACCACTACTAACACTACCACCACCATTACTACTACCACCACTATTACCACCACCATCACCACTACCACTACCACCACTACTACCACTACCACTACTATAACCACTACCACTACCAGCACTACCACTACTACCACCACTACCACCACTACTACCACCACCACTACTACCACTACTACCACCACCACTACTACCACCACTACCACTATCACCACTACTACCACTACTAGTACTACCAGTACCACCACTACTACCACTACCAGTACTACCAGTACCACCACCACCACTACTACAACTACCACTATCACTACCGCCACTACTACCACCACCACTACTACCAGTACCACTACTACCACTACTACTACCAGTACCACTACAACTACCACCACTACTACTACTACCACCACTACTATCGCTACTACCACTACTACTACATGTACCAATACCACTACCACCACTACTACTACCACCACTACAACCACTACCACCACTACAACCACTACCACCACTACTACCACCACTACTACTACCACCACTATAACCACTACCACCACTACTACCACTACCACTACTACCACAAAACTCGCTTTCTCTCTCCACCACCACCACTACTACCACCACCACTACCACTATCACCACTACTACCACCACCACTACTACCACTACTACCACCACCACTACTACTACCACCACTACCAATACCACCACTACTACCACTACTACTACTACCACTACTACTACCACCACCATTATCACCACTACCACCACCACCACTACTACCACTACCACCACTACTACCACTACAACCACTACCACTACTATCGCCACTACCACTACCACCACCACCACTACTACCACCACTACCACCACTACTACTATCACCACTACCACCACCACTACTACCACTACCACCCACCACCACCACTACCACCACTACCACTACAACCACTACCACCACTACTACCACTACTACCACAAAACTCGCTTTCTCTCTCTACCACCACCACCACTACTACCACCACCACTACCACTACCACCACTACTACCACCACTACTACCACCACCACTACCACTAATACCACCACCACTACCACCACCACCACTACCAATACCACCACTACCAATACCACCACTACTACCACTACTACCACTACAACTACTACCACTACCACCACCACTACTACCACCACTACCACTACCACCACCACTACCACTACCACTACCACCACAACTATCACTACCACTACTATCACCACTACCACTACCACCACTACCACTACTACCACCACTACCACCACTACTACTAACACCACCACCACTACCACTACTACCACCACCACCCTGCCACCACTATGACTACCACCACAACCACCACTACTACCACTACCACTACTACTAGCACTACCACCACTACTACTATCATCACTATCACCACTACTACCACTACTACTGCTACTACCACTACTACTACTACTACTACCAGTACCAGTACCACTACCACCACTACTACTACCACCACTACAACCACTACCACCACTACTTCCACTACCACTACTACCACTACCACCACTATTACTACTACTACTACTACTACTACTACTACTACTACTACTACTACTACTACTACTACTATCACCACTACTACCACTACTACTACCACTACTACCACCACCACCACCACCACCATTATTACCACTATCACTACCACTACCACTACCACTACTACTACTACTACTACCACTACCACTACCACTACTACTACCACTACCACCACCACTGTCACCACTACTACTACCACCACTACTACCACTACCATCGCTACTACTACAACTACTACCACCACTACCACCACCATTACAACTACTACTACCGCTACTACCACTACCACCACTACTATCACTACCACTACTACTACTACCACCACTACTACTACCACTACCACAACTACTACCACTACCACTACTACCACCACTACTACCACCACCACTACTACTACCACCACCATAACCACCACCACCACTACTACCATGACTACTACTACCACCACCACCACTACTACTACCACCACTACTACCAAAACAACTATTACTATCACCACTACTACCACTACTACTACTACTACCACTACTACTACTACTACTACTACTACTACTAACAGTTTTTGAATAAAAAGTTAATTTTTTAACAGTTTTTTTGAAAAAACTCTTTACTTTTTAACAGTTTCTGTTAAATTCTATATTGTATATTAACATTTGTTTTTTTTTCAATTTTTTTTTATTAAAGAAGACTATTTTAGATGTTGGTTAGTCCTGAATATTTTTGCAAAAAATTATATAAAAAAAATTATGAATTTTGAAAGAAATTAAACTTAATTTTTTTAACCAAAATTTCCCTTCTGTTATTTTTTCGTTCCCACCCTTTTTCCCTCCACAAAAGGAACGAAAAGTTGAATTCTCTTCCCCTCCTTCTCATCTCCCGCTTCCCCCAAAATCTGTACCTCTTAAACCACATAAACACACACACACACACAGTCCCACCCCAAAAGCCAAATCTATCTTTGGCGAATTACAACACAACGCCGTTTTCTCCCCCAACGCCAAGGAGAGAAGGGAAGAAGAGATCATCAATGGCTACAACAAAGAAACGGCATTTCCCGCCATATCCTTCGAGTGATTCACTCCCAGTTCCAACGCTAACCCGCCTCCCTCTTCACGCTCATAGGGATCGACATGCTTTCTCACATCACTCGCCAACTTGGGGTAAGCTTTCTTTACTTGAGATTTTCTGATTTGAGTCTTGATTTGAGCACGATTTGTCTAGAACTAGGGTTTCGAATTCAGGGATTTTTCTAGGGTTTCAAAATCATCCCTTAATTGATGACAAATTTATGAAATCTATGCCATTTAAAGTATGGGTAAATGATTTATCATGCTCAATTTGCTTCAAGAGAATAGACAGATGCATTTATGCACAATATACATTTTGATGTAATTTTGTTTGTAAGTTGCATAAGGAAAAACTTTGAAAGCATCAAACACCAAATTTATAAGAGATGTGGTATAAAGTGCCCCGTAGTTTGAATTGTGCCGATGATTCTTTTTTAATATGATAAGTAGTATGTGAAGTAAAAATATCCCATATTTGTAAAAATGAAGTATGTAGGGTACAATTATCAGTTAAGCTGTGTTCTTGTGTTGTTCTATCTATTAACAGGGGATGTTTCCTATTGCTTGTCCTGATTTTCATTTCCCCTTCCTATTTGAAGCTATTACCTTCTCCATTATTACACTTTGAAATCACTTTTGCTGATTTCATTTTCTTGGCACATTGGGTTTTTTTTTTGACAATTTTAATGATTTTTTTTTTGCAGTTCCGCCAAAAAACATTAGACGTCTGTGCTGATTGCATAAATCACATTAGGGATAAACAGTGTACCCTGAAATTTTGTCACACATGCCTCTTGAACAGGTTTAAATATGATGCACTGCTTCAGGAAGCTTTGGATGTTGTTCATGTTAGTAAGAAGGACCAAGAAAGTGTCTTCGCAATGCTTGCAGCAGTTTTATGGCTGGGGAATGTAACTTTCTCTGTTGTTGATAATTAAAATCATGTCGAAGCTGTGGTGGACGAAGGTACAGAAAGATAGACTTGAATACTTTTGCATCAATACTTCTCATTTACGAGTGTTTATCAACACCACTCATTTACAATTTGAATATACAGTTCATATACTTTAGTCTTCATCATTATGTCTAATTGATCCCCAGAGTGGGCAGTATGCTCCATGAAGCCAGTGTTTTGAGATGATTGTAGAGTCTCTTTCAAGAGACTCTTCAAAGTTTAAAGTACCGTAGGGGAACCATAGTTTTTTTCTAAAATGGGATAGTTTCTTGGAGATCCATGGCTCTAGTTCTTGTCCGATTGACAGAGTGTTTGGGATTTAGGCCTGCTTATTTGCAAATGGAAACAACATTGTTTGATGTTTGTCAGTTAATGATTTTCCGATAGTTTGAGACCAAATTCATTGAGTTTTTGGTGACTACCAAAACTCGCCTGGTTGGTTTGATATATTTTTGAATTGGGGTTGTCAATAAGAGAATGAAGAAGTCCATGGATACGGTTTATATTTTGGTAGTAGGTACATTTTGGTAGTGTTAAACCATTTTCAGGTTAACTTCAATAGCATAATTCTTATTTGGACTTGAAATTTTAAATCTTTTTAGGTAACTTAAGCTGATTAAATGGGATATGAATGTCATTTGCAGATTAGATGCAAGGACGCAAAGCTTTGCAGCAAACAAGGGACTAAAGTTACAGTAACTGATCTCAATTATGACAATAGGGTAGATTTTGTGATTAGCCGTGGAGCTTTCATAACTATGGCCAATAAGGGCATGGAACAGGACGTCTTGAAACTCGACATTGCTGATATGTAATATAAGAGGTGAGAGTACAACCCACAAATACCTACAAGTCATTCATTTTCTTCAATATTATGGTACTTAATGAGAGCTAATTCAGTCAATTATGTACCTTGCAGGATACCTTGTGATTACAATGGCAAGAATTTGTCAATCAGGGTGGAAGAAATGAGCCAAAAACCAGATTATTTAGCCATTAAGTTCTTGTACCAAGGTGGCCAAACAGAGATTAGCGATGCCAAACAGAGATTAGCCACGGAGCTTATCTACTTTTCTTTGTTATGTTAAAAACTTGTTAGGTTTTTACCACTTATATTATGTAATTAGTATGTGTCGATGACACGTTGTCATGTGTACATATATATATTATGTATCTTTTGGGAATGAAGTTTGTCAATACATGTTAATTATCATGTCAATTAATTTTTTATATAATATTTTTTATTATTTAATTGTATATATATTACTATTAGTAATCAATATTAATACATAACAACAGCCGTTACATTAGGTGTGCATCTAATATTTGGCGTTACATTAGGTATTCAACTACTTTTTAAATTGGCGTTGCATTAGGTACTCATCTACTTTTTGGCGTTGCATTAGGTGTTCATATAGTTATAAAATTGGCGTTGCATCAGGTATTTACTTAATGCAATGCCAAAGCTCTGGCGTTACAATAGCTTACTATGTCGTTGCATTAGACCTAATGCAACGCAAGAGAATGCAACAGCCATTTGGCGTTACATTAGGCCTAATGTAACGGTTTTTGGGCCCTAATGCAATGAAAATTGACGTTACATTAGCTCAGAAATGTAGTAGTGAGGTTCATGAAGAGTTTATGAGGTATAAAAGAGTTATCCCACATTGCTTTAAGAAGGAAAGTAATGCTTATTTTTAAGTGGAACCATCTAAGGAAGGAGTCATCAAGTTGATCTCCCTGGGCCAACCATGCATCCAAGTGGGCTATTGAGCTAGTTTTGTTCTAGCTCAAAATGGACCCACAACCAGCGAAGCGCGCGAAGGGTGGAATGGGCGGTTTAGGGCCCACTTTGCACTTCACATCGTCGCTAGGAGCTATTGGAGCCTTAAACTTTAACGAAAGTTGGCTCGGTGCAGTTCGGTTCGTGGCATGGTTCGATTAGATTGGGCTGACTGTGGATCGATCCAAATAGAAATGGGCTGGTGGCTGTCGAGGCTTGGGCGAGTGGACTTGGGCCGCTTAGCAAATCTGGCAGATTGGGCCGTGACCCATGTCTTTTGGGAACAGACGGGTCGGATAGACTACCGGGTAAGGTTGTGACCCGCACCTGATTGAAAAGGTGGGTCAGATCCATCAGATCTCAGCTCTTCATCCGAATCTGATCCAATGGCCGAGATTCCACCAGGCACCAATAGTGCTTATTCCCAAAACGCACCCCAACTCTTCATTACCTATAAATAGAACCCTGATTGACAAATCAATTTACTCAATTCATTCTCAATCACTTCTCTCTTCACACAAGGAGCACAGATTCACATATTTAACTGAGTTAACTAACTCGGTTAGATATCTAACTGAATTTGGAATTCAGTCATAGAATTCAACGGAATTCTTAACATCATGAAGGAGAATATAGAGCATCTCGTTCCATAAGTCTTCTTCAAAGTCTGGAAGTGTCAATCACGAATTTTTGTTCGCCGAAGTTTAATTTGGAGTTCTCCTATTAACGATTGTAAAGTCGTTTTATCTTGAGAGAAGATTGCCGCAGACCATTAGCACCAGTGCGGGGCAATATCTTCTTGCGGAGATTGTGTCCAACACAAGACTCGACTTCTTTAATTACTCGATTTACTTTAATTTCCGCATTCTAGTTTATCTTTATTTTCTACCCCGTTAATTACTTTATGGTTCATTATTTATTTGTCATTTCGTTAAATCTAAGAAAGCCTTATTTATTGTTATATAATAAATTTTCCCAACAATCGCAAGAAGATATTAACGTTTTTTTGGTTTTATGACAAATATGAGCCAATGATGATGGACAACAGAAGGACATTATCGTTAGAGACTTAATGAAAAAAATGACGGTTTTCAAGGAAGGATAACTAGAAGAGCATTGAAAGTTAACTAAAAGACAACGAGAAGGTCAACAATAATCCCGGAAGTGATTCAAAGAATTGTTGACAACATGGAGCGGACTTATAATCGAATAACCAAGATTCGCCTAGGCATATAACCGAAGAGGAAGAGGATGATGATCCAAAATTCGCCAAGGCAAATAAACCGAAGAGAAAGAGGATGATGATCCAGATTTGCCAAGGAAGATAACCGGAAAGGAGGATGATGATGATCCAGATCCAAAAAGACAGATAGCCAATCCGCAAAGACAGATAGCCACTGAAGAATGGAATCATGAAAATCTCATATGTAGGACGTACATACTGAGTGGACCATATGATGCCCGTTCAAAGAACACTGTCTCGTGGGGACAACCAAAGAGTTGTTGAACACTTTGGAATGTACTATAAGGTTCAAGGAACCAACTCCAAGATTTGTTACAAGATATGGTAAGACCAATCACATAGCAAAAAGTTTGTATAATTCCAAGAAGGGAAATGGACAACTGAATCAAGCCAACATCACCGTAAGGCTGAATGGATTTGATATAGCAGCAATGGTGTTTGAAACCAACTTAGCAAAGTTGGAAGTCAACCCAAGAGAATGGTAGATAGACGCTAGAGCTACTCGCCATATATGTGCTGATAAAGAGAGCTTCTCATCATACACTCCTACCAACGGAAGGAAGGTGTATATGTGAAACTCTGAAACTTCCAATGTCATGGGACTTGAAAAGGTTGTAATAAAGATGTATTCAACCACACAACTGACTCGTGAATGTGCTGCATGTCCCAGACACTCACAAGAACCTAGTTTCAGATCACTATTGAGGAAGGTTGAATTTAAACTAGTGTTTGAGTCAGATCAGATAAATTTGAATCGACAAGGAATGATCTGTTCCTTAGAAAAGTGTACCTTTCCCAGAAGAGAAGGATAATGGTGTTTCTTATGTTGATGGAAAGATCTAGTTTATGGCTTGATAAATTAGGTTACGTGAATTTTAACACAAGTAAGATGTTAGTGAATCAAGAATTAATTCTCATGAATTAATTCGATTCGACTGACGAGTGTGAAATATGCATGGAAGCGGAAATGACTAAGTTATCATTTTCATTAGAAATAAGAAACACGACACCTCTTGAGCTAGTACAAACTTAAGGTTAGAAAAAGTATTTCGTTACTTTTTGATAAGTAAGGATGAAGCATTGATGGCTTTCCAAACATATAAAAATGATGTTGAAAATCAGCTTAATGTAAAGATTAAGAAGATTCTAAATGCTAGAAGGAGGGGAATATGCGGCACTGTTTGAGGATATTTGTGAGGTTTCCGGCAGTATTCTTCAAATGATCACAACATATTCAACTCAGTCTAATGCAGGAGCTAAACGCAAAAATCATACCCCTAAAGAGATGATAAATGCAATAAGCTCTGGCTGAACCGAATTTGTGGGGGAAGATGTACTGTCATTTTTAATGAGATACCCAAGAAAGGATTTGATAAAACTAATTACAGATTATGGCATAATCGTAAGACGTTTTATAAATACTTTAAGTGTGGGGATACACCTCAAGGGTGGGGATACACCTCAAGTGTGGAGGTACACCTCAAGTGTGGGGGTACGAGCTAAAGTAAAAGTACTTAAGCCAAAGACAAGGAATTTGGCATTCCTTGAAATCATATTTTCTTGAAGTAAAAAGGAAATATTATAAGTTTAAGAAGAGAACTTATAAAACTGTAAAAGATTTATCTTAATAATGTTGTTAACATTTAAATGAATAGTTCATCATACATTTGGAAGTTGGTTGATCTTCTTCCATAATGCGAGTCGTTGAGTTGCAAATAGGTCCTTAAAAGGAAATATTTGAAAGATGAATCTATAAGACGGAAAGTTCTTGAAAGATAAGACTTTCAAGAAGTGTAGTCAAGGAAGTTAGAATTTCAAAAGATAGATTTCTAAAAAGAAAATAATCTTGAGAAATAAACTCTATTGAGACAGATTTTAATATGAAAAGGTAGATTATTGATCTCGAAAGTAAGACTCTTGAGATATAGAATCTGAAGAGAAAAGATTCTTAAAGTAATAGACTCTTTAATGGTAGAATCATAAGAGTTAGATAAATTCTCCGAGATAGACTCTCGAATAAGCTAAATTTTTGAGAAGTAACAGTTAGATTCTTGAGAGATGGAATCTATAAGATTGAATCTTGAGAGGTAATCTCTGTAAGGTAGATTTCTGAGAGGTAGACTCTAAGGAGGTCAAACCACTTAGAGATACTGAATACTTGGGAAGTCGGACCGGTACAAAGATGATAACCACTCGAAGAAACTGATCGATAGAAAAATTTGATCACTCGAAAGGATTGACCATTCTAGAGAGACTAAAAGTCTAATTAAAAAATTATAATAAATCACTAAGTATAGTCAAAGTACTTGGAATACTTAAAGATATTCTTGTGATTACAGATTACAATAAATTAGATATTCAATAGTATGAAAAGGATATACTGATTGGATATCAGACACAAATAAACTCCAAGGTGAAAAATGTGTTCATAATAAATGGAGCAGCGGTGTCAAACTTCCAAGACAAAATGAACAACTCGATTCAATAAGGAATCTGAGTCGATAGCATTAAATAAAAATAAAAGCTGAATGGTCTTGGAAGATATTCCTTTGTGGAATAAGTTTGTGTCTACATGACATAAGGCATTGTGACGACAATGAGAAATAGGAAAAGGTGTGGAACATCGTGGTAAGTCAAGACACAATGATTATTGACATATTACCATAAGGCAATTGATCTCAAATGGAACTGTCACAACTGGCCATGTGATGTCAAAAACGGATCCGTATACCAAAAGGTATGAATAGGAGATCAAATTGTTTGGTAAGAGGAATGAAGTTAAAAACCCACACAAACAAAGAAATTCATATACCTAAGTGGTGGAGTATAGCAGGATACTCTTTATGGGAGATCACCTATATAAGTGAGAAGTAATAAGGGCGCTTCTAAATTGAAACACTTATGAATCAAGAACGGTTCAGGGCCAAAATGGACAAAACGTGAGAACAAAACGTGAGAACAAAACGTGTAAGAGCTGTTATTATGTGAGTACTATTGTCTTGATATACACTATACAGTCACTGGTTCAAAGCGTCTTGCTACCAAATGGCTAGTATATCTGATAGTATTTCACTAGGGAAGGTTCAAGGCCATAAGCTACCTATCCCGATGCAATAATAGTTCGCCGAAACTTCCAGACGAGTCTACATACATGCATGCATTTAATTTGTCATTCATGTGGGGGGTTGTTGGAATTTGGTTTTGTAAAAGTAAGGTTTGACCGGTTTTTGATCAAGAATTTCATAAGGTTTCATTTTAGGAAAATGAATTTTGATTGCATATTAATAATATACATTTGGAGTAGATTAATTTAATATATTTACTTTCTCAAAACTAATTTGTGGTGAATGAGAAATTAATGCTCAAAGTATGCAAAATGAAATGGGTTTATGAAGAGTTTATGGGATATGAAAGAGTTATCCCACATTGCTTTAAGAAGGAAAGTAATGATTGTTTTTAAGTGGAACCATCCAAAGAAGGAGTCATCAAGTTGATCTCCTTGGGCCAACCTAGTTGGACCATTGGGCCAACCATGCATTTAAGTGGGATATTGAGCTAGTTTTGTTCTAGCTCAAAATGGACCCACAACCCACGAAGCGCGCGAAGGGCGGAATGGGCGGTTTAGGACGCACTTTGCACTTCACATCGTCGCTAGGAGCTATTGGAGCCTTAAACTTTTGACGGAAGTTGGCTCGGTGCAGTTCGGTTCGTAGCATGGTTCGATTTGATTGGGCTGACTGTGGATCGATCCAAATAGAAATGGGCTGTTGGCTGTCAAGGCTTGGGCAAGTGGACTTAGGCCGCTTAGGAAATTTGGCAGATTGGGCCGTGACCCATGTCTGTCGGGAACAGACGGGTCGAATGGTCTACCGGGTAAGGTTGTAACCCGCACCTGATTGAAAAGGTGGGTTAGATCCATCAGATCTCAGATCTTCATCCGAATCTAATCCAATGGCCGAGATTCCACCAGGCACCAATAGTGCTTATTCCCAAAAGGCACCCCAACTCTTCATTACCTATAAATAGAACCCTGATTGACAAATCAATTTACTCAATTCATTCTCAATCACTTCTCTCTTCACACAAGGAGCACAAATTCACATATTTAACTGAGTTAACAAACTCGGTTAGATATCTAACTGAATTTGGAATTCAGTCATAGAATTCAACGAAATTCTTAACATCATGAAGTAGAAGATAGAGCATCTCGTTGCATAAGTCTTCTTCAAAGTCTGGAAGTGTCAAACACAAATTTTTGTTCGCCAAAGTCGTTAATTTGGAGTGCTCCTATTAACGATTGTAAAGTCATTTTATCTTGAGAGAAGATTGCCGCAGACCATTAGCACCAGTGCGGGGCAATATCTTCTTGCAGAGATTGTGTCCAACACAAGACTCGACTTCTTTAATTACTCAGTTTGCATTAATTTCCGCATTCTAGTTTATTTTTATTTCCTGTCCCGTTAATTATTTCATGGTTCATTATTTATTTGTCATTTCGTTAAATTCAAGAAAACCTTATTTATTGTTATATAATAAATTTTCCCAACAATCTCATTATAAATATCCTTATGCTTACAACTTTGCTGTTGGTCATTAATTTAATGAACATGCAATTTAATAATGCTGAAATGAATTTAAAAACAATGATTCTCGTAATAGTATTTGATTTGTTAATATCATAAAAAAAACTAATTTGTGCATATTTTGTACAATATAAATGTATTTTATATTATTTCCTTATTAATATTCAAAATTTATTTTTAGACAAAAAAAATATAAATTTGCAATATATATTATGAGCAGAGAAAGATTTTTTTTAAGGAACAAAAATAATTATTTTCCAAAAAGATAGTCTCACTCTTTAAAGTCTTTAATATCCAAAATTTAGAAAAAAAATATTTATTTGTTTTTTTTTTAAATTGTTATTCAAATACTACCAATAATAATTTTTAATTTTTAATTAAAATTATTAAATTAATATAAATTATAGTTCAAACAAACAACTACAATAAAGCCTTTGTCCCCTAATTGATTTGATGTCGGCTAACATAAATCGTATATAATATCTGCAATTGAAAAAAGGAAGAAAAATAAATATGTGGAAAGAAAATCTGAAAAAGAAAGATAGAAAAAATAAAATGAAGAATGAAAAAAAAGAGAGAGAAAAAAGAATAGAAAAAGAAATCAATCCCCATCATTCACATTCACATGTATTTTTTCTCTCCACTCTATCGACTTCAATGCCTTATTTTATTCAATCTCAAGTGGACTTATATCGTTTTTGTTAGTGTTACACCTGTATTGCCATTGATATTGTCTCTTGTGTTGCTATACCAGAGTTGTCACCGTTGTTGTCTCATGTGTTGCCATCGTGCTGACAGTTTAAAATGAGGATAGTTACTACATTACAAAGTGATATTTAATTGTTTACATGTCTGCTATTTGTTTGTTAAAAACGTGGTTTAACAGGTCATGGTTGCTGTTCTAGGTGTGACAAATGAGGAAAAAAAGAAGTCATACATAAATCCTCATTTATTTGTAATAGTGGAGACTAAGTAATTATTGTTAGATGCTTATTTACTTAGGAGGAATGAAGATAAGGTGTATAAGGTTGAATAAATTTGGAGGTACAAGCGTTGAAGCATAGGAAGACCTAGTCTCCTAAAAACATGGAAGGTGAATCTTAAAAGTAGTATTCTCTCTCTGGATGTTTTTCTGGTGAGATTGAGTAGGCTCCAATTCATAGGAGTATATAAAGTGCAAGCATTCGATAGCCTCACTGACCCAGTGCAAAAGTTGAGATTTGCACAAGTTAGAACACGCCTCTTCTGTGTTGTCCTATGTGTTGGCAACACACTATCAAACATCAGTGAGTTATAGTGAATAGCTTTCATTCATAGAATATTTCTGTGTTAGATAGTGAGTTCATTTAAATAGTGTGTTCTAAAATAGTTGTTCCACTAAACTTTTGATTGAAAATCATTAGAGAATTTTTTCGACCTTGTAACCAAAATATATTTATAAAGAAATGTTTTACCATCCGGGCACCCCTCAAGTTATAAATTTATATATATATATATATAACTTTAGAAAAATCTATTATCTTCTGCTTATTTTTATTATTTTCGCTGGTTTAAAAGTCTCAATTATTTTCGTTTATTTTGGATTAGTGTGAACAGTGTTGTTTTTAGTGTATTGACAATACTCGTGAGTTTTTCTCACTTATTTAAGCCATTGACAATTTCAATTGGTATCAGAGCCTAACACTTGATATATGTTATGGGTATTTTTCAGCATGGTGACATACTCAGTTGTTCCTGCATGATGATATTCCACTGTAAGTATTGCTTAATATTTACTTATTCATTTTTTATAATATTATTCATTATTATTTTACAGTAAAGCAGAAGAGATAAATTGGGATACAACCAAGCACGATCAACTTTTCTTCAACGTCAAGGTGGACTTGGTCTTTGGGCGTTGTGAAGATAACCATGCATGCCGAGATTATAGGAATTAGTAATTATCCGTTTATAATTTTTGTTATTTAAAGGGGATATGGAGACGGAAAACACACATTCATTATCACTCCACACACGCATGACTTGTAAACCTCTCCATTATCTTCCAAACTTGTAACCACGATTCTTATAGTGAAACATTTAAGGTTGGAGACCTAACTCCCGGGGTTTTTTCCGAAGAGGTTGTCATCTCTAAGGTTTTTCTCGTTAACAAAATCCTTGTGTCACTCTTTACTTTCGTGTTCTTGTTCCATTTAATTGAATTCCAAAGTCCCCTCCTTGTTGTTTAAATCCATACACTTACAAAGTTAAGATTCGACGTTATTGTTTTTTCTACCAAAACAATTTGGCGCCCAACGAGGGGCCACTTGGTCTATTGATTATTTGGATCATTTCCTAAAAGGGTTCATCATGTCAACCAACCCCAATGTTTCCGCCGCCGGCAAGGGTATCACCGTCACTCCAACATCAGGAGGTAGAACCACCTTATTGCCACCACCTCCTCAGACAGGACCTCAGCAAATGCAACCTTCAAAGACTCCACAAAAGGAAGGGACCTCTTCCAATGTGGATACCGACATCCGGAGCATCCTGACCAAGATGAATCAGAGGCTGGATCATCAAGATAGCAATTCGAAACTGCTGGCCAATTCCATGATCAAGATGCAGAAGGATCAACAGCCCATCGCTTCCCGGCTTGACAACATCTCACCATTGCGTGCAAGGAACCTCAACTTTGACAACACCGAAGGATTTACATTTCAGAATGAATTTATCCCAATGGGTGGTCCATCTCAAACCCATCAGTCGACATCCTTAATGATGTCGCCATCCTTGCCCGGTGACACCCTATTGACGCGACCTTCAGCAGGATTCTCCCCGTTCATTCCATTCATTGACAACACCACTGTCACAACCACCACGGACAACACTCGTTTGCTGAATAATATTTTCAATAATAATACTTTCAATCGTATTCCTATGGCTGAACCTTTTGCAGGAAACCCACTAGCTAAGCAGATGCAGGGAGCTGATAATGAACGTGCCAGTCATAACTCCTCCAATCTAGCCAGTATCTCAGAATTGCTACAATCAGTCCCGATTTGTCCCAGCAATTGCAAATGTCGACATCCCAAAGCGTTTCAGTGTTCCATCCATGAAGTTATATGACGGCAGCACAGATCCAGAGGAGCATGTTGCCCACTATCAAGAGAAGATGGACATAGTGCATATCCCACTTCAATTCAGGGAGGCTTGCCTGTGCAGAGGATTTGGATCGACCTTGGTTGGACCAGCTCTCAAGTGGCTGATTAGGCAACCCCTAGGCTCAATTGGCTCATTCGCCCAGCTTATCAACATGTTCTATAATCAATTCTCATGCAGTCGGAAATTCGAGAAGCTGACAAGTGACCTCTACAATGTGACCCAGCAGCCTAATGAGACTCTGAAAGAATATGTCCACCGGTTCAATAAAGAAGTGCTAGAAATCCCCAATCTTGACATGTCGACAGCCACAGAAGCATTCAAAATGGGGCTGAAGAAGGATTCACAGTATTATCAAGATTTGGTGATGACTCCTTGTAAACGGTCGGAAGAAGTCAGGAGCAGGGTCCTAAGATTCATAAGGTTGGAGGAAGATGAGCTGCAAAGGTCAAAGTCCTCATCCAAGATGTCGACATGTGACAATGATGAGTTGGATTTTGTATATGTTATTTACCTATGTTTCCGGATATTTTACATTGATTTTTAGTGTATTTAGATTAGTTTTGATGTTATTTGAGAGAAACTTTGTAATGTGAGGTTTTGTTGAGAAATGATACAATTCGAGGGTAGTTTAGTCTTTTATTTTGTATTTGGATGTTGATCTCAAGAGATCGAAGATTTCAAGTCAACCGTCAATGAAAAAGTCAGCAAAACGGTCAAGGTCCAAGAAAAGAGTCAAGAAAAGTCAAGGGACGAAGGCCAGGTCAAAACCAAGTCAAAGATGAAGATTTCTGCACAGAGCACGAGTGGAAAGATTGGAGCACGAGTGAAGAAGGACAGAGCACGAGTGGAGAACGAGTGGGACTCAAACACAATTCATAGCCAGAATGATTAGAACGACTGGAGCTGGAAGAACGAGTCGTGAGCACGAGTTGAAGAGAAGGGCACGACTCGTGCCAATTGGCACGACTCGTGACCAGACGCGTTTTCTGACGTCAGCGAGGCATGGTGAGCAAATTTGATGGATTTAATTTATTCCTTTTCCTAATTAGAAAGGGATTTATGTAGGGAGTATAAATACCTCCTTATAAGACTTTTTAGGTTAGCTTTTATTCTATCAATTTTTACCTAGGTTTTAGAGGATTGAAGGAGTTTGGTTTTCAAGGTTTTTCAAAGATTTTCAGGTTTGATGTATTATTGCTATTCATATTTTGTGATTTCAATCATGAATATGAGTAGCTAATTTCTCTATTTCATGGATTGGATGTAGTAGTTGTCGAACCTCTATGCTAGTAATATTTTAATTCATCCAAACTTTCTCGTTCATATTTGATGAAATATTTATCATTCGATTTATTTGGTTTAGATTGTTGCACTAGCGTGGACAATTTATTTAAAGCTCACTATTTCATTAATTAGGTTTGATTGTTGACCTAGCGGAATTCAAGAAAATCTAGATTCGTTTATTTCTTAATTGCTTAATGAATTTCTTGAGTATTGTTTTGACCTAGCGGAATTTACAATAGGATAGAAATATTAGGATTGCAATTCGAACATCAAACGTCCCAACCCTTAGTCAAGTGAAAGAATCTTTGAACGAGATTGTCATTTTATCTAATAAACCCTAGCATAGAAAGGAGACAACTACGAAATCCAATCCGTGAATATCTTTAATCTGGTTAAATCATTATTTCTTGTTTACTTGCTTCCTTCAATTCATTATTTTAGTTTCTTGTTTTAGTTTTTAATAAATCAAAAAATCAAAACCCCTTTCTGGTTACATTTCGCATTAATTAAATCAACTTGTTTAAACACTCAAGTCTCTGTGGTTCGACCCTTACTTGTACCTGCTACTTCGGTACTTGTACTTGCAAGGTTTTTATTACACAGTGAATTTTCATCCATCAAGTTTTTGGCGCCATTGCCGGGGATTTGTTGTGATTTTTAACAAGTTTATTTAATCGGTGCATGTTTGGTAGACGTTCCTTGAATCCCGTGTTGGTTCATGTGAACGAGAATATTGATAGACTCGCTAGGGGCATTCCCTCTATTCAAGAGTCAACTGATTCTGAAACTTCTGTCACCGAGACAGAGGAAGAATTAAGTGAGTTGGAAACTTATTCCGCCGAGGAAGAAGAAGAATTTAATTTCGTGATGGCAGACCAAATCATGAATGCTTTTGCCAGACCGAGAGTCGACACATCAGTGTCGTGCATAGTGTTGCCCGATGCAGCACTAGCTTATGAAATAAAAGGCCAATATTTTAACATGCTCCCAAATTTTTATGGCTTAGCTGGTGAGGATGCATTGGCATATTTGAGAGAATTCATGTCTACCGTGAGTGGGTTCCCTATAAAGGAGGGTGTTACTTTGGAGCACTTGAGACTGAAGTGTTTCCCATATGCATTGAAAGATAAAGCCAAAACTTGGCTATTGTTACTTCCTCCTAGTAGCATCACTACTTGGGATGCTTTGCATGATGCTTTTCTTTCTAAGTTTTACCCTTATGATGCATTGACAAATTTTAGGGTGAAAATTATGGGATTTGCTCAGGAGTCGGGGGAAGCCTTCCACGAGGCATGGAATAGATTTAGGATGCTACAAATTCAGTGCTCCCACCATAACTTTCTTGCTTCTATGCTGCATCAAACATTTTATGGGGATTTATCCCCTGAATACCAATCAATGATTGATAATGCAGCAGGAGGTAGTTTGGGAAGTAAGACTGTACAACAATGCCAGGAACTGTTTAAGATGTTGAGTGCTAACTCTCAACAAAAGGGATCTAGGGGGTCAACAAGGGGACTGAATGAGGTAGGGCTAAGCAACGAGATTGCGTAGCAGTTTGCATTGTTAAACCAAAGATTTGATAAATTATCTTTGCAAAATGCTTCTTCTTCTTCTTCTTCTATGCCTTCTACTGCTCATCTTGTTTATGATAGTTGTGTTACATGCGGATCTAAATCTCATGATTATAACTCATATCCCACTACTAGTCCCTATAGCTATGAAACTGAGCAGGTACAGGCAATGAAAAGATTTGGTCAAAGGTTTCCACCAAGCAACAATCAGTATGGGAATACATACAATCCAGGATGGCAATCAGGGCCGAGACATCCCAATTTGTCATGGGGTGGAAACCAACAGAATAAAAATCTCCATCCCCAACCACCTCAGGGGCCCTATGAGAGGAAGAAAGAGCCTTGGGAATGGGCCATGGATCAGATGAGAGCGGAGCAACTTCAAGCAAGGGCAGAGTAGCAGCAAGCAAGTAACAATCAAGCTGCTGCAATGAAAAAGTTGGAGACCCAACTGGGTCAATTGGCGGAGGCATTACAAGGACAACAATCGGGTACATTCCCTAGCCAAGGGGAGCAAGCTAAGGCCATCATCACCTTACGTGGTGGCAAACAGGTAGACAATCAGGTAGCTTCTCCTTCTTCTCTCCCTAAACCCCCCGTTGTTGAGTCCCCTGTTGTGGAATCCCCCAATGTGGAAAATGTGATTGTGGAAGATGTTGTGTTTGAGGATGAGGGTACAAATGGATTGGGGACAGATATGACTGTTGATGCTCCCATCCCCAAGCCATATGTATCGCTCGTTCCTTTTCCTGGAAGATTTTTGAGAAACAAACTAGATCATCAAATGAAAGAGCCGATTGATATGTTTTCGAAAGTTAATATAAATTTGCCTCTTTTGAATGTGATCAAGAATGTTCCTGCATATGCAAAATTCTTTAAAGAAATTAATTCCAGGAAAATTCAGTATGGGAAGGATAATAAATTGTTGTTGGGTGAGAGTGCGAGCGCTGTGGTCAAACATAGTCTTCCGTCGAAAATGAAAGACCCCGGGAGTTTTCTAATTTCCATTACTTTGGGGGATTCTAACACGATGAAAGCTATGCTTGATCTCGGGGCTAGCATTAATTTGTTACCCTATTACATGTATCTTGAGTTGGGTTTACCTGAGCTAAAACCCACTATGATGGCCCTACAACTTGCCAAGTGATCCATTAAAAGACCCTTGGGCATCGTAGAGGATGTTTTAGTTCAGGTTGGGTCATTGATCATTCCGGTGGATTTTGTGGTTCTAGAGATGCCTCGCGGTGAGGTAGTCGCCGTGACTCACCCATATTGCTTGGGCGACCGTTCATGGCAACGACCAACACCGTGATAAATGTTGGTAATGGCACTCTTTCCATGACTGTGGCAAATGAAAAGATTGAAATAAATGTTTTTGATGTAATGAAAAATTCGGTGGGTCATGATGAGTCTTGCGTGTTTGTGGACGAGTTTGATGTGGTTGATGATTGTGTGAGTGAGATTTCATGGCATGAGAGAGATTGTGAGGAGTTAGAGTTTTTGATGTTAATGGGCGGTGAGAAACTTAGGGATAATGCGGATGCTCAACTGATGGCTGTGGATAAGGCCGACAAGCACCATCCTAGTGATGGCCCGTTTCACCCCCTAGGCTACTTCAATGAGAAGTTGGCGCCCTCTATTGTTATTCCCCCGGTCCTTGAGCTGAAAACTCTCCCTGCAAATTTAAAATATGCATTCTTAGAAGAGGGAGAGACTTTGCCTGTTATAATTGCATCTGATTTGACCACGGAACAAGAGGCCCAATTGATTGCTGTTTTGTGTGAGTATAGAGAGTCCATTGGGTGGACATTAAAGGACATTAAGGGAATCAGTCCCTCGATGTGCATGCACAAAATTCATCTCTTGGATGGTGCTAAGCCATCTAGAGAGAGACAGAGAAGGTTGAATCCTCACATGGAGGAAGCTGTGAGAAAAGAGGTCCTTAAGTTGTTAGATGCAGGTATTATTTATCCAGTGGCTGAGAGTGAATGGGTAAGCCCAGTACAAGTTGTGCCAAAAAGATCGGGCATTACTGTTGTTCAAAATGAGAAAGGTGAGGATGTGCCAATGAGGGAAGTGATCGGTCTTAGGATGTGTATTGACTTGAGAAAATTAAATGCCGCAACCAAGAAAGATCACTTCCCCTTACCTTTTATTGATCAAATGCTAGAGAGGTTGGTGGGTCATTCTTATTATTGTTTTCTTGATGGTTTTTCGGGGTACAATCAGATTGCCATAGCCCCTGAAGACCAATCCAAAACCACCTTCACATGTCCTTTTGGCACATATGCATTTATGAGGATGCCTTTTGGGCTTTGCAATGCACCTGCGACATTTCAAAGGTGTATGACCTCCATTTTTCTGATATGATTGAGAGGTGTGTTGAGGTATTCATGGATGATTTTTCTGTTGTTGGGGATAGTTTTGAGGGTTATTTAAAGATTTTGGCATCTGTTTTGAAAAGGTATTGTGAAACCAACTTGACTTTGAGCTGGGAAAAGTGTCATTTTCTTGTGAAACATGGTATTGTGTTGGGACACATTGTGTCGAGTAAGGGGATTGAGGTTGATAGAGCAAAAATTGATGTGATTGCTAAATTACCTCCCCCGAATTCGGTTAAGGGTGTGCGAAGTTTCCTTGGGCATGCGGGTTTCTATAGGCGATTCATAAAAGACTTTTCAAAAATTTGTAAGCCTTTATGTAATCTACTTGCCAAGGATACGGAGTTCATCTTTGATCAAGAGTGTGTTGATGCTTTCAATTTACTTAAAGAGAAGTTGACTTGTGCCCCCATTCTTTCTAGTCCCAATTGGTCTCACCCTTTTGAGATCATGTGTGATGCCTCGGACTTTGCTATTGGGGCAGTTTTGGGACAAAGGACATATAAATTACCTTCCGTCATCCATTATGCATGTAGAACTCTTAATGATGCACAACTAAAACTGAAAAAGAATTTTTGGTTGTTGTGTTTGCTTTGGAAAAATTTCGTTCTCACTTGCTTGGGTCGAAGGTAATTATTTATTCTGATCATGCTGCATTGAGATATTTACTTAATAAGAAGGATGCTAAGCCTCGTTTGTTGAGGTGGATGTTGTTGTTACAGGAGTTTGATGTTGAGATTCGGGATAAAAAGGGGACCAAAAATGTGGTGGCAGATCATTTATCGAGGCTTGAGGACTATTCATATCTTAATGTCGAAGAAAGTATGATTCCAGTTAATGAAAATTTTTCGGATGAACAACTTCTTGCTGTACATGTCCAAGAGCCTTGGTATGCTGATTTTGTTAATTACTTGGTGTCTAATATGATTCCGCCACATTTCACATATGACAAAAAACGTAAGTTTAGGTCTGATGTGAAATACTACATTTGGGATGATCCTTATTTGTGGAAAATTTGTCCGGATGTGTCCCGGACCATGAGAAAAGTAGTGTGTTGAGATTTTTTCATGAACTCCAATGTGGGGGTCATTTTAGTGGCCAAAAGACCGCTAGGAAAGTGCTTCAATCGGGTCTTTATTGGCCCACTTTATTTAAAGATGCTCAAAAGTTTTGCATTAGGTGTGATAGATGTCAATGGTCCGGGAACATAGGGAAGAGAGATGAGATGCCTTTACAACATAATCTTATTGTTGATATCTATGATGTGTGGGGCATTGATTTTATGGGACCTTTTCCCCCATCCCATGGTTATTTGTACGTACTTGTGGCTGTTAATTATGTTTCAAAGTGGGTGGAGGCAATTGCCACCCGGACTAACGATGCTAGTGTTGTTTTCAAGTTTGTGGTTGATAACATTTTTAGCAGGTATGGAGTGCAGCGGGTGATTATCAGTGATCAAGGTACCCACTTCACTAACAAGAGGTTCAATACTGTTTTGAAAAAGTATGGGGTGGTGCATAAGCTTGCTACATCATACCATCCTCAAACTTCGGGCCAGGTGGAGGTGAGTAATCGACAAATAAAGGGTGTTCTTGAGAAAACAGTGCGTCCCAACAGAAAAGATTGGGCATTAAAGTTGGGGGATGCATTGTGGGCATACAGAACGACATATAAAACACCCATTGGAATGAGTCCGTACAGGATAGTGTATGGGAAAGAATTTCACCTTCCGGTGGAGTTGGAACACAAGTCGTATTGGGCTGTTAAAGAATTGAACATGGACTTGAATGTCGCTGGAGAAAAGAGGTTGCTTGCACTTGATGAGTTTGACGAGCTCCAACAAGAGTCCTATGAGAGTGAAAAGTTGTATAAAGAGAGGACCAAATGATATCATGACAAAAATTTGAAACCCAAGTTCATAAGGCCGGGTATGAAGGTTCTTCTCTTTAACTCTCGCCTAAAGCTCTTTCCGAGCAAGTTGAGTTCTAGATGGTCAGGTCCATATGATGTGGTGCGTGTGTATCCGCATGGAGCGGTTGAGCTCAAAGATTTAAAAGATGGCATAATATTTAAAGTGAATGGTCACCGGGTGAAACCGTATTTTGAAGGGGTGTCCATTTTGGAAGATATCAAGGAGATTGATGTGATCGAGTTGGTGGACCCGGAGGAGGCCACCTAATTCCTTTGGGGCATGACGTCGAGCTTAACGAATATAACCAAAGCGCTGATTGGGAGGCAACCCAACGTAGGTAACATTTACTGCTTTCGGTTTGTTCCTTTCAGTTATTATCATCTTTGCATTTAAGTTGTGTTGTGTTTTTTTTGGTGTATGCCATGAGAACATAGCATTCTTTAAGTGTGGGGGTGGGTGGTATTTATTTATTTTAAAAAAAAATTGTGTTTTTCGCTTTTATGGGTCTTTTATTTCGTAAACGTGTCGAACTACGGTGACCTGAGTCTATTCTTGTTGGGTAGTCCGCCCACATTAATGGGGACGTAGGCAACAAAAGTGCGGTCAAATTGTGTATCAAATTTTGGCATGCAAATGGTCTAGCCAAAGACGATAAAAAAGGGCGGCTCACCGGGAGACAACCCAGATTTGTATATATTTATGTATTGAACTGGTGCTACTGAAAGGTATTTTTCTTTGTTTAATGATGTGCAGGAAAACGTGCGTGGAGGAACAAATGTCCTGGGCTTAAAAAAAAATTGAAATTTTTTGGCCCAGGCAGAGCACGAATCGTGCTCATAAGCACGAGTGGATGCACGAGTAGAATGCAGTGCTTGATATTTATCAGAACGAGTGGGAGGAGGCACCACGAGTCGTTGTCACGAATTGACAAAGGGCACGACTCGTTCTAAATGGCACGACTCGTGCCAAGGGTAAATCAAAACCCTTCAGTTCCCAAAAACCCTTAAATCGTTCCCTCTCTCTCCTCCCTCAAAAATGCAGCCGCCCCATCTCTCTCTACCAGTTTCGAAATTCTTTCTTTTCTCTCTCTAAAATTCTTCATCCAAACCTCCAAAAATCCACCTCTAACTCTCAAAATTTTCATCTCTACCCTATTTAAACCCCCTAATCCGAAAATCTAACCCCAAAATCCTCCCTTTTTGGTTGATTTATTGAAGAAAATTGAGAAGTTGAAGAAAGTGGTGGGTTTGTTGTTGCTTGGTGTGGAATGCAAATTGGAGCAAAATTCTTTGGGGTGTAGTGTTACATTGATCTTCTCCATCTTCTTCGACCACCTTCTCATTTTTCGGTGAGCTTTCCGGCAAACTTTCCAGCCAATTTTCCGGCGAACTCAATTGTTCAAAGGTAAAATTTTTACTCCCTCCTTCGATTTTAAGTTGTGTTGGTTGTTGATTGGTGAAGTTGGAGGAAGGTTGGGATTGTTTGGCGGTGTTAATTTTTGCAAATATTGTGATTGATTTTGTGATTGTGGGAATATGGTGAGACCGAAGGATAGTAGAAAGGGGGGTAAAGGAGGTGAAGCTCCCTCTAAGAAAAGAAGAAATATTGTTGTTGAGGAACCCCTACGCATTGCCGATGATTTTATGGGCCTGACGAGACTGACTGAGTCTCAAAAGAATAAGTGGAGGAATCTTGCTAATGGGAGAGACATTCAAGTTACCAGTTTTTTGTGTGTGGACACGTTGAATAAGTTGGGACTCCATGGTTTGGTTGGGGATTTACTGAATAATATTGGGCTAGGTGCATTCTTGGGCAAAAGTGCGGGGGTGTACAAGCGGGTTACGCTTGAATTCTTGGCGACCATGGAAAGAAGGGAAGAGAATGGGGTGAGAAGTATTAGGTTCAATTTGAATGATGCCACGAGAACACTTTCTTATGCAGCAGCTCGAGAGTATTTAGGAGTGAGTGAGCCAAGGGGAGAGTGGTCAGAAAGGGATAGAATGGTGAAGACATTTTTCTTTGAGCTGACGGGGAAGTATATGCAGAAGCCATATGTGGTCATGAAATCCCTCTCGCATCCGGCTTGGAAGTTGCTATATAGGGGTTTGTCGATGACCTTTTATGCTAATGGTGAGCCGGCGCAAATGAATGCCTTCCAGTTTGCTAGGTGGACTTGGTCTTTGGGCGTTGTGAAGATAATCATGCATGCCGAGATTATAGGAATTAGTAATTATCCGTTTATAATTTTTGTTGTTTAAAGGGGATATGGAGACGAAAAACACACATTCATTATCACTCCACACACGCATGGCTTGTAAACCTCTCCATTATCTTCCAAACTTGTAACCACGATTCTTATAGTGAAACATTTAAGGTTGGAGACCTAACTCCTGGGGTTTTTTCCGAAGAGGTTGTCATCTCTAAGGTTTTCCTCGTTAACAAAATCCTTGTGTCACTCTTTACTTTCGTGTTCTTGTTCCATTTAATTGAATTCCAAAGTCCCCTCCTTGTTGTTTAAATCCATACACTTACAAAGTTAAGATTCGACGTTATTGTTTTTTCTACTAAAACAATATACTAAGTGTTTTGATCCATTAGTCATGTCTTATAATCCTGCTAATCCTAATCAAAATAGTCTCCCTATTTTAGATGGGTCAAATTATGCTTATTGAAAGAATCGTCTTTGCTCGCATATCAAATCAATTGATCTTCGAGTTTGGCGATCTGTAACAAATGGTTATTCTGTTCCGTTGCTTGCTCCGGATGAAGATGGTGACGTACAAGTCAAACTTGAGTCTGAATGGACACATGAAGAGAATAATCTTGCTAGTTTCAATGAAAAGACACTTAATGTCATCTATGAATGGGTTGACATGCATATGTTTAAACTTATTCAAAATAGTCCCACAACAAAATATGCTTGAGATAATTTACAAAAATTTTGTGAAGGTGATGGTAGTGTCCGAGAAATGAAGCTTAGGGGTCTCACTAGTAGATTTAAAAGATTAAGAATGGGTGAAAATGAAGATATTTTTTCATATTTTAAAAAGTTGATTGATATTTCAAATGAGTGTCAATTATTAGGAGAACCTTTTACTAATAAATAACTTGTTTCAAAAGCTATTCACACTCTTCCCGAGCGTTTTAACATTAAAGTTTCAGCCATTGAAGATGCTACTATGAATTTTAATTCCTTGATGAGCATTTTGAATTTTTTGAATCAAACCTTAATGAGAAAACCTAAGCTTCAAAAGACAAAAATATTGCCTTAAAAGTTGACTCTTCGGACACGATAGAGGATGATGAAGATGAAGCCTTCGAGGAATTAGATGAGAATACTAGTGTAGCTTTGCTTGCTAAGAAATATAATTCTATGCTTAGAAAGTTTAACAATGTGCAGGTTAAAGCTAAGGATAAACAATACAAAGTGCATAGTTTTGTGCCTAAGAGAACCATTCCTCTGAACCAAAGAGATACATCACTAAGGAGAGCATCTTCAGAAAAGTCCAGATCTGATCCCAAATACATTAAATCCATTCAATGTCATGCTTGTTCCGGTTGGGGTCACTATGGCATTGAATGTGCAAACACACATTGAGAAAGGCGGGCAAAAATCTGTAGGTGTCTCTTAGTGATGAATAGGAGGAAGGAACTAAAAAATGTGAAAACCTTGAGCAAGTGGTCATGTTAGCCATGGTGGAGGAGCTATCTTCGTCAGGATGTGTTGCTTCAAGTGTTGTCCAACACATGACACAACACTTGTGTCTTCGTTAGGATGTGTTGCCTCAAGTGTTGTCCAGCACATGACAACACATGACACAACACTTAGCAGGTATAATTCATTAAGTTCTTCTAATGATGTATGATTTCATGGTTCAGTTATTTTTAATATAGATGATTCATTGGAGGATGAGCTTGGTAAAGATGAGCTCATTGATAAATTAAAAAATCTCTACGAGTCACTTCTCATAGAATGGTAAAAGGAGAACAAGATGGTGGTATTCTTGACCAAGGAAAACCAGAATCTTAATGACTCTATGACTTGGCTAGAGGTTCAACTTACTAAAAAGGATGCAGAACTTGATAAATTCAAGTACAAACTTAAGCTAGCCGAATCAACCTTCAGGAAGCTTAACACGGGTTCTTCAAAATTTGATGAGACAATTAACTTGAGTAAGCCTCTCAAAGCAGGTATTGGGTTTCAAGAATCACTAGAAAAAATACTTCTACCTTGTTTAATGAGGAAACTATAACTAGTTTTGTAAAAGAACATGTTAAGGAAAAGGTAGTTCTTCTAGTAATATTTTTGATCATACCTTTGAGTGTCAGTACTGTCACAAAGCTGGACATAATAAATCAGAATATTTTATTCTTCAAAAAAAAAAGTCCAGTTCTCATGTGTTGCCTCAAGTGTTGTCAAATTCACAAGACAATACTCGAGACAACACAGGTGGATAGAAAAACTGAAATTCAAAAAGAAAAGTTTGGTTTCCCAAAGCTAATCTGAAATGTAATGTTATCTATGCTGCTTTAAGGACTAACGTTTTAGATGCTTGATACTTTGATAGTGGTTGTTCACGTCACATGATGGGAACAAGATCTTTCTTGAATGAATAACAATTTATTCACGGAGCCTCAGTAACCTATGGAGGTGGAGACAAGAGTAAAATAATAGGAAAATGAACACTTGATGTCACCGATTTTCCTTCTTTAAAAAACGTCTTACATGTAGATGGATTGGTTGCTAATCTACTTAGCATTAGCCAATTATGTGATGATGATTTGGAGGTAAAATTTAATAAGGATATTTGTGAATTTTTTGATGACACTAAATTTTGTGTTATGATAGGTACAAAATCGAGTGATAATTGCTACCTTGTTGGTAAAAAACAAGTGTGTAACTCAACAAAAATTGATGACACAATTTTATAGCATCAAAAGTTAGGACATCAAGCCCACGTCAGTTTGTGCTCGGACACCTAAAGTCGACATCAGCCTGATTCAGACACCTCAATCCTGCACCATTTTGGCCTCAGACACATTAGGTCAACACCACCTTGGCTCCAGATCTACAGTGCATCAAGTCCGTGAAGACATCTTCCAACATCTCCGTTCGGCAAAGACGACCTCCAATGTCCACAAATGGATGAAGACAGCCTCCAGCATCTACAGTTTGGCAAAGATAGTCCCTATGTCTATAGCTTGGCAAAGACAAGCTCCGGCGTCTGCAACTTGGTAAAGACAACCTCCAACATCCACAAATGGATGAAGACAGCCTCCAGTATCTCCAGTTTGGTAAAAATGACATCATCTCCTCTAGAACCATCGCCACCAGCAAAATGCTTCCCAACACATCACGCTGTTAAAATTGCCAACTCGACCAGAGTGCCTTCGAGTCCCTCTCTACCAAATTAACACCTTTCCTCTGGTTTCCCTCTTACCAAGTGTTAGATGCCTTTTTGATAAGGACCCTCTCATTTCAAACCTAGTTCTTGCATTTTTCGAACCCAAACCCTTCCACAGCGAGAAGTCCCAGGGTGACTACAAGTTCAACAACCTCTACAAGGTCGATGATCACCAGCAAGATGCTGACTCAACCAAGCTTCTCCTTCAAGTCAAAATGCCTCCAGACTTGTCCCTATTAGGCTGATCACCCTTCGCACACCAGCACAACCCGAAGGAACTACTTCCGTCTTGTGAGATATTTCTCCGCGCCCACTTCCGTTTTGTGGGATAATTCTTCATGTCTCCCTCGATACGCACACGGGATCATCCGCCATCCCTCAATCCATTTTACCGCAACCGCCTATTTCGTCCAAAGCCCACGCCTTCGACGCGACCTTCAACAAACCTTAACGAAAGCCGACTCCCTTCCTCATTTTCAACCCCGACCTTCAACATAATCCCATCTCCTCCAACAAAACTTAACGGAAGCCCATTCCCTTCCTCATTTTTAACCCCTACCTTCAGCAAAAACCGTCCTCAAACAACCTAACAACTCCACGGCATTGAAGCACGACATAGTGCGCCCTAAGCAAAGAAGACCATCCCCAGCAGTTTTCGAACTACGTCCAAGCTTGATTCCCATTCGGGATACGTAGGTAGCCTACCATAGGTCTAGCCGCTTGACCAACACGGTCACCCTTTTCCCCGATAATCATCATAAGCTCGAATCTTCCCCAGCGAGAACGCCCTCAAATAGTCTCTCTCAGGTACAAAACCTCAATTTAGGGTCATACTCCTGAACTAAGCCCCCATTTAGGTTCATACTCCTGAACTAAATCTCAACTTAGGTTCATACTCCTGAACTGAGTCCTCATTTAGGTTCATACTTCGGAACTAAACCTCAACTTAGGTTCATCCCTGACGAAATTCAACGGAATTCCGTCTCTTTCCTCGTTTTCACCTCCGGCAGCAAACGTAAGACCGATCCCTTCAAATGAATTCCACCAAAAGACTGTCTATCCCCTCAGAGTTCGTCCCCAACGAAAGGATACGAACATCGAAGGAAATCGTTTCAAAACAAGTTGATACCTCCAGATCACCATTTGTCAAGGTTCGAGGCACCTAAGACGCCATCATCAAGGTTCGAGGCACCTAAGACGCCATCATCAAGGTTCGAGGCACCTAAAATGCCATCATCAAGGTTCGAGGCACCTAAAATGCCATCATTAAGGTTTGAGGCACCTAAAATGCCATCATCAAGGTTCGAGGCACCTAAAATGCCATCATTAAGGTTTGAGGCACCTAAAGCGCTATCACTTCGATTTCGACACACAACACGAGGAAAGCGATAAATCGCAATCATCCCCTAATTCGACAAACCGAAATCATTACCAGGGCGACTTCCCAAAAATAGTCAAATCTTAGGGCGACTTCCCAAAAATAGTCAAATCTTAGGGTGACTTCCCAAAAATAGTCAAATCTTAGGGCGACTTCCCAAAAATAGTCAAATCATAGGGCGACTTCCCAAAAATAGTCAAATCTTAGGGCGACTTCCCAAAAATAGTCAAATCTTAGGGAGTCTTCCCAAAAATAGTCAAATCATAGGGAAACTTCCCAAAAATAGTCAAATCATAGGGCGACTTCCCAAAAATAGTCAAATCTTAGGGCAACTTTCCAAAAATAGTCAAATCTTAGGGCGACTTCCCAAAAATAGTCAAATCATATGGTGACTTCCCAAAAATAGTCAAATCTTAGGGCGACTTCCCAAAAATAGTCAAATCTTAGGAGACTTCCCAAAAATAGTCAAATCATAGGGCGACTTCTCAAAAATAGTCAAATCTTAGGGCGACTTCCCTAAAATAGTCCCTCTAGGGTCAACGTCTGAAGATAGTCGAAAGACCCGAACTACGACCGGCTTGATTCCTCTTAAGGATACGTAGGTAGCCTATCATTAGGTTCAGCCACCAGACCGAAGTGGTCATTCCTTTTCCGAGCGGTCTGACCAAAATGGTCACCCTCTTCTCCCCAGCAGATTGGGACCTCACTTTTATCGACGACCCCACTTCCTTCGAAAGTGCCGTTGATGAGTGAGTTTTACACTAATCCATTTAATACTTTATGAATTTATTCTTAGCTTAATCCTTGAGTTTTGTGTGTTTAATAGGTGTTTTTAGTGTTTATTTAGTTTTCAGGGGTCCAAATGAAGATTGAGCAAATTAGAAGCATTTTGTGCCCACTTTGAAAGTTCGAGGGCCAAATTGTAGTTTTCGGAAGTTCAGGGACCTTATTGTAAATTTGGAAAATTGAGAAAAAAATTGGTTAAATAAAGTCCGGGGGCAGAGTGGAAATATGAAAGTTCAAGAATAAAGTGCAACAGAAATTTTTAGAATGTCCAAAATGCGAAAAAAGGCGACAGTGTAATTATGGGACGAACCGAATATTACTTGTTACAAACATCAAAACATCACAAGGCTGCCAAGGCAATTGAGGGCCAATGGCCGAGACAGTTCCGGCCAAGAAAGCATGTTGTGGCCGAGGATTGCAAGGGCCACGCTGGAAGTGGACTGGCCGAACAACAGCAAGGGCCAAGGACTTGGGCCTGGTGACTTGGGCTTCATGGAGTTTGTTCACGGCGGCAACTGTTCAGTTTCTCTACACCCTAGGAATATAAATTGAAGGGAAAAACAGAATTCTTGATTATGATCAGTTTTATCATATTATCATCATTTTTCTTTTTGTTTTTTCATTTTTTTTGGTGTTCTATCTTGTTTTTCATGGATAGCTAAATCTCTAGTTCTTGGGATTGGAGGTAACAATTTCATGTTTTAAGTTTTTAATTTTCATCATTTTCATTGTATATGACTTGGGATTATCAAGTGGTTTTTAATGGAATTTTAGAATATGTATGTTGCATGCCATATATGTTCTTGAATGATCTTGAATTATAATTGTGAACCGCCAAATTCGCAATTGAAATTAGTCTTGGCTTGATAATTACAACTTGTTGAATCCCCGCCAGAAGATTCATAAGAATTGTGGTTCTTGTTGTTCTTCTGTTCTAAATGGGTTTCTAATTAATCTATGAACGGGCCAAGGGAATAGATTAATTGGGAACACTTGATTGCAAATCACCCGCCTAAGTGTCCCAATCATAATTTCGTAAGAACAAAACCCCAAGTATACTTTGATTGATGAACTGTGAAACTTGAGCATAATTGTGAAGCCAATTCCGAGAATTCCATTTTATATTATTATTGAAATCTTTTCTATACAAATTTAGTTATTTATTCAAAAGCATTAGTTTTTAAAAAAAAACCAAAATCCTCATTTTTATTACATCTTTATCCTAGCAATAATCTTTTCTACTTTGAAATACGTGTCTCGGTGGTTCGACCCTACTTACCCTATCTACAAATCAATTGTAGGTAGTTTGAGTTGGAAATTTTCTTTTGACGTTTCGACACTCGTCAAAATTTGGCGCCGTTGCCGGGGACGCGTTTATTTTAAAGTTGATTTAATTATTTGCAATTGTAAATATTATTTTGTATATATTTTTGTTTTAACTTGGTGACCGACGACTAAACATTCAAATGAACTCAAGGATGTTTAAACTATGGCATCTATGAGTCGTGTGGAAATTGTGAATTATACTCTCATGGTTATTATGAGTGCCCTTCGGGGACATATTCTTTTGAGTATTATCCACAAGAGGAGATGATAACGGGTCAAGGTCAAGTACAAGGTCGAAGTCAAGGAGAGAGTAGTTTAGGCAAAAGTTGCTTAATTTGTAATTTAAATACCCATGATATTATGGGGTGTCCATTGCGAGGTCAATTTCCAGAATTTCTTAAGAAAGCCAACGCAATGAATTCTTTCCAACCAAGAGTGCAAAATGATCCATTTTCCAACTCTTACAATCCGGGTTGGAGGAATCATCCCAATTTTTCATGGGGAGGAAATCAAGGGCAAGGTCATTTTCAACAACAATATCAATCACCGATGCCACAACCGCAGCAACAAGGGCCTGTGAGGCCAAGTGTGGAGGAAACTTTGCAAAAGTTTATTGTGGCCTCGCAACAACATTACTATGAGCCTTCTCATCCTCAACAATTAGATGCAACCATGGATAGGATAGATGCACATATTACTAAAATATTAGAGGTTGTAAGGGGTTGGGGGCAAGATACAAGTTCGGTCCCTCCGAAACAATATGAATGGGAGGATGATTCCGATTGTGACGAACTTCCATCTCTCTCTCCGTCTGCTGCTAGTGATATTGTGGTTGTTGATGATGATGAATGGAGTGGGCTGACTGAGGAGGTAGAGAAATCATGGCATGAGCAAGTTGATGAAATTGAGCTTGCTCTTTATGGTGAGATGCGGGGCGATGAATTTCAAGAAGATATGGTCATTCTCGTCAAGATCGACAAGCCATGTTTGAATGAACACCAACCTCTACTCATGGAAAATGCCGATGACGATTCCTCAATCATTTTGGTGATCCCTCCCATTTTTGAAGACGGAGATAGTGGAAAGGACTCCCGAGAGAAGAAGCCCAAGAAACGTAAAAGTCAAAAATTCCCTTGGGCCCTAATTGATCATATATCAAAGGGAATATTTATGGGGCTAAAACTGAAAGTGAAGACCCGCGAGACGGTGAAGTGGGCAAAATGAAGGAAGGTGAAAGTTAAGATAACCTTGGCATCGGTCTAGCTATACGACCTTAAACAAAGCGCTACTTGGGAGGCAACCCAAGGTGAGTAGTTTAATTTGTAATTCCTTTAAAGTTAATTGTTCATTGTTTTCATTTAAATGTTTTCAATTTAAAAAAAAAAATTTTTTTTTTTTTTCGTGGAACAGTGCTATTTTACTTGGTTTTGTTTGTGATGTGTAGGAGGAGAAGTGAATCTGAACATTCCATGGCCTACCCATGAAAATTATCATGGCCATGAAGTTATTTTGGTAGTAAAAGGTGCAAGTTAATCTGTGCAAACCATGGGCAGACCATCCCTACTTGAACGGTATAAGATTTATTACTTTATACTCCTATTTGGCAAGGAAGCATCGTCGCAGTGAACGCCGTGCCCCGAGCTACTTTAGAAATATTTATTAAAGGTTTGAGAGTTAACCACTTCGGTATCGAGCTTGGTACGGACCATCACGGCGGTAAAGCTCTTCCTCCATAACGTTACTGCATACCCAGAAATCTGGTTAAGCTAGAATAATCCCTAACCAATTAATCTACACGTCTGGAGGTATCACCGAGTATCATTTGAATTGCCATTGCTCTCATTCCCATTCCATTTGATTTCACTTTAAATTTATACAAGACAACAAGGGGGGTGTCACATCACATAATTCCATACACATCTAAGGAGTACCCATATTTTGATTTTCATGATATTGCTATTTAGTAAACAAATTCAATAAATTAAAAGATGATGGTGTACTATAAACTTGATAAAAGAGACCAAAATTATCAACAAAGAGATTATTAACAAGAGTACACTAATTCAGAGATTTATGACACAACTATAACCTTTAAGCAATTTACCAAAATTAATCGAAAATACACCAAAACTTGCATGTACAGATTATCACACCATATTACCCTCATTAGCAGTCACAAAAGATCACATGCAATTATGAGAACACCAAGAACGTTAACAAAACTCTATACAAGAAAAGGACATAGCTAACTATTTTTTTTTCATTTTTTTTAATAAATAAAAACTAAATTCATTTTTTTTTCTTTTTTTTAATAAATAAACTAAATTAAAACTAACTAAGAAACACCAACACAAAGTATATACATTTCAGCCGTCGTCGAGGGGCTACTGTAAGTGTCCCAATCTGAACCGTCAACGTTCCTTCAGCCCAATTTAACGACTTCCACATCAAACAAACAGTTAAGGGCATTTTGGTCACTTCCTAAAGCAATTTAAACAAGAAAGGACCTTAAAGGAATAACAAAAATAGGTCAAAAATTGGTTGGGAAGAGTCATTTCCAAGAAATTGACCAACTTTTCGTTAAATGCAAGCAGCCAAAACAGCTTTTCTGCAAAATCAGGCACGCCGTCGATCTTGTCCGCGCGGACAAGAATGAGGCTCGATCTTGTCCGCGCGGACAAGAATGACGCTCCAGACAGATTATAAATTCAGTCTTTCTCCTTCAGTTTTAACAACAACAAACACCTTTCCCTACTGTTACATTGTCGAAATCTCTCCTCAAAACAGCCTTAAACACTTCCACAACTCCAATTCAACACCAAATCCAACCTCAAATCCACTACCAAACCATACCTAAGCCTTTGAATCCTTCAAACCCAAAACACTCAACCAAAAACACTCATCAAAACACAAAATCCCAACACAAATCTTGATCAAATTCAAGCCCCAAACACAAATCCAAAGAAGATAGGGTACAACCATTGGTAAACCCTCCTTCTCCTTACCTTAATCTGCCACATCCATGCATACATCTCACATTTTAAAGATGTAACTTGTTCATATACTTGTTCTTCATTTCTTGCCCTAGATCCAAGGGGATCTCCATGGATTTCATTTCCATGGATGATTCTCTATAAGGATCAACATTTCTTTTAATTTGTTGTCTCTCCTCTTACATTAACTAGTTGTTACTTGATCTCTTGACCTAAAGTGTGGTCACCTTAGAGTTCATCTCCATGGATGATCACACTAAATGGTCCATATTCTTACCTTCACTTTCTTTTTGTGTCATTGGTGCTTGTTTGACCTAAAATGTAGTCATCTTGGAATAAATTTCCATGGATGACCATTTTAAAAGGTCTAAATTGTCTTTACTTCCTTAAAAATGTTTTTCCTAACCTAAGATCTTCACCTTGGAACAATTTCCATGGATGAAGATCATTAAGGTTTATAGGTTACAAAAGGGGTGAAGTTGATACATTGAGTTCAAAGATCTCAAGGATGGTTATCTTAATGACCACCTTAGAAATCCACTCTAAAGTTGATACATCCTTAACCTAAAATCAATTTTCATACATTAATCTTTGTTTTATGTTAAATCTCCCCACCCAAGCAAATGAAATGCTTTCAAGTCCTAATGTACCCTAAGGATGGCTTGATATAGTAGATCACCACTAATCATGTTTAGTGATCACTAATCAAAGCCTAAGGAAAGTGGGGACAAGCATGGATGCAAATCCTAAAAATGTTTTTTGAACACTTTCAGTTACAAAAACTCCAGTTCTGATTCTGTAACTCCAGTTTATATTCTGGAATTTACAGAATCAGACTGGAAAGCTGCGGAAAAGGAATATTACTGTCCCATCCGCGTGGACAAGAATGAATCTCGCTCTGGTCCGCGCGGACAAGAATGCAATGGACAGACATTTTGTTTTTCAGTCATTTTTCACTCACAGAAGCACATTGTTTTGGTAAATTTCAGTCCAGTCCAGTCAAAACTTTATTTCCAGAAAACTCCTTTTGCAAAACACACACACACACACACAAATGGTTTTAAATTAGGAAGACTCGTTTTACGAGGCATTCTGGGTGAACCCTAACGTTCTTCCCGGAATGTAACGTGACCTCCGAACCCAATTTTCTCTAATTTTGGGCATTTTTCAAAGTTTTGGCCCTTAAACTAAAAACGGCGTGGCGACTCGGTTTGATTTTTCAAAAAAATGAAAATTGGGCATCATCACAAGTTGGAGTATTAACGGTCCAAGATCCCAAAAAGTTCGAAACATTTCGAAAACTCCGTCAAATTCGGAACTTTCAAAACCTTTCGAAAACTCTGTCGAATTCGGAACTTTCAATCATTTCAAACATTTCAAAAAATTACTCCGTACCAAATTAAACTTACTTTAATTTCGGAAAACACCTCAAGACATGGAATTTTGCAACCAAAATTTTTATGTCATCTACCCATAACGTTAATTGAACTACACTCTAGTCAATTTCGACAAAGGCGCATAGCAAAGTCAAAAGCCCCAATTCGGGCACCAAGAACCCTAACCCATTTCTAGTCAAATTCCTAAAATTTAAAGAATGCACATTCTTAAGATTAACGAAATTTAGAGGAAGTTTACCTGTCTTTCGATCCCTCCCTTGGATTTGTGAGTGTCCCGAGCCGGATAAAACTCCGTTGGATCCACGGGAAGAGCGGTGGTTCGAATGGTCCTCACCAACCTCGTTCTTTCGTTGTCGGTTCTCCTATGACGAGTCATTGGTCCCAAACCGGCATCCATGATGATTTTCCCTCGAAAATTTGAACAAAACTCGCGAAATGGGGAAGAATTTTCCTCTCTTTTTCTCTCTTCCTCGCCTGAAAAAATGGGGAAGTGGTACCAGTTTGCGTCGTCCTGTTGCTGATTTGAACCTGGTCAAATTCAGTCTCAGTCCGGCCGGACTCTTTTGCAGATGAAAAGATTACTTGCCAATTTGGCCCCTCAACTTCTCACAATTTCAATTTTACCCCTTTTGGCCCCAAAAAGTGTAAAATTTCCCCAAGTTAGACCTTTCTAACGCCCCTTCCCCCGACGTTAAATTTTCAGTTAGTTTTCACTAACAATTCGTCTCTAGACGTTAAATCTTCAGTTAGTTTTCACTAACAATTCGTCTCCAGACGTTAAATCATCAGTTAGTTTTCACTAACGTTTCGTCTTCAGACATTAAATCTTCAGTTAGTTTTCACTAACGTTTCGTCTCCAGACGTTAAATCTCAAATCGGCGTTTGACATTCAAACGCTCATTTCCGCCCCAAACCGACGTTTGACATTCAAATGCTCAGTCCCGTCTTCGGACATTAAATCACAATTCCGTCTCCCGACGTCAAAATTCCCATTGGTCTTCACCAACATTCATCTCCCCGGTCGCCAGTCGTAAGCCCGATCATCCCACTTCAGCGGCCATCAAGGTAAGCCCGCACAACAATCCCTCTTCGGCCATCTTCGTAAGTTCGAATACCTTTTCACTCCAGCAAGTGAACATTTACTTCCCCGGCCGCCAGTCGTAAGCCCGATCATCCCACTTCAGCGGCCATCAAGGTAAGCCCGCACAACAATCCATCTTCAACCATCGTCGTAAGCCCGAATACTCCTCCCCAGTAGGATCCTAAGACCATTCGTCTAAGAAGAAACGTCAATCAATCCTCCTAGGCCCCGTTAGAACTCTGGACGCTTTTCCCCAGCAATGTGTCAGTCTCTCCCGAGACCACATCCCGTTCCTAACCCCATCGTTAGAACGTGAATCCTTCCGTGTTGTTAAGAACGCCAGTTTAATGCAACCATTCCCATCATTACCACCCTATCCCCAGCGGATAAAACCTGGCCGTCATCATAAGTCCAGCACCCAAGGCACGAACGCCTTACAAAATCAATCTCAAGGCACGAACTCCTTCATCTCAGGACCAATGCATCCTCATAATCTCGGTCTGAGGCACCACACGCCCTCGTACATTCCATTAATCTCGGTCTGAGGCACCACACGCCCTCGTATGTTTCAGTAATCTCGGTCTGAGGTGCCACACGCCCTCGTATGTTCCATTAATCTCGGTCTGAGGCACCACACACCCTCGAATGTTTCAGTAACTCCGGTTTGAGGCGCCACACGCCCTCGTAAGTTTCAGCAATCCCAGTCTGAGGTGCCACACGCCCTCGTATGTTTCAGTAACTCCGGTCTGAGGCACCACACGCTCTCGTAAGTTTCAGTAACTTCGGTCTGAGGCGCCACACGCCCTCAAATGTTTCAAGTAATCTCGGTCTGAGGCGCCACACGCCCTCGTATGTTTCAGTAACCTCGGTTTGAGGCACCACACGTCCTCAAATGTTTCAAGTAATCTCGGTCTGAGGTGCCACACGCCCTCAAAAGTTTCAGCAACCTCGGTCTGAGGTGCCACACGCCCTCGAATGTTTCAGTAACTCCGGTCTGAGGCGCCACACGCCCTCGAAGGTTTCAGAAATCCCAGGTTCAGACGCCTCACAATAGTCTTCACTCAGGTTCAGATGCCTCACAACAGTCTCGCTTAGGTTAAGGTCCCCACGCGCGGCTCCTTGCACCTACGAACTACGATCGGCTTGATTCCCGCTCGGGATACGTAGGAATCCTTTCGCAAAGGGTCCAGCCAGCTGACCTCTCAGGTCTCTTCAAGTAAGGCATCCCCCGATTTGGATCCTTATCTTTTTCAACGGCCCCACTTCCCTCGAAAGTGACGTCGCTGAGGGGCTAACCATAAGTACCCAAATCCGGATCGCAAAATCCGTTAGAAGTTAATCGGAATCCGTTAACTGGCTCGCTCCAGGTTAACTGGAACCCGTTAAACTCCCCGTTCTCAAGCCAACGAGACGTCCCGGGACTGCCCCGTGCATCCCAATATCAAAGCGTACTTAACACACGTCGTTGCAATTAAAAGTACAGCTTTTCCTGAAAAACGCACTTTTCGGCACTTTCCGGGGGCATTTCGGACATTTTCCGGACAGTTATTTAAAAAACAGACAAAACCGGGAATAATGGCACGAAAACCCATGCCCTGGTGAGTCACAGGGGCACATGGCACGCATGCTACAGCCCTCCGGTCAACATCAATCAGATTTCAGTGTGAAAAGACCAAAATACCCCTGGGATGCAGTCCCAGTCCGTCCGGACTCTTTTGCAGGCAAAACAGATATGCCAGCAAGTCCTTCCAATTTCAAAAATACCATAAAACCTCCTGGAATTCAGGTTAAGTCTGTCCGGACTCTTTTGCAATTTTACCCTATAAATACAGAGGGCTGTCAACATTTCAAAAAAGAAAAAACATAACACATTTCTCTCCACAGCCACGGCATAAACCAGTTTCTCCCTCTCCCGAGCCCTGTTTTGCCTCGTTTTGCATGAAAACCCCGTATTTCAACCAAATACAAGCCAAACCACCTCGGAACACCGTTCCAAACACTAAATTGTATCCCGTATATGCCTCTCGAGCCAAAAGAGTCAACCCCTAGCCATAGGTAACACTCTCTCTCCCTAAACACTCGTTTCATCTCGGTTTACGCGCCATTCACTACAACCATTTGATCGAATGTTGTTTAAATGTAGACATCACCGTCAACGGGGCCTGATACGTTTTAGTCCCTGATCCTCTTCTCTTCTCGTAAGAGAAGTAATCTCGGGTTAAAACGGCGTTCCGACCCCGTTCCGTTACTTTTAATGTCATTTACAATTCCTGATCGTTCGATCCGTTGAACGTCATTTACATTACGCAACTTTTATAGTCCGAACCGTTTGGTTCGTGATAGTCATTTAACGGTCCGGATCATTTGATCCGTTGAATGCTATTTACTTAACGCACCTTTAAAATCCGGGTCATTTGATTCCGTCGATACCGCACTTTAAATACTGTCATTTACAAGTCCGAGCCGTTTGGCTCATGATAGTATTTATTTATCAAATTCTGAGTCGCAAAACGATTCGTTGATCGCATATCATTTAATGCTTTTATCCCGTAAAATCGCTAACAATGTAATGCCCGATTCAAAATCGGAGTTCGACATTCGAACTCTCTTTCAAAAAACGCGCGAAATGACGTTTGGCATCCAAACGATCATCTTCAAACTCAAAACCCGACATTTGACATACAAATATCATTTAATGCTTTTTTTTTTCCGTAAAATTGTTAACAATGAAATGCCCGGTTCAAAACCGGAGTTTGACATTCGAACTCTCTTTCAAAAATGCGCGAAATGACGTTTGGCATTTAACGATCATCTTCAAACTTAAAATCTGACGTTTGACATTCAAACGCTCTTTTCTTAAAAGTCAACATTTGATACTTAAGTTAAAAGTTCAAAATCAGCACTCGTGTCACTTTTCCTAAAAAAACTCCAAAACCGACGTTTGTCATTCAAACGCTCGCTTTTTCCAAACAAAATCACAAAAACCAACGTTTGAAATTCAAACCAAGATTAAGCTTGTCATTTAAGCCCCCATTTTCAAAATGCAAACACACACACACACACACACACATTTTCGAGAAAGGTAGAAAGACTCGTCATACGAGGCGTTTCGGGTGATCTCAAAGTACTCTTCCCGAAACGTAACGTGACCTCCGAACCTAACAATCTCTGGTACTCAAAAAGCCTTTTCCTCATTTTTGCTACCAATAAAAATGACACCCCTTTTCAAATCATTTTCCAAAGTTTTTGCTACCAATAAAAATGAGACCATTTTCACTAAGCCGTTTTTCAACGTTTGGGCTCAAAATACAAAACCGCGTGGCGACTCCTCTCCTTCCCAAAAGCGAGGTCCAAAACAATCCGCAAAAGACAACCGCTTTGCTCGCGCGAATCCGGGTAATTTCAATACCGCCATTATTGGTGTTCTTGAAGCTTTTCTTGAACCAATCTTGTGTCTTCCTCGTTCATAGCCATGGCCCGTACATGGAGAAGCAACCCAAACGCCTTGTATTGTTACCACACCTAGAAACTTAGAATTTACTAGATGGTGGATGGGCCATGGATGATGTTGAGCTTGAATGAGATAGGTGAAAGATTGACGAGATACAAATCTCCTCGAACTGATGTGCACTATCCAAGTCGGTTTAGGATAGACCGCCTTAGTGTAGACTCTCCCCACATCGTGCTATTCAACGGTTGGTAAGAAATTATTGACCACATCAATCTTTATTACTTGAATTCCAATCACTTGGAGCGCCCTCCATTGTTAGGTAAAAAACCCTCCTCATTTTTAGTTAATCGGACGGGAAGGGATACCCTTCCTTGTCCTCGTCCTTCTATATGCCTTATCCAAATTCTTATGTCTATTCTTTTATTCATGCAGCTATGATGGGAAGAGGAAGTAACTCTGCTCGGCCTTCAACTGGTCCCTCCACCTCTGGCAGGATTGTAAACGCCTTTGTCGAGGAGCCCAAGCTAGCAGCCGAGGGAGAGGTCGAGCTAGGTCCCAACGAGGGAGAAGTTATACCCCTAGACTCAAACCCATTAGGGTCGGGGAACCAATGATTGAGGAGTTACATTCCAGATTTGGAGTCTCAAGGGAGGAATATCATCTTACATATTTCCCCGGTATACCCGCTAAAAATGAGAAAACCTTAGATGACTTCTTGTACACTCTGAATTATGTCCACTTTTTCTATAAGTAGTTCCAACTCGGCCTGCGTCTTCCCCTAGACCCCTTCAAATGTGAGTTCCTGGAAGACATGCAAGCCATCCCGGCTATGCTAGGTGCCAACGCCGTGAGGTTTCTCACCGGCTTTATAGTTCTATGTCACAGTCTAAGTATTGAACCTTGTCAATCTACTTTTCATCATTTATTTACCGTAAGCTATTAATAGGACACTAGGATCTTGGTGATACGGAGTGATCCTAACCAGCCTAAATTGATTTATCCCATGTCGAGCAAGGTCTCTGGGTGGAACAACCATGTTATAAGGGTGGAGAGCCAACAAAGCTTAGAGTTTGTTGCTCCCTCAAAGCTTCCTAGGGTGCCCAAGCAAGTGTAGAGGCCAGAGTGGAGTGGCCAACTGATTGAGCGTTTAAGGAAATTTGCCGAGGTGGAACCCTGTGTTGGTCAAGTTTGGATACCGACCAGAGGTATTATATACAGGCCGGCATCATGCCTGGTCCCTTAGACGGGCTAGTGCCCATGGTTTCAGTTGTGAGGGGGAACAGATATCCAAACGGGAGGGTGCATCCCGATCTCCTTTTTCACTCTGATTGTGACATCTGCAAACTTTACAAGAACCGATGTTTGACCGTGGATTACTTGCCCGGCTATAAATTTCTTTCTTTCTCGTCGTTTACACTTGCACCATTTAATCTGTAGTTTTGGTTACCTCGTCTTTATGCTGATAATTACTCTTCTTCGTCTTTTACAGACTTAACTGTCGAGCAAGAGAAAAAGATGGAAGAGGAGATTCTTAACCCCGAGGCACTGATGAAATTGATGAGGAGGAATTCTTGGTCCTCAGCCAAGAACAAAAGGTGCTCACACGCCTCGGAGAGGCAGGCCGCTCTTGCAACTAAAGAAGTTGGGGCCTTGGACCTGAAGCCGGTGGAAGGTACTGAAGCTTCTGACGAGGAAAGCAATGATGGGAAAGAGGCCCAAGATGAGGGGGAAGTCTCTCAAGAAGCAACAACTCATCAAACTGGGGAGGCCCTGAAGAAGGCCGACCTAGTTGAGGCCGAGGAAGTGGATGCCTTGGTGAGAACTCCAGCTCCCAAGAGGCCAAGGGTGGAAGTCGATATGGCAGGCTCCTCTAAGAGGGCGGCAAGTGAACCATCCTCGACTGCACTCTTTGCTCGGCATGTAAAAACTTATGCTGAAGCCGAGCAATTTATGTTGGAAAAATTGGGTGTATTTAAAAAATAGCTTTGAAAAGAAACGGGACGGAAAATTATATTTCAAATAAGTCGAGGCAAGAGTTTGACTCTTTCTCCGTAAGACAATATTGCCCCGTATACGAGTGCTCACGGTCTACGGCAATTGTCTCCAAGATACAACGACTTTCGGAATTTCAGATTGCAGCACAACAACTCTGAAACTATCGGGCGAACTACTGAATACTCGGGATTTTCTTGGACTCGAAAAGCAAGACTTATGATTGCTAGGATGCTTTAGAGAATAGAATGCTTGAATGATTTGGATGGGAATGAAATGAGGAGGAGGGGGCTATATATAGTTATTGAAGAGATGGGGTGTCTATTGGGAATAGACACAAATTGCACCCATTAAATCTGGACCGTAGGATCTAAGCGAATTGGATGGAGGAGATCTGCTGGGTCGGCCCAACAGCCTTGACCCGCCTCTTCCAAGAGACATGGGTCGCCCCATGCCTTTTCTCCAACCATTGCAACCCATGACCCTTAGCCAGATTCACCAACCAAGCCCAATTCGGTTCTTAGTCCAGCCGAACTGCACCTGGTCCGAGGCATCCCACATCCGGATTGGGCTGGCCCAAATCCATTCGGCCCAAACCAAGCCATCTTACCCGCCTTGGCCCAAACCATCCCAAGCCAAGCATGCATCCGCCGGCCCACACCCATTTGAACCGCACCGAGCCGAATTCCGTCAAAAGTTTAAGGCTCCTTAGCTCCTAGCGACGATGCGGTCGTGCAAAGTGCAAAGTGCGCCCTAAACCGCCCATTCCGCCCTTCGCGCGCTTCGCGGGTTGTGGGTCTATTTTGAGCTAGAACAAAACTAGCTCAATAGCCCACTTGGATGCATGGTTGTGCCAATGGCCCAACTAGGTTGGCCCAAGGAGATTAACTTGATGTCTCCTTCCTTGGATGCTCACATTAATAAAGTGAAGTAACTTCCCTTTTCCTAGCAATGTGGGATATGGTTCTTCCATTCCAACTTCTCTTCAAATAACAACATTAAGTTGCTCACTTTAACCATTAATTTCTCATTCACCCGAAATTGGTTTTTAGAAAATAAATATACCATTTTAATCTACACTAAATGTAGATTAATTATTTGCAACTTATTTCTATTTTTACAAAATAGAAACTTCTAGAAACTTGGTCAAATATTGGTCAAACACCAATAAAACTACCAATTTCTAACAATCCCCCACATGAATGAAATTAATGCATGAATGCAGACTTTCAAGAAAAATCCCGACGAACTGTTACCGCATCGGGGTAGGTAGCTTTCGGCTTTGAACCATCCCTAGTAAGATGCTATCGGATTTACTTGCGCTCGGTGAACGCGATGTCTTGGGCTGATCAGCGTTTTGTGTAAACCAAGACAATAACATTTACACGATAACAATTACGATATCTTTCGTTCTCACGTTGTGTCCAATTCGGCCACTGGACCATATCTTGGATTCATAAGTGTTTTCTATTAGAAGCGGCCAAACTTCTTCACTTATATAGGTGATCTCCTATAAGGAGTAACTGCAATACTCCACCTTTGTTAAGGTATAGGAATCATTAAAAGCTTTAAAGCTTACCCTCACCACACGTCGGCGGGTTTCTTGCACTTGGGCGGCTTACGAGAATGGGTTTTAAGAAGTTCCAAGTGTGCTACTAGAATATCCATAACTTAGTTGTCTCATTGAACCAAGTTTGTGGGATCTCCACTCATCATGGTTGAGTTACCGCTATAGACTTCTTTTATTGTGTGGTTTTTAACCCCATTCCCCTTACTGCATTGTACATTTGATCTCTGTTTATTCCTTTCATAAACGGATCCGCTATATTTTCTTTTGACTTTACATAAATGGGAATTATTCCATTAGAGATCAATTGTCTTCTTGTATTATGCCTCCTCCGTATGTGTCGCGACTTTACGTTGTACATACGGCTTTTAGCTCTTCCAATAGGCGACATGCTTTGTCACAATGTACCATGACGGGAGGGTGGCTTATTCCGGCATGGAATATCCTCTAGAAAATTTACGAGCCATTCGGCTTCTTCTCCGACCTTATCTAAGGCGATAAACTACTGATTCCATTGTGGAACGAGCTATACATGTTTGTTTAGAGGATTTCCAAGACACGGCTCCACCACGATGGTAAATACATACCCACTTGTGGATTTTGAGTCTTTTGTGTCGATATCCAATTTGCATCACTTTGTATCCTTCCAATACGGTTTGGATATCTTGTATAATGTAATCCATGGCTTATGGTATGTTTTAAATACCTAAGCACTCTTGTTAGTGCTTTCCAATGTTCGGTATTTGGATTACTCATGAATCTACTCGGTTTACTAGCTGAGTATGCTATGTACAGTCGAGTACGGTTTGTTAAGTACATTAAACTTCCTATGACTCGAGCATAATTTGATTGTGATACTGGGTCACCTTTATTTTTGGCTAAATGTAGACTTAGATCTACCGGAGTCTTAGCCGGAGACAGATCGAATGCTTCGAATTTCTTAAGCACATTCTCGATGTAGTAAGATTGTGATAAGACAATTCCGTTATCTGTCCTAGAGATCTTTATCCCTAGAATAACATCTGCTTGACCCAGATCTTTCATGTCAAAGTTCTTCTTTAACATCTTTTTGGTTTTCATGATTATATCATGATTACTTCCAATGATTAGCATGTCATCCACGTATAGACATATAATCACATATTCATCGGGTGTGCCTTTAATGTATACACATTTATCACACTCATTTATTTTGAACCCGTTTGACAACATGGTTCGGTCAAACTTCTCGTGCCATTGTTTTGGTGCTTGTTTAAGACCATACAATGATTTGACAAGTTCTGAGACCTTTTGTTCTTGTCCATGTGCAACGAACCCTTCGAGGTTGTTGCATATAAATCTCCTCATCTAATTCTCCATTTAGAAAGGCCGTTTTCACATCCATTTGATGTATCTCAAGGTTATGCGGAGAGCTGCAATAGCGATGAGAACACGAATGGATGTGATCCTTGTTACAGGAGAATACGTATCAAAGAAGTCATATCCTTCTCTTTGTTTGAACCCTTGAGCTACCAATCTAGCTTTGTACTTATCAATAGTTCCATCGCTTTGTACTTCCTTTTAAGGATCCATTTGCAACCCAACGGTTTGCATCTGGAGGAAGATCTACTATCTCCCAAGTATGATTTTGCATGATGGACTCAATTTCACTATTGATAGCTTCTTTCCAGAGAGGAGCTTCTGGACTAGACAAAGCTTCTTGCAATGTCCTTGGTTCATCATCTAACATGTAAGTTAGAAAGTCAGGACCAAAGGTCTTAGCTACCTTTGTCCTCTTACTTCATCTTGGCTCTTCATCTTCTTGAGAAGAACCAATAGCCGTATCATAAGTTCTTTTATTTGAACTTGCTTCATTCTTTTCCTTACATGGAAATTTAGTTTCAAAGAATACTGCATTCCTTGATTCTATAGTCATTCTGCCGTTATATCGGGAATTTCAGACTTGTGCACTAAGAATCGATATGCACTACTATTGTTTGCATATCCAATGAAAATGCAATTAATGGTTTTGGGTCCTATCCGCACTTGTTTAGGTTTAGGTATTTCTACCTTTGCTAGGCACCCCCACACTTTAAGATAATTGTAGGAAGGCTTTCTTCCATTCCATAATTCATATGGAGTTTTATCTTTATTCTTGTGTGGTAACTTGTTAAGAATGTAGTTAGCTGAAAGGATTGCTTCCCCCACAAGTTGTCGGGTAAGCCCGAGTGATCAACATTGTGTTCATCATCTCCTTAAGAGTTCGATTTTTCCTTTCGGCGACTCCATTTGATTGAGGTGTGTAAGGAGCGATCGTTCGATGAATAATGCCGGCGTCGGCAAATATTTTCAAACGGTGCTACATACTCTCCACCTCTATCACTACGAATCTTCTTAATTGTTACATTAAGTTGATTCTCAACTTCATTCTTATATCCTTTGAAAGCTTCTAAAGCTTCATCTTTGCTTCTCAAAAGATACACATGACAATATCTAGTGCAATCATCAATGAACGTTATGAAGTACTTCTTCCCACCTCTAGTTTGCACAAGTTTTAAATCACATATGTCCGTATGGACTAATTCTAGAGGGGTAGTATTTCTTTCAATAGTGGGGAAGGTTGACTTCGTCAATTTTGCTTCCACACAAATTTCACACTTATTTTCTGAATCAAATTTCATTTTAGGAAGTAAATTTAAATTTACTAACCTACGTAATGAATTTAGATTCACATGTCCTAATCTATCATGCCATAAATTAGAACACTCAGACAAATAAGCAACATATTTTTCATTCTTCGCTTCAATGCGGATAATACATCTTACATTCATTTTAAACAGGCCCTTTTCAAGGTACCCATTTCCAAGAAATATATCATTCTTGGTCAATACAAAGTTTTCTAACTCAAACATTAGTTTAAATCCAGCCATGCTCAACAGCGATCCGGAAACCAGGTTCTTGCGAATGTCTGGGACATGCAGCACATCCTTGAGAGTTAGTTCTTTGCTTGAAGTCATCTTCAGTATAACCTTTCCAAATCCCATGATGTTGGAAGTGACACCGTTTCCCATACACACCTTCTCTCCACTGATAGGAGTGTATGACGAAAAACAAAATCTATCAGCACATATGTGGCGGGTAGCCCCAGTGTCTATCCACCATTTATTACTGGTGTCTTCAAGATTTGCTAAGGTGGCTTCATAAGTTTCACACACCATGGCTTCTAAATCAAGCCCATTTAGCCTTTCAATAACGGTGGCTTGATTTCTGGAGTCGGTCTCTTGAATCTTGTAGACCCGTTCCAATGAGTTCCACAACTCCTTGGCTGTCTCCACGAGACAGTACTCCTGGTATAGGGCTTTACTTAGCCCACTCAATATGTACAATTTACATATGAGATTTCCATGATTCCATGCCTCTGTGGCTCTCCGTCCTTGCGGATCTGAATCATCATCCCGACTAGCGGGGATATCTTGTTCAACGAACATCTTCAAACCGAGGTTGGTTAAGAGGTTCATCAACTCTTGTTGCCAGCTTTTGAAATCTGTACCGGTGAATTTTGCCGGTTTCTCTGCATGGATATGGATGGGAGCAGCAGGAGTTCCCGAGCCAGGAGAAGGAGCGGAGGTGGAGTCGGATGCCATTCTTTAAACACACAAAATATTGTCTTACGATTGTTGGAAAAATTGGGTGTATTTAAAAATAGCTTTGAAAAGAAACGGGACGGAAAATTATATTTCAAATAATTCGAGGCAAGAGTTTGACTCTTTCTCCGTAAGACAATATTGCCCCGTATACGAGTGCTCACGGTCTACGGCAATTGTCTCCAAGATACAACGACTTTCGGAATTTCAGATTGCAGCACAACAACTCTGAAACTATCGGGCGAACTACTGAATACTCGGGATTTTCTTGGACTCGAAAAGCAAGACTTATGATTGCTAGGATGCTTTAGAGAATAGAATGCTTGAATGATTTGGATGGGAATGAAATGAGGAGGAGGGGGCTATTTATAGTTATTGAAGAGATGGGGTGTCTATTGGGAATAGACACAAATTGCACCCATTAAATCTGGACCGTAGGATCTAAGCGAATTGGATGGAGGAGATCTGCTGGGTCGGCCCAACAGCCTTGACCCGCCTCTTCCAAGAGACATGGGTCGCCCCATGCCTTTTCTCCAACCATTGCAACCCATGACCCTTAGCCAGATTCACCAACCAAGCCCAATTCGGTTCTTAGTCCAGCCGAACTGCACCTGGTCCGAGGCATCCCACATCCGGATTGGGCTGGCCCAAATCCATTCGGCCCAAACCAAGCCATCTTACCCGCCTTGGCCCAAACCCATTTGAACCGCACCGAGCCGAATTCCGTCAAAAGTTTAAGGCTCCTTAGCTCCTAGCGACGATGCGGTCGTGCTAAGTGCAAAGTGCGCCCTAAACCGCCCATTCCGCCCTTCGCGGGTTGTGGGTCTATTTTGAACTAGAACAAAACTAGCTCAATAGCCCACTTGGATGCATGGTTGTGCCAATGGCCCAACTAGGTTGGCCCAAGGAGATAAACTTGATGTCTCCTTCCTTGAATGCTCACATTAATAAAGTGAAGTAACTTCCCTTTTCCTAGCAATGTGGGATATGGTTCTTCCATTTCAACTTCTCTTCAAATCACAACATTAAGTTGCTCACTTTAACCATTAATTTCTCATTCACCCGAAATTGGTTTTGAGAAAATAAATATACCATTTTAATCTACACTAAATGTAGATTAATTATTTGCAACTTATTTCTATTTTTACAAAATAGAAACTTCTAGAAACTTGGTCAAATATTGGTCAAACACCAATAAAACTACCAATTTCTAACAATTTATGCAGGAGGCATGTGAAGCCCTCGTCTTTAATGGGATAGATGTCTTAGCCCGCAAAGGTGTAACGATGTGCCACCAGAAAATATTTTTCTTCTTTCGAAAATCAAAACACGGAGACGGAGTCGCCACGCCATTTTTGTTTTAAGGGCCAAAACTTTGAAAAATGCCCGAGATTAGAGATTTGGGTTCGGAGGTCACGTTACGCTCCGGGAAGAACGTTAGTGTTCACCCAAAGTGCCTCGTAAAACGAGTCTTCCAAGCTTAAAAACCATTTGTGTGTGTGTGTGTGTGTTTCTTTGGCCAAAATAACTTCAAACTGAAAAGTAAAAATTGGGAACTCTTTGTAAGACTTTGAACAAATCCCATGATTTTTGGTGTGATTTTAGGGCTGAGTTTTGGTACTCAAAAGACTCCTTGAAGTTGGAAATCAATTCTGCCAGAATGAAAAAGGCAGTGGATACTTGATTTTAGAATGGATTTAAGGGTTTAAAAGCTTCAAAATCTGGGGAAAGTCAGAGAAATAAAGTTGTTCAAAACACCTTAAATAAGGTTTCTGCAAAGGATTTTTCCATTTGGAGATGATTTGATGGACCAAAACCTTCTGTAAATCTCAGATGTGAAATCTGGATTTCCAGAGACTGATGAACTGACCTTTGGAAGATAATTTGAAAAAGGGAGTTTTACTCATGCAAAAAATAAAGTAAAAATATGTCTGGAATTCTACGGGTGTTGGCTACAAAAAGTATTTTGTAGTCAACACCCAATTCCAAGTTCTTCTGTGTCCAAAAGATTAGACAATGGCCTGAGGTCTTAGAACAATGCTACTGGACAGCAAGATGTTCTTGAAGAAAAGTGTGATTTTAAAGGGGGTTTTGCATCCATGCTTGTACCCATTTCCTTAGGCTTTGATTAGTAGTCACTAGACATTTTAGTGGTGATCTACTAGATCAAGCCATCCTTAGGATACATTAGGACTTAAGCATTTCATTTGCTTGGGAAGGGGAATTTTATCCTTTGAAAATGAGATTTTATGTATGAAAATGGTTTTTGGAAAACACTTTTGAGTGAATGATTTTGAGGAAAAGCACTTTTAAGTGATTAAGAAGTAATTTGGACTTTTAAATGGTCATCCATGGAAATTTATTCCAAGGTGACTACATTTTTAGGTCAAGCAAAGATGAACACCAAGTTGATGAACAAACTACATTTTTAAAGTTTGAGATGCATGCATGGATGAGAGAGACTTAGGGTTTAAAGAAGGAGGGTTTACCAATGATGGTTTAACCCTATCTTCCTTGATTTGGAGCTTGGCTTGAGGAGTATCAAGACTTGAATGTGTTTAGAGAGTGTTTGATGATAGAGTTGGTCAAAGAGAAAACAAGTAGATAACACTTAAGTCCTCTATGTTTTCTCTCTAATCCTCCTCTTTGGTGTTGATTTAAGCTTGAGCTTTTGTATGTTTAAGAGTGATTTGAGAGTGTTTGGGGTGAGATTGGGAAAGACTCAAGAGAAAATGGTGGCAATCTAAGGATTCCCACTGTTTTCTCTTTGTTTTTCGCCAGAGTTTAGCTTCTGTGAGTGGATTGTGTTGTGTAAACTGAGAGAGGAGGGTTCAATTTATAGGCCACTGGGAGATACAAAAGGATCCGTGCGGAGCCTCTTGACAGCGTGCACTGTTCATTTCGCTGCTGCAGGCTTTTTGGACAGAAGGAATATTTTTCAAAAATTCAAACTGGCTATGTTTTTCAGCTTGCCAATTCGGGTTTTTTACAATTTCTTTTCTTTTTTAGATTCTTTTCTTGGTTTAACCTTAAATAGAAATGCCTACTTTGCCCTTGCTTTGTTATAATTGTTAGAAATGTTAGGAATGTTAGGAATGTTAAGACTTTCGTTAATTTTTTAACGAAAATGCTAACAACTCAAATTGGAGCACTTACAGTAGCCCCTCGGCGACGGTGCTTTCGAAGGAAGCGGGGTCGTCGATAAGAGTAAGGCTCCATATTTGACAGGATGATCAAGTGATCGAGTGGCTGAACCTAGCGATAGGCTACATACGTATCCCGAATGGGAATCAAGCTGGCCGTAGTTCGGGTCTTTCGATGTTGACCCTAGAGTGGCTATTTTGAGGCGTCAACCTAGCGAGTTCTGCAGTCGTTTGCTGAAAGAAACTCTGCTGGGGATAGGAACGACCTTTTTGGTCTGATGGCTGAAATTGTATATCCGCTCTGCTGGGGATAGAATGACCATTTTGGTCTGGTGGCTGAACCTAATGATAGGCTACCTACGTATCCTTAAGAGGAATCAAGCCAGTCGTAGTTCGGATCTTTGACTCTGGAGTGACTATTTTGAGGCGTCAAACTGGCAATGATGGCGTTTTAGGTGCCTCAGACTTTGATGACGATGGCGTTTTAGGTGCCTCGAACCTTGATGATGATGGCGTTTTAGGTGCCTCGAACCTTGAAGATGATGGAGTTTTAGGTTTCTCGGACCTTGATTTGAAATGATTTCCCTTGATGGTTTGGAAGAGATGGTCCTTTGGTGGACTTCATTTGAAGGGATCGGTCTTACGTCTGCTGCCGAAGGAGAGGATGACCGAGCTGGTCGAGTGGCTGGACCCATGGTAGGCTACCTACGTATCCCGATTGGGGAATCAAGCCCTTACGTAGTTCGAAAAGCTGCTGGGGGTGGAATCGAGGGATCCCTTTGGCTTTTGCTGGGGAAAACGGGCTTACGTTTTACGGCCGTTGATGAAATTGATGAAAGAAACGGGATTCCGTTAGCTTCGCTGGGGATTTTTGTTAGCCTTTGTCGGAGAAATCGGACTTACGTTTTACTGTCGTTGGTGATAATGAGGAAAGAGACGGGATTCCGTTATCTTTCTCGGAGAAATCGGACTTACGTTTTACTGCCATTGATGAAATTGATGAAAGAAACGGGATTCCGTTATCTTTCTCGGAGAAATTGGGCTTACGTTTTACGGCCGTTGATGAAATTGATGAAAGAAACGGGATTCCGTTATCTTTCTCGGAGGAGAACGGGCTTACATTTTACGGTCGTTGATGAAATTGATGAAAGAAACGGGATTCTGTTATCTTTCTCGGAGAAATCGGACTTACGTTTTACTGCCGTTGATGATATTGATGAAAGAAACGGGATTCCGTTATCTTTCTCGGAGAAATCGGACTTACGTTTTACTGCTGTTGATGATTTTGATGAAAGAAACGGGATTCCGTTATCTTTCTTGGGGAAAACGGGCTTACGTTGAGGTTTAGTTCAGGAGTATGAACCTAAGTTGAGATTTGGTTCAGGAGTATGAACCTGAATGGAGACTTAGTTCAGGAGTATGAACCTAAGTTGAGATTTGGTTCAGGAGTATGAACCTGAATGGAGACTTAGTTCAAGAGTATGAACCTAAGTTGAGATTTGGTTCAGGAGTATGAACCTGAATGGAGACTTAGTTCAGGAGTATGAACCTAAGTTGAGATTTGGTTCAGGAGTATGAACCTGAATAGAGACTTAGTTCAGGAGTATGAACCTAAGTTGAGATTTGGTTCAGGAGTATGAACCTGAATGGAGACTTAGTTCAGGAGTATGAACCTAAGTTGAGGTTTGGTTCGGGAGTATGAACCTAAATTAGGACTTAGTTCAGGAGTATGAACCTAGTTGAGGTTTGGTTCAGGAGTATGAACCTGAATGGAGACTTAGTTCAGGAGTATGAACCTAAGTTGATATTTGGTTCAGGAGTATGAACCTGAATGGAGACTTAGTTCAGGAGTATGAACCTAAGTTGAGATTTGGTTCAGGAGTATGAACTTGAATGGAGACTTAGTTCAGGAGTATGAACCTAAGTTGAGATTTGGTTCAGGAGTATGAACCTGAATAGAGACTTAGTTCAGGAGTATGAACCTAAGTTGAGATTTGGTTCAGGAGTATGAACCTGAATGGAGACTTAGTTCAGGAGTATGAACCTAAGTTGAGGTTTGGTTCGGGAGTATGAACCTAAATTGGGACTTAGTTCAGGAGTATGAACCTAAGTTGAGGTTTGGTTCAGGAGTATGAACCTGAATGGAGACTTAGTTCAGGAGTATGAACCTAAGTTGAGATTTGGTTCAGGAGTTTGAACCTGAATGGAGACTTAGTTCAGGAGTATGAACCTAAGTTGAGATTTGGTTCAGGAGTATGAACTTGAATGGAGACTTAGTTCAGGAGTATGAACCTAAGTTGAGATTTGGTTCAGGAGTATGAACCTGAATGGAGACTTAGTTCCTAAGTTGAGATTTGGTTCAGGAGTATGAACCTGAATGGAGACTTAGTTCCGGAGTATGAACCTAAGTTGAGATTTGGTTCAGGAGTATGAACCTGAATGGAGACTTAGTTCGGGAGTATGAACCTAAGTTGAGGTTTGGTTCGGGAGTATGAACCTAAATTGGGACTTAGTTCAGGAGTATGAACCTAAGTTGAGGTTTGGTTCAGGAGTATGAACCTGAATGGAGACTTAGTTCAAGAGTATGAACCTAAGTTGAGATTTGGTTCAGGAGTATGAACCTGAATGGAGACTTAGTTCAGGAGTATGAACCTAAGTTGAGGTTTGGTTCAGGAGTATGAACTTAAATGAGGACTCAGTTCAGGAGTATGAACCTAAGTTGAGATTTAGTTCAGGAGTATGAACCTAAATGGGGACTTAGTTCAGGAGTATGAACCTAAGTTGAGGTTTTGCACCTGAGGGAGACTATTTGAAGGCGTTTTCGCTGGGGAAGAATCGAGCTTACGATAACTTCCGGGGAAAATGGGTGACCGTGCTGGTCAAGTGGCTGGACCTATGGTAGGCTACCTACTTATCCCGGATGGGAATCAAGCCTGGACGTAGTTCATCAAAGAGGTGGCGATAACGAGAGGCTACGGGCTTTGTACCCGAGATTGACTGCTCTTAGGGGAGTCACCCCAGGTTTGACTGCATTTGGGAGTCACCCGAGGTTTCGACTGTTTTTGGGAGTCACCCGAGAGATTGACTATTTTAGGGAAGTCACCCGAAGATTGACTATTTTAGGGAAGTCGCTCGACGATTGACTATTTTAGGGAAGTCGCCCGAGGATTGACTATTTTAGGGAAGTCGCCCGAAGATTTAACTATTTTTAGGAAGTCGCCCTAAGACTTGACTATTTTTGGGAAGTCGCCCTAAGATTTGACTATTTTGGGAAGTCGCCCGAAGATTTGAATATTTTTGGGAAGTCGCCCTAAGACTTGACTATTTTTGGGAAGTCGTCCTATGATTTGACTATTTTGGGAAGTCACCCTAAGATTTGACTATTTTGGGAAGTCGCCCGAAGATTTGACTATTTTTGGGAAGTCGCCCTAAGATTTGACTATTTTTGGGAAGTCGCCCTAAGATTTGACTATTTTTGGGAAATCGCCCGAAGATTTGACTATTTTTGGAAAGTCACCCTAAGATTTGATGATAATGTTCTTTTAGAAAAGTAGTTGACTAAGATATGCTTTCATACCTGTGCTGTGCTTACCTGTAGCTGCCGGAAGGACTGAGGCTACGGCTGATGGTGATGAAGAGTTGTTGGATTGCCGTTCGCGGGGCGGTCTTTGTTGGCGATTTGCTGCATTTGTTAGTAGAGATGAATATGCATATATGACATTCACGATGACAGATGCATGCATAGATCCAAAATGATTATGAGAGTATCACTGCATATGTTCGCGAGATGATGCATTTACTTGCTTTTGGAGATGCACTTAGCCTAAGCTTAAGGAAATTATGATTCATGATCTTCAATCACTTAGGATTGTTCCTATTGATTCAAGTTTTGCGCATGCTACATGAGCCCTGGGGAGATTTTTGTGGGGATGCATAGTGATGAGAGGGGATGTATTGGAATGTATGTGTCTGGAAACTGTTTGGAACATATTTTGAGCAAGTGGGGGGTGAGAGTCCTCGATCGCGATTTAAACAGCGGTTGCTAATGAGGTTTTGTTAACAGTATGGACCTCAATTTTGATGAGATTGGATTCGGGTCCCGGGTCTTGGTTGAAATTTTCCCTCTTAATCTTGATCATTTGAAGCTGATGCCGACAGGTTCCAGAGTACGTCTATATGAGTGAAACTTCTTTCATTTGGGTGAGCTGTGACTTGGCCGAAACCTTGTTCGGAGAATGATTTGCTGAAATTGCTACTGTCGGGAGAAACCCAGATCTTAAATTCCGATGCTACGGGAAGCTGCTATGTACCAAGTTCTGAAGCTGAAAATCTAGTTGTTGATGTGACTAGACCTTTCTTGTGACTTGATAAAATTCATGTTCAAAGGACTAGCTTGACAAAGCCCCCAGATTCTATTAAAGTGAGGAAAGATCCCTTCTTTGGCAAAGCCTCGGTTTGAAGAACTGAGTAGGCAAAGTCCAGATTTTGAAGAAGTGACTTGGCGAAGCCCCAATCTTATAACCTTGTTGTGATTCCGATGTAATTAGCAGAGTCCCAATCTGATTGGTAATGCAAAGCGATCCTGAAAATAATCTGATAAAGATCGAATCTATCTCGTAGTGGAGAACCCAATGTGGACCCAAAGATGACTATAGAAGCCCCAACTTGAAGAGCTGATACAGGAGAACCTGGGAGAACCGCTTAGAAAAGCCCCAGCGTGAAGACATTCAGAGCAGTCTTATTGCAGATAGAGTCATTATGTGGCCGAGGAGGCACCCATTTTTTCGGACTTTAGTCAACCAGTCATTGGACAAGACTCGGAAATGTTTGCGTGCAGGGGCATATCTTTTGAAAGGTGGGAATGTCTCCCGAATTTGTGTAAGACACTCTCGCTTTTGGGTTTGACTCTTTTGAGAGAGTATAAGCATAACAAGGTGTGGAAAAGTGTATGGAAGCCCCTGCTGACAGAAAAACAGTGTTTGGCTCTATCTTCCTATAATGTAGAAATAGAAGACTTGTCGAGACACTTGAAAACTTGTCTTATTCGTGATGATCACAAAGCTGCTTAAAACCCTGGGTTATTCAACCCCTAATTCTTATATGAACAAATATTTTGATTAATCACGAGGAGAAAGCCAACTGATATTGAGGATCAAGCTTGGAAGGATGGAAAGTGTATAGGAATGGTCCTTGATGAGACCGGATTTTTATGAGATTTGTTTGTGATTTCGACCGGACCAATTATGGTTGCCTACGTTCCCTCCATTATGAAGAGCTCAGGTCGCCGTAGTTCGGGCTTAACCCGATTGAAGAGAGAATGAATGTGAAAATTCGAGATTTCGAGGACCTTTGAGGATTTTCTGGGAATTGGAGAGTTGAAGAACATGTCCCCTTAGAGTGTCCATGAAAGACACGGATGCGAAGCCCCAGTGGGACATCCACGGCAAGTGTTTGTGGAGTAGAAATGAATTATGCTCACATGAAATGCCGAATGAATCAGATTTGAATTTGCACAATCTTTGATTAATGATTTTGAACCAAGATGGATTAGATTCCAATTTAAGCAAGCAATGAAACATTAATTTGATTACGATGAAATTGCTATCCGATAGGAATTGCAGCTGGGTTTCCGGGCTTCGATCGGCCATCGGGTGATTTGGGAAATCATGACCTCTTAAGATGAGAGGTCGGCTGGGCCTTTTGCTGACTGAACCTCTAAAGATGAGAGGTTGGCTTGCAGGGATGTGTTTGGGAAATCTATGGCGGGGAAGATTGATTGCCTCTAATAATGAGAGGTCAAATTTTGACTTTGGCCAAAGGCAAGGGTAATGGTAACGGGAATATCCTCCAAAAGCGAGAGATTGAGGAAATGGGAATATCCTCTAAAAGCGAGAGGATAGCTTGGGATTGATTAAGGTAATGGTGAGAGGAAGTCCAAGCTGTCGAGAACTTTTGCGAATCTTTCGAGAATTCGGGCTTCTCTTTTTTTTATTTTATCATTGGAGAGCTTCTTGAGGAGTCGGGGACTTTTTACTGAATTGTGAGGATCGACAGTCCTTCTTTATTTTTTTTTTTTTTTTTTGAAGTTCTTCCTTGAACTTTTCTATATATATATATATATATATATATATTTTATTTTATTTATTTTTTTTAAGAGTCTCCTGAGACGTTGAGGATTCTTGCTGAGTTGTGAGGATTTAAAATCCTTCTTTTGATAACTTGGAAGGTCTCTTTGAGGAGTTGAGGATTATCTTTCCTTGCATTGCCGGCTCTCGAAGCTAACTTCTTTGGCGTTGCTTGGACTTCTCTTGGCAAGGAGCAAAGGCGATGGCTAAATGGGGTTTCAAAACACGCCGATCTTGAAATGAAAGGGTATTGTTTAGCGGGGTGAGGTAATGGTTTTCCTATGGGTGAAAGGCTTCAACCGCAATCCCCACCGGATGACCTAAACGAGATTAAGTCTTCATTGCTTGCTTAAGCTTTAAATGAGAAAAGATCCATGCAAATTCATCGAGCAACGAAATGACGAGGATGATGTGAGCATATGAGATGCAAGATGGGGAGTTGGTAAGCCCTAATTTGAGAAGGATATCAATTGATTTTCTCACTCCAATTAATTTGAATATTAATCATTTCCAAGAATTAGTGGTTGAGCAGCACAAGTGATCATCTAGGATAAAACCATTTCAATTAAGTGTAACATGGGTGCACAAGTGATGTCTCGAGTCTAGCAAGAAAAGAAAAAAGACTTATATAAAAGTTAGAGATTTAACTACTATGCCCAAAATGGACTACAACGACAAATGTCCAGGAAGGACTTAGGTGAAAGAGAAGTACTAGAACCTACGAAGGTTGACTAAAAGACTAATTTAGAGATAGGTAGCCCCTAGTATAGCCGCTCTTTGCTGTTGGACCATGCATCTACTCTTCGACGCTGGAGATGGGAGCTATTGCAGATCTTTCCACCAGGATTTCTTTGGCAATCCCTTGCTCAATCCAGCCATTTTCATTGCCTGCGATGACTGGTTCATTGATCTCACAAAAGGGCGAGTCAAATTCCATTATGCCCGCAAGTCTTGAATCACCAAACTCGACCATGTTGACACTCATGTTGTTATTTCTAGGGAACGGGTTACTGAGGGTATTGGCCCCTTCAGGCACCTCTAACCTCCCTTGCTCAATCAAACCTTGGACTGCCTTTTTCAAGGGGACGCAATCATCTGTCAGGTGCCCGTGGTACTGATGAAAGGCACAATGCTTGGAAGTATCCAGAGGAGCATTGGGGTTTCTGGGCTGATAATTATCTAAAGGCCGGAGCAAACCTTCTTTTACCAAACCTCTAAAGATATCACTCAAAGGCATCCCAAAGTTTCCCAAGCCTTGGAGCCGGGATCTGGATGCATCAGGCTTCTTGGGAACAAAGGAAGTGGCATTGTTACAGTCCTGTTCCGAATAGGGCTGGGCAGGAGTCGTGTTGGAGGTGGATGAAGCCCGGTATCTGTAGGTAGGTGCAACAACTTGCTGTTGATTGTGAGCCCTCTCAAATTTAGCCCCGGAATTAACCATTGCACGCAAGTCCGCGTAGGGGAAGTGACTGAGGGAAGTTCTCAAATGAGGTTTCAGGCATGACTGGAAGATGTCCAACTGTTCCTCTTCAGAGGGAGGAATTGCCATTTCGCTAAGTTTCAAATTCCAACGCTTGTAAAAATCCCCGATGTTCTCGTCGGGACGCTGCACTGTTACCTACAGATCAACTCTATTTGTTTCCCATTCCAAGTTAGCTTTGTACTTCTCTGTGAAAGCACTAGTGATCTGGTCCCATGTGGCCCTGGCCTCGGGTTTTAAGCGGAAGAACCATTTCAAAGCCCCTGACTTCAAAGAGAGACTGAAGTAGTCGGCCAACTGCTGGTTTGTGCATCCCTTAGCTTTCATTGCCAAAGTGTATGTATCCAGGTGAGTTTTCGGGCATGCAGTCCCATCAAACAGGTCTAGATTAGGCATCACAAACTTGTGGGGTAGGGGCACAATGGAGTCCGGGTCCGCAGGCCGGAAGGCAGCTTTCTTAGCAGTCAATTCAGCAATTTGTGCTTTCATCTCATTGTGTTGTTCCATGAACCAGGCCAGGTGAGGGTCCTGTGGTGGAGCCATAGCGTTCAAACCAGTGACTAAGCTGGAGAGAGGAGTTACCACTGGCGGCACACTAGTGGAAGGAACGGCCGATCCTGGGACGTAGGTGAAAACCTGCCCTTAGCCCGAATTACCCGGGGGAGCTTGAGTAGGTGCCTGGGCAAAGGGATAGAACCTTGTGGCTTGCTGTTGATTTTCAACTGGAAAAGAGGGTGAAGGCAGTCCTGATGTAGTCGGGTAGCTCGGATTTCCGGAGTGGGGCCCATAAGTAGGCTTAAGTGCGGGCTGCTGTCCCTAGTTGTTGAATTGCATGGCTGAGGGTGTATAACCAGGGGGTACTACGGTCCTGGTGATTCTGATGAAACCGGGATGGAGGTTTGGTAACCCATCGAACCCTGAGTGAGAAATGGATTTGTGAAAGCTGTGTGAGGAGCAACTGAGCTAGCATCATTCTGAGGAGGGGCTCCTGATTGTGGCCCCGAACCAGACTGTGGCGGCATTCCAAACTGTTGCTGTGAAGGTCCGGACTGATCGGTTCCAAACTGAGGCGGGATCCCAATTTGCTGTGGAATTCCGAGGTATCCCCAACCGTGAGAAGACATTTCGTACTGATTTTGTCCCCACTGAGGAACTGCGAACTGGCTCGTGCCGTCAGGTTGCATGGACCCAGTGGTCGGTAGTTGGGGGGCTGGCTGACCCATAGACCGAGAAGCATGGGCTCTGGTGGTGGTACCGTATGAAGTTGGTGGTGGCATCCTGGAGTAGTCGGGGCGACCAAGATTAGGATTGGGGTCTTCCTCTTCTTCCACGGTGAAGGTGCCATCAGGATTGAGGCTGGCGGCCAAACCATGGCTCTTAATAGCCTCCATAAGGCTATTCAGCTGTGCTTCCTGTCGCAATCTCTTACGTTACGCTAACCGATTCCACTGTTGTTCTGGGAGTCCCAGGAGGCGGAGTGAGGTTGTCCCCATCGTTACCGGCTGATGCAGATATTCTGAAACCCGGAGTCGGAACAAACGGTGAAGCTGACGACGCGCTTGACTCTTCCCAACTGATCAAACGGTGACCCGGTGCCCGAAACCAAGCTTTGTGAGGAGCTGCGGGGGGAAAGACACGAGGGTTCAGATGTTTGGGAATTGAAGGAGGGTAGGTGTTTGGGCTTTGGGCTCATGCAACATGCAGTTATTTGTTCTAGTTTACTTTAAAACGTATTTTATTAACCTAATCGGTTGGAAAAGATTGCTCTTCTTTTTCGCAAACTACTCTGGATCCTGGATCAGTGGGCCCCGTCACTACGTCTATAAGCCCCTCGTATTCCACCTGTATTTCGACTTCCCAGGGTGGACAGCCCCGGGCGAGGGTCCTATAGGGCAAGCGGGTCCCACCGACCGAAAATGAAAACAATCCTAAAGTCTTGCGGGTAATCTAGTCTTAACGAGCACTCGATGTAAATTACGGACAAAGCTGACGTCAAAAGTCGAGATCATGTCCGAGGGATCGACAAAAAGTCGGCATGGTTTGGACTGATAAGCGTCCACAATTGATCTTGACTTGTCGTTAGTTAGACCGTAATTAGGCATGGAATAATCATTAATCCTTGATGACTCAGTGTCATGCTGGGAGTCAGTGTATAATTTGTGCCAGTCAGAGTCAAAGTCAAGGCGCCAGTCAATATCTGGTCAAAGCCCGTGACGGAAAACCGGCAGGACTTCGACTGATTAGGGTCCCGAAAGATATTGACTTGGCATGCCGACTAAGGCTTGAAAGGAAAGGTCTATACACAGACAGGGCATGACACAGACCAGACTAAAAACCAACCGGGTCTCGGACAAAGTGTGTCACGGACAAGTGCATGGTCGACACGAGGCTCCATGGGATGTTTGGGTAGTCCCGTGCTTGCACCGAGAGGCGTAATAAGACGAAACGGGCCGCTATAGGGATTTCCCCGGGTTAGGGACGTAGTGTGCAGTGTAAGGCCAAGTGCGCGTAGTGTGCAAGCAGTCTATCTTCTTTTTCTGAGTAAAATAGAAATTTTCGCATGTGTCTTAAAAGTATGATGCATGCAAAAAATGATTTTTTTTTGAAAACTTTTTTTTTTGAAAATCCTTTTTTTTTTGATTTTTTGTTTGAAAGCAAATGAACACATAAGCACATAAGCACATAATTCAAAATTCAAGGCAACGGGTCCGATAGTCAAAATTTTGACTTTTTCCAAGGCGACCAAAACAACACGAAAATGTGAAAAACCAACACACACACAACAAATGATTTCAAATGCCGGGACGGAAGCTTGACCCTCAAAAGTTTTTCTCTTTTTTTTTTTGGAAAAGATAAAACTTATCGTCCCCAGCGGAGTCGCCACTGTAACGATATGCCACCGGAAAAGATTTTTCTTCTTTCGAAAATCAAAACACGGAGACGGAGTCGCCACGCCATTTTTGTTTTAAGGGCCAAAACTTTGAAAAATGCCCGAGATTAGAGATTTGGGTTCGAAGGTCACGTTACGCTCCGGGAAGAACGTTAGTGTTCACCCGAAGTGCCTCGTAAAACGAGTCTTCCAAGCTTAAAAACCATTTGTGTGTGTGTGTGTATTTATTTGGCCAAAATAACTTCAAACTGAAAAGTAAAAATTGGGAACTCTTTTTAAGACTTTGAACAAATCCCATGATTTTTGGTGTGATTTTAGGGCTGAGTTTTGGTACTCAAAAGACTCCTTGAAGTTGGAAATCAATTCTGCCAGAATGAAAAAGGCAGTGGACACTTGATTTTAGAATGGATTTAAGGGTTTTAAAGCTTCAAAATATGGGGAAAGTCAGAGAATGAAAGTTGTTCAAAACACCTTAAATAAGGTTTCTGCAAAGGATTTTTCCATTTGGAGATGATTTGATGGACCAAAACCTTCTAGAAATCTCAGATGTGAAATCTGGATTTCCAGAGACTGATGAACTGACCTTTGGAAGATAATTTGAAAAAGGGAGTTTTACTCACGTAAAAAATAAAGTAAAAATATGTCTGTAATGCTACGGGTGTTGGATACAAAAAGTATATGGTAGTCAACACCCAATTCCAAGTTCTTATGTGTCCAAAAGATTAGACAATGGACTGAGGTCTTAGAACAATGCTACTGGACAGCAAGATGTTCTTGAAGAAAAGTGTGATTTTAAAGGGGGTTTTGCATCCATGCTTGTCCCCATTTCCTTAGGCTTTGATTAGTAGTCACTAGACATTTTAGTGGTGATCTACTAGATCAAGCCATCCTTAGGGTACATTAGGACTTAAGTATTTCATTTGCTTGGGAAGGGGAATTTTATCCTTTGAAAATGAGATTTTATGTATGAAAATGGTTTTTGGAAAACACTTTTGAGTGAATGATTTTGAGGAAAAGCACTTTTAAGTGAGTAAGAAGTAATTTGGACCTTTAAAATGGTCATCCATGGAAATTTATTCCAAGGTGACTACATTTTTAGGTCAAGCAAAGATGAACATCAAGTTGATGAACAAACTACATTTTTAAAGCTTGAGATGCATGCATGGATGAGAGAGACTTAGGGTTTAAAGAAGGAGGGTTTACCAATGATGGTTTAACCCTATCTTCCTTGATTTGGAGCTTGGCTTGAGGAGTATCAAGACTTGAATGTGTTTAGAGAGTGTTTGATGATAGAGTTGGTCAAAGAGAAAACAAGTAGATAACACTTAAGTCCTCTATGTTTTCTCTCTAATCCTCCTCTTTGGTGTTGATTTAAGCTTGAGCTTGTGTATGTTTAAGAGTGATTTGAGAGTGTTTGGGGTGAGATTGGGAAAGACTCAGGAGAAAATGGTGGCAATCTAAGGATTCCCACTGTTTTCTCTTTGTTTTTCGCCAGAGTTTAGCTTCTGTGAGTGGATTGTGTTGTGTAAACTGAGAGAGGAGGGTTCAATTTATGGACCACTGGGAAAGGATCCGCGCGGAGCCTCTTGACAGCGTGCACTGTTCATTTCGCTGCTGCAGGCTTTTTAGACAGAAGGAATATTTTTCAAAAATTCAAACTGGCTATGTTTTTCAGCTTGCCAATTCGGGTTTTTTACAATTTCTTTTCTTTTTTAGATTCTTTTCTTGGTTTAACCTTAAATAGCAATGCCTACTTTGCCCTTGCTTTGTTATAATTGTTAGAAATGTTAGGAATGTTAAGACTTTCGTTAATTTTCTAACGAAAATGCTAACAACTCAAATTGGAGCACTTACAAAAGGCTCCCAGAAAAGGGTAGGTCGGGGAGTGATATACAGGTCCATGGATGATGAGCTCCTGGATCAACATTTGGACTCTAGTCCCAGAATGAAGGCTCTAGCCACCAGGAAGGGGCTTTTATTGAGTGAGGTAATCTTCCTCATCTTTTGTCTTTTTCTTCCTCGTCATTTTTTTATATTTTTCTGACTTTTCTTTGTCCTTTGCAGCTTGCCACGGTCTCGGCGTATGAGGTCATTAAATCTAAGGCGGCTGAGGTCCAGGGTCAAAAGCTTGAGAAACAGGCCGAAAAGGACAAGGCCAACCTTAAGAAGGCCGTGGAGCTCCTTAAAAACCTCCGAGAGGATGCATATGCTTTTAAGGCGGCCAATGCTAAAGCTGAGGAGGAGGAGAGGGTTACCAAAGCGGCACTAACCCATGTCGAGGAAGTTGCCCGTCTTAGGGAGGCAGAATTGGAGAGCCAAAGGGCTAAAGCCCAAAAGGTGGCCGAGGAGGAAATGGCTCGGCTCAAGGAGTTGGAGGCCAGCATTCCTTCTAGGGAGGCCGCAGCGGTAGCTCGTTATAAGGCTAACTCAACCTTTAGACAAGCTAGAGCTGAGAAGACGGCTACCATGTACTCCGAAGGGTACTTGCACTTGGCCAAAAGGGACATGGTAGATCCGTCTCTAAACCTCAACCTGGAGGTTCTTTCTTAGCTCATATGCCAACATTCCTATGATGTGGCTGTTTAGTCAATGCATTCACTAGTCCCCTTATCGAGCAATGCCCTGAAGGTCATAGCCTCCCAAGATGCTCGTGCCAACTTTCCAACTTGGGTCCCTCCTCCCCTTGATCCACAAAATATCCACACTCTAATTGAAATGATTGAGGATGAGGGATTGAGCTTTGGAGGTGAGGAAGAAGAAGATGCCAAGGTGGCGCATGCCAAGGAGCCCAGGCCGAGGAAGTCCAGGCTGATCAGGTCATCATTCCCCCATCTGATGTTGAACAAGATGACCTTTTTAGGGGGGGTGGTCAGGCTTAAGTATGTTTTGTTTTTGTTATTCATCGATGTAATAGGACCCCCTGTATTTCAATGACTTTATCAATATAATTCCTTTCTTTAATTCTTCGTCATCTTTATGTTTATGTATTTCCTTTAACTGCTTTTGTCTTGAATGCTTTGTGTTGAATTTTGATAGTTTGAATGTATTTTGAATGATGCAAGTCTTATACATTTTTGCCAAAGTGCCTAACTTTTTTGGGAAGTCGAGGAGGGTCTCCTGGTCATTCATAAGTAGTTTTAAACCGAGGAAGTTCAATCGGTTTAAACACTTGGACAATTTGCAAGTGTATTCATTAGGCCGAGGAAGGTGCTCAGTGTAACATTTGGATTATTTTTAGGGCTTTCTCTTCATGCCGAGGAGGTTTGTTCGATCATGAGTCTTAGACAGTTTTTAATGTTTTACCTCTCTATGCCGAAGAAGGATCGTTCGGTCATAGTCTTAGGTAGTTTTTGATGTTTCTCCTCTCTATGTCGAGGAAGGTCATTCGTCCATAGGTCTTAGTTATGATTTACCTCTCTATGTCGAGGAAGGTCGTTCGATAAAAGGTTTTAGGTAATTTTTGATGATTTACCTCTCTATGCCGGGAAAGGTCGTTCTGCCATAGGTGTTAGGTAATTTGGTGGGAATTTATCCCTTTGATACCGAGGAGGAGCTCTTCATCATTTGTCTTGCTAGTCATTTGTTTTGATGAAAACTGAATCTTTATTTACTAAAACTAATTACATCAAACTGCAATCCTATTTTACTTGAAAATAAAGAAAGAGACTAACAAGCACTAATCTATTTCATAAAAGACAGACTATAAACTAA